>JBBMKD010000005.1:26564038-26616906 GCA_037834095.1 Argya squamiceps | reverse complement strand
CCCGCCGGCAGCCCGGGCGGGCTGTGTGCTCCCCGGGGAGTGCGAGGGACCAGCTTGCCTGTCGGTGTTGAAGTCCTGTGCGGCCCCGTGGGAGCGACCCCTCTGGAACGCGGAATTATAGCATGGGTTGGGTTGGAAGGAGCTTTAAAGACCATCTCGTTCCACTCTCCTGCCATGGACCGGGACACTTATCACTAGACCAGGTTCCTCCAAGCGCCAGTCCAGCCTGGCCTTGGACGCTTCCAGGGATGGGCATCCTCAGCTTCTCTGGGCAGCCTGTGCCAGTGCCTCCCCCACTCTCACAGGGAGAAATTTATTCCTAATATCTAATCTAACCCTGCTCTCTAGTGGTAAGCAATTCTTCTGTGTCCTGTGACTACATGCTCTTGTAAATAAAGTACCCTTGTAAGTTTCCTTCAGGTCCTGAAAGGCCACAATTGAGGTCACCCCAAAGCCTTCTCTTTTCCAGGCTCAACAATCCCAACTCTCTCAGCCTTTCATCACAGCAGAGTTGCTCCATCCCTCTGATCACAGAATGATTAAGTCGGAAGAGACCTTCAAGATCATCCTGGTGCCTCCTCTGGCATCACTCCAGCAGGTCCATGTCCTTCCTGTGCTGGGACCCCAGAGCTGGAGGCGGGTGGGGTCTCACCTCTGCTGCTGCCCACACTAATTTTGATATATGCTTCTCTCCCACCTGTCAGAAAGCATCCAGCAGGCACTGAAACGTGTCAAAATCCTCGCCCACAACTGAAGGACAATGGAAGCAACCTATAAATCATGGCACTTTTTAGAAAAAGCGAGTTAAGTTTGCCTTCAGATTTCATACCCTGGTCTTGCCAAGTGGTAGATTGTGTTTGCTTATAGACAGTGGTTTGGTGTGGTTAAACAAATATTTAAAAAGTAAATATCTATGCTTAATTAAATATCGCCATTGTTTATGTTGAAATAAAATGTGTTTAATTTATGACAGCTTGTCTTGTTGGGTTGTGTGTGAAACAAATTACATTTAAATTAACCACAGCATCTATACAGCTTGTCAGCGTTCTCCCCACACCAGATGTGGTTCCACAAAATCTTAAGGTATGTCAGACCACAGCCTACAATAAAAAAAAACTTTAGCATAAAAGCCAGTGGGCTGTGTCCTGTTGTCCCTGGGACAGCCAGACTGCCTATGTGGGCATTGATTTTCCTGTCACTGAGGTCAAGAGGTTTGTTTGTTACGTGACCTTTTATGAACTGAACTGTCATAAAAAAAAACTGTCTTAAAGCTGGCAAGGCAAGCAGGCAAAGGAGAGCATTCCACAGGAAGAAAAAAGAAAACAAAACAGGACTTGCTGGCCAGCTCCCCATTTAAGAATTGCTACTATTTGTCCATAAATGATGTAAATTAAATTACCTTCAGATTACTTTTATCACACCACAGGTTCAGATAAACCACAAAAGCCTAGGGAAAGCAGAAGAATTCAGGTAGAGGAGGAAAATTATTGTATTGAATATTACAAGAGAGAATAAGAAAGTCTCCCTGGCACTGCACACTGGTGTATGAATATGGGTAATAAACAGGAGGAACTGAAAGTCATTATGTTCATAACCAGAATTAGGAATAAATGGTCATAACTGGTTATTGGAAATGGAGAGTTTGTTCAGGAAGCCTAGGTAGGAAAAAAGAGACAAGGTAGAGAATGAGTGACAATATCTGGATAATGGCAAAAAGGAAAAGAACAGCTATAACCAGATGATTTACAGGGGAAGAGAATAGTCCAAATCCAAAACTCAGCCCCACACCAGCCACTGTGAGGAGAATTAATTTTACCATCCAAACCCAGCAACAAACAACCATACAAGCAAATGATCAAGCTAAACTGCAGAAAGAAACCATTTTTTTAAGATGCTTACAAAAATCATCTGCAATTTTAGACAGCACATTTAGGAAAATGGTTAAGTAGTCTGAAGTCTATTAGCAGTTCCCTCGAAGAACTCAGAAAAGATACTGAGGTTCCATGAGACCAGCAAAAAGCAAACAGTGCCTACCCTAAAACAGAAAAGGAATCAGAGAAGAATCAGAGAGGCCAATCAGCTTTATTTTGTATCAGACAAATTACTGGAAGAAATTATTAAGCAAATTATTTGTAAGGCCTTGGCTGATAAGATTAATAACATCTCAAAACCAAATTATGGAATTTTGACTGCAGCAAGGCTTCTGACAATATACTGGCTAATGCTTTCCTAAGCAGGATCAAGTAGCATTGGCTGCACAAAATTTGGTTGAAATGCTTAGAAAATGGCATTCAAAGGTATTATCAAGTTAATTTTGCAGTTAGTCTTCCAGATGCTTACATCCTGAGTCCTGAACTGCTTCTGTGAGGGAACAGATTAGGGAATATTTTTATCATATTTGTGGAGGATATCCTGTCCAGGTGAGTGCTGTAATCATTTTGGAAGATCTAATTGGAATTGAACAAGTCATGACAAGTTGGAACAAAGATCTGAACTAAAGAGGATGTAATTCAATAAGGTGATAAAATATTACACACAGCTGGGAATATTAATTGGCTGCAAAAAAGTGAGATGGAGACAGAGGAAAAGCAGTTGCTTTATAGAAAACCTTGTTTCGTGGTAGTTCACAAATAGAAAATGAGGGAACAGTGATTTGTGGCCTACCCCTTACCACACACACAGGCATTCCAAGCATCCCAAAATGTCTTGAGACAATCTGGTGTTGCAAAAAATGTGACTGCGCTTCTGAAAGGTAGGAAAAGGCTGTCAAACACAAGAGTAAAATAATTCTTCTCCTCAAAAAGGAGCTCAAAGAAGAACAGTGCTTATTTTTGGGGATCTCCTTTCAAATAGAGAGATCTCTGTAACGAATGCAAAGAACTACCAGGAGCCTGGACAACTTGACTTGAGTCATACTGAAGCATGACTGAATGGAATTCAATTAGACATCTGAGAAGTCCAAGATAAGCCTTCACAGACCTCACAAACATCACAGGACCCATAGCCCACCCAGTCCTTGCAGATTTCAAACCTCCCACAGCCCTCAGAGCCCTGAATGACCTCACAAACACTGCAGCCCACCAAGACCCAACAGCCTTCAAAGCCTACAGGGCCGTATCAGCCCTCACAGCCCCTGCTGCCTTCACAGACCCCATAGCTTTAAGAGGCCCCACAGCCCTTACAGCCCCTGTAGCCTTCCCAGACCCCACAGAACTCAAAGCTGTGAAAGACCTCACACACCCCATAGCCCTCCAAGGCCCTTGAGCCCTCACAGCCTCCACAGACCTCACAACCCCAGCAGACTCCATAGCCCAGACATCTCAGTCCCCACAGACCCCCACATATGCCAACACAGCCCATCACCCTTACACTCCTCCAAGCCCCTATAATAGCCTTCCCAGCCACCACAGACCTCAAATTCCCAAAGCCCTCAGGGCACCTACAGCTGTCACAGACCTCACAGCCCCCAAAGCTCTCACAGCAACAGTAGATTCCAGAGCTACACACAGACCAGTACAGCGGCTGTGCCCTGTGCTGGCATTGCTGAGGGACTTTGAGTGTCCACTTCTGGGCCCTCATGGCCAGAGAGACACTGAGAGGCTGGAGCGTGTCCAGGGAAAGGCAACAAAACTCATAAAGAGTCTGAAGAGTACATGTTATGAAGAGTGGCTGAGTGAGCTGGGGTTTAGCCTGGAGGAGGCTCAGGGTGACCTTAATGCTCTCTACAACCCCCTGACAACAGAGTGTGGCCAGGTGGGGGTGGGGCTCTGCTCCCAAGTGATAGGACAAAGGGACATAGTCTTCAGCTGTGACAGGGGAGGCTTAGGTTGTTTTCTTAGAAATTCTTCTCAGAAAGGGTGACTGGATATTGGAATGGGCTGCCCAAGGAGGTAGTGGAGCCTTCCCCATACCTCTTCTGTATCGCCTTGCCTACTCCTCCATTATCTGCACTTTTCTTTCCTGCCCCTCCCTGGCATTTCCTTGCTCAAAGTCAAGGGAGGGATAGGCAAGGCAAGATAAGGGACATGTAGGCAAGGCACGGAAAAGATGGGGTAGGCAAAGAAATGGAGGGTCAGGCAAGGCAAGGGTAAAATAAGGAAGGTGGAAAACAGGAGAGGGAAAAGCAGGGGGCAAGGGAAGGGGAAGGCAAGGCAAGGCAAAGCCATGCAAGGGATGGGAAAGGGAGAGGCAAAGGAGCATTGGAGGGACACGTCAATGCAAAGCAAGAAAGGGGAAAGGAAAAGAGAGGGGCAAGGGAGGAGCAAAGCAAGAAAGGGTAAAGGGAGGGGCAAAGGAAGGGCAAGGCAAGGGACAGGCAGGGGAGCAAGGAAAGGGAGAGGAGACAAGGAAATGCAATGGATGATTAGGCAGTTCAAGGCAAGGTAAGCAAAAGGGAGGCAAGGCAACAGCAGGGCAGGTAAGTGAAATCAAAGTAAAGAAATGGAAGTGTAGGCAAGGCAGGGGAGGGACACGCAAGGCAAAGCAATGGAACATTACACAGCTCATAGTAAGGTAAGGGAGAGGCAGGCAAAACAAGGACAGGCAAGGGAAAGGGTGAGCAAGGCAAGGGAGCAATAAGGCAAAGGAGGGACAACACAACAGAGGGACAAGGTAAGGCAAGACAAAGCAAAGCCAACCAAGAGAGGGGAAAGGGATGGGCAAGGGAGGGCAAAGGCAAGGCAAAGAAGAGGCAAAGGAGAGGCAAGGCAAGGTAAGGGCTAGTTGGGAAGAGAAGGGCAAGGAAAGGCAAAGCAATGGAGGGACAAGGCAAGGGAGGAGTGTCTTGGTTTAAAAGATAAATGCATGCCAAGGCAGATGGGAACTATCCTGTAATGGAAGGAAGACCTCTCCCTCCAAGTTACTGTAACTTTGAAATTATGGGGTGTGTGGTAGATGTAGTAAATAAATTCATGTAATTAAAATATTGCATGTTATAACCTTGGAATCTGTCATGTAAGTTCTGATTCCCAAAAACTGCAAAAGGCGTCTCTGAATATCGAGGCCTATTTTGCAACTGTGAAACAGCAGGGCAAAACCAGAATTTGCAACAGAGAGGACAAGGCTGAGCAGGAGATGGCTCATCCATCAGGGATGGACTCCCCACTTCATGGTCGATCAGTGCCTGATACCAGTCTAGGTGGAGGAAATCCAAAGACTGAACAGATCACCATCCCAATGCCCCGTTCCAGGAACCCCTTTCAGACCCTGCACACTGCCAGGAAATCTGTTCAAAACCAAACCACGAAAGAAAGAAACACATGAATATGCAGACTGGACATGGACACACAATGGACTCACCTCCAGGCAGAAAAACTGTATAAATTCCGTACTCCCAAAACCAGCATCTGTGGACAAGGTGGAACAGCACCTTTGCTGCTGGTCCTCTGTTCACCCAGCATTCCATCGATGTTGTTCAATTTTATTGTGGCTGTCTCAGACTGATTTTGGAAATAGCAAAATAAAATCTTTTATATCAGATTGGCTGAAAATCATTTATAGCAGGGTGTCCAGGCAAAAATGTAGGAAAAGGAGTAACAGTTCTTTACTAGAAAAAAACCCCAACATATAGAACAGTAACAGAAACTGGCAGTGTGCTAAATACCATTTCTCTCTTTGGTGTAGTTCTGAGTACACTGGGCAGGGGGTACTGACAGACTTTGGGAAGCAGAGGCTGCCATGGCTCCATCACAGCCAGCAGCAGAGCTCACAGCTCCAGGGCAGCAACAGCTGCAGTCCTCCTGTCACAGCCAGCACAGGGAGGGAAGGAAGAAAACTGCTCCTCCTGCAAACTCACAGGGCAGCAGCTGGTCTGGGCACTGCCAACAGCAGCAGGGACAGGCTGGGCGAGGTAGCCAGGGCTCCATCGTGGTGCTGAGCTACTGTGCAGGAAGAGAAGTGGCCGAGACTGCCCGGCTCCGGGCGGCACACCGTGCTCTGGATCCCCCGCAGAAGGAAGGGCCCACCTGCAGCCAAGCCTCGGGCCACACCTTTCACAGCACCAAACCACAACTCTTGGAAACCCCAAGAGGAAGAGCCCATCCCCCAGCCAAAACTCCCTAGGCCCAAACTACACTGCAATGCCAGGGCCATTGACCACTTCCTTTTGTGTCTTGATCACTGACTGTTCATCCAGAAAGCTGCTTCCAGGGTCTCCCTGATAACAGTGGGAAGAAATTCACCGAGAAAGCTAAACCCAGGACAAGGAGCAAGTCAAAACAAGGCAAGGGAAGGCAGGAAGGGATAAGACAAATAAGGGGCAAGGGAAGGACAGGGAGGGGCAAGGTAAGGTAAGGCAAGGCAAAGCCAAACAAGGGAGGGGCAAAACAAGGCAAGGACAGGCAAGAGAGGGGCAATTAAGGAGGGGCAAGGCAACAAGTAAGGCAAGGCAAAGAAAGTAAAGAGCAGGGGTTGGCAAGGCAAGGGATGGGCAAAGGAAGGAAAGCAAAGGCAGGGAAATGGAGAAGCAAGGGAGAGAAATGGCAATGGAGGGGGGACAGAAGGCAAGGCAGTAGAGGGGAAAGAAGGGGCAAAGGAGGGGCAAAACTAGGCAAGGCAAGGGAGGTAGGCAAGAAAGGGCAATGGAGGGGAAGGCAAGGCAAGAGAGGAGTAGGAAAGGCAAGGAAGGGGCAAGGAAAGGGAAAGAGTGGAGTAAGGCAAGGGTGGAGCACGGGATGGGCAAAGAAAGGCAAGTGAATGCAAGGCAAGGGAGGGTCATGGGTGGGGCAAGTCAATACATGGCAGGAAAAGGGAAAGCAAAGAGAGGGGCAAGGGAGGAGAAAAGCATGGCAAGGAAAGTAAGGAGTAACAGAGGGGCAAGGCAAAGGAGGACTAGGGAAAGAAAGGCAAGAAAGGGATAGATAAGGCAAGGCAAAGTAGGGGCAGGCAAGGCGTGGCAATGGAAGAAAATGGTAGGCAAGGGTAGACAACACAAGGTAAAAGTAGGAGAGGCAAGGCAAGAAATGGGAAGGGTAGGCAAAGTCAAAGCTTGTTGAACCAAGACAACATAAAATGTGTATCTTTTTCAGGCTGGCCACCTCCTATCAGAGGTGGAGGTGCTTGGCCACAGGGGCCTTGATGAGAGTGCTTAGGGATAGTTCTCATTCATGCCTTGGAGAGTTTTCAGACCAAACCAGCTCACAGGGACAAAATTGCAACCAAATCCTGTAAACTCTGCTAATAAATACACATTAAGTGCCCTTGTACGGAGGGTTCATGTGCACAAACACATGTGAATGACAACAGATGATATTGTAAGGCAAACCAAGTGGTTATGTAAATTGTAAAGATGACAATAGCAATAATCTTAAGACTGCATATGAGGAAACAAGAGTGGTAACATGGCCAAACAAACCAAAATGCAAAAAGTACCTTTTTTCAATGCAACAGTAAGATAAAAGAAAAGATAAAAGAAAAATTGCCAGTGACATTGATACAAACTTGTCAATTTACACCAACAGAGCTCAGCAAAATCTGACTGATCTCAGAGGTAGAGTCGCTTTATCTTCCGGATGGATTCTTCCCACCAGTCATTCCAACGCCGAATTGCCAGCAGCTGAGCTGAACTTTCTTCCTTGATCTGGGCAAACATCTGTTCAACTTTACTTTTGTATTTCTGTATAAAAAAAACCCCAACAGTTAAGGACAAAATTAGCAGTGACAAAATATAATTTTATTTGCCTAAATCCAGGTCCTGATCCGTTGTGTCAGAAGACTGCACAGAGGCCACTTTGTTTTTGCCTTTGACAATAGAACTATCTGAATAATTAACTATTAGCTGTGTTCCTTTTAAAGACTTCTGAAATCAAATTATCAGCAATGTTTAAATTTTGCTAAAATGTAAGATCTTCAGCTCACTTCCATTAGTTCCTAAGAGTAGGGAGTTGCCTTCTCTCAAGACCCAAGTATGCATCTCCAACACAGGATACACTCGGGCTCTTTCCGGAGCTTCTTAACTCAAAAGTATGAACTGAAGTATTGCAAAACTGCTAAAAAGTTATTTCCTCTAAACAGAGACTTGTAGACTACCAGAAAAACCTCAAGGCACTTTAATATTCTTAAAGAGTCCATGCTTCATAACATGAAGTACTGTATTTTTAATGCAAGACACATGCAGGAAAATACTCCTGTGGTGTGTGTGCATTCTACATCCAATCCTTTTATCCAACCATTTGTATCCAAACAACCACATTCCCTTCAAATCTGTGCTGTAATCAGGTTCTTGGGCACCAGAACTAGCTACACAAAACACACATGCAAATTGATAGTTTTGATGGCATTTGCCATCATTGACAGTATATTTTACATTCCCCTATTAAAACCAGATATTTTTAAAAAGTTAACTTAGTTCAGTAGGAGTACAATTACATAAACACATCTCCAAGTGATTTAACATAAAAATATTTTCCTAACTGCTGAGCACTGCTGGTTTCAAAGCCATTGTCTGTGCCAGTCAGAGGCTCAGAGTTGTCTATATATTCTTTTAACAGACTCAGTGACGAAAGAGTGATCATTTTTATGGTGGAAACAGTCATCTGTGATAGTTGCAGATATAAGATAGGTATGAAATATTTGACAGCTCTTCATCTTCGATGGGAAAGTCAGCTTTTGTGATCCAAGCTGAAACTATAGACTTCAGAAAGAAAGCAGGACTGGACTGGCACTGGGGCACAGCTGCTTTTGGAACTATGATGCTGCCAAAATGCAGTGTCCTGTTTCTGACACCATCCATGCTTCTCTGCTGAAACAATTCCCCTTTGTCATGTCTCTGAATGAGAAGACTCCCTGAGAAACCAACCCTGTGTGCTCCTGACAGCATCACAAAGAAATGGACACGAGAAGGGATTTCTAAACGTGGATAACAGGGCCTGAGGATCTGCAAACACCGTGCACATTAAAAACTTACACACACAACTAAGATTCTAGAATTGTCTTAAAAAGCCAAACCCACAACAGCAGCAGCCCACTCAGGAGTCCTTCCCCACAGACCCACCTTATATGCAGCTTGCCTTGCATCCACCACTGCCAGATGGCCCAGGGTAGTCTTAGCTGTTGAAACTGATGCAGTTCCACTGCAAAGAGTATAGTCTGGAGTGTCAGGAAGAGTAGTCTCAGGTATTCCTGGCCAACTCCTGTAAAAAAAAAAACCAATCAAAAAACACATGAGGAAAAAAGTTAGAAAAGAGAACAGATCATACTAATTCATGTGACTTGTACTAAGGTGCCAAAGATCAATGTTATTTCTTCTTCCACAGAAGGTTTACCCTAAAAACATCTTTGTTTAGTACAGCCACCTTTTTCTTCTAAAGCATCCAGATCTCTCCAGTATAGAATTAATTTATTCTGAATGACATTTCATAGATCTGAATGTAATGAATTGATAACAAGTGACAACCAAGTGGCATAGCAGTAGCAGTGACATGGTATTGTTTTCCAATACTATATGTAATTCACTTTTACTTGGATTTCAGGTCTTTCTTTAAAATCATTACCCACTCAAACTACCCCACTGCTAGTTCAGTGACATTACTAATGATGAGCAGCAGTTTCAACAAGTGCAGCAAAGAACTGTAAGGACAGTTATCAGTTATTAGTTCAGAGCAGAGGAATTAGAACAGTGTTCAGTATCTCCAAATACTACCTCCTTCCTCGTTTCACTAACTGTTGCACTTTGGGGGCTCCTAGAGGAAGTCCAGCTTGTTTACGAGGCATCAAAGTTGATGTCTTCTCTTCAGGCATTTCAGATTCTGGGAGGTAACAAGATATGCTCAGCAGAAACCAAACAATGTCAGGAATACAATTGTTTTTGGAGTAATTGTGCAGTTCAATGCTCTTCACACTCAAGAAATAGCTTTGTGTGGTTTAATATGCAAATCTTTTAATTTAAAATACTACAGCATGTCAAAGCCTCCTCTTCCTAAGGACAGACTGCTGCAATCTTTGACAAGGGAGAGGAGGCCTGAAAAAGCAATCTCTTCTCTTCTTACCTGCTACTTTTACATCATCAACAGTGATGGTTTCATCTAGTTCCAAGAGGAGCTTTTCAGTGAGGGCAGCCAGTGCAGAAAAAAAGCTCTGAGCACACTCAGCAGCACAATCCTGTTGCAACATTGGAGACAAGTGAGAGAAATTACTTGGATAATTTGCTCTGCCCTCCTTTTAACTTGACTCTGAAAGACTACACAAATATCAAACCCTGGCATTCTGCAGCAGCTGTAGATAACAGACATAAGGCTCAAAATTGCACATTAAAGGGTCTCAAAGTGTCTCTGCAGTATTCTTAACATTGCCTGATTATCTAAAGTTCAAAAAGCTGTAGAGTTTTGTGTATAGGTACCTGGTAGTTACACATTTGGGTTAAACATGATAAAACAAGCTTCTAGCCAAAGAGAAGATCATTTTGAAATTCAGGTACTTTGGGTGAAAGTGTTTAGCCCAGGCATTATTCTAAAACAGAGTATTTGTGTTTCTGTGTCTGTATGCAGAGCTAGGAGCAGGAGATGACACTTTGGAAATAAAAATACATGTACTCTGCAGAGAGCGTAGAATTTGGAGTAAGTGGCCTGAGAGAAGTAAACAAAGGGTTTTTTTAATGCTGGGGAAACAACCTTCACTAAACCTGGGGGGCAGAGGAGAAAAACTATTTTGATTCCTGAATCTCTCCTGTAAATTCAGCTTCTTTCAGTTCTTCATCTTGTGTAGAGAAGTGTCAATTACTTGCACTAATGACACGCACAGAGAAGAAACTCTTCCAGGCATCTGTTGTCTGGAAGTAACAGAACTAACCAGAGGATGTCACCACCACAGCCAATACTCCTATCCACCATTAAGCTCACACAAAGTAGGTTCTATGAATGGTACAAAATACAATAAATTCTACAATGTATCTAAGCACCTGTGTGTGTGCAGATGTATTTATGTCCATACTGCTCTAATGCTGACAGTACATCACTTCAAAGTTCAGCAATATATGAACAGGATTGCCTAAAACTGAAAAAATTCAAGTTTCCTTTGGATGGGGAGGAAAAACATATCCAAAATACACCCTTCTTTCCACATGCAACATTTAAGTTCACATTAGGTAAGGGCTTTACTATTACCTGCAGCATCTTTGTGTTGAGGTGAACACCATCAGTTTGATCCTTTTGCCTTTTTATTTCCTCTTGGCACAAAGCCTCCAGCTGAAGGGAGTTATTTGGGTGTCCTAGGGAGTAATGTAATTTTCTCCGGTGCATGGTCTTTAAGGAAATGTGTAAGAAAGAAATGCTTTCAGTAAAGAATGTACTGTGAGCCATAAAAAGAAAGAGGTAAAGCACAAGCATTTTCTATAAAGGCATTTAGAAAGATAAGGAAAATGGAACTGCTCCAAGCTTTGCAGTGCAATATGCACTACATTGCCTCTCTGCTGGCCTCTGGTCTCACTTTGGGATTTATTTTAACAAAAAATCATCTCTTCTACCACATGGTAAGTAAGATATTTTTTATATCCCCATATTTGTAATTTTTACCTGATTTTTAATACCAAGACATAATCTCAAGACACTGTAGCATTTTCTGCTAGTCATGATCTCTGTTATGATTCTGTTCTCAGTTCTGATGTTACTTGACAAAATATGCCTCTTTTATCAATGATGGTAAATCATAGTATTCCATTATGCCTACATATCACAGTTCTTACAAAGGAGTGCATGTCCCATGCAGTAGGAGCTGTCTGGCCATACCACAAGGGCACAGCCCTCACAGAGGTGACAATCCAAGTGTCAGATGACAGGCAGAGCTGAGAGCATTAGAAAGAGGCAGCCCAGTGCTGGAAGCTGGGAGAGAAGAGACAGAATTCCACAAAATACAAACTTCAGGAGAACTAAGCAAACACAGAAACTACATCCATGCTCAGCTCAGCAGAGAGTGATGAAGCAAACAATGAGAAGGAGAAAAACAAAATGTTATCAATCTGATGAATTTAGCACTGGTTACACTAAAAAGTATTCCAGTATGTCCAGGATACATACCTTCACATCCTCCCACTGTTTCAGCTGTCTGTTGAAGAGATGCTGAATATGACCAGTAGAAGAGCTGAGTTTCTGCTCATGTACTTTTAAAAGGCTTTCCACAACCAGTTGGGAAACAGAAGAGATCTCCTCCTCAAACCACTTCAGCTGATCCCGAAATTCTTTTTGGAAAAGACAAGGTGTGTGTATATGACACAAACAGCTTGGAATTTTCTCTCACAGAGATTCTGTTCCTGACACTCCTTTTTCTAGGTGCAATGCTTTGAGAAACATACACTTGCACAAAGATGTGACTTTGTACAGGTCTTTTAACTTAGTCAAGTACCCCTCTGCTACACTTTTTGTAGCTGATAATACATAAAGAATATTGGCTCAATTTCCAGTAAAGTCAACTTTACTGGAGTTTTTCCACTGAGTGTGATGGACTATGACAACGACAATTCTTGGTCACTGCAATTTTCAGCTTACATACTGAAAAATTACATACACAAGAAAATGCAAATCTTAACTTTAAAAGATTTGATAAAATCATTTGATTTAATGAATTTACCTGTAAGACAGAAATTGTAGTAATCATCTGTCTGCCTTTGGTATGACAGTAGTTTCATTCTGAGCATTTCTGCCCAATGTTCAAATTTGTCTGGTAGATCCTCAAGCATTCCTAACGGAGGATTCTTCTTGTCTCCATAGAACTCCTACAGAAGGGAAAAATAAACCAGAAAAAAATGTTGATAATACATTTAAACATGTCACATCTAGGTATATAACAGTAGGAGAAGAAAGGAAAATTTTTGGAGGGTCTGCCAAACATTGAAAGAATCAAATGATTTCTCTGACACAGGAGTACACCTATGAAAGCAGAATTGACTAAAGAACATGACATTTCCTTACCTCACCAAGGCACAGCAAGGTGTCGTTACCCTTCCAGAGAATATTCATAATAATCCCCTTAAAAGTACTGAAAACAAACAAACAAAAAATTAAAGTTTGATCACACTGTTTAATAATCACACTGGCAATATTCACTGTTTTTCAAATTTTTTGTTCAGGATAATTTTAGCATGTTTTTCAAAGCATTCACAAACCAATATTCAGAATGCCTACGACCCTTCCCCCACAGTAGCACAGATTCTCTTCAGATGCAGCCAGGACAAGGAGCTATTGTGGTTGCTCACTGGAGAGCACTGCCACTTCACTGTCACAAAAAAGCAATCTTAGCCAAATTCCTGTGCCCAAAGAGCTTACCATGCATTTTAGATAAGGCAAAAATATTTGAAGGTGGGTCTAGCTGTTTACTGGAATTCTTTTGAAACATCATATGCAACAAAATTCCCAAACACTTAAACATCTTAAGCATTAATTTGAACAGTTTTGTATGGCATGTACAAAATACCTCAGTTCTACAGAGTACTGCTGAACACATCAAGAAACAATATGATAACTTTCTTAGATAAAGGGAATGGAACCTGTTTGCTTCTTGTTTATTCCTATTAATGGAATACTAAGCACAAGCATGAAGATATAAAATGTACTGGTCTTCTTAGGTGTGATAATTGAAAGAGGATATTTTACATTCTCCACCCACTCCTTATAAATGTACAAAATGGGCTCAAATAAAACCCCACACTTCAGACATCAGACAGAATGAACCAGATGACATATCTTCACTATTATTACACTGCACAAAGAAAATGTTCTGGAAATACTTTGAGCTATAAATATCCAGGTTAAATACCTCAAAATTCAATGGTGATCTCTATAGGTCACAAGGATGGATGGACGGATAAATAGATACACACATACATGCATATATAAAGGGTTTTAATAGATTAACTTCGTGCTGTGGAAATATACGACTTACTCAGACTTTGAAGGCCTCTTTCCAAATATCTGGGATCTCTCATCCCTGGTAAGAGATTTTCTGACTTTTCCACTGGAAAGGAAAAACACTAATTTAGAACTATCCACAAGTGTTTTCCTTCTCTGGCTGATGATTTGAGCTAGTCAGTCATACAACAGAAATGAAACTGAAGAAAAATCAGAAAAAATGTAACTACAGTATTTTATGTGTCCTGGTTCTGGCCAGAACAGGGATTATTTCTGCAGTAGCCAGGAGGAGGCATGGCCAGGACCTGGAGGTTACTCTCTACCACCTCCCATCATTGTGGGGGGTGGGTGGAAGGGTCCCTGCTGTTGGGGAATGTGGTGGCAGCACTGTCAGGGATTCACATGTGAATGGCTTGCCTCTCCTGTACACTTTGCTATTAACATTGCTGCTATTACTATTCGGTTTTTTATCTCATTGCTGTTTCTAGTAAATTGTTCTTATCTCAACCTTATCTTCACCTTTTGTGCCTCCAATTTTCCTGCCCAGCTGTTGCAGGGAAAGGAGAATGAGCAAGCAGCCCATGGTTTGGAGTGTTTTGGCAGGAGCACAAAACTGGGGAATATCATTCCCAAACCATGAAAATATACAGGTAGTATTTTGATGCAAAAAGATTCTTGGAATTCTCTTCTAAACTCTCAGTTAAATTTTTTTTGTTGTTGTTTTCACTATTACAGTAGCTCATTTAATCAATCTGTGGACTAAGGTGAAGACAAACTATTTAGACACACCTGAAAAATCAGCCACATTGATTTAAGGGTTAGTCTGTATTTCAACAACTTCAAAATACAAAATGGTAGCAGATGAAGGAGAAAAGGAATAATATTTTCCCAGTCAAAATCTGAGGAAAAAAAGCCCCACAAAGCTGATCATGTGGACATAAACAGGTAAGAGATTCCAAGTGATAAGCAGCAGATGGAAAGAAGGCTAACACAAAAAAGCAGTAAGAATCTTTCAATGAATAGACCAAGTTTAGGTAAACTCTTGCACAGGAATATTTAAAGTGGAATTCCTCCTCTTAGGGGTCCCACCTTTTTCTTCGCTTTGTTTCATCCCGAGATGACCTCTTGCTCGTAGACTTCTGAGAATGTGCATCAGATCCCTTCTTCTTTACTGGGCGAGGCACTGCTTGTGGTTAACAAGGAAAGAAGATTGCAAAAATGCCAAATGAAGTGCTTTTTATCTGTATCTATATTTATATAGAGGGGACAACTACAGGAGCAATCATTTCTGTCAGAAAGGCCTGAAGTAACCCAGAGGTGGCAATGAACAGCAATAAAATGTGATGTGCTGGGGCATGAGTACAGGAATGTCACAGAAATTACATGGTAGAGGGAGGAGATTGAAAGCAAATTGGAGGCAGGTCAATAAAGAGAATGAATGGGCTACATTGATAGTACTGGTGGTCATGGGGACTTACAAATGTGGAAATTCTGAGAATGGTTGGAGGAGTCAAGGTCTGCAGAAGAGAGATGAGGAAATGGGAACACTAGGTAGGGAGCATCTGGGGTTACCTCTGTGCTCACCTTTGAGTAGATAATACACAGTGAGAAGAATCCCTGATTCCCTCTGTATTTAAAGATTTCTGCTCCACTTCTTTTCTTAACCCAGTTTCCCTTTTGCTATCACAGTTACTGTTTATAACATTCTTATCTCATTCTGCAGCTTTCATTGCTTTAGGAGCCCAAAATCATCTTAATTTAAGTAAAGATGCTCAGGAAAAGAGCTGAGAAGCACAACTATCTCAGAGTTCCTAGCACAGAAGGCACTGGCCTGGACCATGCTAGACCTGTGCAGTAAAATGCCAGGAACTACAATTTAGGTGAAAAGAAAATATTAAAAGAAATACAGGCCCACCTGGATCCTTTGTCCTCTGATTTAGGTCTTGGGATTTTTTTGATGGGTCAAATCTGTAAAAAAAAAAAAAAAAAAAGAGCTCAGTACTACTGACTATCCTGTCATTTTATGTTCTGTACAATATTATTTAGCAAACTAGGCAAGTTCTCTATCCCTATCACATGCTAAGTGAGTTAAATTTCTGAGATCATATTTAACAGATAGGGTTACTTTTACAACAGACAGTGTATGTAGAAATAATTCCATGGGACTGATTGTTTAATTGGAATTTTGGAATTTCTGCAAGCAAAACTGCATCTAAAATTTATCATTGTATACTAGATGTCACTTATCACAAAGGGGTATTTTTGGCTATGAGAAATCTTGGTTTTAAAAAGAAAGCAGTCTCAGTTAGACTAATTTTTAAAGTTAGACTGATCAGAAAATATGTAGTAGTTTTACCTATGAACAGTCTATTCACTAGTTCTGGGCAAAGAAAATATAATTAAAGACAAGGACAGAAAAATACCTTTAGGCAAACAAGTACCTACCCAGCTAAATTTTTGATAACACTTATTGCCAAATCTTGAAATATTGATGTATCCATCCCGCTTGGATTTAACAGAGGGAATTTGTCAGGATCCAGCCCCATCACCAGCCTTTTGCTCTCATCACTGAGACTCTTTCTTGGAACAGCAGGAGCAATGGAATCTTGTAACTTCCCACCCTTGTCAGGAGTGGTGAAGTCCTCTTGCAATGTCCCATCTGTGCCAGGAGTGGTGAAGTCCTCCTGAAATGGGAAGAAAAATTGAAGCCCTGTAACTGTAGTAGGCAGTCAGTGAAAGCATTCCATGTAATGACTGACTACTAAAGCAGATCTTCTAGACAGAAAATATCCTGCTTCACAGGCTGAAATAAATCTTTTGTCATTCTAAGAGCAATGTTGTCACAGCTATACAGCTCTAAAACACTTCAAAGCAATTAAGAGTAGGTTCTCATCATAAACAGTATTTAAGGATGTACTGTTAAAAGGATACACTCTTAAAACAATGATCCACTGAGATTACAAAATAAAGATAGGCTTTCCAGAAAAAGGAGAAAAGGAAACAACCCATTTGATAAAAACAAAATCCCTTCAGGACACATTTGGGATTTTTTTAAATAAGTAATTTCAAGAAATCTGTGAAATATGTACCTCTGAATAGAATAGTGTTACACCTTGAAAACAAACTCTTGTGAAGAACTGAGCATCTCATTGCAATGCCATGGATCTCTTCAGCATTTTGTAAATTTGGTGATTTAATCAGCCTCCTAAAAAGGCTGTCCTAAAGTTACAGTGTCTTTGGCATCTCAGCATAATGCAGATTTTTTTTATTTGAAAATTCAAAGCACAAATTCTGAAAAGCCATTAAAACATGTACACATGAAAATTCTCTCAACATTAAACAAAATACAGAGAACATGAATGTTATCTTACAGTGGCATTTGGGATCTTTGCTTTTACTAGGAAGCAGTCAAGATACATGCTCCTGGTTTTCAGCTCTTTCAACACTTCTCTGGCAAAATCATACAACTCTTCAGAAGGTGAAGCCTGAAAGATATGGTAATACAGATGGAATTTACTAAACTAAGTGTTCCAACCTTTCCAAACATGCTGACTCTTGCAAACAACATTATTTGCCTCTGTTCTGTCACCAGTTTATGTACACATACATGGAAGCAATGAGACTGTATAAAAGGCTGAGGTTTTTGGTTTGGCAAAACAGGAAACCAGGTACTGGCTGTCCAAAAAGGACTGTTGTGGTTTTACACCCAGCTGGAAATTAGGCACCACACAGCTCAATCCTCCTTGCCCTGGTGGAATGGGGATGAGAATCAAAGGAAAGACTTGTATGTGGAGATAAGAACAGTTTAATAATTGAAAGTAAAGTGAAATACAGTGATAATGATCAATAATAATAATGGTAATAAAAAGTGAAAAAGAAGTGATGCACAATACCATTGTCCAGCACCTGCTGACCAATGCCAGGCCCCCTTCCTGAACCCAGACTGGCCCTTCTGGGTAACTCCCCCAGTTTCTGGGCTGGACATGACATTCCATGGGCTGAAATGTCCCTTTGGCCACTTTGGGTCACCTGTCTCAGCTGTGCTCCCTCCCAGTTTCCTTTGTGAACCTCCTCAGCGGCAGAGCAGGAGACAAGGGAAAAAAAGTCCTTGACTTAGGATAAAGTGGACTTGGCAAAAACTGAGTTATCAACACCATTCTCATTCTGAATGCAAAACACAACACCCTAACAGCTACTGAGAAATTAACTCTATCCCAGCTGAATCCAGGACAAGGACCTTTCTGAGCAAAAATTCTGTGTTTCTGCCCAGCCCCATTTATGAGGAAACATAAATCTTCCTCCAAAATATGAGTTTATACCAAATTAATAACAATTAATAACAAGTCAAACTAAATACCATTTCATGCTGATCAGAAGTTACTTCTTTATCTGCAGTAGAATAAACGTAAGCATCTCTCTTCCACTGGAGCTTCTCCAGGTAAGACTTTATTGTGACAGACTGCAAATTGGAATTTGCTACCTAAAGCAGAAGCAAAAACCAAGAGTCAAGTCCCCATTCACAGGAGTTTCAGAGGCTCCACTTTCAAGCCATTAGAACTACTTATAAAAACTGGTTAAAAATGCCTGGTCCTCAGAGAAGAAGCTGAAAACAGTAATTCACAAAAGCAACACTTCACATTGTTCACTGCACCACACAAAAAGGCTGGTGAATTCAGATGTACACACTCAATGTGCTGCAAGGCCATATTATTCCAGCACAGCTGCAGCAGTATTAAAAATAAACTTTTAAGCAGATAGTGACAGAAAACAGGTTTTAAATCAACATAAAAAAAATTCTCATATTTGTCCACTATGAATTCAGCCAAAATCTTCCTCAAAGGTGTAAAAGAAAAATAATAAAATGAATTTAAGCCAAGCCCTGATGTTTCTGTTTGTACCTCTGATTTGATTTGCTGTCGTAGCTTTCTCAGAGATTGATGGACCTTCTCCATAAAGGCTCGACTCCGAGAGAGAGAAGCAAACTTTTTTTCAGACTGCTTGAAAAGTTCAGTAGCCTTTAAGAATGTCAGAAACAAAAGACAGGACAAGATAATTTTCACTTTTTAAAACTTAAATGATAGAACTTGCCATTTCCACTAGTTTTTTCCACCATGTAATTGCCAAACAGAACAGACTTACAGTTCTAATCTGAAAGCAGGCTGACTGCAGATCACAAATATGGCAATGGGAAACATCATTTGAAATAATATAATTCTGCATACCTGCTCCAAGCAGCTCGATTTTATTTTCTCCACATCTGCCTTGATTGAACTTTCAAAGGAGTCAATTTGTTTACTTTCTTTATGAAGAGACTCGTTGAGAAACTTCACCTCCTCAGAAGAAAAGTCACCACCCTCTGAAAATAATCTGAAAGCAAACATAAAAACAATTGGCTGTGAGTTATCTTTTTCTCCAAGACTGTTTTAGTTAAACAGCCCTGGAACATATGTATCAACACAAATGTGATGAAAACACCATGATAACTGTGGTTTAAAAAGATGCATTTATTTTTTTTTTTAAATAGGAAACTAGATGAATAACAAAATAAACTTTACTTTTACTGTTCTGCCTATGCAACAAACACAGATTCCCAGAACTAGGTCACTGTTTATAAACAACACTTCCATGAAATCTGTATACCTGCAACTTTTGAGAAAAGCCACATTTGAATCCCTTAATTTTCCTAAAGCTTCCTCCAAGTGCTGCTGGTAACTTTGCACAGTAATCCTGATTGATTCCAGATGGTTGTGGAGCTCTGATTCCAGAGTGTTGCTGGAAGAAGCTGACCTAACAGCAAATAATAAAAGACAAGAAAAACATGTCTGAAGAGCAACACACATGATAATTCAACTGTAAAGACATGAAAAAAAATGAGGAAAAGTAATTTATGACTCTCAAAGCAGCTCCCTGAGCTGGCATGGTTTGGATGAACCCATGGAAGGTATCAGCAACAGCTGATAGAATTGAGCACTTTTTCCTCAAAAACAATTAGTCAACTGGTGTTACTGTACATATTCAGTAAACTGGATAAAATCTAAACAGATGAAACATTTTTTCTACTGCTAGCTCTTTAAAAGGAGATGAAAATTTCCATGTGTTCAGTCCTGATTTTAATTTCTTCAGGGAAACAGAATGAAATTCTTTACAAGTTTTCAAGTTTTATCAAGTAGTCTTCATTGAGGAGCAGTGACCTACAAACCAGGTTCAGAAAGCAAACCATAAACACCTCAGACAGCAATCAGAAGTATTTAACCAGGAAGATTCACAGCAGTGGCACACTTACTGCTCAGCCACAGGAGCGTGGAGCAAGTCATTCTCCAAGGTACAGACTCGGGAAGGAAAGGTGGTGCTGAGCTTATTCAGCTGCTCTGAAAATCTGAGGAATTCAGCCTTCTCCTTTTCCAGGCCTCCTGCCAGCCCTGCACTGTGGCACTCAAGATGCTCTTTGTGAAGTGACAGTTGCTCTGAGAACAAAGGAAGTTTACAGTAGGGACATTCGTCCCTCTTTACTGGGAACTAACACAGTGCCCACTCAACCTGCGATCAGCAGCAGCAGCAAAATAAACAAAGCCCTCATAGTAGCTAAAATATGCAAATTAAATGCATTCATTGACATTATACATTCTACTTGGTTTCTTTGATTTTTTTCTCCTGTGTAAGACATATATCCTTAGCTTTTAATCCATCCAAACCACAAATGGATTAAAACCATCCAAACCAAAACCACAAATCCAAACTCTTGTTTGCTCTAAGCATTCTTTTTCCTTTATTTTTGGTCATTGCTGACATCTCCATTATCCCTCTTATCTCTGTTCTCAGTCTTGTAACAAAAATAAAGGTTATATTTTTTTACTAGAAAATCCACTTTTTCTGGCTTTGTGAGGGAAAGAAAAAAAATCAGTTTTGGTCTCTCTTCTGGAATGATAGCTGGATAAATCAGGAGCCAGCCAATCACCCCAAGAAAGCTGCCAGGAGAAGCACTTGTCCTTTTTGCAGAAAAAGGGAAATTGAAAAATTATTTGCCTGTTCTCCAAAAAAGGGTTCTTTTGCTTATGTGTTAAAGACCAACAAACCAAATTTTTTCTCACCATAAAAACTTGACACTTCTCATGCAAAAAGAGTTTTGCTTAGAGGATGCTCTGTAGCTGCTCAGTGATATTTCAGAGTTAAATCCTTCCTCTCATGTTTTCAGAAGCTTGGCCCTGACATTTTGGCTCTCCCAACTTGCTGATTTCTTTTTCTGCAATACTTTTAAAATCTTTTTTGTACACCACAAACTCCTGTTAAATAATTTCAAGGTGGATGAGAATTCACAAATACTGACAATAGAATGTTCAACGTCTTCTACAATGCAGTTGTTAATCAAGACAATGCTGTCTGTTTTTGCAAAAAATAACACAGCACAAATCAGGAAAAGAAATGTCATTTTAAAAATATGTGAGTAACACAATATACTGGGAATTCATAGACAATCAACTGCTTTCTACTGTCCTCTACTACTGAGTCAACTAATGCTGAAACAGATTTTGGCCCACTTAGGAGCATCTCTCAACAAAGACATGTGATGCTCAGAATACAGAAAAAGGTCAATACCAGCTCGAACATTGTAGATATTTGTCTGTATCTCCTCCTGCTTTTCTTGATGCAACTGAAGATGCAGCAGAAGGATTGAATTCAGCTCCTCTTTCTTGGCAGCTACAAAGACATAAGAGTTGGACAAGGATTCTGCAAACCATTTCTCCAGGTGTTCAGAAAAGCAGAGGTGAATCCTATGATTGCAAAAGAAATATTACAGTGAGGAACAGGAAATGATAAGCAAGAATTTATTGAATATATTATTTCTAAGAATTCAGCTTCTGGCTATAGGAAGGTATGGTTTCAGTACCATTTGCACAATACTGGTAAGAGTTTTTGAGCTAGCTGCATCCTACTGAGTACCAGGCATTTTATCTTCATGGCTCTGCAGGGAATTTGGTCAAATTACTTGTCTTTCTGTAATATGTTTTCTCACTAAATAATTTTCCATAAAATATGAATGTTCTGTTAAAGACAGATGTTTTTGTGTTACTTTGACAGCCATGGATACAAAGCAATATAAGCATTTTCTCATATTTGTATCAATTAAAAAAGTGGAATAATGACGCTGTTGTACACCACAACAACACAAGACTCCGACTTCAGAAGGCTGAAAATGACTCCTCTGTTTTTGGGATGTGTCTCCCTTTTTATACTATTCTACACAGACCAATTTGATTGGTGAAACAAAGACAAACCTCTTTAATCACATTGCTCAGACCAGAAGGACAGCAAGAAGAAGTCCCTCCTTGGAAGAGGAATGAATAACACAGTACAGTTACAAAAACATTTCTCCTGTTTACAGAAATTCCCTGGGCAAAGAATTTCAGAAAAACCAAAAAACTTCAGGCATGGAACCAGGGCTACAGAATAACATAGTAGTCGTACAATCATAATTTTATAATTAACTATCTAACTGTATAAATAGCTAATTATATAACAGTAATTAGATAACTTTTGCCTCTGTAGTCTAATGTTTCTTCTAAACAGCTGAAATTTGTCTATTACATAAAGAGAAATAAAGAACAGAAACTGGTCTCTACTCACCTTTCTTTCAGCTGGACAAACATGGCTTCTGTGAGAAGTATATATTTCAGGTACATAGGAAGTGATTCTTGTTTTTCATATTTTGTAAAATAACTCTCAGTGGTGTCAGTCTTTCCTGCCTCTTCAACTCCAAGAACAGTGTCAGTGTTTCCACTGTCAGTGGGAAAAACCTCTGTGGCAATTTCAGCACTTTCTGTCTCGCTGCTCTTGGACACTGACTGGGAAATGGTTGGAAATTATCACATTACTTTTAAAGGTGTCAGCATAGAACCAACAGTGCACCAGCTAGTGTAGGAATCCTAAGGATATTTAGAATAATGTTCTTATACTCAATTTAGACATTTACACTGTGCTAGACATATTTTTATATTTATATATTTGTATAATTACATTTTTATATATGGCAGCAAGCTGTTCAAAAGGCAAATGTACTTGCTAAAATGCTGTTTGTGACAAGGACAGAGTTTAAAGTGTAAGACTAAGAAATGTTTTGTTTTCCCTCTGTACCTCTACCAAAAGCACTTTATTTAATGGCTGAAACAATATTTTATATAAACTGAATTTTAAAGGGACTGTAAAATTTTAAAGTAAGGTTTTAAACCAGAAGAAATTTTCTTTTTACCTGTTTGAAGATTTCCTTCCCACTAAAATGCTGGTTGATGGACATATTGTAAGAAATCAGTTCCCACAAAATAGCTTTTGGGTAAGCCATTACTTCATTCATTACAATTTGCTTGAGTGTCTCATTCCTGACAAATTTAAGATCACTGTTTAAGAGACTCAAGTATGTATAGAAAAATTTAATATGACTACAGTGCCTTTAAATCTAAATCTAACTTTCTGATCAATCTCATAAAAGCTTTAGCCTAAATGTTGCCATTGATCTGTTTATACTGAATACAATCACATCCTGGCTTGTTAAAGATTAGTTCATTACAAATAAATAAATGCACAAAAGTTAAGAAAAATTTACAATAAAGCCTTTTACATCCTTCCCTTGGATGGGGAACCATTCAAACACTGCTTATGTAAGAGAGGTCAAATTGCTGTCTTCCATGTCAGTTCTGCACTGTGCTCAGCTGTGACTGAGCCTTTCTGGTTTATTTTCCTTTTACTGGAAAATAAAGCTGAAAAATCAATGTTCACATTTGTTTTCACTTACATTTACTTTTGTCTCCTAAACAAAGATAATTATGGGGAATTTATGCATGTGTTCAGATAGGTTCATTCTATTTTTGCAACCTAGCATTGTATTTCCACTTGGTCTGTTACCTCTGGCTTTTTTTTAACTGCTCAAATGATCAGTAAGAGTACCAAAGCCACAGCTCTAACCACAACCCCACTGTGAGGTGTGTGAAGGTGTGTGACTCTGCCCCTCAGGTCCATATCACTCTTCTAATGTGCCTCTGATGTACCAGGCAGGAAAGACCTCCTGGGTGTGAGAACAGAGCTGCTTCCTCTCAAGCTTCACACCTGCTGCTAAGATCTGCAGCAAGGAGAGCAATATTGTACCAAATTTTATGTGGTTTTTAAAGTTGCAAATACCTAATCACGAGGATGACAGAGAGCTTACCAAAATAAATACTTGAGCTATCTTAAAGATCTTAGTCCTTGCAACTTTGAGTGAGATCAGATCCGTGAGTGCAGAGGTGATGGTGCAGACCAATTTTGATTCCTGTGATTCAAGAATCTGAACTACCACTTTTACCTTCTGAATAAGGCATGGGCATGGTGGTATGCTTAGTAATACTGATGTGGTATGGGTTTTGAATGATAGCAGTCTTCCTTTCTCCTGTTCCTAAACTGTGGGTATTATTTGCCTTAGCCTTGTTCCATATGTACATTATTTTATATTCTTACATGAAGTAAAAAAGCAGTCTTTTTCCATACCTTCACACAACAGCATAAACAAGGCCTGAGTAGTACAATCCATGTTAAAATATGCTTTACTTTTTAAGTTTACAATACAAAATTCATACCTAGTTCTAATTTGGTCTAAAGAAGAAAGGCTGTTCTCCAAATATTCCTTCAGCTTTTCTTCACAGCTGGCCATTTTCGTTTTTTCCAAAATTGTATGCAGACCATTTTTCATCATCTAAGACCACATTAAAAAAGCTTTAGTATACACTAAAATCTCCATAACTATTTAGGAATCAAGTAAGTTAATTATGTACATATATTCTGTACCAAAAAGGGAAGCTACCTTAGCAAAACTCATCACCTGTGAAGATCTTCCTAGATAATGAACACCTCTGACATTGCCACCCCAAGCTGGCTGTTGGAACTGTGAGAACTTGCACAAGATCTCATAATAACAACTTGCAGCCACTTCATACAGAAAGCAGCAGTGATCTTTATCACTGTTACCATATCAAGAGTAAGACAGAATTGTCCATTCAGTGTGAATCCAGCAGTTAGCAAAAATGCACTTGACAGAATGAAACTGAGAAGTAGAAATTCCAATATAAAAGTCAGATATTATGTTTTAAATTTTGTAGCAGCTATTTTGGATTCCAGAGGGTTCTCTGCATTAAGAAGTCCTTCCTTTATTTATACCACACCCTTGTTTTCATGTTTATACCTGTATTATTTTATCCTGTTCCCATCTGAATTCATCTACTTTCTTCTGGAGTATATCTTGCTGCTGGGACAGCTGGAGTTGATGGACATCCCACAGACCCATGGCCTCCTGAACAAAGCTGTACAAGCCCTGACAGTGCTCCTCATGCCATTGAGCCATCTCCTTAAAATCACTCTAAAAGAAACCATTCAAATGAACAAGTTATTTTTAAACTGCTGGAAGGTGAAATGAATGAATAAGAGGATATGTAACATGATAAAAGGCTGCCAGGAATTACATGACTGGTATTCAACATGGTGTCTTCTATCTGGAGAGTAAAAAAAAAAAATCCAAGTAAACTGGGTGTAAGAATGTGGATTTTTATTCTACAAGCTGAGAGTGTCAAAACTTCTATTTATTCTGGCATTGTAAAGCACTGACTCACATTCTACAGTTCATCACTTTAGGAACAACTGCCCAATCATTTTTATGTATAGAATTACAAAGGATGAGATTGGAAGACATTTGGAAGATCATCTAAATCTATTCCTCTGCCTTTAGGCAGACTGGACCATATGTCATTCATCTCTGTCATGTGTATTTCAGATATAAATGATAATAAAAATACAAAATATTTATATTATGAATAATAATCACAGTAATTATGAACTCTTCCACACCAAACTTTGTTTCTTTGTAGTGTTTAGTCACACCATGGACCTCTTTCTAATGTGACATCAATAGCCTACAATGCAGAAGGCACTGCAGGAAGAACAGATTAATCCCAAGGAGTGATAAAGATCAATGTAATAAACGTACATCCATCTGCTCCAGTTCTTCTTCAAACTTGTGTTTTAGTTTCTCAGTCATCTGAAGCATGTTGGAATGCACAACTTCAACATCTTCTACTGTGCAAAGGTTCATACCCAACAGGGTCATCTAAATGAAAGAAAAAGCAGATTACTGACATGCATATAACAAATACTGCATGGCTTTCAGAGAGCATGGCTAAACTTGTTGTTCCTTTTCTTGTGATGGACAGGGAAAGATTCAGCCTCCCAGATCCCACAGATGGCAGTAAACAATTCAATTTCTTTGGACACAAAGGGAGAAATTGAGGCAGACAGGTGGAATTTCTTTGCCAAAATAAGACAGATTTAGCACAAAGGCTGAGGGTGCTTGCATCCTCCACGTAAACACAGGACAGCACCCCCTTCATTACTGGCATTTGTTACAGCTTTTACACATTTGAAGTACAAATACCAAGTACTGCTGTGAAACTAAATGGATGGTTACCTTTTGAACAGAATAAGACAGAGGTTAAAAGCTACTTTCACTTGTTATCTCAATGTTTGGAGGATCCTCAAACACATTTTACTGTAATGACACATTGTACCATGGCTGCCACACCCAAAGCTGTGACACTCACCCTGCAGGTCTGCACTTTTTCCTGACATTTGCCCTGGACCAGCTCATACTGGACACGCATTTTCTCCACACACTCCACATTATGGGTGTCTGAATGATATGGAACAGACCACAGTCAAAATTCCCATCTTGCACAGTGTGAAATGGAAACATGACAGAGGGCCTGAGCTGAATCTCAGCACAGGGAACAGATCCCAGCAGCGCCCGCACACCTCTGTGACACTACCAACCAATCAAATAAGACATTTTAATACACAGCTATTTATAATTATGCCTAAAAGCAGCAAGTTATTTACAACTACTACCAACTTATTTGCTACCACACAGGCTACAAACATCCCAACAGGATGTGCTCTGGAGCAAGAAAAGGCAGACAGAGGAAAGGCACACTACAGGACTAAGAGAAAGGAAGTATCTCCAACACTTCCCCTCTTCTTCTCCAAGAGTTAAAAAGGAGTATTTTTGTATGATTGAGAACTGATCCACGTCAAAATTGACCTTTTATTTCTCCCAGGTTAATTCTAACCAAGCCAGTTCCTGCTAGATCTCACCATGCACAAGTGTTTGTAGAGAAGTGATGTCCCAGGCAGCTCCCTTGGGTCTTACTGCCAGCTCAAAGCAGCTGAGAATGTATGTGGGAACCCATGAAACAAAGAATAGGGCAAACATGCACTTTCAAAGCAACTGCCTCATCGTTGCCCAGGAAAAAAGAAAGTATTGCTTGAATTCCAGACTGTTTTTATGATTTCCCCACTTACCTATACCTTTGTTTAAATTCTCCAGAGTTCTGTACCATTCATCTATGTCAGATTTTGTACGTGTTGGAGGCAACAAGGTGCTATCAAAGTAGGAAACAAGAGTCAGGTGTCTCAAAATACAAACCAGTCAGTATTTAAAATATAAAATTATGAATCAGAGTATCCATACTATGCTTTATTTTATTTACAGCCATCTTGGCAATGAAAATAAACCAGACTGTTGTTGCTCAAGACCAACTGTTTACTGCCTGACAAGGAACTAAATTGTTCCTACACCCACTGTAAAAAAACCTCCCTGTAAATATTGTAATGGAATACACCCAAAAATGCTTCTTGTGTTCAGGATGGATAGTCAAATATAGCAGTATTAGACTTCTACCTAGACTCCCCTCTTAATTTATGACACAAATAAAATCCCATGGAGAAAAAATGCCTAGACAAAAGCACCAGCTTCCAGCCCTCCACCCATCTTTGTCTGCCTATTTCTACCACGTTTCAAATGTCAGTAAGATTTACTTTTGCATTCCTGCATTTTTAGCCCTTGATCACCACCTAGTCAGTGTGGCTGGTGCACTGAAAATCAAGAATGCATTTTTTCCATTAAAAAGAGCTGGACAAAAATAGGTTTAGACCCTGGCCTTACCGCTGAATTTTACAATCCCACACTGATAGGAAGCAAAGTGCATTTTGTAGCCAAGTCCCTCATTAACTCCAGAAAGAACTGATTTCCTTTATGCTATACCCTCTTTTGCCATACCCAATGTGCTGCAAAACCCTCAGTCTCTGTTCACTAAGTACAATCTGCTCTTTTATCATATTTTCCATTTCTGTTTTCACAGCTGGGGGATTCTGTACTTCTTCACTTGCCATAAATTCTCTGCAGGATAGAAAAAGGATATATATAATGGAAACATGATATATGTGATATCATATGTGATATGTATAAAGAAAAAATGATAAAGTATTACTTTTAATAGAAACCAAAAATGAACACTTTGTCATTCACTTTGTGTTATTCATTGTCCAAAATAAGACTGCAAAATTTCTGACCTGAAACTCTGAACTACACAGTTCTTTTGGATGACCTTCCAGTCTTTGACTCTCTCTTGCCATTTCAGTTGATGCAATTTGTCTTTCTCAAGCTCTGATTTCATTAGATTAAAGACCAGCTTAGCAGTTGCCCTCTCATTACCCAGCAGTGCTCTGTTTATATTCTGTGTATTAAAAAACAAAATCAGGAGTAGAAGCAGCATACAACATGCAAAAGACAATAAAAAAATTGTTTTTCTACAGAAATTCTACAGACAATGAGGTGAAAAAAGAACACAAATGATAAATACCCTGTAAAGTAGAAATCTCTTCTGTATTTCAGTGACTGATAGGCAGAAAAAAAGAATTTCAGTTGGGAAAAAAAGACATTCTAGGAATATTCAGACCATTATCTTGCCCCAGGTAAAAACATTTACCATGGCCTTATTATTAATGAGCTTGTGAACATCAGGTGCCAAGAAGAAGGAAATTTCCTCCAGTTTCATGGTATACTTGGTCAGTACATCTGCTATCTGTGCAATAAAAGAATAAAGAAAAGCCACAACAAAAAGTAAAACTCAAATATCAGTTTCCCAAGTTAAAAAACTACATTAACAAGACAATTTTTTCCATTAGAATGAATTCCATTAAATTAATTAATTTATTAAATCCATTAAAATTAATTAAAATTAATTGGATGACACACAGATTGAGAAGTAAATTTTAATATAGTAATCATAGTTACCTTAAAGACTGTTTTTTTTCAGTAATTCATAAAAATAGTAACTAAAACATTCCACTTTGCTACTACTCAGCTGATTTCTTTTTAATATCTGTGATAACTAAATGCTCTGCAGACAGGCTGCAATATGAATTTAAAATTCAAACCAACTTCCTTCCAAATATCTGAAGGGAATCCACCAGTGCCTGTTTTAAGTGAACACAAAATTAAAGCAAATGTGTTCCTCTCTGACATTTGTTGTAACTAATCCAACAGAAAGGTTACTGGTGATACTCTTGGACCTATTCATCAAACCTGGATCATAAAGAGAGGAGAAACTGGCACTGGTAGAACAAACATCTTTTCTTTGCCTACAAGGACAGGGCAGCAAGGTCTTCCATAGTCTACCCATTTTTTAAATCCAAACATTTTCTGTGATGTCCAATGACTTTTACAGGTTAGGCTGAAGACCACAAAACTGCAACATGTTTGCTACTGAAACCCAGCCAACCCAAACTAAAATGGAGCTAGGTCATGTCTATGCTCCTTCTCTGCTGCAGAATAGCTATGTCCCCCCAAAAATAACAGACCAGATGAAAGTTTGGCCTGCACAACCCTCCAGGGAAACAAAAGCAGCTCACATACTCCTTGCACCTTTAGTATAGGTAATTGTGAAAGAAAGAAACACTTGAAAACCAGGGAAAAAAGTAGCTTCTCCTGATTATGTGGGTGTAAAGTGAGGGAAGAATTTGTTGGTGAAAAGAAAGCAATCACCACACAACTACTGGCAGACCTCTGACTCCTGTGGAAACAAGCTTCTCTTTGCTCTGCATCCAGCATTATATCAGCAAACAACAATCTTATGCTTAAGTGACATTAAGACTGCAGCTCACTTTCATGGCTCGACTCCTTTCGATCTCCTTTAGGGATTCATCCACTGCCCTAATCCACTTCTTTCTCTTTGAGGATTCCTGGTGGATCCTATTCCACAGTTCTTCCAAACACTGCAATAAAAATCTACTCTCAATCTCACTGAAAAGTGAATATAGATTTAAAAAAAAAATAAAAAAGGAAAAAACCAATAATTTAGGATGCCAGTGAGCCGTAAGATGTTACACAGAGCAGGTAACTGAAGTTGAGCCAATGCTGTGAACTGCCTTACCTCAAACGAGAAACCTTCCAAAGCCATGTCAGATGCAATCTTTTCAAACAGAAGTTCACTCCTTTCATCTGATTTCATCACTTTTAGCTGAAGGAATTCCTGAAGCTTCAAAACAGAGGCTTCCATCTCCTAAAACAGTATGTCAGTGTGATCATTTGAATACTGAGCCCTGAGCACTCAAGACTGTGGATGAAAAAGCCCTGCCTTACCCTGCCAACGCAGTCCAGCTCCTGCTGCATTTCGCTCACTGCTCGATCGTGACGCTGTCGCCGCCTTTCTGCCAGGTGCTGCCATGTGTTGCTGCCTGCTTCCTCAGCAACTGCCAAGGGAGAAATGAGGATTCTCTAGCCTGGAACCGTTGCTGCAGAACATGGGATGCATGAATAATAAATCCCTAAATCTACACTGTAACTGCTGTAGTTTGTGCAGCTCTCGCAGCGTGCAACATCTTTCCATGGGAAGTGCAACCTTAGCAAATGCAGGTTACAAATACTAGAGCGTGTTTTAAAATTTCCTAAATTCACTTCTGATTTTCAGAAGGATAATAGCATGGAACTATCAACTAAGCTCAGGTATGATGTAAAAGAATGGCATCGTTTCAGGAATGAGATCTGCTTATATCAGGAATTATCATCTAAATGTAACCTGTGATTGACTGACAATTTCACAACTAGTTTTTTTTTTCTATTAGAAGACTCTTATCTTCAAAACTACCCACAAATCATCCCAAATGTGTCAGCCAATTTCTGAGCTTGATTTTTGTGGCAGGAGAAAGAATGCCAATGTGGGAGTAACCAAACTGGGTATTCAACTCCCCTCTACCTCATCTTGTGATAAAACATTAACCGGCCTCCCCAGGATACAAGCTAGGTGTTCAAATGAGAGGAGGCAAACCCTGCAAGGTGAGGTAGTGTTTATTTATCTTCACAATGACTCTGCTGGGGGAGCAGCAGCACCCCCTACACAGTGAGGGTCATCTCTGCTCATGGGCCATAATGAACTGAATATGCACTGGCAGAATGGGCAGCTGGAACAACTAGCAAGGACTCCACAAATATTCTAGGAGTCAAGGGATGACACCATTCCATTGTGAACCTCCCTGCCCTGAGAGACGTATCACCTGAACTCCATAATTTAGGCAGTCTGGGGTCTTGGGACACCACCACCACTGGACATCAAGAGAAGAAGCTGAACTTCCACAAGACCACAGCTCCTGACAGGACTGCAACCACTGCAGCCCTGACCAACAGGGTTGCCAGGCTGTACTCTGACTCTGTGCTTTTAAACCAGTTTTTCTGTATCATTGCATTTGCTGTAATCTTTCTAATAAATTGTAACTCTGATTTGAAATCTCTCACAAGCTATTTGTGTGGGGCTCATTCCTCCTGCTGGTTTACATTCAAACCAGCACCATTTTATACCTTGCTGAGCTAAACCCGTTGCATGTGCCTTGTCTCCTGTGAATGCAGATTAAAATAGATGACATTAAGGGAAACCAGTTTTTACCAACTACATCAGGCAGGCCTCTGACTTTCTCAGCTGAACTTGCATCTACATTTCCCCATGCCTTTGGAAAAGTTGTAGGTTGTCTGAAACAGAAAGGGAACAATTCGATTATTCAGATATTTGACTATTCAAAAGGCTTTGATTTGTACTAAAAATGCACCAGAAAAGGGACTAACATAATAGTATCATTCACTTTAATTGGCAAAATGTAACATTAAAGTGAACATAACATAAAGTGAACGTAAGTATCATTCTAACTTTAAAGAATATAACTTAAAAAATCAAAGTTGCTTCTTCTGAGATAAACTGAAGCCTGGGTAGATCCCAACTTCAAATCTATTAGAATGGTATTAAAGCAATAAATGCTAGATTTAGTATGTATTAACTATAAAGACACGTATAACAGCTCTAAAAGGTAAAAAACATATGAACTCTTAAGGAGACACCAGCAAGAAATGTGGAAATAGCCTTTATCTGCCCAGTGCTTTTCCCAACAGCTTGGGCACTGCGTATTTCCTTGAGGTCAGTGAGAATCCCTGTACCACTATTCAGCAGCTGGCTTAGGGTAAAAAAAGATGGATGCATTAAGCTCATTCTTGTTCATCTTACTGCACCATCATGTAAGCCATTTACTTGGAAATACACTCTAAAAATATGTGTTAGACTGGGTGTGTATATATAGATTGCTATGAGCAAAGACAATTCCTTTTCCAAAGGAAAGCCATGCAATATGCCTGCCATTGCAAATATTCATCTGTTAGCCTGCACTTCAACAGGCAGCAGCTCATTACACTAAATTTACATTTGGCAAGGAGACAGTGTATTAAAAGTCCTTAGTGCTATGACCAAGAATTCAGGAGTTTCTGATTTCCAGTGAAAACCTGTCAATTTCATACCTTTAGTTATGAACATATAATTGGGGTTTTACACTTCTGTTCTCTACCTGTCTGACTGTGGCTTTTTTGTGAAGTCACTGGTGGGTGTTTTACCAACACATTTCTGCTGATCACACGGTAATGGCATGGCATATTTAAAGTGCACTTTTTACGCTTCTTAGAGGACCTTGTCTTTTTTCCTTCATCCAAAAGGTGGGCTGAGTGAGCCTTCAAAGAACCATAATCTCCACAATTAGAATTCCTTCAAACCTACTGAATGCAGAACAGTGACAAAATAATTAATAAAAAATAGTAGGGGAAAGACAGCAGAAGAGAAAGGTAAAATAATGAACCCTACATGCCATGTACATAACCATTTTAATCTAAGGCTATTTTCAAAATGAGAAAAAAAAAGGATCACTTTTCCTCTCTGAGGAAAAGTGGAGTAACTGGATTGTGTTGCCTTGCCTACAGAAAGTCAACAGCAGAGTGAGAAATGCCTGAATCTGGCAAAGCATTGCCTCTGAATGTTTTACTGCTGTGTTATGATTCTGCTTTCAGTTAATATAACCTGATATACAACAAAGACATGAGAACACATGTAGATGCATTGGAGAGCATATGCTGAAGATAACACATTCAGTTTTTACTAAAAAAAACCAGAAACCAAAAAAGCTGAAAATTACCTGGGGTCATTTCAATAGCCAGCAAACTGACTAACACAACCAACTCCTTTGGCTTTTATTAAATCCTTTGCTTTTTTTACTTAGGCCTTGAAGGTCTGTTTACAGCCTTCCTGTCTGTGAACATGTCACACTCGTCCTATTGAGAACACATGGCCCATCACAGCTGACTGGCCGGGCCTGCTTCCAGAACTGGCAACTACAAGGTGGGAGCCAAGAGGAGATACAACACTCCACTTGGAAAAGGGCCTTCCTTGAATCATAGGATCCCAGAATGGTTTGGGCTGGAAGGGACCTTAAAGATAGATCATCTTCCAAACTCCTGACATGGGCAGGGACACCTGGGCAGGAACACTTTGCACTATCCCACATTGCTCCAAGCCCTGTCCAGCCTGTCCTTGGACACTTCCAAGGATGGGGCAGCCACAGGCTTTCTGAACAACCTGTGCCAGGGCCTCAGCACCCACACAGGGAAGAATTCCTTTCCAACATCCCATCCACCCCTGCCCTCTTTGCAGGGTTGAAGCCGTTCCCCTTTGTCCTGCCACTCCAGGGCCTTTTCCAAAGTCCCTCTCCAGCTCTCCTGCAGCCCCTGCAGGCATTGCAAGAGGCTCTAAGGTCTCCCTGGAGCCTTCTCCAAGACTGAACACACCCAGCTCCCGCAGCCTGTCCTAGAACAGAGCAGCTCCAGCCTTCAAAGCAGCTTCCCGCAGACTCCGAACGGTGGAACTCCACGCCTACCGCTCGCCTTCCAGGCCCACCGGGGGCCGCTCCCGGGGTCTCTCGAGGTCTCTCCCCGCCCTCCAAGGGACCCTCAGCCGGGCCCGCTCGGACGCGCTCGCGCCAACCACCGCGCGCGCCGTTGTCAGAACAACGGCGGGGCGGGGCCAGCCTCATACACAGCGCCCCCCGGCGGCCGGCCCATCCCGGCCAGTTAGCTCGTCCCGACCGGCCCATCCCGACCGGCTCATCCCGTATCAGAGCTCCGGAATCAGGGATCACAGCCCCACATTTGTGTTCGTCTCTGCGCAAGGCCGGCCAGAATTCCCACGTCCGGACTTTTCAGCCCAGCATGAGAATGCGAACACACCTGCGCTTGGGGGAAGAAACCTCCGAGGTCTCCCCCCCACATAGTTTCTCAACGCCCTAAAGCCGTTGCCATTCCTGAGGCGAGACTAATGCCTTATTTTGCCTTGCGGCTAAGAAATGCCATTGTTCTGGTCTGCAGGTAAAGGCGCAGAAATTGGAAAAAATACATTTTGCCTGGATTTCAGCCGGTTTCTTTCTTAAACTGCTTGCAAGACAGCCAAGATGATGGCACTCTGCGCCATGTCCCGCCACGCTATGGGATCCCCGTCTGCAGCGGATCCAGTCTCCAGCGCCTCAGGGTCTCTCGGTGCGAGCTCCGCGCTGCTAAGCAGGACAGTCTGACACGGGGGCTCTGATTAGAACGATCACCACACGCTGTCCCGTCCCGTCCCTGCATCAAGGATCCTGGGGGGCCCTCCACCGACGTCCCCATGGGAGGCAGCTCTGGCTGCCGGCATGTCCACGGGACAGCTTTTCTCACGGACACCGCAGAGAGGCCGTTCCCCGTCCCTGTTCCAGGCGTTTGCGCTTGCCCGTGTCCCGGGGCACACGGCCAGGAGCTGCTTGGCTTCCCCGAGCAGCTCGAGGCACGAGCACGCCCGGTGGGTGGTCTCCCCCAAACCGCCGGCAGCGCTCTGCACCCTGGAAGGGCGCGGGCACCCGAACCCCGGGCAGCGCCGTCCTGTTCGCCAGCCTCTGGCCACCATGCATCCCGAGCAGCGGCCGGACCCGCCTGGACCCGCCCGGCCAGGCGGCACCGCCGCCGACACACCCCGCTCGGTGGCGCTCGGATACGCTCGTTGTCACTCGGCGCTGCTCGGCCCTCAGCCCTGGCCGGGGCTCGCCGCTCGCCCACGGCCGGCCCGGCCTTCCCGCCCCGCCGTGTGCGAGTTTTTTGCTTCGGTGGAAAAGGGACCGTTTTAATGACAGTATTTTGAAGTTCTGTGAGTGCGTAACTGGGAAGTTCTGGGGCCTTTGTGGCGGTTTTGCCGAAGTGGCGGCTCTGCCCCAGAGGTGTTGTGGTGCCTCTGGCGTGCGGGACGGGGAAGGACCAGAGGGGGCAGCGAGCGGGGCTGTGGGAGGGAGCAGCAATGGGGAAGGCTCGAAGCCGGCAAGGTCACCAAAGCACAGAGAGCAGAAGACTGCTCGGACGGAGACGATGTGCGACAAGTAAAGAGGGTGATGTAGCGGTGAAAAAAGGCTTTCCCGGAGGGCGTTGCTGGAGCGATCAGCTCATCATGCCTGCTGGTCGTACACAGAGGTCACAGGGAAGTGCCTTTGCAAATGGGCAAAGTCTTGACCAGGTCATTCAGGGAACTCTGGAGCTTTTCGTTTCAGAGGACTGAGAATTGTGGAAGAAGTGGGCTGCTCGTATTCCAGAGCAGTGTTTTAAACCAGCTGCTTATAGCTTATAAGCTGTGCCTTGCTGAAGGATTGTTCTGTAGAGCTCAAACTTAGTCTGAAAGCTTATGATTTATTGCTGTCTCAGTCTCTGATAAATAACCAATAACGATAGCATTAATAGGCATTAATCAAAAGCCCCAAAGCAAGTGGCTCAGCATAATCTGGCTCCCTGAGCTAAGTCAGGGGAGATTTAGGCTGGATATCAGGAAAACGTTTTTTTTCTTTCCCCACAGGGTGGTTGAGCACTGGAACAGGCTCCCCCAGGGAAGTGGTCACAGCACCAAGTCTGTGTGACTTCAAGAAATATTTGGACAATGCTCAGGCATGTGATGGGATTGTTGGGGTGTCATGTGCCAGGCCAGGAGTTGGACTGGATGATCCTGTGGGTCCCTTCTAACTCAGCCTATTCAGTGGTTCCATGATAAACCTCCACAGGTGCTGCTTGAGGCCATTCCATCTTGTCTGTTACTTGTTATCTGAGAGACAAGTCCAATCACCACCTGGCTGTCCCCCTCCTGTCAGGGAGTTGTGCAGAGCCAGAAGGTCCTCCCTGAGCCTCCTCTTCTCCAGGCTGAGCCCCTTTCCCAGCTCTCTCAGCTGCTCCTTGTTCTCCAGCCCCTTCCCTGGATCTGTTCCCTTTTGTGGACACACTCCAGTCCGTCATGCCTTTTTTGTCATGAGAGTCCCACAAATGACCTGAGGCTTTGAGGTTTGGCCTCAGCAGTGCCCAGAACAGGGGGACAGTCAGTGCCCTGGTCCTGCTGGTCACACTAAGGCTGGTAGAGGCCAGGCTGCCCTTGACCTTCTTGCATACCTGGGCATGTGCTGGCTCATGTTCACTGCAGTGGTGATTTGTCTCTCCACTCCAAAGCGGCAGTTCAGTAATTCCTCTTTTTACCACCCAAGGCATACCAGGGGATAAACACAAAGCAAGGGGGAAACAGGTCTTTTCCAGGATGCAGAAGAATCTTAAGTGGAGAATAAACCTTAGATGAGTCTGTCACAAAGAATGATTTCATTTCAATACCACAGCCCTTTGAGCACTCCAGGATGCAAGAAAGAAGAAAAAAACCACAACAAAAAACAAAACAAACAAACCAAAGCCCCCTCAAAAAACAAACAAAAAAACCCAACACCCCCCCCCCAAAAAAAAAAAACCCAAACCACCAAAACACCAACTGCTTCATGCAAGAAGAATTATTATACCTTGTAGCACTCTTGTTAGGAATTTTTAAAACAATTCCATTTTACAGCCACATAAGCAGAGCAAGGATTAGAGGGCGTGTTCCATGTCCCCCAAAATTTCTGTGAAATAATTAGGAACAGAACCCAATTTCAGCTACAGGTGACTTACTCTCCCTGTAAGTTACACTCTGCATCAGCAAAGGTGGAGATCATTCCATTCCTGACAATTCAAAAATGTAGCAAAGAACCATGTCCTGATCACAGCACATTTGCAGTCTCCAGCGGAGAATGCACAAGATGAGAACCAAAGAGCTCTGCCGAGCTCCGTGTGTAAGGAAGGACAGCAGCACTGTGCCACCTCTTGCCTCTTCAGGGCAGTGCAAGGGGTGCGACGGCAAAGGCAGTTTCTTGTGCCTTGGGACTCAGTATTGCTGCAGCACTTGGGAGTGAGTGAGTGCCAGCTGTGAATTCTGAGTGTTGGGCTTTCATCCTTGCCATGAGGGATGCTTTTTTCTTTATCTTTTAATTTTTTTTTTCCTCCCAGGCTCATTCCAACTGTGTTTTGTAAACAATTATCTATATATTGACTTTCATATGCAGGAGCACTTAAGAGTCTGGCTGTGATTCAGAGCCTAAATTTTAGGAGAGCGAAGTTTCATTTTTTTTAGGAAATAGTGGATAGGATGCCCTGGAAAGTGCCCTCTGGGATAATGGAGCTGAAGAGAGCTGGCAACCATTTAAAGCTGTTTTTCTTAGAGAACAAGAACTCACAACTCCCATTTGTAAGAAATTAGACAAGGAATGCAGGACACCAGCTTGGCAGAGTAAGGATCTCCTTAAATGCAAGGATCTCCTTTAAAATGCAAGAAGGTAATATGCAGACAACATATGTAATGCAAAAAGGTTTTTGAAAGAAAGCTAAATCAAGAAGGTTATTGAAAATTAATACATGTGATGCAAGAAGGCAACATGCAGACAATACACAGTGACACACATCATAGGAAAGATATAGATGGGTGTGTGAGGATGGGATCAGTACAGCTAAGGCTCTGCTGAAGCTGAATTTGGAAAAGCATGCAAAAAAATAATAATAAGGGCACCTATAGGTACTTCAGTGGGAAAAGGAAGACAAAAAGAAATGCCCCCCCACTCCCATAAGCCAGACAGGACTAGTGACAACAGACAAGGGGAAGGCTGAGGTACCCAACAATTGCTGGTCTCAGTTTTTACTGCCAGTCACTCTTCCCACACCTCTCAGGTTATTGGACTGGTGGACTTCATTCCAGCTCATTGTGACAGAAGGTTACGTTTAAGGCCCCCTGAGGAACCTGAGCATGCACAAGGCCATGGGACCCACTCAGACACATGCCAGGGCCCTGAGAGAACTGTAGTTGCTAAGGTGCTCTCTCCATCATATTTTAAAAAAATCTAGGTAGCCAGCTGAAGTCCCCAGGGACTGTGTTATACTAGCACAAAAGCCATTTGACTCCAATGCTTTTGGTCTTTTTTGCAAATCTTAAAGCTCTGAGTAAATTTCTGCAGAGGATGTTCGTGCAGTTTCAAAACTGGAATCTTTGTTATTGGTTTTCATGTTGATCCTGGATATTTCCATTTTTTGCACTCCTATATTTTCTAAACATTTGTAATGACTGAAAAGAAAACTGAAACGAGCCACTATGCTTTTTCCAGTGGTATAAATATGGCCAAGACCAATATTTTTTTAAAGACAAATATATTTTAGCTATGTCCATACACACGTGCATACCTGTGTTTGGTTTACGTGTCCAGGTTTTGGCAGTGGGGGGTGCCACAGGGCTGGCCTGTGAGAATTACCCCAATGCTGTCCTGTCCCACCTGCTTCCACTACAGGATATCCTCCCAGCAGAGAGAAGAGGCTGGGACAAGAGCCTTTAGAAATGTGACTTTGTGGGTTTTTTATTTTTAAGTTAATAAAAACCTTCAACACAATTTCTTGGCTATTTTTTTTTGATTTTTTTCTATCCGTTTGGAGCTTTTTGGGTGTTTTTTATTCTGTGTGTGTTTGTTTTGTGTTCTTAGTGTTGTTATGGTTTTGTAGCGTTCTTCAAGCCTTTGGAATACCAAATGCCTCCTACAAACTGACATCAGGAACCAGGGGGGCTGAGTTTAGTTTCCCGTGGAAACAGGCCATCATTCCTGCTCAAGTCCCTGTGCCTGGCACTAGGTTTAACCTGCTAGAATTCCAAATGGATCAGGATTTCTCCCAGATGCAAGCTGCCACAAGATGGCCCCCTTGCTGCCCTTGGAGTGCCCATTGCCAGGGTACAAAAAAAACCAATAAAAGTCACACATAAATTTACATTAACAACACCAAAACCAATTATTCCTAACTGAATAATCTCATGATGCCTCGAACCATCAAAACACTAATACTGTCTATATATACACACAAAACCTAGAGATCAGTTTACCTATAGCCAGTACCTCTCAAATTTTCTCTCTATATAAAGCATACTGCAATCAAAGAAGCCAAATAAATAAACCCCTATAATGTGATAAACAATAACCTAATTAAAAATATTAGGAAAACCAAAAAAATTAACTACATCCCACTACTTCAAACCCACCAAAACCAACACTAAATACTCACCATGATAAAAGCCACCACTAAATAAATAACTTCCCCTATAACTCACACTATAGCCAATCACACCATTGTAAATCTTAGAAAACATATCCCTTAAAAATATAATTCCCCTCCAAAAAAATTTCAACAACAAAACTCATTTCAAAGACAATCTGATCAACATGTAAACTAAGGAACCTAACATGAAATATATAGATCACATCCCTTATCATACACCATCTAGAAACAAAACAAAGCTACACAACAAATCATTAAGAATCCCCTTAAAACTACTAAACAGAAAAAAAAACAAAAAAAAAAAATTAAAAATTGCATCTAACAAAACCTCCACCAGCCAGGCTGGTCCTAGATAATCTGAATCCCTACATACAATATACAAAACCAAAACCCCAATAACACATATCAGAAGGCTATTAAAAAAAAAAAACAACTTCTTAAATTAATTCTACCTCAAATGCAAACAAACACATCCATGAAGTTATCTTCACTCAAAAACTAAATATCAAAAAATAAAATAAAACACTATATACCATCAAAGAGCACAATAATGAACAAAAGTAACATACAGGTTATAAAGTAATAAAAGTATCACATACAAGTACCCCTATTTATTAAGATCCCAGAAGAAGGAGGATTCCCCCAATTTAAACACAGACAATAACAGAAAAGGAATTGCTTCCCTCAATTTAAATTCTTTTGTCCTCAGAACCCTCTTTTTTTTCTGGGGGCACTGGGAAGACAAAATTGCAAACAAAAAGGAGAAAAGTCCTCCCTACAAACCCACAATGGCTCACCTGTTGTTATTGCCCAGCACAAAGGTTTGTCCCTCAGCATCTCCTGAAGCAACACTGCACAACCAAGGGCTCCCCAAAACCCCGTAAGACAATGTCACCGTCATCCCATGAGCCACTCTGGGGAAGCACAGCATAAGCTACTCCAGGGAAACACAGCATGAGCCACTCTCTCCAACAGTTCCAGACCAAACTGAGCTGAGGCTCCCCACTTAAGTGGCTCCGACAAGAGCTGCCCCTCATTGTCCCTTACAGCTTTCACCTGTGGCTGGTCTGTCCCCTCCTCATCCTAACAGCTCACACCTGCAGCTGCCCCCTCACCATCGTGTGACAGCTCTGACCTGCAGCTGCTGCCAGTCCGAGTGTGAGGGCAGGGGCAGAGGGGACTTGCTGCCCATTCCCTGGAGAGTTCATTGTCTGCACCTGACACGCTGGGGCTGCCACAAGCTGGAAGCCTGGCTACCCTTGGAGTGCTACAAACTGACATCAGGAACCTGGGGGGCTGAGTTTAGTTTCCCTTTGTAAAGGGCCATCATTCGTGTCCCAGTCCCTGTGCCTGGCACTGGGCTTCTGCCAGCTAGAATCCCAAACAAATCAGGATTTCTCCCATTTGCAAGCTGCCACAAGTTGGAATTCTGTCTGCCCTTGGGGTGCCAAATCCCTCCTACAAACTGACATAAGGAACTTGGGTTCTGAGTTAGTTTCCCATAAAAACAGGCCATCATTCATGTCCCAGTCCCTGTGCCTGGCACTGGGCTTCTACCAGCTAGAATCCCAAACAAATCGGAATTTCTCCCAGATGCAAGCTGCCACAAGTTGGAAGCCTGGCTGCCCTTGGAGTGCCAAACACCTCCTACAATCTGACATAAGGAACCTACTACAACTACCGTTTGTGTCTCCTGAAGAAATGTAACTCTTGTGTAAAATAACATTTTCTGTAGTACTCCTTACCTTAGGATCTCAAAGTGCTTTTGTGGTGGTCTGACCCTGGTTGGAGACCAGGTGCCCAACAAAGCCACTCCATCACTCCCCTCCACAACTGGACCAGGTGGAGAAAATATAACATAAAGAAGAGAGAAAGAGAAAGAGAAGGAGGATAAGGAGAAGGAGAAAGAAAGAGAAAAAGAAAAAAGGAAAAGAAAAAGAAAAAGAAAAAAGAAAAAAGAACAAAAAGGGAAAAGGTAAGGCTGCCTTTACACAATTGGAAGAAGCCATGTCTTGGCAGCTCTGGTTTTCAGTGAAGTTCTTAAAGATAAACTTCACAGATTCCTGCCCTGGTGGTGGGCCACAAGAAATTCAGGACATTTATGGAGTGCATTGATGCAACTTCCTGACACCAGCGATCAAGGAGACAATGGATGGAAGTGCTTTGGTGGAGCTCATAAGTGAGGAGGAGCTGTTTGGGATGTGAAGCTTAGTGATAGTTTTGCCTGGACTGGCCATGAGATCATGACAGTCAGGATTCTGAGAGAAGGAAAGTGGAGAAAAGTGAAATCACAGCCCTGGATGTCAGGATAGCAGCATGTGGCCTGCTGAGTAACTTTCTTAGAAGGTGGAGAAAATAAGTCTGTAAATATTTACCAAGAATAAGGTACACAAGAGGGTGGTTGGAATTAGCCAGCATGGATTTATGAGAATCATGTCCATCCAAAAATATTTCCTTTCAGCAATCATTTTGTATTCTACTCAGGGAGACCAGGAATTTAAACATGAACAACCAGTGTCAATAAGATTTGCACAAGTTGCAATTTCCCAGACTGGGAACAACAGAAAAAGAGAAAAAAAAAAAGTGGTTGAATGATTTTAAGCTAGAAAGACTGTTATTATTGCAAATGTAGAACTTACATTTTAAATAGATATTAAATGATACAGGTATTTTCCAGTTCAGCCAGTTTCACTGTCCATGCTTTAATATGTAGAGTTGCTTTATCCACTAAATCCTAAATATATTTTATATATCTTAGGAGACTTTTTAGTAATAAGACATGTCCATTCACATGACAACAAAAGTACACAAGATGGCAGTAGGCACCTGCAGAGCTACAGAACTGTAATGACTTTGGAATTGTAATCAATTCCCAGGAATTTAAATACAATTTCTAAAAAAAAAATCAAACAAAAAACCACAAACTAAAAAAAAAAAAAAAACCACAAAACCACCAAAACAACAAAACAACAAAACCAAAACCACAAAAAAACCCCACAAAAAACAAACAAACAAAAAAAAAACCCAACAAAAAACCCGCAAGAAAACAACAACCCCCCCCAAAAAAAACCAATCCAAAAAGGGAAAAAAAAAGAGTTCAACCCATGTTGGCTTTTATTGCAATGCAGGGCGTTCCAATTTGCTAATATTGTCTGGATATTTTTCATTGAGGAATTTGAAGATTTATTCATATCAAATTGTCATATTGGCTACAGGTCTCTTATCCAAAGGCTCCAGTGTATTAGGAAACTGGTTAATTTTCAGTTTTATCTTGGACAAACTAAGGTTTTTAAACTTTTTTAAAAAACACACATATGATAGGTTTCTACTGGAATTCTCAGTGTGCATCCTTGCATTTCAAAGAAGTGTATAAGATATTCTCCTGCAGTTTCAGAAGCATAAATACCTCTTCAGGCCTTTTAAAAATATTTTTATTGTTATTTAAACAAAATTGTGAAAATATTGAAAATACCATGTGTGCTTTCATTTCTGGGGGTATGCTGGGGTTTTCTGTTTGTTTCTTAAGTCATTGGCAAAGATACATGTTGGAAATTCTAGCAAGAATGTATCAAGAAAATACTAAATTAAGTTGTTCTAATATGTGTTTGGCAGATTAAAGTGGTATTAAATTCAGATATGTGAATATTGTTTCTTTCACTGAAAAATGCATATTCCAGCAAACATCCCACATGCAATCTAGCAGTTGTTAAATTACTGCCACTTGATTAATAAAATGCTCTTTGTGCTTCTGAATCTTTAGTGATGTAATGATGAATATATGCGTTCTGCTGTGTAACATGATTTTAAAAAAACCCAGTAATAATTGGAAGACCTTCTTTTTTAAAAGTAGTTGCTTTAGGCAGTAAAAGTAGTGTGTAATTTTCTTTTATAGAAGTTGTTAATGCAGCTTAGGACATGACACTGTGCTGACTCTAATTCCTGCACTCAGTGGAGAGTAGAGAAGAAAGAGGAACAGTGCTCTGTGTTTTAAAGATTTTACCTCAATGTCTCTGCAATTAGAAAGTGCTACTCCCACAGTAGCTGGGGGACTAACTTCCTCAGGGGAGCCTAAACACTTGGAGAATGATCTGCTTTGTAAATGGCTTTGCTCCAGCTAACAGAGATAATTTGGGATTGAACAGTTTTAGCTTTGAAATAGATCAGTTTGCTATTGAAGCTCAAATTTTACACTAAAGACTGGCATATGAAGAGTTGCACATGAGTGTGTACACAAAGAAATTCAATCCAGTACCAAATTGGCCAAGTTGTACACTGTGGACAGAGCACTGCTCATTTGGGCAGTCCAGAATCCTCCTCTGTCTATCACATGGGAAATTAAAAACTCTTTAATATGCTTTACATTTTGGTCAGCACTTACATGTCAGCAGTTGGCCTAGATGATTATTTTTGTTCCCTTCCAGCTGAACTGGTCTGTTCTATTCCTCTCTGTTACAAACTGGTTTAAACACAGAAGACCAAAGGAAACCAAACCTCCATGAATAAAATAGATTGAACCCAGAATGGTTCGAAATATACCCAAAAAACATGATTGAAACCAAATGAGGTTAGATGTTGGTGTAAAAAACTTGATGTGTTTTATTTAATGGTAAAAGAGTCAAAGAGGAAGGAAGGAAGGAAGGAAGGAAGGAAGGAAGGAAGGAAGGAAGGAAGGAAGGAAGGAAGGAAGGAAGGAAGGAAGGGGTCTTCCTCACTGCTGAGAGTTTTTCATGGCCAGAGATACAAGGGCCAGACTAAACAAACAGGTGAGGATATAGACTAATTTCTGAAGCTTTGGTGGATGCTAAATAAAAATTCCTGATGTTAAGAGATACTTGCTAATCTCAATATCAGAATGATACATCTAAAATTGACAAAATCGGATCAAATGGTTCACAGTTAGGGAGTCCTACAGGTATTAATTAAGTAATTTTTGAAACTATTTTTTTTTCAGAAAACAAAAAAAAATACTGTAAACTGAAAAAAGGATTCAAACACAATAAGAGCTTCATGTTTGATGTTTAGACCTTGATACAGTCCATGTGAAATGCTGACCTCAGGTGGAACCACAGCCTAAGGGCTCAGACACACTGAGGAATCAGAATGATTTTCTGTCCCCCTGGGACTATGGGCTGTATCGAAACTGGGAGGGAGGGGCCAGCCCTGACTGGTCTGAGATTGAAGTGTGAGAGTTTCTAAGGAGTTAAATTCAGGATGTAAATTACTATTCATTTGCTGTTCCTGCCCTGTTTTGTTGACAAAGTTCAAATACGCCACTGAAGGATATTTTTCTCAAGCAGCTACCCCAGCACAGATTCCTTTGCAATACTCTGTTTTTTCTAAAAAAAATGCAAACCCAAACCATTAAAAGATGGATCTATGTTCTGTAGGAGACAAATATAAATTGATATATTAAAGTCTTATATTTAGGTGTTGACAAAGAAATTGTTCTTACTGCATGACTTGAGTCCCATATATAACCAAAATATAGATGAAATGAAAATATGTTCTGCTGTGTGTATATTAAGCATTCATCCATTTGTTCATTCTTCATCCTTAACTATGTTCTTTCTTCCCAGGCTAAATAATAATGATGCAAGAGTGGTTAAGCAATGGAAATTATTAATGCTACTGCTACATCCCCCAAAGTAGAATTTCAGAGACAAGAGGAAAAGTCACCTATCACTTTCATCATCCGCTTGTAAAGATCTGTTTATTCTGTAAAGACATGTATATTACTTTTAATGAAGCTTCAACAGTTAAAGTGCAATCATGAGCAACATTACATAACGTAATGTATTACATTATATATATATATTATATATATATATAGCATATCTATAACGAGAAAGAGTACTTGCTAGAGCAGATAGGGCAAGAGGAATGGCTTCAAATTGAAAGAGGGCAGGGTTAGATTCAGTGTTAGGAAGCAGTTATTGTCTCTCAGGGTCACGAGGCCTTACAAGAGGTTTCCCAGGGAAATGTTCAAGGCCAGGCTGGATGGAGCCTGAACAACCTGGTCCGGTGGAAGGTGTCTCTGCTGGCCTGGTTCCAGGCAGGACAGGGTTAATATTTGCAGTAGCCAGGAAGGAATATGGCCAGGATCCAAAGGCTGTTCTATATCACCTCATGTCATTGTGAGGCACGTGAGGAAGGGAAACTCTTTTCTGGGAGGATGAAGTTTTGTCCAGCTGGGAGTGCCAGGGCTGCGGCCGGGTCAAGAGCTCTGTGGTGAGCGTTTTGGCATAACTCTCTCTTTTGTTAACTTTTGTTATTAGTATTGTCCCTGTTATTCATGTCCTTATTTCATTGGTGTTTCCAGTAGATTGTTCTTATCTCAACATGTGAGATCTGGCCTGAGGGAGAATAGTTTGAATGGCATGGGCTGTGGGAGGAAATGGGCCGATTTTTGGAGAAATTCTCTGATGGTATGAAATTCTGCCACTGAACAACTACAGGACCCTGGCAAAGTGACAGAATATTTGCAAGAAGGATGCTGTGGCAGCACCAGAGAGGAGAAACTTATTGCTGTATTGGGTCCTGGTTATTTATTGTGTCACTAGACAGCACCCTAAGGGAAGGAGGAGAAAAACAGACCAACAGCCACTGTGGCCACTCAGACTGCAGCTGAACCAGGGGAACAACCTGTGCCAGTAGCAGTGTACTGCAGAAGAAATCCAAGACAAAATCAATTTGCTTCGTGAAGAGGAAACAGGGCCCTCACCACAAGAGGGCCAGAGATAATGGCCTGATCCCTCTGCCCAAATGATCTGTGAGATATGAGAGAAGATTTCAGCTGCCAGTTGGGTGAGCAGTCAGGATCAATCCTGAGCTCAGGATTGCCAGCTGCCCTGGTGGCCTGGCTGCTCCAATGCTGAGATATTGCAGCCCACCATATGAAAAAAATTCCTTAGTATCCTCCCAAATACTCTGTACTTCTTGATAACAGTAGAAAAATCACTTCAGTGCTTCAAATTGTTCTTGGCAGGCATATGTACCAAGTGGATCACATTTGAGATATGATTCAATAGAATAGTGGTTTATCCTGTTTAATTTTATTTCTGGCTTTGTCCTCATGTATGGTATTTCCATTGCTATTATTGCCAATAGATAAGCAGTCCAAGAGAAATATGTAAAGATGATTTACATGCTCCAGCAGCATCCCCTAAGTTTAGGTTTTGGGTTTTGATGTGTGAGAATTAAAAAGAAAAAAAGGGTGAAGATGAGGTCAGAAAAGGTAATAGTAAATATAGTCTCTCTGCATTACAGATCTATAAGGGTGTAGAAAGTGCCATCACTTCCCTAACAGTCTAATGAAGTATAAATCAAGATGCTTTTGCTTTGTGAAAAAACTGAGGGTTGAGATAGACTTTGGTTTAGTCCTGAATAGATTATTTTCCTCTTTATTGTTGAATGAAAAGAAGTATGATCAATATACTTTGAAAGTCTTCTCTTTAGAGATGTCTGATGTTAATGTGGAGATATTTTCTTCCAGTTGGTAACACCACTGAATTGCTATTAGAGGATTGCTGGTTCTCATGTCTTGCTGCAGAATTTGCCTTAGATCCTGAAAAAGGTTCTTAGCCATTGAAATCATTCCAGTTCCATCATCACCTTTTGTTACCATATCAATTTCAGGCTAGCACCATGCCTAGTTTTATGGTTTCACAAAGAAAAAATAAAATAAAACTAGCTGCCATAGATCCCCTCAATTTGCATCTCTAATTGCACTTTCCCTGTGCTTTCCTAGAAACCACTTGCCTTGTGAAAACTCTGAAGGCAGCACACCAATGGTAACCTGGCAGCACTGGAAAGAACAGGAGCAGGGAAATTCACTCTTTGTGGGTTTTATCATCATTTGTCTGTTCTTTCTTTTTGGTACTAATTTTTTAGTAAGTACCCCCTGTTTTTCCAGGGGGTACTTTTGCATTTCCTTCTACTGATGCAGGTTATTTACTCAGGGAGGTAAAGCAGAGTACCTTCCAAAGGCTCCCCAAGCTAAGGAGTACAGATCACTTTCACAAGCCGTTCTGGAGTTTTATATTTTATTTTGTGCCCCTGTCATGCTGAGGGCTGAGACAGCAGACTGGTGGGCAGCCAGTCAAGGCAAACCCACCACCATGGGGTAGGAAGACCTTAAATAACAATCCTTCAAAATGCCAGATCACAGTAATCCTGTGGGGAAATATGAATGCATAGGATCATGTGATTTGTCAAGCAACTCTGAGATGTCAGGTCTAGGCCTGATAAATGACCAAATATGTCCTCATTCTGGAAGGAGTCTGTCAAATTCCACAGCTAACTGAAGTTCTCTTCACCTTAAGAATTTCTGCTCATTAACATTCATCCTTGAGAGATAAGCACTGGTATTTCAGTCTTCTCAGAAAAGATCTCAGCCAAAAAGATCAAAACATGCAGAGCTCCAGGTGAGTCCCAGCTGAGCACTGTGAGGAGGCATCATGGCACATCACAGGATCACAGAATATTCTCAGCTGGAAGGGATCCATGAGGATCAGAGTCCAACTCTAAAGGGAGTGGCCCATATTGGGATTGACCCCATGACCTTGGCATTATCAGCACCATGCTCTGACCAACTGAACCAGTCTCAGAGATGTTATTTCCTGAACTTTGCATCAGTTAGAAAGAAGCCTGCCACTAATAATCTCATTTCCTATCGATGCAATATTGTATTCTTACCTTCACTGATGAAAGGATGCACAAATAATGTTATTTTAATTGTATAATATGCAAGCAGCTGTGGGGAAAGTCACCTGAAAATGCAAAGAAATGTAAATAAACTGAAAGGCACAACGTGCATTGATTTTTCTCCCTAACAGGATGGATTGGTCATTTGAAAGGGCACTTTTCTATGAATCCACAAGTAACTTTTATTGTGTGGCTACTGAAATAACAAATCTGTTACACCATTTGCTGTTCTCCTGGGAATTGTGGTTGGTTGTGCCAGCTGCAGTCAGAGTTCACAGCAATCCTCAGCAATTGCCTTCTCCCACACTGTGAATCATAGTTGCTGCTGTAGATAGATTTTAAAATGTCTAAGTTTTAATGAGGTTTTTAATGCTAAATTTATTTTGCAATTTCGTACTCATCAAGATTTCAATGTAAATATTATTAAACTTTTTTTTTTCTATTAGCAATGTGAGTAACTGGGATTTTTTTAACCTTAGTATTCCCTTAACTTTCTTTGCTTGTTTGAAACAATACAAATAAAGGTACACATTGTTAGTATGTTAAAGAAAATGTCCATGCATGTGAGATAGGCTATTCTGCCAGCACATTTATCTAGAAAGTAGGTTTGGGCAGGGTATAGACCATTCACAGTTCTTACTGCCCTACCAATGGATTTCAGCTGTTTTCCAGGAACCAAAGCTAAGGAAGAATAATAAAAAAGAAACAATCCAAAGTAAACGAAAAATAATTAATCAGCACTAGAAATAGACATTTCATTGAGTATAAAGAATGAAGAAATACAGAGGAGTTATTCAGATGCAATAAAAATATAAAAATATTGGGGCAGCCACAGCTTCCCTAGGCACCCTGTGCCAGGCCCTCCCCATCCTCACAGGGAATTCCTTCCCAATATCCCATCTAATCATGTCCTCTGGCACCTGCCTTGCCTTCCCTTGCCTTCCCTTGCCTTCCCTTGCCTTACCTTACCTTGCCTTGACCTTCTTACCCTGCCCTTCGCTACCCTGACTTGCCTTGCCTTGCCTTGCTATCCCTTGCCTTGCCTTGCCTTGCCTTGCATTGCCTTGCCTTCCCTACCTTGCCCTGCCCTGCCCTGCCCTGCCTTGCCCTGCCTTGCCCTGCCTTGACTTGCCTTGCCTTGCCTAGCTTTGCGTTGCATTGCCTTGCCCTGCCCTGCCCTACCCTGCCTTGCCTTGCCTTGCCTTGCCCTGCCCTGCCCTGCCTTGCCTTGCCTTGCCTTGCTTTTCCTTACACTGCCTGGTCCTGCCCTGCCCTGTCCTGCCTTGCCTTGCCTTGCCGTGCCTTGCCTTGCCTTGCCTTGCCTTGCCTTGCCTTGCCCTGTCCTGCCCTGCCTTACTTGCCCTGCCCTTCCCTGTCTTGCCCTGCCTTTCCCTGCCTTGCCTTGCCTTGCCTTGCCTTCCCTTTCCTTACCTTGCATTGCCATGCCTTGTCATGCCCTGCCCTGCATTGCCCTGCCTTGCCTTGCATTGCATTGCCCTGCCCTTCCCTGCCTGGCCCTGCCTTGCCTTGCCCTGCCTTGCCTTGCCTGGCCTTGCCCCGCCCATGGCCTTGCCTTACCTTTTCTTGCCTTGTCTTACCCCCCTTGCCCTTCTCTGCCCTGCCCTGCCCTGCCTTGCTTTGCCTTGTCTTGCCCTGCCTTCTCTGCCCTGCCCTGCCCTGCCCTGCCTTCCCTTGCCTTGCCTTGCCTTGGCTCTCCCAGCCTTGCCTTGCCCCGCCCTTGTCCTTGCCTTGCCTTGCCTTGCCCCGCCCCTGGCCTTGCCTTGCCTTGCCCCACCCCTGGCCTTGCTTTGCTTTGCTTTGCCTTGCCTTCCCTTGCCTTGCCTTTCCGGGCCCCTGGCCTTGCCTGGCCTTGCCTTGCCCCACCTCTGGCCTTGCCATGCCTTCCCTTGCCTTGCCCCGCCCCTGGCCTTGCCTTGCCTTGACTTGCCTTGCATTGCCTGGAATGGCCTTGCCTTGCCTTGCCTTGCCTTACTCCGCCCCGGGCTTTACGTTGCCTCGCCTAGCCTGGCCTTGCCTTGCCCCGCCCGTGGCATTGCCTTGCCTTGTCTTGCCTTGTCTTGCCTTTCCTTGCCTTGCCCCACCCCTGGCCTTCCCTTGTGTTGCCTTGCCTTGCCTCGCCTAGATTTGCCTTGCCTTGTCTTGCCCCGCTCCCGGCCTTGCCTTGCCTTGCCACGCCCCTGGGCTTGATTTGCCTTGCCTTGCCTTGCCTTGCCCGCCCCTGTCCTTCCCTTACTTTACCTTGCCTTGCCTTGCCATGCCTTCCACCGCCCCTGGCCTTCCCTTGCCTGGCCTTGCCCCACCCCTGTCCTTGCCTTGCCTTGTATTGCCTTTCCTTGCCTTGCCCCGCCCTGGCCTTGCCTTGCCTTGCCTGGCATGGTCTTGCCTTGCCTGGCAAGGCCTTGCCTTGCCTTGCCTTGCCTTGCTTTGCCTTGCCTGGCCTTGCCTTGCCTGGCATGGCCTAGCCTGGCATGGCATGGTATGGCCTTGCCTTGCGTTGCCTTGCCTTGCCTTGGTTGCCTTGCCTGTCATGGCCTTGCCTTGCCTGGCATGGCCTTCCCTGGCCTTGCCTTGCTGGCATGGCCTTGCCTGGCATGGCCTTGCCTTTCCTTGCCTGGCATGGCTTTGCCTGTCATGGCCATGCCTTGCCTTGCCTTGCCTTCCTTGCCTTGCATGACCTTGCCTTGCCTTGCCTGGCCTTGCCTTTCCTTGGCTGGCATGGCCTTGCCTTGCCTGGCCTGGCCTGGCATTTCATTGCCTGGCATGGCATGGCCTTGCCTTGCCTTGCCTTGCCTTGCCTTTCCTTGCCTGGCAAGGCCTTGCCTTGCCTTGCCTTGCTTTGCCTTTCCTTGCCTTGCTATGCCTTGCCCCGCTCCTGGCCTTGCCTTGCCTTGCCTTGCTTTGCCTTGCCTTGCCTTGCCTTGCCTGGCCTTGCCTTGCCCCGCCACTTGCCTTGCCTCTCCTGGCCTTGTCTTGCCTTGCCTTGGCTGGCATGGCCTTGCCTCGCCCCGCCCCTGGCCTTTCCCTGCCTTGCCCTGCCCTGCCCCGCCCTGCCCTGCCTTGCCCTGCCCTGCCCTGCCCCACCCTGCCCTGCCTTGCCATGCCCTACCCTGCCCTGCCCTGCCCTGCCCTGCCCCTGGCTTTGCCTTTACTTTCCTTGCCTGGTTTTGCCTTGCCTTGCCTTGCCTTGCCTTGCCTTGCCTTGCCTGGCCTTGCCATGCCTTGCCTTGCATTGCCTTGCCTTGCCTGGCATGGCTTGCCTTGCCTGGCCTTGCCTTGCCTGGCCTTGCCTTGCCTGGCCTTGCCTGGCCTGGCCTTGCCTGGCCTTGCCTTGCCTGGCCTTGCCTTGCTGCCATGGCCTTGCATGGCCTGGCCTTGCCTGGCCTGGCTTTGCCTGGCATGGCCTTGCCTTGCCTTGCCTGGCCTTGTCTTGCCTTGCCTTGCATTGCCTTTCCTTGCCTTGCCTGGCATAACCTTGGGTGGCATGGCCTTGCGTTGCCTGGAATGGCCTTGCCTTGCTCCGCCCCTGGCCCTGCCTTGCCTTGCCTTGCCTTGCCTTACCTTGCCTTACCTTGCCCTGCCCCTGTCCTTGCCTTGCCTTGCCATGCTTGGCCTGGCCTTGTCTTGCCCCGCCCCGGGCGCTGACTAGCCTTTCCTGGCCTTGCCTTGCCTTGCCCCTGTCCTTGCCTTGCCTTGCCTTGCCTTTCCTTGCCTTGCGTTGCCTTGCCTTGCTTGGCATAGCCTTGCCTTGCCTTGCCTTGCCTTCCTTGCCTTGCATGACCTTGCCTTGCCTTGCCTGGCCTTGCCTTTCCTTGGCTGGCATGGCCTTGCCTTGCCTGGCATGGCCTTGCCTTGCCTTGCCTGGCATGGCCTTGCCTTGCCTTGCCTGGCATGGCCTTGCCTTGCCTTGCCTTTCCTTGCCTGGCATGGCCTTGCCTCGCCCCGCCCCTGGCCTTGCCCTGCCTTGCCATGCCCTACCCTGCCCTGCCCGGCCTTGCCCTGCCTTGCCCTGCCCTGCCCCACCCTGCCCTGCCTTGACAGTCCCTACCCTGCCCTGCCCGGCCTTGCCCTGCCTTGCCCTGCTCTGCCCTGCCCTGCCCTGCCCCTAGCTTTGCCTTTACTTTCCTTGCCTGGTTTTGCCTTGCCTTGCCTTGCCTTGCCTTGCCCCGCCCTTTGCCTTGCCTGGCCTTGCCTGGCCTTGCCTTGCCTGGCCTTTCCTTGCTGGCATGGCCTTGCATGGCCTGGCCTTGCCTGGCCTGGCTTTGCCTGGCATGGCCTTGCCTTGCCTGGCCTTGTCTTGCCTCGCCTTGCCTTGCCTTGCATTGCCTTTCCTTGCCTTGCCTGGCATAACCTTGCGTGGCATGGCCTTGCGTTGCATGTCATGGCCTTGCCTTGCATGGAATGGCCTTGCCTTGCCTTGCCTTGCCTTGCCTTGCCTTACCTTGCCTTTCCTTGCCCCACCCCTGGCCTTGCCTTGCCTTGCCTTGCCTGGCATGGCATGGCCTTGCCTTGCCTTTCCATGCCTGGCCTGGCCTTGTCTTGCCCCGCCCCGGGTGCTGACTAGCCTTTCCTGGCCTTGCCTTGCCTTGACTAGGCTTGCCTTGCCTGGACTTGCCTGGACTTGCCTGGACTTGCCTGGACTTGCCTTGCCTGGACTTGCCTTGCCTGGA
>JBBMKD010000005.1:26487132-26561026 GCA_037834095.1 Argya squamiceps | reverse complement strand
TCACCAAGTAGAAAAAAGGTCTAAGAATTTTCCACTGCAAGAAAACAGAAAAACAACTTTAAGCTTAAACTCTAACATACTAATTTGATGTGATTAGGTAGTACTAACCATAATATGGTAATGATAATAGTTATGATAGTCTAAAAGTAATGGTAAAGGTGTTGTGTATGATGCTGATTAGTTTTTATGTATTAAGATGCTCAGCAAAGAAAATGATATAATGCACTGTAACCCAAAGTAACTCTGCTTCATGTGTGTACATCAGAATGAACAACATTTGATGCACAGCAAGCTGCCAAAGACTGTTACTGGGCTGGAATTTCCCTGGAAATTCCAACAGGCAGACCCAGAAAAACCATCAAGAGCTCCTGTAAAAATTCTGTCTCGTGAGAGGACCTTAAAGACATCAGCAGTTTCCTCTAAGAGTTCCAAGCCACTCCAACATCTTCCCGTCCTTCCCACCCAGAATAGTTTTTCTAAAGTCTAAATGTCTTCATATCTTGATCTATTTTAAGGGCTCTGATTCTGGTACTATGCAACACAGAGATGGGGATTTTGCCTTCTTTCTAACAGATATTTTATCAGCATTTTACCTACTTCACATGATTTTTGTAAGGCTATTCACACCTAAATCTTCCAGTCAGCCTTCTTGAAACACATTTATTTTGGCTATAATTATTCTTACTGCTCTCCTCAGAGCTCTCTTCAAAGTATTGCATTGCTGTTCAACCTATTTTTTAATTCCCTCAGATAAAGCCCAGCAGTTCCATACAATTTCAAAACAGCTAAAGTCAAGATACGCTAACATTTCTCTGCCTGCTGCAAACATCCTTTCTATCCTAGTAAAAAAATCACTTAAAGCTGTCTTTTAAATATATGCCAGGACTCCATTAGGTATAGATGATACAGACTGAGACACAGAAGGGTTAGAAAATCTCCTAAGGTCCTTTCCAGATGGTTTTATCAAGATACCAACAGTTATTGTAACCTTTTCTTCTGATTCATGCGATTGCTAACATATATTTTATTCTTTTTGACTCATAAGGAATTCCCTATGCAAAAAGACAAATGAGGGTTTTTTCTCTGAATATCTACAGGAAAAATTCATTGCACCCTTTGTTTTCCCTGATGGCCTGCACTCTGGATGGGACTGGAGGGACTGGAGGAGGGGTGTAAAGTGAAAGCAGATTCTTCATGTTTTAATTAAGACCCTCTACCTCTTGTTCCACTGTTTAGAACCAGAATGATGTTTTAAGGTTTGAATTCTTTTCTCATTATACCTTATGGACCACAAGACAATGTGTTAAACTCTTGTTCTCTTTACTTGGCACCTGACAGCCTTCCAATAATTTTAAGATTTATTTATTCTTAATTGTATTTTTTATTTTTAAAATTTATTATTCTGCTTTGTTAACAAAATAATTACTGTTAGAACAGAACTATTACTGTTAAAAAGACATTAGTTGCCTAGAATATGAACAGAAAATAAATGAAAGTCTATTCTGCGAACAGTTATAAATAGTAATTTAAAGATACTGTTCTTTAAACATCCAAATATTGACATTGATGCAAGTAGGTCACTAAATTCTCAAGTCACATGTGTAATACAAGATTGCAATAAAAAAATGAACCAATCTTCCAATTAAACAAATAGATATGAGACATGATCTAGCATGGTATGCCTTTGATTGGTTTAGTTTTGCAATTTGACAGATGATGCTTTACATGGAAACCTCATTATAAATTGCCAGTGGTTCTATTTGGAAAGACTAATTTGTACAGATCATTTTGCCTTAATGAGGTTCCATGTGAAGATGAACTAAGATCTATTGAGCTGGTACATTTTAATTAGTACTCTGGAGTTGGTGTTCCTCTTTGTCACTGTCGTGATTTTTGACTTCCAACACATGATCAAATGAGCATCATTGGGGATGATGAACCCTATCACCAGTTCTTCCACTACAAAATATATCTAAACCTAACTATGTAATTTCTTTCTCTGTGCTATATTCTAGGATTAAAATGTAAAACATCACTTATTTCATCTATCCTGATGATATAATAATGATCAGAATTTCCTTATTCATTCCATGTAAAGGCATTCATAGAGCAGGTATAATGTAAATTATGGCTTTCTAGTGTTTTGGGTTGTAAAGGAGACTTCAGAAACCTACTACTATCATTGTCCCATAAATAACTTTCCAAAACAACAGGACTAAATGTTTATGATCATATTATTTTACTGTCACTAATCAAGAACAAAAGATTTGAAAAGATCAAGATATTCTGTGAATTCATTGTGATTGAAGTTTATGTTTAAAAGCCTTCAAAAGTCTTTTTGAGGTCACAAAAATTAGGTAAAACCAATTCACCAATTCAGGCCAATTCAGTTGTGTATATACACATATATACATACATACATAACATGGTGATATAATTAAATTATCTTTTCTGGCCTATTCAAAAAGGTTTCCTAGAATTTACTTTAGAATGAAAGTAAAACAGCCTTAATGCAAATATAAATAGAAAAAAAGAAAATTATATATAGGGAGAATCCATGTGGTAAAATTTAATAGGGTTTAAATTGTCATCAACATTTATAAATAATTTTCTAATGCAGATGCAGGTTCTTTTTTAGCTTTTCTTTAGTTCAAGGATTTCCTGAAAGTCATCAACTTCAGCTAAGCCATTTGCTCTATAATTCCAAATTATTCTCTAGAAGAGGGATACTTCTCTATTGGGTCCTGTAACATGTCTCAAGAACCTATCATAAAACTAAGGCCTATTTTATCTCCAGAGGGGTTTCCAAGAAGTGTTTTCTGCACAAATATAAAAGCTTGAAATGATAGTTAATGAGGCAAAGTGCACAGTTCCAAGATGTTTAGGAAAAAACCCTAACAATCACTTCAGTATTTCGTAAGAGTCTTTTTTTTAACCCACAGAAAAATGGAAAACAAGCAAAAGAATTTCTGATTGTTTAATTGCATTATGATCCCTTTCACAGCATTACAAAACCTAATTTTCAAATAAAGTGTTTTCTCCAATTCTCAGTTACAGTTTTCCTAAACACTGCCATTTAAACAGAGCTTCAGGAATGTAGGATGAAAATCCAGTAAATGAAGGCATTGCAAAGCACTAACAGGAAGAACAGATTAAAACTTTCAGCTTGAAAAAGCAGCTGATGCAGCAATAAGAACTCATACATTTCACATGTTAACCTCTAATTAATTTTTTTTATCCAGTTATAAAAATAATAATTTATAGCCTCAGTTATACATCCTGGTAACTTCTATAGATAAAATCTCCACATTAACACACAAATTCACTGCTACCCACAGTTCAACTTCAGAAATTCACTTTCCACCAACTTTCTTTGAGTAGTTGTCACCAAAAAGTTGTCACCATGAGAGCATGAAAGTTTTCATGCAAGGATTTGTCATTTCTGCCTTTTTAAGGTCAGTGTTTGCCTTAGGTTCTATAATTTTATTTCTTTTTTTTACCTTTCAAGAGTGACTAATCCTCTTTGCTCTCTGCTGATGTTCCTCAGGCACATTTTTTTTTCCTCAACATGATAAGCCCTGATTTTGATGATGTTTTTCAATAACAAACACAACCACAGGTGAAATGCTTAGATCAACATTTAGGGAATTGCTGTTTTAAAACCTTTAAGAGAGTTTAATGTATAGTCATTTAGTTTACTAATGCTCACTTCAAAATTACGTTGATCATACCTCAGTTACCTCAGTTACTATTACATCAGTAATAGATGTGGATGATAGAATGAAAATGTAATTAATATAATATAATATAATACTATAGTATTATATTATATAGTATAATATACATAGTTTAAGATATATTAATAAACTTAGCATATCCACCTGTGGAAAGCCTTGCTGGCAAATTCTTTGAGAAGAAATTATTGACCAGCAGCCAATGAAATTGCCAGGCCCAATGCAAGAGTATAGTTTTTACAGTGCCCCTGGGATGGAGATGCAGTGCTGGGCCAGGAATTGGGGTTATTATGGGTAATTGTGTTCACAGTGAGTTAAATTTACTGTATCATTGTAGAAGAGTCAACAGAATTATATTACACAGGTTTCCATCCAGTCTCTAAACATGTGCTGAGCATGGAACCAATAAACAGCCAGAGACAGCCTCTGCAAGAAGATCTTACCCATCAAGTAAGAAGACCACAGAATCACACAATTAATCAGGTTGGGAAAGATCTTTGAGATCATTGAGTCCAACCTATGACCTAACACCACCTTGTCAACTAGATCATGGCATTAATGCCACATCCAGTCTTTTCTTAAACACCTCCAGAGATGGGGACTCTACCAACTCCCTGGGCAGCTCATTCCAATGCCCAATCATTTTTCTTTCTGTGAAGAACTTCTTCCTAAAGTCCAGCCTAAACCTCCCATGGCGCACCTTAAGACGGTGTCCTCTTGTCCTGTCGCTGGAAATGATGCCTTGGGAAGGTTGACCTGGAACAGAGATTGGACAGAGCTAGAGAATAAAGTAGGGAGTTATTGAAAGGCCTTTAGGATCCACCTTGGGCAGGACAGGGCCTGACCAGGGCTACACCCAAGGTGGACTAAGAATGGTCACAAAGTGGACAACAGGTCACGAGGTCTCACACTTTTAAAAGTTTTGGTCCATTTACATATTGGGGTTTAATTGTCCACTTACAGCTTCAGGTTGTGAGATCTCATCCTTCTTGTTCCTTCCTTCAGTCCACCACTGTTTGTGCTTTTGGGCCTGAAAGTTGTCCTCGGTCTTCAGCAGGAAAAGGATTTGTTTTGTCTCCCTACTCTGTGAAGAGCTGAGTGACACTGAATATGAGGCTCAGAACAGCACTCCTGGGCAGCTGTTACTCACTTCTAGAATGTGGAAAACATGAAAGCTGAAACTTAAGACATCAGAAGGGGTCACAGTGGGTCATCTGGTCCCATCTCCCTGCTCCAGCAGGGCCATCCCAGAGCACATGGCCCAGGATTATGTCCAGACAGGTCTGGAATATCACCAGTGAGGGAAACTCCACATCCTCTCTAGTAAATCTGTTCCAGTGCTCGGTCACTGCAAAGGAAAGTTTTTCCTTTAAAGTGGAACTTTCTGGACATCAGTTTCTGCCTCTGGCCTCTTGCCCTGATGCTGGGCACATGTTTAGAGACTGGATGGAAACCTGTGTACTATAATTCTGTTGACTGTTCTACAATGATACAGTAAATTTGCAGGATGTGGCAGCCCTGCAAGACAGAACACTGTCTGGGACCTTGTGGAGTTCCCACATCCAGCCCTTTCTGGAGAACTGCAAGTCCCCTGAGCCCCAGGAGTACATGTCCCAAGGTCTGCAGCCCAGAGACTTATGATGAAGGAAAGGGAACAAGTAAAAAGTAAGGATTAGTGTAGGAAAACGAGGTGAGCAAAGTATGGCAGTAAAGAAACATTACAAGCTGATTCCAGCCTTCTGCAGCACTTTTTTTGCCTCACCAAGGAAATGAGGACATTCAGCAAAACCACATAAAACTGAGGCTGGAAAGGGGACAGGAAAGACTCCTCTCTTGGAAGTCTGCATGAGGGGAGGCAAAAATGTTTCTCTAAATGCCTCAGTAACTGCTTATTTGGGCTTTTTCCTGCCCTCAATCTTATTTGTTTTTGTTCTTCTGTTATGGTCTACTTTTTCCTCAGTTCTTGTTTTGTCATTACCTGTGCAGCATTTTGCCCTTTCTTAAACATTCCTGAAGTTTTCTAATGGGACTAAAGCTTTGTCCAGGTCTTGCTTGCTCTGTTGTACGTTTGAAATTGTCTGAAATAAGCTGGAACTGTCTGTGACCAGCCCCTGATCTCCTCTAACAGAGACACCACTATCAAAACCTGGACACCTAAATCCAACACTGTGACCCTCATGGGATTCCAAAGGTTTATTGACACCTGTTCTTGGAATGACATATCTGCTGCTTGCTGTAATGAGGAAATCCATAACTTTTCACAGATTGGTGTCATTCTTGTCACTAGCACTAACAAGGCTGCTTTAAACATTCCAAACTTATGATTCAATGTACTTGAACACTTCTGTTCTTAGAGTGTCTTAAAGGCCTTGGTCCTGCAAATTAAAATGAGTTCATTGCATCGGTGTGCCAGTGCAATAAAAACGTAAAGTTCAAACAAGCAGAACATTAATTGTGACAATATCAATAAAATGATGCTTTTTGAATTAACTTTGTCATTATAACTGTCTAGCTGGCAAGACAGATAAACCAAACTGCCAATAGTTACCTTTACTATTTCTGGAGAAAACCACATGAATTTTCCTCCATGTTTCAAATCAGTATTTGAAAATTCGAATTTAATAATAATAATAACCATTTGAAAATTGAAAATTAAACAATGTAAGGAAAAGATAGTTTTGGTTAATATAATTCTCACTAGAAAAATATGGAGCAATAAGTGGTTTATAAATATGTATAGACTAAAGTAGCTAAAATAAATGGAAATCAAAAGAGAGAGTGGAGAATGTGCAACCAATCTTCTTCTTGCCTATGTGCCACAAGTTCAGCTTTTCAAAGCACTTTGCCTTCTTTTTTCAATAGTCAGCCAGTATAATTTTTCTGTCCTACAAATCAGAGTATGTTTGTACTGTAAATACTCATAAAAAAGTCTTTCTCTGTTGAGGTGGTGAGACATTCTAAATTTAAAAAAAAATCAAAATATTATTTGACTTCATTATTATCACAAAGTATTTTATAGGACAGTTCTAAACAGCACCTGAACTGTACTTCTATATGTTACTGAAATGCCTGTAAATCCCCATTTTTCATATTTCAAACTTCATCTTCCTTTCCAACACCTTTAAGCTGAAGGAGGGTAGATTTAGGTTAGATACAGGGAGGGAATCCTTCCCTGTGAGGGTGGGGAGGCCCTGGCACAGGGTGCCCAGAGAAGCTGTGGCTGCCCCTGGATCCCTGGAAGTGTCCAAGGCCAGGCTGGACAGGGCTGGGAGCAACCTGAGAAAGTGGAAGGTGTCCCTGCCCATGGCAGGGGATGAGGTTGGACGGTCCCCCCAACCCAAACTGTAGTTGACAGGTAGAAGAATTACAAAAGAAAGCCTCATAAAATCAGGCCTGCTCTACTGAATTAACAGCCAGCCTGTCATCTCTTCTAAGTGTAGTTAAGCAATTTGCAAGTTCCCATGCACAAACAATCTCAGCATAACAACTTGTTCCTGGGTTGAAAAACAAATGCACTTGCAATAACAAGGGATTTTTTCCCATGAGAATCAGTAAAGAAAATATGTAAACAATCCAAGAATAGAGAGATTTGATGGACAAGTAAAATACATTTTACTAACCAATGGAGTAATTGGCAAGAAAGCGATTAACCAATTAAAGTTGCACACGAGGTCTGTAAAAACTGTATAAAATGAGCTGTGAAAATAAAGAATTGGCTGTTCCCTGCATGGAGGTAATGGAGTCTTGGCTGACTTATGACAACACCAAACCATTCTGAGGTTCTCTGATTCTCTATTTCTGTGGTCCTGTGATCTTACCACAGTGTGATTTTAGAGTAGTGACACCTTGATGTTGAAAATTTGCTTGATAATTCACATTCAGCCCAGTGATTTCTTTACTTCACTTGTACCAGGATATCTGCCTTTTCTTTATCTCCTCCTCACTTTAAAATAAATGGCTGTTGTACATTTGGCACTAACACCTCAGAGGTTGAGCAGTGATGAGGCTTGTGAGGTTATTTCTGTATGCAGGATGCACTAGCAAGGGGCACAAAAGAAGAAAGAAGCAAAGGCAGATTCTCAACTTCCAGGGGATGATTCCAATGCTATCTACAATGTCATCAGGATGACATCTTGGTTTAGAAACTTCATGTTCTGGGACAAACTATGAAAGTGAGCAACAATCCAAACTGAATGGCAATAGAACTATGGAGAGATCTGCTCTACTAGTAGACCCGTGGTGAAGGGCTTTTGGAAGCTTACTTTATTTTATTTTATATTTTATTTTATTTTATTTTATATTTTATTTTATTTTATTTTATTTTATTTTATTTTATTTTATTTTATTTTATTTTATTTTATTTTATTCATGTTTGGAACACAGCTATTTGCACTATCTTCCACATATCACTTTTTAAGTGCTTCTAGGGCTACTTTAAACACATTGGAAGTCTGTTTAATGTAATTCTTACTCACTTCTATACCCAAGCATGTATTGCTTTTCACTGTCCCTGTTCAACCATGAAACAGTGATGATCTGCCTGTAGAGTATTTCAGTCTGCCAGGATTTTATCAATGAGAGCTCATTTCACACACAGCCACTGGAAAGGAATGAGAAAAAGACTGAGATTGGCAAAAGGAATTCTCAAGACTATATTTAGGATTGACTTATAAATATCACCAGTATAGGTACAAGATTTTAAAATATCATAATCAAATAATCAGAAAAATGAATCTTCAATAAGGAACTTAAATGTATAATTGTTACTGATAATGAATGAAGAAGTTGTCTGCTACTGCAGCTTGGTATGCCAGAAGATCCTGGGTCAGTGTTCAAAACATCTCAGCACCATTTCTATAAGTAGATGAGAATATGTCAAACAAACCCTTCTTGAAGCACAGCCTAAAGGGAAACAATCCACTCTGCAGTTTCCTATCTAAATGTGCATAATTTGGATACAGATGATCTGGACACGAGGGTTGGGGCAATAATGTTTAGTGCAGCTAGACACAAATAGAAACATCATTACTTTTGGACAGCTCAGTTCTTCTCACGTTGAGAAAACAGCTCTCAGTGGTCCAAACCCTGCTGTAGCTCCTGTTCATAAACATCCAGCAATATTCTGAATGGCAAAGAGGTGTGTATGGAGGAACCCAGAACTATCAGGGAACTCACATCACAAAAAACCAGACCTTTGCACATGCCATCTTCACCTCTGACTCCTGCACCAGGAGTCTCAAGAAGAGAATCATCAGTCCTTGCAGTGGGTGTTGAGGAAACTATCCCTTCCCAGTTTCCTCTCCTTTGTCCCAGTGTCTGTGTTTGGTGTTTCTGCACATTGTCCTGACAGTCACAGGGTGTCTGCACAGAAAACAAGTTAGGGTTGGGTTGGGTGTGTTACAGGGTGCTCTAGGACAGGACAGTTCAGTCTATCAGACACACACAGACACAACACAAAAACTGCTCAGGGCATCTCTCAGTATTTCCTTTACCTCGGGAAATCAAACAAATCCTCTGTTGTGAATTGGTCAGTAACAGGAATTTTAACTGCTTTGTTACAAATGGTACATGTACTCAGAAAAATAGCACAGGGTGAGCTAAACACTGCCTCAGTAGAAATTTAATGTTGTTCATAAACAGCAGCAGGATGCCTCAAAGAGAATATGAGCGCTGAAAAAGTCTCTCATTAAGATCACAATAGTAGGTAATGAATCCAGCAAAATTAATCACTTCAGAAACTTTTGAGAGAAATTAGGTCCCATTATGTTTCCAGATTCATAAATCCAGAGCACATTTTCTAATTGTGTGCCAGTTGCTCAGTTCAAATAATTTGACACTTGGTCTCTGACTGTAACCAAAACTAAAACAGATAAGACTCTCACCAATACCATTCCTCAGATCATGCCCTTAAGTAACATCCTTTATATAGAATGTTAGCCCAATTTCTGATTCTGATTAAAAAAGGTTATTAAAATGCAGTGAAGAGTGAACTATCCTAATAAATCACAATTATACTGATTGTCCTGTCAGTATTAACATAACTGTGACCCTTTGTTGAAGTCACATTATATTGAGCACTCAGAAATGTAAGCCTCACACAACATGAATGATGGTAGTATGGCTAATAATGATACCTTGACTATTAATCAATTTTAATCTAGGTTAATTCAAAAATTAGGAAGACTGATAGGAAAGAAATTAAATTAATTCTGCTATATACTGTTGTGTTGGTTTTGCAGGGCCTGGTTTTTGGTTTTGGGGGGCCTCAGAAGTGGCTTCTGTGAGAAGCTGCTGGAAGCTTCCACCATGTCCAGGAGAGGCAATCCCTGCTGGCTCTGAAGATGTCCCTGCTGCTGGCCGAGGCTGGGCCAATGAGAGAGGTTGGTAATGCCTCTGAGATAACAAATTTTAGAAGAAAATCGAAACAAAGGTGGGGGCAGTTGTAATTTTCCAGCCAGAGAAGAGGAGGAGGTGAGAACACGTGAGGGAAACAACATGGAGACACCAAGGTCAGTGGAGAAGGAGGGGCAGGATCTGCTCCAGGTGCTGGAGCCAAGATTCCTCTCCAGGCCCTGGTGAGACCAGGGTGGAGCAGCTGTGCCCCTGCAGGCCCTGGGGATTCACAGGGATGCAGAGATCCACCCACAGCCCCTGGGGATCCACAGGGATGCAGGGATCCACTCTCAGCCCATGGGGATCCACCCACAGCCCTTGGGGATCCACAGGGATGCAGAGATCCACTCTCAGCCCCTGGGGATCCACCCACAGCCCCTGGGGAGGTGCCCAGGCTGGAGCAGGTGATCCCTGGAGGGGGCTGTGATCCAGTGGGAGACCCAGTGGAGAGAGGGGGCCCTGCCCCCAGGTTACCTACAACCCCTGTTTTGTGGAGCAGACCCTCTTGATGTACCTGCTCAGTACTTTCAATTTATCTCTCTGCTGAAATAATTTCACTTTCCTCACTGTTTTTGCAAACTTTATAGTGTTACTTTTGCGCTGCTCAAATTTCGTTCAATCTCTTGATTTCCTTTTGTTGCAGTCTTCTGGGAATCTTGTATTCAGGTGGCAACAATTAACCAAATCTTCACATGGCATTGAAATGAGATTCTTCCCCAAAAGACACCTTCAGCAGAAGGGTTTATTCATTCCATCATGTTCTTGATAGCCATTTTTCATAATAATCTTTTAGCTACTGTACTAAGCATCAGTCATGTTGACAAGATTTAATGAGTAAGAGACCCTATTACAGTAATAAACAACTTCAGAGAAAATGAGAGATGGTCAGCTCATTATAGGTGCATCAAATTAGCAACACTGCTAGGCTAGGACTCTGTAAAATTTGCTAGCTTATAAACACCATGAATCATGTCTGAATATCTGGGCTGATGAAGAACATGTACTGGACCACTTACATTGGCATGTTGTATGAGTAATACAACATCATTACTTTTGGTAATTGCTGCTCACAGTTTGGAATGAACGGCTAATAATCAGTCTTTAATAAACTAGGACAAATTCCTAACCTGTGAGGATGTCTCCATTTCAGCTGCAATGCCACCTGGCATGTTTAAGAGCAGGTATTGATGTGCTACCTGAGCAAGCAAGACATCCAACAGACTTAAAAGAGACTTTGCTGGATACCATCACATGCTCTTTCCAGTGCTGCCATGCCCAAACTGGATGGCAGGTCTGGCTACTTGCATGCAGGGACATGATTCAGTATTTAGAAGTGGGCTTCATTCAGCTCTGACAGATATTCTGTTCTGGGGATATTCCTGTATTTTTTATATATTCTTTCACTGTATTTATTATAAGCTTGCATCAACACAATTGAGATCAGAATCCTTGTTCACCAGTCACAGCTCCATCCTAAGTAAATCACTGACAAAACTGGGAAAACTGTTAAATCTCAGCTTCTTTCAGTTGTTCCTTTTGTGTAAGATTTTAGTAACTATTTTAAGGAATTAAAGGCACTTGAAAAGAGCAAACAAAACTTATTTGCAGGACTTGTTTATGGAGAATGTATTACATTTCAGACAGTTCAGTTCAGAATATATTACATTTCAGACAGTTCAGCAGACATCTTGGCTAAAGATTTTATAATATATCCATTACTAGTAATTCACTAGGAACTGAGCTGTAGTTAAATGTGTGTTTTTTTAACGACTATCAGTCATTAATAGGCTATAAGCAACAACCCTGAGGATGAACATGTGAGGACTACAACACTTAGTACTTCAAGTGAATGAAAGTATAGTCACTGCAATCCTTATATCTGGGCAGAGATTTAAGACCAAGCTATTGAAGGAAAAATAATTTGAAGAGCATTAAACATGGCATAAACATTCTGGGCTTTCAAATTTGTGTCTGCAAGGAGTCATAACTGCTCTTGGTTTTGAAACATCAAAGGAAAACAAAGCCTGCTACAGACTGTTGCTGAGCTGAAGGTAAAAAAGCAGTACGACGTAACTTCTTTTTTTTTCCCTAAATGTTTATTGCTAAGAGCTTAAAATTCCCCATTGTATTCATGTGCATCTTACAATTACTGCAGGAGTGCACTAAGTACATTTTATATACATATGCATGTATATAAATACATATGCAACATCCATCTTCATCCTATGCTGGGGTGCATCACAAAAATCTGCACAGTGTGTATTTTTTATAAAGGTGGACTGATGCACAATCACAGTCTGTATTCCACTCATGAATGACCTCACATACAAATAAAGGGAAGCAAAGTGTATTTATCTAACAGGAAGCATGTGAGCATGAGGACATAGGAAATAGGTGTCCTGGCCTCATAAACCCACATTTTTTAAAAACTAGGTTTAGTAACTACAGTGAAAACTGAGAGACATACAGAGAAAATATTCTGCAGTATTTGCGAGAGAAACTGAAGTATGCTGTGGCATTTCAAGGTATGGGATGCAAATGGTCATATTTTGATAGTTTCAAATACATTTAAAAGTTACAGTTTCACTGAATTGAATTTAAAAAAAGCAAGTAGACATTCTTTCTTGCAGTACCTTTTTATCATTAATTTTACTTATAAAACAAGCAATCTTGATGTATTTTCAAGCACAGAAATGATATTTTTTTATTTGAAAGTCAACAACCTGATAAAATTATTGGGCCAGATAACATCGAAGATTAACTCAAAAGTGACTTTCATTGCATTTTCAAGATCTACCAAAATTCTCCTCAGTCTTTCCCTGATAACCAAGCACACTGGCACAGAAATTACTAGAACCACAATTTCCAGTTTGCAAGAGAATTCTTACCAATGGTCTGTTCCCATCAGGATGAAAACTTGCTCTGACACAAGTTTTATTTGCTTGCACCCCCTAAAATTCTGAAACACAAATCTGCCTCCTTGTACTATTTTATAATTAACTTATTTTCAGTGCCTGCAAATTGGATTGAAGCATGTATCTATTTTACCTACCAAATAAAATCCAAATTATCTCCAACTTACTTTTCATGCTGAAAGTTATAGTTAACTAGGGCTTAGGCTTTGTCATAAACCAAAGGAATCAAGAAAACTCAACATGAATATGAAATGTCTTTAATAGGTGACATTTACAAATGCATGAAGGTGAAAAAAATACCAAAGTATTAAATACAGTTAATTTTAATATTCACAGAACTTTCATTGAAAAATATCAAAGCAAATGTTTAGGACTGTCAGTCTTTTTAAGACTTAAGGTTTTAAGTCCTTTAAGACTTTAAGACTTCAGTGTCCAGTAATCAAGTGGAATGTTAACATGTATCTGCTGCCTCAGAATTTTACTATTACATTCTTAGGAATTGAATTTTTTAACCTGTAAACTCAAATGTTAACAATCAAGTTATGCCATATTCCAATTTAATAAAGGTATTTTTTTCTGTAATTAATATTCTTCCTCTTCATTCAACACAGAATATGCTGCCCTTAAACCAATTTTATAAAATAATTGGTATATTTTGAACTTTATAGATATCCTAATAATACACAATTGAGTTTTCTTAAAAATGAAATTATTTAAATTATTTTAAAAATGTATAATTTAAAAATCCAATTTACATCTACACTTTGATGGATAAGCTATACTATAGATGCTATTTATGTTAATAACATTTTAATTTTTTGTACTACTTTTAGAATGGCCATGTAAGAACACTGGAAACTAAAAGCTGTGCAAGTGAGCTGTGGATAAAGGGTTCTGAGCAAAGAAGTCATAAATCAGTTGTTTTCAAACCCTAATTTCTGCTGCAGGACTTTGAATTTAGGGAATGAGGGAGCTGAAGTTGCCCTGTCAGGAGTCACTGTGATGCCAGAGAAAAGGCAGCAAACCAAGACAGTGACATCTTACCTCTCCTTACAATTTTTTCTTTTTTCAAATGGGTCTTTACTGCAAGAAGAATAAATTTCTGCATGAAAAACCTGGCCAAATGTTGTAAGATGATCTTTACTACAGATTTTTCCAGAGAAGTTAATAAGAGCTACTGAAGGAAGGAATGATTCCTGTCCTCTAAATCAGTAAAATAAAGCCTAAATGCAGAGTACTGGTGTTAAATATTTCCCAAAGGGTATATATATCTATTTCCAAATATTAGTAACTAGCAAGTCTTTCCTGTTCTGGGAAAAGGATCCAAAATAAGATGTTAAAATCTAGAGAATTCAGGAATCTCTTTGGAGTTCAGCTATCATTATTAATTAGTGCTGCGTGCCTAGGTGAATGAAGTCCACTAGGGCAAACATTTCAGAAACTTAGTTTGAATTTAAGGCAAAAGTGGCAAATAATTGCAGCCTCATGAATATTTGGATAGTTTTTTAGATTATAAGAATTGTATGCAAATAAAGAAACTGCTTCCTGTGAATGATAACAATAAATTGCACTTACTAATCTCTGGAATAAAGCATTTTATTTTCTATTTTTCTGCTACTCTGGCTGCTGAAATGATCCTAAATTTGCTCTAGAGGGGAAACTTCATCCATGGTAAGAACTGCTTTTGTTACAACCAGAAAAGAGATCAATTGGAAGAGTATTTTCCCTGGCCAAGACAAGTTAACATTATCACATTGGTCATTTTAATTTCCAAATAGGACAAAATCATATCTTCAACTTATGCTTTCTTGACATAAATAAATAACTGAAGAAACTCTAATTTAATTAATTACAGTGGTATTTCTGCTTCTATTTCTCGAGATTTCCCTTCAATTTCAACAATATGTTCAATTTAAATGTAAAGGTTTATGAACTTCAGAGGTACCACCAAGAAAAAAAAGGCAAAGAAAACCCGAAGCACGAAGTTCCAAAGTAAAGTCATTAAACTCAGATTTGAATTTAAATTACATTTAATTAATAGAATTTGATTTAATAGTTTTAATTTAATTTAGTTTTTTTAGTCCCCCTCCAAAGGCACAGAGCTGTTGCCTATTTCTCACTTCCTTATGCTTTTTCTTACTCATTCTACAACTTCTAGTGATGGAATATCAAATTCTTTATTTATGAAGGCATGCTACAAACTTATGCATTTAATCCCATATTCCAAGATGTCTCTAATACCTATATTTCTTATTAATTTTACCTTATTTTTAGATCCTAGTAGAAAATTGCAAAATAATCCCTTTTAATGTTTTAAGGTAAAAGTGAAATTTGCAAGTAAAAAAACCTTTCATATTTTCCAAACTAGACATTTATCAGCAAGGTTGTCTACCCAACATTTTTATTGGGTAGTTTTTTTATACAGTGGACATGAAAGAGGAAAATTTAATGTCTTTGCTATTGCTTAATGCACTTGCAAATGTACTTACGTGACTTTGATTTCCATGTTCACACTTCAATGTAAAAAGACATTGCTATGTGTTTCACTTAAGTCCTGCAATTAGTAGTGTTTTTCCAGAAAAACTGTTTTATACATGGACATATCTGCCAGGCTTCCTCAAAATAATATAATCCTTCAAGGGAAAAAATTATCTAGATTAGTCTTAGTTGCTGGAAAAAAAAAATCTCTGAGAATTAAAGATGTTATTGCAGCATAGCATTTAACATATTCTTAGTATAATACAATCTTTGAACATTATTTTTATGATCATAAACATCAGTTTTATTTTAACATTTTATGTAACATTATATTAATATAATATATATATTATATTAGTTATAACAATAATTATAACATTATATTAATATATTAAAATTACTTAATTTTAAACCCTTATATGCTTCACCCTATACCTATATACCTATATACCCTATAAATCTACATATCAAATACAGGTGTTTAGCAATTTAACACATGGTCTTAGCAGTAATCATAAAGTATCCCTTGAAGTGCAATGTAATTTTGTTCAGTGAGTGGTTAGAAGGCATTCTTAAGGCAAAAATTTCCTGAGACAGAAATTTATGTTAATTCCAGCACTGTTTAACATGCTTCAAACTTTGCTATTTACTTTGAGAATGATGGACTTTAAGCACTGGTGCAGGCTGTTCAGAGCCTGGGATTATCATCATTTTATAAGACATTTCAAAGCAGCACCTAAACTGTACTTTTACATGTTACTGAAATACCTCTAAATCCCTGTGTTTCAGATTTCAAGCCTTATCTTCCTTTCTGTTATCTTTAAGGTGAAGGAGATTTAGATTAGACATCAATAAGAAATCCTTCCCTGTGGGGACAGGTTCATCACAGCCTTTGCTTCAACCCACATGGGTAAAACCAGCAATCCCCTGTCACTGTGAACTGGAGGATAATCCTTCATGCATGAAAATATGAAGGAAACAAGACTGTTTTCTATTTTATTTCTCGTTGGATGCATTTGTATTACTGGTATTTTTGCTCAGAGTCCTGTAACAGCTTGCTTGCCAATACCAACCTCAGTAGAAAATCCACTTCCATGGGAGCTCTCAGTCAGTAATTTGACAAAAAATATAGGAAGACATGTGGGAAGGAAATAACACCTATGAAAATTTGAAAGGAATATAAGGAAATTATTCCTTATGATGCACACATTGACAAATGGAAACTTTATTTAAGGCAACTAATTAGGATTTTTTGGAAAAAAAAAGAACAATTGCAAGGGACTGCTAAAATGAGTCTAGGAAAAAGATCTACTTTAGATTTATTGTTGTTATACGAAAATAGAGTGTGTGGTTATTTGAATTGAAACACTTGTGTGCATGTTTCAAATGTAACTGCTAAATTGGATAATCAGATAGAAAGATTAAAAGCTGTTGCTGTATCTAGCAGAGAATTAAGAACAGGATTAGAAAATGGATGGTTAAAAAAATACTGAAAAAAGCTGGATATTCTCCAGCTTTTGAGAGTTTTTGGTTGAGTTTTTGCAAAGTGTGATTGTAACTGTACTAATAACTGTGATTATGATGCTTTTAGCTGTGTGAAAAACATGATTGCCAATGTAAGGTGAGGAATTTAGGTGAGGTTAGCAAAGAAGTTAAGCCAGGCTTAGGAAGGCTTGAAGGGAAAACAAGCTTCCCAAGCCTAAAAGGGGGAGAATGTTGCCAGATTAATCTGGCAAAATAAAGAATGGCTGCTTCTAAATGCTACATTGGAGTTGAATTTTGCATTTTTACTGGTTTCTGGTAACAAGACCATATTGTCATTTTGGTAAAAGACAGAAGAGAGTGGCACAGAAAATTACACTCCTGCCTACAACCATTTTGTATTTTGCCATCACAAACCGCCCTTGGGATTTAGTGTTTGAAGGACTGACACCCAGTTTGGATGGTGTGTGTAGAAATAAGAATGAAACTGCAAGGAACAGACGGATTGTGACCAACAGGTGGGTTTTCTTCTGTGGAGGAAACATGGAGGTTCACCCTACAGTCATTTTTCATACAGTAGAAAAAAGAATAGCATAATATGTATGTTTATATACCTCTGTACAGGTTAAATAGTCTAAAGAACAACCATATTTTTCTTTCTCTCTGAGGGACTATTTAAGTCAGAAGAAGACTAAAAAGTGCTTTAACTTCACCACTTGTAACTTGTGTCATCACCTATATCTCTGAGTCTTCTCAGATAATTTAAAGGCCATTTTGGAAAACTGAAAAAGAAAAGTAGATTAAAAAATAGACTTCAAGGATATAGAGAACAGTTATCCTGGATGAATCACTGAGCCTGTTATGTACTTGATGCAGAGCCATTAATTTCATGTAAATGGAATAAATCTCATTTGCACCTTCTCTTTCCCCTATGGCTATAGCTAATTTATCCTCTCTCCCTAAACACTGGTCTGACAAAACATAAAATTATACAGCTGTGCACACCAGAGTTTCATGTAACGTGTGAGCTTTGCAGATGCCACAGCTTGTTCTAGTTGCATTATTTAGAGCAGGTGAAGAGGGTGATCCATCAGAGGCAGAGAAACCACTACCCACTATTACCTTGACATCAATTGCTTTTATCACACAGTGGTGTTAAAACCATTTGCTCAGTAAAAGGCCATGGCATCAGCTGCACAAATGGGCCTTGTTCTGCACAGTGCTTGAACCATCAACTATCTGGATCTGTGCCAAGCATTTGGCACTGTTTCACATGACATACTTGTCTCTAAATTTGAGACACGTGGATTTGACAGGTGGATCACTTACTGGACATGGCATTGGCTGGATGGTCAAACTCTGAATGTTATGGTCTAAATACATAGTCTGTTTCCCCCTTTTCTTCAACTGATGCTGCAATATATCCTTTATTTTATCCAATTAGCAGTCAAAGCAGATACCGTTGGGAATACTCCCCCTAATATTCATGTGCTTCAAAATTATGCCAGTGCAAACCAATTCTACACTATACAAATTTACAGTATTTTTCTAGGTTGTGGGAGGACTTTTAAAAAATTATGTGGCCTGCATTTCTGTTCCTCAATTGTGTTATTTATAATCCCACAGACAAAGAATTTCTAGACTGGTGGCCCAAAGCTAAGGTTTTAAATACATCATTAAGTGTCTATAGAAATAAAAGAAATTGTAGTTATAAATTATGTTCTGTTCTTTTTGGCCTCAAACAGACAATGCAACATGAAGGTACATAATAACATTGCTAACAGAGGATTTTAAAACTCTGCAAATTGTTTATTTTCCAACAATGCAGAACCACGTAGTCGATCTTTATATACCTCTATAAAATTTGAAATCCAGCATGTATTTTGCTATTTTTTTGTTCACAGTGGAGATAGTAATCTAGATTAAGCCTATCTCAGAGGTTACTACAAATGCAGAAGTAACAAGTAACTAACATAATTTTTAATGCTATTTAGACATTAACTGTGACCCTTTTAAACTTTTAGTTCTGGAAGATTTAGAAACTTTAAAGAAACTACACATAAAATCTACATGGGGACTGAATAAGTAGAATATAAACAGGGTGGAAATTTTCCTGGGGTTTAGGGTTTAAGGGGTGGTGATCAGTAACAAAGTGTCCAGGTAAGGGTCAGATGCCAATAATGTCGTTCTGAGATTGATACTGAGGTCAGCAGCACTGAAGAATTTGATTAATTACTTAGGACAGTAGGATGGTGTGGACTCTTAGTTTGTGTGCAATATCCATGAACTCTCTGTGAAGAAGACTGGGGGCAGGCACAATTTTAGAGGCTGGAGGAATGGGTTCATGGGGATAGTTGAATGAAACAAAAGACATTTTGTGCTTCTCAGGTGGCATGAGATGGAGCCAGGGGCAGCTGGGCAGAAAAGTAACTTTGCTGAAAAGGGCCTGGAGGTTTTGGTGGACACGCCAAAATTGTGGCTCCCAGTGTGTCTCAGATGCTCACACTGAAAGGGTGAGAGACAATGGACATCGACTGGAACATAAGAAACTCCATCTCAAAATAAGGAAAACGTATTTTGATGATGGTGGTCAAACACTGGAACAGATGGTCTGGAGATGAGGAATCTCTGTCCCTGGAGATACTAGAAATTCATCTGGACAAGAACATGATGTAGCTGAACCTGTTTTAAGCAGAACTAGAGAGCTCTGAGGTGCCTTCCAACCCATACTGTTAACTTGCTGTTTGTCTTATCCTGCAGCTGCTTATGTGGAGGTTTTCAATCCTATTTCACCTGATATGTGAAAAAACAGCTACAATTTCAACAACAAAATCTGTCAATGAATTAAGCTAATGTCCCGACTTTGTGCTTTTGCTTTGTATTACTTTTAAGCAAGAAAGACTAATCTAAGGTTGGATTTTCTATTTTGGTGAGTATATTCCATTCGCCATAGACTCTGAAGATCTTTTGCATTGAATAAATCTCTGTGGCTGTGCTACTTGATGACTGAGATAAGAACTGGATGTACTTTTCAGCTTGGTATGAAAAAGAGAAAAAATTAACATAACCTCAACAGCAGTCTCATTATGTTGCCTCCAAATCATTTCCATTTTCTATTGTCCCATGGTTGGAGATAGCTCTAGAAATGTGATGCAGTGTTGTCTTTCATAACAGAACATTTCAAGTAGTCTAAGATGCTGGATATGAGATGTTCTGCAGGGAATAAGATTTGTATTTTTCAGTTGCATTGATCACATGCAGAAGGAAAAGATCCATAGCAGAAGCGGCCTTTTTAAGATTTCCTGACTGGATGTATGTATCTAAATTTACTTTAAATTTTTTTATAATCACTACAAAGACATAATCTCTCTGAAAAACTGGATTTAAGAAAAACACCAAGTTCCAAGGGGTTTTTAAAATAAACTGATATAATTCAAGGCCTTGGGAATCCTGTGTAATCCAGTCATTCAAACTGACCCTGTAAAGTTCCAGCTCATGTACCTATTTTCCTTCAAAGTCGTTCACAACCATGTATATGGATCATTGTCATGTGTCTTCAAAGAAAAAAAAAAGTTGCATTTTGTCAGCATGTTGCGACCAAAATATTTGTAAGTCAAAAATATGATTTTAAGATTTTCATTAAAGAATCCTAGAATGGACAGAATTTAAAAAAGAGAAATCATTGACTTGGCCCTTCTTTTTGTAGAATTCCACATCATTTCCAATGTTCCAAATGAGGTTGTGTCAGGGTAAAGATTTCTCTTTAATTAAAGATGTCTCTTTAATTTATAACAAATATTGATGGCATTATGAACCTGAAACATGATCTCAGCTCTAAAATAGTGCCCTAAAGCTCTAGTGCAATTTCTCCTTACTGTAATATCACTGGACTGTCAAAACCTGGACTTAAAAACACGTGTTTACCAAGGAACAGCTACAAAGTATTATTATGACAAGTCAGTTTCTGGCAAGAAAATAACAAATTTGTAGAAGCAAATCTCAATTAGAAGAATTTTCAAAGCAATTTGCTTCCCCAAGTGGCCCCAGGTCTCACAAACAAGTGAGCATGGCCCTACAGAGTCCTTAACAATTTCATATATAAATGAATATAATTGCTATTTTAACTGCTTCATGTTATGTAAACTCCATGACAGCTGAAAGTTTGTCACCCAAGTTCTAGCTGGAGGTTATTTGGGTTACAAAATTAAAAATACTTGCCCATGAAACCACTGACATGCATTCAACACCAGTGTTTTTATAGAAACTTGTTTTAATTACAGAATAGAATACATTTCCATAACAACCCAGTTCCATTGTCTTCATACTATGGCAAGTATTGGCACACTTAAATTTTCTTAACTTTAAAATTAACTAATTAACACAAACTTCCATGAATATGTAAGGAAAAAAAAAAGAAAAAAAAAGATTTCTTTAAAAGTTATCTTTGCAGGACAAAATAAAAAAGCTTAACATATGGATTTTCATAAATCCAGCACACTTATGTAAGTCTGTAAGTTGTTCTTTGAAGAAAAGCATAATTTTTTTGCAAAGTGGGTGAAAAATCTTTCGTATTCCAAGTAGAGACCTTAATTGTGCAGACAATTAATAAATGCATGTTGCTCCTGTTGCTTCATTGTTTGTTAGTTTTAGAATACTCTTCATTAATCACTTGCAGAGGGAAAACTAAGTATCTCTGGCTATACATACACACAATCCAACTGTTGAACTATGGGTAAATACCAGAGTAAACTGTTTTCTTTCAAATATAAATTCATATTCAGTTCTGCTCTACACACGTACCATTCAATTAAATTGTGCATTCAGCTCAGCCTCCAGCCTGGGGGAAACTCAGATTCACACTGCTCACAAAAAAGGTGTTTGGTCAACAGATTACCTATTGCTGAGCACTGTAGGTGCACCTCCAGGCCTAAACAGACTGCAAGGGTCACTTTGTAATACAGAAAAAACATGAATTTGCCATTACATTGTTAAGTAGGTTTTTATTATTTGCATATTTAAAATAGTATTTAATATTGGCATGATTTAAAACAGTATAATTTCTTTTTTTATTGTCTCAATTTTATATTAGTCTATGCTCAAAAGTTGATTAAAGGGAAAAGGTGGGAAAATCCATTTTAACAGAGCAATAAAAAAAAATCTACAAAACCCCAAGCAATGTTTTAACACTTTGAAATTCCAGATTATGTACCTCATATTGAGTAGTTTCCTTGGGATAGGGAAATGGCCACAGCAACAAACCAGCCAGAGTTCTAGAGCTCAAGAACTTTTAACCAGAAAATCCATAGTGCCAACTCTTATCTTCTGTTGTTCAGCTCATTTTTCTGCAGCCTAGGAATGACAAAAAACATGTACTAATTAGGCTGCAGTTAATACACTGTACAAATCATTCAGGAAATTTACGAGTGGTAAGTCATTCAAGTCCATTAAAAAGTCAAAATTTCATCCATCTTTTCCACAATGTTGCTTGTCTCCATGTTCAGGTTGGATCCCTAACAATTCTCTCCCATCTTTTCCTTTATTTCTGTTATGCTCTGCCTTTTGAAAATAAACATTAGCTTTTGTAATTATATTTATATTTATTTTTTTTTTTTATTTTTTATATTCATGTCCATGGAATTTTTTGATTCCCTTTGTCTTTATCATAGTTTGTATATATGTCTCTTGACTTCCTTTTCTGTCCTTCCTTCCTAGGCAAATAGGAGTGACAGAGTTGTTCAGTGGTACAAAGCACCCCAGAGGACTGAGTAAATGAAATTTCTATCTTGGGCCTTCTCTGGTTTGACTGAATTAAATGGATTTGAGCTTGTTGCACTCTGTTTTACAAAGGGCAGTAAAAATGAGGGTTTTTAGAATGCCAGCTTAAAACTAAAAATGAAAAGCACCATGTAATTTGAATGATGTTATTAGCAATAAATATTAATTTTAGTTTTCATTGAGTTTTATTTTTATTAGAAGACAGCTAACAAGTTATCTTTTATTTACAGAACTTTTTTATAGGCTTTTCTTTATGCTTATTTAATTTTTTATACTGTAGAAAAAGTCATGCTGGCAATTATATAGATCAGACAGAAGCTTACCTGATAAGCTATTTCACTGAGATCCTTTGTGAACAAATCCACAGCAATAAAAGCTTGCTTTAAATAAGCTCTGTCCCCACAAGTATCCTTTACAAAATACACTCATTATTAAAGAAAACTGCTGCATGAACAATGATTATTTTACATAACCTGAATAAATATTTTATAGACATAGAATATGTTCCAGAACATCCATGTGCTTGCACAGGCATCATGAATAGCAGCGTGTGGAAATTGTGGCACAATCACACAAATGCTGGTGTTGCATGTAGTATGAATGATCAGCGTGGGGAAATACTATTGAGTGCTCTCAAACGAGGAAACAGAATTAGAAGTGTATGTTTGTGAGCAAGCCACCATATTATGCCCTGTAAACTGGAAAAGTTTTAAATTTTTCACTTCCTTGTATTTGGAAGCGCTTACGTAATCATTGTCTATATTTGTATCCTCAGATAGTTTTTGTTTGTTTGTTTGTTTGTCTGTTTGTTTGTTTTATTTTGTTTTTCTAAAATTTTTTGGTGGAGACTTGAATTCCTCAGTAATTTTCAAAGCTGGAATAAGCAGTGTGAAACTGCTTTCTCATAATTTTAAGATGAGACATATATATCAGGTTGTAGTAGGGAAAAATTTCCAAAGAAATACCTGCTGGGCTTGGATGTAGCAAACGTATGGAATTATTGATGTGAAAGTTCATATTTCCTTACAGCTGATATTTTGATCTTTGACCTTCACATATATAATCTCTATACAGATAGAGGCACATCATTCAATTGCAAAGTTAACTGCAGCTGTGGAAAGAGTTGAGGAATTCCTCAAAGATAATGAAAACTAATGACTGCGCAATTTATAGTTTATGTTTTCAGCTGATGAGAAAGCAAAATCTATAAATTTTTCTATAGATGCATAAAAAAATCTTTCCTAATTAAACTGTATCTTTCTAAAGATCAAGAGTACCTCTAACTAATATCCTTATTTAGGCTTGTCAATTGCTCAGAAATGCTGCACAGTGAGTGTAGCCAACAAAAATGCTGCACTGCTTTCATTGCAACAAAAAAATCTGTAGTACAGAGGGAACATCTCTGTGATCTGTCTGGAAAAGGTACTCTGCCACATGTGGGATATTTAAGACCCCTCCATACACAGGACACTTGAAATTCCTCTCTGTCAGTCTCTAACTCTGTCATATTCTCTATTGGTGTTTCATGTCCGAGGCATGCACGTACAAAAGGTATCCATCATCTTCTCCACTCTGGCTTTTTTTTTTTCCCTTTGTAATGTTATCAGTTCAACCTAAAGAATCATAATTAACAATGAAAGTGATAGGACACAAAATTACAAATCAGGGAAGATAGGATAAACAGCACCTATCTTATTAAAAAAGTCTTCTCTATTCATGCATTAGAGAACTCCTGTCTTGTGTAAAACCATTGATTTTTTGGAGTATTTTCCTATGAGTGAAGTGCCAGCTGGAATCTCTAATTCCAATCTTTTCACTGCAGTATAAAAAAAATGTTGGTCTGTTTCCATTCTTGCTCTAATAATTTGAAATATATTATCAAATTGCTGTCTCGACAGAGGGAGTCCAAGCATATTCCTGTGACAGTAATACTGGCATTTATCTAATTTCCACAGTTTTCTGAAGCCCATCATAAATATCTATATCATTAACTCCAGAGCAATTAATTTATTCTTATTTCTTACCCAATTTACAGATAAACTAATACGGACTAGCCTTCTCATTCAGCCTCTTTGAAATTCCTGGTAGGAAACTTATTGCAATTAGAAAGAAATCTAATGTATCGATATGTTTATTACCTTGGACAGGTAATTTAAGGGAGAAGAAAGTAATCCTATGCATTACTCCACAAACCTTTTCCTCTTACTCTTACAAACAATGTTTGTTTTAAATATTGTTAACTTAGGTATTATTTATCTTTTCTCCTTGGTTATGCTTCTAACCATTCTGATGTTATCAGAGGATGTACAGGAAAAGATCCTGGGCAAGAAAACAGGTCTCAAAATTGTTTTTGCATGGCTACTTACACAAGTGATATCATTCTCTTTTGGACTTATTATTCAAAATACTGCTTAAGCTTTACTGAAGATAAATTGTAGAATTGTCTTTCTCTAGATTAATGATCTTCCCTTAAAATAACCACTAGGGCTAAAGTTTTGTTACATAATATTGAGAAATTCTCTGTGATTCTTGGCCTTCCTAAGGCAAGGCAATTGACTTGTTAAGCCTTTTTTTCTGGCTCTGATTTGGTTTGGTAACTGAGTCTCTGGGTCTTAAACAAACACATGATGGCTAGAACCAAAAATTAGCATACAGCCCTCTCTTACGTGCTCCCATGGTTTATTTATGCAGATTTTATCCAAATAAGCAGCTCACACCTGATAAAAACTGTTAAAGGGAGGGATGAAAGTGCAGCTTTCGACACATAATCAGATGAAAACAGCACCATCTATCCTTATAAAAGAGAAATTCTTCACCTACTACACCAAGAGTGAATCAGCTGTCTTGGTAAATGTAATTTGAAGATCATTTCAAGCTGCTCAGAGTGAACATTTTCCTAAGACAGATGGGAAGAGGTTGCATCTCTCTAAATGGCAGTTTCAGCCTGTCAGGAGGGGCAGAAAGGTCTATGAAATTTCACCTGCTGTATATGTGAAGGTGTTCCTTGCAAAGAAAGCAGTTTTGATTCTCAGGAGATAACTTATTGATGTACAATGAATTCTGTCACAAACAGCTCATCAAAGAGCTACAGAGTGGAACTGTAGACAGGAGAGGGCTTGCAGGCTGACCATGTCAGATAAGCAGAAGTAATGTTATTACTGCTCAAATCCAGGGGCATTCCACACTGTCATCCAGTCAGGTAAGAAATTTGCATCATCATCAAAAGGCAAGAAATCTGCACCATCATTGTATCATGCACATGCACATGCACATGCATTGATTATGCATAAATGAAGGTAACATTAGAAATCTGCACTTTAAAAAGCACCATAGGATAGGATACCCTGAGTTGGAAGGGAGCTCTGGCAGCCCTGGGGCCAGGCCCATTCCCTGGAAGAGCCTGTTCAGTGCCTGACCACCCTCTGGGGGAAGAACCTTTTCCTGATATCCAACATAACCCTACTTGACACAGCTCCAGCCATTCCTTCTGGTCCTGTCTGTGATCACAGAGAGAAGAGATCAGAGCTGCCTCTCTGCTGCCCCTTGGGAGAGGAGCTGCAGCCCCCAGTGAGCCCCCAGTGAGGAGACCCCGGTCTCCTCCAGCTGAACAAATCAAGTGCTCTCAACCACTCTTTGTATGGTCCCTCAAAACCTTCTCCATCTTCTTATCCCACCTCTGGAATCTCTCTAACAGCTTTAGATCTTATAGTGTGGAACCCGAAACTGCCCCCAGCACTCGAGCTGAGGCTGCCCCTCCCTGACCTGAAAGAGATGTTCTCCTTTTTAGAGTTTATTACATTGGTAGCAATTGTCAAGTGAGATTCTGCCTGGATCTGTAGCTACACTGAAAATATCACAACCTGGCCCATCACTATCAGTTTCCAACCTCCTTCACTGCACCTGCTCTAGCCACTTCTTCTTGCAGCTCTAATTACTAATGAAAGGAGGATGGACTCATCCCTAAAGCAAAGTTCTTTCACCCAGTATGCAAGAGCTAATCAACACATTCAGTCAAGATATTTGTTTTCTTCCCACTCTGCAGATCAGTGTGCCAGGCACCTAAGAAACTGGCACTTTTGGGAAATAAGTCCAGGTTTTTATATAAAAAGAAAACAAAGAAAGAATGATGAAAGAAAGAAAGAAAGAAACTGGTGAGTGGTCACTCACACTTATATAACAAATCTAATTTGTATGTTGGGGTCTTGGTCCAGTTCATTATACTATCATTTACTTATACAAATATCCCTGGGCTTGTTTTTCAGCACTAGAAGAAGTTGAGGTGATATTTTCATTCTATCAGCAACCATCAAGTTATTATTTCACCTTGCACTCTATTACAGTTTCTGCTTGAATATCTTTGAACAATTTGACAATAAAATAAGGATTTATGCAATTTTGTTCCTGAGTACTCCTCACTGCTCCATTGCTCAGCACCCCATTGTCACAGTTTCAAAGCAACTTATAGTTACTGTGAACTCCTTGAGACCTTTTTTCATTTCATCTGACATCAAATTGCTCTAATCACAAACCCTGACAAGGAACTTATGCAGTGTTAAGCAGACAGAATTTTGGCTATATGTATTTTAGACTCCTCAGAAGTCATTTCAGTGTGGGTAGTCTTCAGTTTCACTGAGGTCAATGCAATTGCTTCCATTACCCTCTAAGATTGTAAGGTATTAAATCCATGTGAAATATTATCAAATATTGGTTTCAAATAATGCCAGGAGTAAAAATCATAAAATTGCAACCTTTGCAATTATCTTGTGAGGTTTTCATTGAAATGTTAAGTATCATCTCGAGCAAAAGTCAATTTTCTAACAAATAACAGTTTATGCTTTGTGCAGCATGGAGTTCCCTGCTGTGACACAACAAAAGTTTTCATCATGTCAAAGGAGGAGTGGAAATGCACTCATGAAAAAAGCACACATGAAAGACATGAAGAGATAAAAATATAACTGTGTTTCGTTATGCGAAGGCAAATACCAACTACAACAAATGTACAATCCTCTCAAGGAAAGGATCTATATTTAGTGCAAAAAGTGGTATGATTGTTATTAGTTACTCTGTCAGTCTAAAATTAATTTAAGCATTACCTTGCAGTAGAGAATACAATGCTAGTTCACTGGGAGTATTCTAAGTATGATTATTCTGATAATAATAATATCACAATAGTTTAGGAGGCAAGAGGTTGGACTATATTTTTACTGTTAACACGGACTTCCAGCACCTTCAGTAACAAAATCAATGGCACTTGCACTCTCTCAGTCAGAAGTGAGGGGGGAGCTCAGATAGGAAAGTTACTGCACATACAAACAAAGTGTTTGGCAAGTGAAAAAAACATAACTGATGTAAACTTAGTAATGCTGAGTACATGCTTAAAGAACATGAGCAACAGCAGAGACATAGTGGAAATAATTTCACTAACTTCTGCATGTGTTCTGTTTTGTTCAGTGAAAAAAATGGCTGTGCCCTTAAAAATAGCCAATCACACTGTTAGCTCTAATTCTACCCAACTCTTTGTTACACGGTCCTATTCTCCCTCAACACAGTAGCTGTTCACAACTAATTTCCAGAGTTGAGTAGTCAAAGACACAATGAATAGGGAATACAGAAGGAAAAAAGGAAAAATGGGTAGGAAATGGTACAAGGTAGTTGACAATCCTTTAGAGAAACCTTGAAGGACCTACAGGAAAATAACAACAAAAATAAACAACCACCATTAATTTAAAAACTGATAACAGAGGCTTTGAACCAAATGATTTTTTTCATTAGTATCTGTTGTGGGTTGTACCAGTACAGTACCACACTCACTCTGTTAAAGCTGCAGAGCACAATGTAATGAAGCTCCCAAGCATGCCGCCAAAGCTTCATTTCCTTTTCATTGCCTTTCTCAAAATGTCAGCTCCTTCTCCCTGCTCTACTGGGCCACTTCACTTTGCACACAGGCAGAATCCCTCAATGCTCTTTGAAGGATGCCTCCACAGCCATATCTGTGCTAAGACTGTTCCCAGGTGAAAGTCACCTCTCAGAAAACATCATGAGCAGAAAGTCAAAAAATTCCTCCACACTCCCAAGCACATATCTGCAACACCAAAAAGCCTGTCAGATTTAGGGAATGCCTCCCCAGGCAAAACAGGGAAGAAAAATCCTTTCTGATGCTAAAAGCATCGCTCCTGAGTGAAGATTTTAAAACAAAATATTTTTCACCTCAACTCTCACTTTCTCTGCAGACCTATGAGGACTCTCAGAGCATTTAAGCAGTGGAGTCTATTTTTATTCTCTCCCTATGGGTTGGAATTTTTGGTTTCTCTTCCCCCTCTTAAAAAAGAGAACTGTGATATTCTTCCTGTTTCAACACATTTATACAGTTTGACCCATTGTATTTTACTTTTAAGCTGCAAATTATTTTTAACAGCCCAGATGTGGGTGTTACATTCAGGGGATCAAAAGCCAATTTGCTCTCTCCTAACTGAAATGAGAGATTGACTCAAAATAGTTAAAAAAAACCAAGAAAAAAAGATGGCCATATAGAATTTCATGGATTTCTGACTCAACATTTAGGATTCTTAGCTATTGTAATATTAATATATTAGATAATTAGTTAATTTATTAGGCGATATATACAGGTCTATTAGTATTAAAAGTGAACATACAGTTTTGAAAGGTTTTCCTGTATAGGTTACAGAAGGTTTCATCAATGATGCAAAGACAACTTCTAACAACTGCAAGGGTTGATAGTCATACAGATGAAATCCTAAGACTTAGGACAAAAGAGTAAAAAGTTTTGACACTACAAATAGCTAAAACTTCAATTATTTAAAAGAAGGATGCAGAAATTGCTGATGCTTGGGAGGCTGAAGAAAATTCCAAAGGAGCAGCTGGCATTCACACTCCAGAAAAGATGAGAGAAAAATGTTGACATTTGCATCTTCTGTCTCGAATATAAAGTTGGCATCTTTTACTTGTAAGTAAACACACAAACCTTGCAAAGATGGAGAACTAGGAGAAGAACAGTTTTAAGAATATATTCTAAACTCTTAATTAGGACAAATAATAGTCTATAATTTCTGACAAACTATCACACACTGGTCAAAATGTGTGGATTCTGAATGCTGACTCGGCAAGACAGACGCCCTAAGCAGCTCCCAAGGATATTCAAAATGTCATCTAAACCAGGTATTGTCCTGACTCTGCTACTTGTGTCTTCCTAAGACAAATTCTCATGTTTCAGAGAAGATAGAAAAATTTCAAACCCTTGTTTTATTTCAAAGGGGGAAGCATATTAAATATGGGTGATAAATTAAATGTCTATAAGCATGGGCTGGATTACATGTAAACATGACGTAACATAGTAGAAATTATTTTTATACACACTTAGAGATAAAATCATATCCTAATCAGTACTAATCAAACTTTGGTTTCTCTTTTGGGGAAGTCTTGATGCAGTCCTTTTGTACTATTTGAAACTTCTGATTTTAGTCCTTATTCATTCTGAAAGAACATTTATATTACAAACAAGTTTTTGAGAAAGGACTGTTCTCCTCTACTTCCTGGGTTTCAATGAAGGTGTTTCAATGCCCAGCAGAATTGTGTAATTAACTGCATTTATCAAAAGCAGTATGAGCAAGTGTTCTGAACATCTTTGCTCTTCTAAAGCTGAAGGTAATTTGGGTGAGTCACTTGCTTCAAAGAGATTTAGAGAACACCATTTGGGCTTTTTTGTACTTGGAATCAATGTGTCTGCATTTAAAATAATTGGATTACATCCCAAACTGAAACGGCTTGAGAAAGCAGAGGAAACCAAATGGCCTCGTTCATTGCTGTGCTCCTTAACTGCAGTAGCTGCACCTCATTCTCCAGCATTGAAGCAGTAAGAAAATATCCCAATAAAATACTGAACAGAGCTTATTTTGGTATCATTTTGTGATCAACTGCTACTATTGTTACTGTGAGTTCTGAGAGGATACACAACAACCATGATCCAGGCTCTATCATAGAGCTTTAGAGCTTTTAGCAGATTTTGTCATGGAGAAATTACCATGGCCTGGTGAGGTCAGCCACAAGAAAATGAAACAGACTGTGTTGTGAGAATGAGAGCCATGAAATGACAACAGGTTGGTGTTCTCTGCTTGGTGCTGGTCAGGAACAAAAAGAAGCAAATGAGAACCTTTAGAGATATTTCTAAAATATGGATAGCATCATCTTGTTTAAGAATTTCAACACCCAGAGAGAGAATACAGTAGATTTGACAATTACATTTGTTTGTTAAAGCATAGCAAATTTATCTCTATCTAGATGTGGTGGATGAATAATTTTTCCATGCAATAGAAACATTCAGACTTGACACAGAACGTGACCGCCAAATTTAGTTTACTATTATTTTCAAAATCAAATGTTAATTGAAATTCGATTATAGAAATAATCATTCTAAATTCTATATATTGATCTAAAAGATGAAAAAATTTAAAAAACACGTTTCCAATCTGCTTGTTTTGCTCAATTCACCTGCAGAGCTGTACAAGTTTGCAAAGATATGTTTCTTCCTTCCCTTAAAGTGAAAATGGTCCACCTGTAGGTTACCTGCACTATTTAGTATGTTAATTTGTCCAGTTTTAAATGTTCTAGGTACTTGTTCTATTTGTGTACAAATGCTGGAATAAATAAATAAATATTCCACATCCAGCCAAACAGAGAAACTAAATGTAAGGGGGAGAATATGAGGAGATAGAAACTAATGAATTATATGGATTAGCATGAGAACAAATAACAGAGAATAAGAAAGTGGGTGGCTGTATTTCATCTCTTGATGAGTCTGTTACCTAGGAAACAGAAGACTGAGTTATTGCATAAACGACCCTATGCCTGTGGATTTGATTTGATGAAATTATATAGGACTACAATTTATGCAGAACAAGGAAGAAGATTGTCAGGGGCATTGTTTATTAGGTGAAATAAGAAGCCTAGAAACCTATTTTCATTTCAATGAGGTTTTAAAGCATTTATTACCTAAGTCTTCTGCCTTAACTATTTAAGTTTCTGACCTAACAAAACTATGCAATAAAAACTAACCAATCACCTCATGCAGCTGATTAATTTCCCTCTTTAAAGGCTCCTGTAGAGGACACTAATCATTCACTGAACTCCAGCTCTCCCCAACAGGACTGGAATTGATTCCAGCAGACATCCCGTTGGTATTGTTAGGACAGCATTTTGACTACTAACAACAGGTTCATTAATCTGCTGTGTCTGCTGGGCTTCCACCAAAGGCAATCCAGTTAGAGAAGACACAGCTTGTCTTCACATGTGACAGTGAACAGACATCAGTCCATTTTATAGAAGGAAAAGCTGGTAATGAATCATCTGCTATACCTAAGGAAATCTCTGTAAAAAAAAATATGAAGTAACCACAAAAAAAAAAAAAGTGTTTTCCACTTCTTGACAGAAAAAAACTCCTCTGAGGAACTCAGGAACAGCAGCAAGAATTCAAAAGGCATGTTTTTTCAACATAGTGCCATTAGCCTTTTTAGACATCTCATCGCCAGCTTCCAAAAACTTTAGGAAGATTTGACTATTTTCAATGATCTTCCAACTTACAATTTCTTCATTTTTGGTACAAATAAAAAGCTTAGAGTATGCTTAAGAGACCAATATAAACATTATTTTTTGAAAAGGCATAGTAAAAAATATTTATAATGATATTCAGAATAGTCAAACTGAGTGAGATCCAACAAATTTGTCGCATGATGTCCAAAAAGTAACATCTGGGAATGAATAGAAGAATGGAACAAACATTAAGTGAACAGAACTTGGATCAAAAAACTGTTTTGCATTTGCTTTGTACCTAAACTTGAGCAGCTGGCAGTATTAAAATCAGCACACTCACTTTGAAAATGAGGTTTCAAGGATATCTGTATTAACATTTTTATTCAGAAAAAGATGCGACATCCCACAGCAACAATTTTTTGTTGCGTCGAACTGGACAAATGTACTTCTGGTTTAAAGATGGAATTTCACCAGTTGCAGTAGGATCTCTTCCCAGAGACATTCTGAAAGGAACAGGATGTTCTGACACTGACAATGAGCTGTTTGTAGGTGATATTTTATTACTGTGGAACATACAAAATGATAAATAGATGATATAATAATCATCTGTTAAAACCAAGCTAAAATACTGAGAAGCTGGAAAACAAACAATATGTGGGAGAAGAGGAACATTTCCTGTAGGAGCTGTGACCCACAGGGAGCCCACATAAGAGCAGATTTATCTTGGAAGACTGCAGTCCATGGAAGATTCCTTGCTGGAATGGCTTGTGAAGGACTACATGAAATGACCTGGTCTGGAGCAGAGGATAAGTTGTGGGAAGGGAGGAGAAGCAGAGAGAAACACTCGACAAGGGCAGCTTTTGTTTTTGTCATTTGTTCTCATCCTCCAAGTCTCTGTCAAATGGGAACAAACTGAATTTTCCCAAGTGCCAAATTTTGCCCATGACAATCACTGGTAAAGGATTTTATGATCTTTTATCTAGACCCATGAGATTTTCATTTTGTTTTCTCTTCTCTCCCATTGAAGAGGGGGAGTGAAGGACTGGCTGGGTGAGGGCCAGATCAAGGTCAATCCACCACTCAACCTCCACCAAATTTCACTTATTCACTGCAGGCTTCTACTGTGAGATTCTCTAGGTCGGTGTCTTTCAAAAAAATTTTGTATTGCAGTAGAAAAACCTCGCACTAAAAGTCAAGAATTAGCTGAGAAAAAAGAATTCATGTGATGCTCACGTATGAAACTGCTGATTCCAGCACATGACTCTAATTGCACTGACACAGAAGTCTATAGCAGAGAAGCTATTTTTACTAGCTCCTTACATGCATTCCTAATTGCAAAATTAGTTTTTTGGTTTGGAACAATTTACTTTATAAAAGTATTTCAGCTGAAAGAAAAAACAACAACCCTGAAAAGGCAAAAAAATTTCATAGGAGGTTTAATCAGGACAGATATTTTGGACTTTTCCCCCAAATATGATATAGTGAATGATTTACCACATTTGTGAGCCAACTCACCAAAACTGTTTATGAAATATTCTAATTTTTAAGTATTTTAGAAAAAAAGTAACTGGAATTCATTAATACAGTTATTTTAGATCATGGGGAATTTGGGGAATTTTTGGTTTTTGCAATCCCTGTGAAATCTTACTGTCAGATATATCAAGAACTTCATCTTGGTTGAAATAAAAAAGTTTTTATCCTTTCCCTCTTGGTTTCTGAAACTTTCTTGCTATTGTCTGCAATCTTTCTTTCATTTCTTTGGAGATTTCCATCCTAAATGCTGTGGTTCTACTCCAGTTCCTTCTTACCCACAAATATCCCCTCTGTTGTAACAGGGCAGCTTTATGGCACATACTGAACCAGAGAAAGGAACTGCAGACTGTCAGACAAAAGAACCCGGCTGGTTTTGAGAGTGACCAATTCCAGGTAAGGGAATCTAAGAGGGAAAAAAAGAAAAAATTAATAAAACAATTTTTTCTGGGGCAGTGGACACCTGAGGACAGTAACAAGTAGATGAGGGCAAGGGAAAACTGCAGAAGTTATTACATGCCACCAAACATGGAACTAGATTCCTCTTGAATCCAAAGTCTAAATTGCTAATAGAAGACAAATTCAACGTTCTTCTGCTTCTTACTTAATAGACAAGGTGTGGATTAAAAATTTTGTTTCATATATGTCAACTAAGGAAAAGTTAATCTAAAAGTTTGCTTAAGGAGGAACAATATTAGGAAACACTATTAACCAGACTCACATAGCTCCAGTCCCTGCTTCAGAATGAAGGAACAAAATGAACAGAATTTAATGCTATGCAAATTGTGAGATTGCAAACGAAATAAAATATCTATTAAATATTTACAAAGATGTTTCTATTGTGTTCATCTAAGTCTATTAGAGTTTCTAAAATCATGGTAAGCCTCACTGACATTCTTGAAATTGGTTACTTTCTTGCCATATGGCTATAGTGGATATCTGAACTAGTTTACATCTACTGTAACTTACTGGAAGGTATAAGAATATTAAAATTTTATATTCAATATTTTTTTGGTTCTGATTATTTTTCTTTTTATTGCATGTTCTGCCTTCTTACTTGGAGCAGCTATTCTTTATTGCTGTAATGAGAAGGCATTTAGAAACATGCTAGTGGGTTTCAGTTACAAATTCTCACCTTCAACATCTAAGGACTTTTTTATTTTAAACTGTGCTTTCACTTTCTGCTTAATTCGTACACATATATTTGTGTTTCCACATGAAACCTGATTTTACAGATTTAAAATCCTTAGTAGATGAACCTACAACAGATTATATATTGTGCAAACTGCATATTAAACTATTGACCTGATACTTGCTTAGAACAAAGAAGTTTTTCACATACATTTTTGATGTTTCTTACTATCTTCTAACAATGTGTTATGTCCTTTTGCAGGTAAATGATTTCTCAACTGAGAATTGCCACCTTTACTACAATAATGATCTCTCCTTGATGGCAATGACAATGTCCCAGCCCTCATCTCCCTTTGGTTGTGTGGGACACCTTATGGAAATAGATTATAATGCTCAAGGGCACACGTGTAGCCACAGGTGCTTGAGGCAAAGCCCACTGGGCAAATTTCTGATGCCATTTGCTCCCTCCTGCAGGACACTGGTAGAACGTGGCTGTTTCTGTTGCAGAGTGGTTTTCCCCAGCTGGACTCCCTGGGCTTGGAGTATAAGTAAAAATATGGATGCTCACAGCACCTGGATGTTAAGAAACAAAGGCAAATGAAACCAAGGCCTCCAGCTGCCCACGCTCTCCTCAGACCCCTCCATTCCCACCTCTTGCCCTGAGGGCCACGGGGACAGGATGGCGTCCTGTGGGCAACTCCTGGATCCTGTGGGCAGTGCCTGGATCCTGTGGGCAGAGCCTGGATCCTGTGCACAGAGCCTGGATCCTGTGCACAGAGCCTGGATCCTGTGGGCAACTCCTGGATCCTGTGGGCAGAGCCTGGATCCTGTGGGCAGTGCCTGGATCCTGTGGGCAGAGCCTGGATCCTGTGGGCAGAGCCTGGATCCTGTGGGCAGTGCCTGGATCCTGAGGGCAGCGCCTGGATCCTGTGGGCAACTCCTGGATCTTGTGGATAACTCCTGGATCCTGTGGGCAGTGCCTGGATCCTCCAGGCAGTGCCTGGATTGTCTGGGCAACCCCCGTCTCCCTTCCAAACACACCCACTATCCCTGCTTTGGGAACATGGTGATTTTTTCAAATCTATACAACTGGTGAAAAACCTCATAAGGGTGTGTGATTGTGAAAAGTTAAAATTCCTGTAGGAGAAGATGAATCACAAAAGCATCACCCACCTTCCCTCAGCCCAGGCCAGGGCTGACAGCATCCATAGCACTGGGGCAGCTCGTGTCTGCTTCCTGAGGGAATTTTTCCCTTTGGTTCCTCACACTTTAAGTCAGAATAAAGGTGCAGGGAAATAGGACACAAGAGATACATGTGCACCTCTCCTGGATAAGCTCTGTGCTCCCTACACACAAGGGAAATACCCCCAAGCACAGGACTTGTGTATTTTTAAAAGCTCGGGCCTCAGCATGTCCTTGTGGCCCTGCCTGAGGTGAAACTGTTTCCAGGATCCTCCAGTAAAGCCACCAAACATGAGAATATCAGTCAGGGAGCACAGGTACAAAGGCAAATCTGTCCTGTATTTGCAAGGCCTAATTGGCTGTGCTCTGTCCTGGAAAATCAAGATAGAGAGCTGCCCAAAGCTCATCAAGAAGTTGATGGATTTTTGCTTGCACTAATAATGTGGCTGCTCTGCTCAGATGTTATTGAAGGACTGTCGTTTTAAAATCAAAAGCAGAAATATTTTCCTTGTTTAGTGGCTTGGGCTGCCTTCCAGTCCTTAAAAAGTTTAGTGTACATTCCCTCAAAGAACAAGGGTTTTTTTTAGTGACAATACCATTTTTTTTTACAAAAATTGAAGCATCTTAGAGCCTCTGGAATTCCTTAGGTGATCCAGAATTCAACAGATCCTGTTCATCCCTTTTGGCCCAATGAAAGGACTATATGAAGTTTAATCTCTGACATGCAAACCCACTGCTATCAGCAAGGAAGTCCTAGAACACTTTTCGTGAGGGGACTATGCACTCATCTGTTTCCCTGTTACTTCCTATGCTGAAGGCCAGTGTGTAATTCATTAATTAAATAGGAAGAGAAGGCATGAGATAGCCTTTATCCTGTTACCTTAACCTCTGTCAGGAAGCACTACTAATTTCTAACTCTCATTTCACCGACAAAATTCATTTTTACTTCTAGTTTTACTCCTCGCATGCCCTGGTAGGCCAGGGCATGGATGGGAGACACACTGAGGTGCCATCTTGTCCCTCAGTGCTCCAGCTCAAGTCTCTTCTGGCCACACTGTGGACAGCCCTGGCCACGTTTCAGATGCTCCTGGTTCCTTGGAGCTGCGCCCCTCCTCATTTGGTGGCAGTGACAGGCATGGCTCTGCCCCTGCCCCCTGCCCACTGGGAGCTTCCAGCAGTCTTGGTGAGGGGCTGTGGGGGCAGCACTCTGGAATCAGGCTGGAGTGACGCTGACCTAGAGATTCCAAAGAATACTGCCTGTGGGATGTAACCACTAAAAAAGTTGCTTTTGAAAGCGAGAGGTGTCCATCCAAGAGTCAGACCAGCTCTGCTGCTCTGGTCTGCCCCTCAAAACTCAGCATATCATTCTGCAAAGCAAGATAGGCATGGTAAAATTTATTTCTGTAGCAGGATGGGTGGTGTATTAGGGCAGGAAGAGGAAAGCTGCATGATTTGGCATGAGGAGAAAAACAGTAGGAGAAAAACTGCCAGTAAAGAGAGCTTGAATGCGACTAGCATGTGTTTGACCATCATCCCTGATTTTGTCAATCTTCCTTGTCCCATTATCCCTGTCAGTTGCAGTTTGGTAGTATTTGACTCTACAAATACTGCAGCCAATCTTAATGTCAGGCAAAACTGCTTTAAAAAAATGAGACATATTTCACCTTGACATCTAAAGACATAGACATAAGTCATTTATACAGACAGTGCTCTCAGGAATTAAGAACAAGCATAGGCTAACAGGAAAGAGAATAATTCACTCAAGTAATTCACCCAGTTCTACTGAGCCTCAGTAGACTCAAAGAGACAAAAGAACAGTGATATGATTTTGGTATTCCTTTCTATGCCTTTAGGAAGATCATTTGAATTTGTCCATTTTATCCATTTTGATGACCAGAAATATACAAACTTTGGAAGACTTTGGAAGAAGTGGAATAGAAGATGATAATGCTGCCAAAGCAAGTGCAGCCAAATCTGATATCTACTCCTTCTTTCAAAGTCTGTTTGTTCAGCTTCAAAGGAACACAATATGTAAGATGTCTGATACTCTTGGTGACAGAGACGTTGTGAGCTTCCCATTCCAAAGGTGTTCAAGACTGGGTTGGACAGGGTTTGGAGCAATCTGGTCTACTGGAAGGCGTCCCCTTACCCATGACAGGGGGTGGAACTGGATGAGGCCCATTCCAACTCAAACCAAACTCTGTAAAGTCTATGAATCTGATATTGTATTGTGATGTACCTGGTGTGTCGACTTTAAGAGGCAGATGTGGAACATATTCTGTGCAGATAATGTACTATAACAAGAGTCTTCCATTGTCTCTGATGTGCCAGGAGAAACCTGAATATTTCCCCTTTAGTACCCAGAATTAATTAGATGAAATAAATGTGCTACAGTATTCTCTTCTCCTTCCTTACCACATTTTTTTAGTATGGGTTAGTATTTTCCCTTCTGTAGAAACCTGCTGATAGGAATTCAATGTGACAACTGAAATATATTTTCCATTGTCTCCTGGTTATTTTTTCCCATAATTTTCTATCATATCAAACATTTATTTAGTTAAATAGCCTGAATTTCATATGTCAGGAACAATTAAGCATATGAAAAATTTTAATTGCTAATGTAAACTCTGTCCCTTTACATATGACCTAATAAAATGATTCCTTCCATGCACACGAGCTCTGTCCCACAAGAACTCTGCTGTTCTCACAGTATCAGAACTGATCCAGCAAGATAGGGAAACTTGCTGTAAAAGTAATGACAGTAGGATCCTGACCCATGCTCTAATTGTTCTTTCCTTATGGATCCATGAGTGAACTGAAACAGTGTGAAAACCAGGAAACTTGATTCTGCTGACAAACATTTCAAGCTGGATGTCCAAAAGACATGGTATTTACCAAGTTGACCATGTTATCGATGACTGCTCCGCTGAAGAAAAAAACGTACAACCTTTCAAATAAAAGCACAAAACTGTCTTAAAAGTAATATTATAATTCATGCAAAAAATGCTCAGTAAGAAACCCCAGTAAATATATTCAGCGATGAAGAGCCCTTTTAGTTTGTGATCAGATTCTTAAATAGTCTGCATTATCTGTGGTTTAAAGACTTAAGTCATGCTCCCATTTAAAATCAAGTAATCTCAAATTATTTTCAGACTTGCATTCATGAAAGTCAATTTTGACATATAAGAATAAAGCATTTCCATATCTTTATGATGAACTTTCAGATATTCTGTAAGGAGTTTGCATACAAAAATAGTTCCTACTAGAAATATTCAAGCAAACGTCTCTCCCTAATGAATATTCTAGCAGGTCATTCAGTGAAACATGCTGGGTTGACATGTTGTTTTCTAAATGATTTTTCTGCAGGGTGGGAATTCTTATGCCAGAACTCACTACATCTTAGCAGTGACAAGGTCCATTAATCCTTGTGGTGAATTGGGTTGTGAGCTCCCATTTTCCTTGGACGGTTTATAAAAATATTGGAGTTAATTATTGTCAATTCCAGATGAACAGGATCATTATACAACATTATCGTTATACAACATTAGGAGAAACCTCACAGCTTTACAGTCATTTATGTTGTTCAAAAGATGAAATATAATTACACAAGAGTTAATGTGAACCTGATCTCTGTCTCTGTGTCATCAGCCAATTATGAAACTGAACCTTCAGAAAAACAACTTTGACCTTTACATCTCTGTCTTTACCCCTAATTGGAACAAATTACAAATTGGAACAAATCAACCAATCACACTTACTTTATTTCATTATCAATTACTTGAACTCCCAAAACTTCTTGAACACTTCTTATATTAACTGCTTAGCTCTGCCCCCCAAGAAACTCTCAAACCTCAAATTCTGCTTTTAAGGTCCATTCCAACTGCATGAACATTGGTATGTAGTGTCACATTCCTGCCTCCAAAATCAAAGCAATGTCAGCAAATATGTAACCTGAAGTTTAAACTCATCTTACCAGGATCAGGACTACATTTATTAAAAAGAACCTGACATATTATCCCCATGTTTACATGCCACTTAGAAGTACTCCTTCTGAGTAGAAAAATGTCAAATGAGCGATCAGCACGACTTTGCCTAAGACAAATTGTCTGAAGCCGGGTTGAAGTTTTCTTGATTTATTCCATTTACCAGAAAACAGGTGAATGTTTTCACTCTGAAAGAGATCTGAAAGGCACAGCAGTCACCAAGGTACAAATTGGCCAAAATGGTCAACATTTTCAGAATTAAGTGCTTATGGGATGCACAAAATGCTATATAGCTGTATTTTCAGAAGTAATCTGTAACACTAATTAGTGTCCTCTGTCCCCATAAATAAACCTCAGAATTGAAATCTATAGCAGTGTGGTTGAATGGTTCTTTCCACTGAATGTTTTGGGAATGATGGGGTTTAAAGTTGTCACCTGTGGAATTCCTATTACAGAATTCATTTCCTGCTGCTGGTCTAATAAAACACAAACCACCACAACTCATCTACTGAGTAAACAGGAAGTTAGCAATGTTTTATAAGTGGCTAACTTGATCCAGCTGGGATTGATTCATATAGTGGGATTTGCCTTTGAATTGCTCCCCAAATTTATTAGTACATAAATAATAATTCCAAAATAATTTTGATTTTTAAAAAGAGAATCTTTGAAGAAAACCTTAGCAATATGTGATGTGAAATCATATGCTAACAACTCCATTTTGCAATCATTCATACACGGACCAAATAAATTCTACACTTATGGAAGGGAAAAAAATTATCTGTACCATGAATAAGCAAACAAAACTTAGAGTGTGTAGCTATAAATCAGTGCTCCACATCACTCTAGAACCTAGAGAATCAGGAATGGTTTGGTTTGGAAGGGACCTTAAAGCTCATCTTGTTCCAACCCTCTGCCATTAACACAGTGTCACAGGGTATGTAGGACAGAATATGCTCACAATATTTCCCACAGCCACCTAAGGAAGCCCATCATATTGCATCTTGTTTGACAGAATTTCAGAAAGTAACCTCACATTTTAGTCATGGGTTGAGAGCAAGACATTTTATGGTTGCCTGCTATGGAAAGTGGTGTGGCATTTGTGTGACATATATTTTAAGAAAAAAAAAAGCTTTCCTCTTCAGTACTTTGGAGCTCTCCACACTGAGTTCAATCATAGATATCTCAAGTGATTGCACCCTTACACTACACTTAGCAGGAAGCAAGAGTCATGAACTATTTCAGTGCAGAGCAAGACAATGAATGTGTGCTCAACCACCAAATATTTGTGCTCTTTTTCACTTTGAAAAATGCAAAATGCATTCCTTGCAACACAGAAGGACAATCTTAGAATTCATCTCACAAATTCTTAATCCTTCTGAAGTGCAAAATGTAATTTATGAGTGCAGGGAGAAGACATCAAAAAGAGAGATTGATTATGATAGACCACTTTCAAATTTCCTAATGTAGTTTTTCTCCAGACTCTGCTATGTACTTCTCATCAGCCTAAGGCAAAAATAAAGTACAGTCTTTGTAAAGGTGGAGAAAGACACTAGCAAATGGGAATAGAAATGAAGCAAAATAGTGCATAACATTCCAAATGTGTTTCGTTGAAGTCTTCTCCCAGCTGAGAAGAAATAGCAAGACCAATAAAATGGACCCACGAGAATTTCTTATGGCTCTTTAAACACACTATAACCATTCACTTTATAGAATGGGGGATTAATCCTCCTGTTTTGTGCACGCTGCACAGTTTACCATCCAATTCACGGGGGAAACTGCAGCTGAGAGGAACTATTGCTGATGGAAAGATCTACACCTGGGCAGAGGGCTGAAATCACCAGAGTTAAAAGAGGGAAAAACGTGTAACACAACTATGCGTTCATCCTCTTCAAATTCCTTCCCCTCAGGAAGCACAAGGCTGCTTGTCATCCCGATGTGGTCAGGTTTCCACCTTCATTCATCTGCTTTTGCTTAGGAGTGACAACTTTTTGTTCTTCTTTCTTTTGTCCACAAAGCAGCATTATCAAGGGAAACTGCTCACATATGACAGTAATAAAACCGAAATGCTATGTGGGCTTTGTGTGTGGGGACTATTACTACTGAATATCTTCTAATTTCAATTATTAGAGCCTTAAACAGGAATGGTCTGGTATATTTGGATTGTATGTTTGGATTTTGCTTTTGCCTTGAGGGAAAAAGTTATAATGAAGATACATTTGTTTTGGCTTTGACAGGATAAAATAAAAAATTATTTTCTGGTTTTGGGAAGCCTCCCTCTTTTGTTCATTTCCATTAGGAGACTAGTGATACTAGTTTAGGCAGGGATTGAACTTCTCTCTCATTTAATGCCAAAGCCCAGATTCTTGTTCAATGTTTATCCTCTGACTCTCTCAGATGACTGCAGGTTGAAGACCTAACTGCAGGACCAAGTATCTAATGAAAATTTAAATGTCTGACACCCAAGAATGAAGCCTCAATAGTTTTTGCTTTTTATTTTTCTTAGGAAAAGGTTTTCAGGAGAAGTGAACAGCATCAAAGTGGTGAGAAAAGTTGCACTGCTTGTAATACAAGATCATCAATTTAGGCTTGCATATCCTATTAAAATCTTAGAAAATGAAGAACAGAGGCCAGCAGTCCTCTGTAAATTATTTGGAATTATAAGGAATATTACTACAGCAGAGTAGCAGAGAGAAGGTTCTTACCCAGAGGTAGGACACAGGGATTGTGGGGATAATTCAGACTTAATGCTAATATTGTATATAAATATTGCTAATGCAGTATCTAAATAACAACTCTATTGTCTGTTATAATGGATTAGGTCAGGGTCCCTCCTGTTGATTCAGTGCTTTGGTGGGAACCCTTTTCTTTCTAAATTTCTCAGAGGAGTCTTGGTGAGCTCAGTGCATGTAGTGTCAGACTGGGCTGTACTGCCAGCAGGTGTGTCTGGGAATGGGCAGCTTTACAGTCTTACACCTTTCAGAATGTACAATTGCAAAGCAACACTGTGATTTTATCTCCATATTTCACTGGATCTTAGTGGCTTTATTCCCTCATCCAAAAAATGTGTGTTCCTGGTGTTCAGGCTGGATGACCATGAAGGTATCTGGGACAGGCGGGATCCAACCAGAAGGTGCCACACCCTAAGGCAAGCAGTTTGCCCAGCTGACCCAGCCTTAGGGAGCACATTATACCCTTCTGCAGGCTGATATGTGCCAAAGGCAAACATCTTGGGCCCAAACTCTGGAATGTAAATTCTGATAGCATTCACACAGACCCCTACAGGATCCGTGAGGCGCTCTCTTGTCACTCAGTGCTCCAGCTCAGGTCTCTTCTGGCCATGCTGTGGACAGCCCTGGCCATGTTTCAGATGCTCCTGGTTCCTCGGAGCCGCTCCCCTCCTCAGTTGGTGGCAGTGACAGGCATGGCTCTGCCCCTGCCCCCTGCCCACTGGGAGCTTCCAGCAGGCTTGGGGAGGGGCTGTGAGGGCAGCACTCTGGAATCGGCTGGAGTGGAGGCCTTTGCCCTGCCGTGAGAGGCTCTGCTGGGCAGAGCTGGGGCTCAGCCTGTGGCTGTGCAGGGGTGGAAGTAGCCATGCTACACCCAGGCCTCGTGTAGCCTCACAGGGGGCCTCTGTTCTGCCGTTCCCCAGCTCTGGTCTTGGTGTTGTTCACCTTGGGACATCTGTTCGGGGCTGTCCCCTTCCCAGTCATGCTCCAGACTGAAGCAGGCCTTCCTCTCACTTGCTGGCATTGGCAGGACTGTTCCCATTGCTGCCCCTGCCCCCTGCCCCCTGCCCCCTGCCCCACAACAGCTTCCCGCGGGCTGGGCAAGGGGCTGGGAATGCAGCAGGGGCTGTGCGGGGCAGCTGTGTGCCCCTGCTGCGGGGGCTGCTGCCGTCCCTGAGACCATGCCCTGGTGCAGGGGCGGCAGTGTCCCCAGCTGTGTCCCCGGCTGTGTCCCTGGGTGCTGGCCACATGGCTGGATCACAGCCGCCACCCTGCTGAGGATGGCCCAGGAGCCACGCTGCAGCCAGTGCTGGAAGCAGCTGGCACAAGAGTGAGCGCAGAGTGTGGTGACAGAGCTGTCCCACAGCTTCTCACAGTGACAAATCAACGACTGCAAATGAAAGCAGTCCGTGTGCCACAGCTTTAAAAATGTGTGTTTTCCCATTCCGCAGAGCTGTAAGGTTGTAGAAGGTGTTGCTGCAGGCTAGAATTTTTTCAATAAATAACTAAAAATGATAAAGAATAGTGGAAAATGTTTAAAAAACTCCAAGAGCATCATTTTATTGGTGTCTATTAAATGTGATAATTGCACACTCACCAGAGAATTCCCTTCTAAAATCAGGATAGGAGGCCCATTAAAAATGCAGAGGCTCATGCACATGTTCCATGTGCAACCCTACATTTAGTGTCAAGAACAGTGATGTGAAAGTATTGAGCTAAGTGGGGAAAAGCTTTTCCTTCCACCATAGCTTAAATTCCATGATTTCCTCTTTTCTAATGCAGAGTAAAACACAGGAGAACTCACACGGTTCAGGAGGTGAAAGAAAAAATCCAGACATGAGCTGTTGGAACACAATTTCCAAAGCAGCTGAAATGTTCACGTAGCTTTTGTTTAAACTTGGAAATGACAAGAGGAATGAAAGGAATGAATGAATATTCCAGTGGAGGAGGGTAGGGTTAGATTGGGCTGTTGGGAAGGAATCCTTCCCTGTGAGGCTGGGGAGGCCCTAAAACACACTGCATGATTAACATTTTTAGACTCTTGATGAAATACAAAGGAAATAGTAAACCTATCATGGTTAGACATACGTAACTTTAAAAGAAGTATTTAAAATAAGCATTTTCTCTTTGGAAGTCAAACCAGAGGATGCTAATTGTCAGAAATGGCTAACTGTTCATGAACTAGGCACCTTCAGGCTGAGGAAGAGAAGAAAAGCCATTCTCACTAGTGGAAAAGAAGGCAAACATATGACAAGGAAAACCAAAAAGGTTAAATATTGCAAGATGAAAATACTTTTACGAAATTAAAAGCTATGTTGTATCTCTCACCTTTTCAAAGCTTTTCTAAAAAAAATATGTCATGCTTGGCTCTCCACCTTCTACTATACAGAAGGTACCTATTGAAATGCCTTGTCATATGATCCTCATTTTAATTTATCCATGTCTTGTCCTGACTCCTTCAGCAAGTTGAAAGAGCCTTGGATACTTTCTTAGAGACGTCTTTCCTTGAGAAATATCCAAGAGATGTTTCTTATTATGTTGGGAGTTCTTGATAAGAAAGATAAACTGAAGGTCACAAAGGCACACCACTCATCTAAATCAGTTTCTAGGAATGTTTTGAATTACCTTGTCCTGAAAAACTTGTGAGGCTTGCAACAGAATATTCCCATCCCTTCATTTCTTGGTGTTACATACTGTAGGAGGATAATAGTTTCCTTTTCATCATCCACTCTTGACCTCAAATTCCATTAACAATAAACTTTCACACACATTTTGCCCCTGCATACAGAGACACAGGCTTTGATTCATTCCTCTCCACTCATACCAAGTCAATTTAAACACCATTTGCACACAATTGTCCTCATTTATTGATTTAGTCCTGGAAAAAGAGAAAGGGGCAGTAGACTACATAATGTAAATCTGACTTAACTTTTATCAAAATACAATTTCTTCCCACTACTACATAAATTTATTGCATCTCTGTAACAGGACAGCTATTGAGCAAACATGCAAAATGATATTGGCTGAAGATGTAAAAAATGCTCATCAGTATGGATTGCAGGCAGAATTTCTTTGTATATCAAAAGAAACAGGCTTTGGATATATACTTACATGTCCCACTTCAATAAAAGCCTGTAGAATTCTGGAGTCTCACAGTTTGCAAGACACCAATGAATATTTTATGTGGAGTAAGTACCTGATTCTGACAGTGCTTTCTTATTTATGCCTCAGTGTACCTGTACCTTGAACAGGTAGACATACAACTTAATGAGACATACTTTGAGGTTACTAATTCTGTTAAAAAAAAAAATAAATAGCATATCAGACAGGCAGAAATTTGTCAGTGAAGAAAAAGCAAATGAACATTTCTTAAAAGTTCACTTTAAATTCCTACATAAGGAAGACTAAAGGGTTTTGAAGAAGAGGAAGAATTAATTTAAAAAAAAGAAATAAATGCTTTAAAACTGAAATTAGTGACCAGCTAATGTAAAGAAAGAATAAAAAGTAAGTAGGAAAAACAAAAGCATAGGTTTTGAAACAGAAAATCAGAAATAGGTAGCATGAAATTGATTTGCACACCATGGAGCAGTGAAATACACACTCTCTTCTAAAATCAATCTTATATACAATCAGTATTTCTTGCTCTTACTTTTACATTCTCATAATTTTCTTAAATTCTTAAGTAGAACCCAGGGAAGTATTATCTTCTGTATTTGGTGTCATGGCCAGTTGGAATCTCCCTCAGTGCTGTACGAGGCTACATAGGGATAACTACTGTTGTGGAATGCATTTGATGATGCATATTAAACTATTTTAACATGGAATATAATTCATCACTCATGCTCCATGTTGTGTTGATGTTTATTCCCGTGCAAATGGGTTGCATGATATATCTTTATGCCTCCCATCTAATGTAATAGCTTATAAGAAATGAATGAATACTCATATCTGTTTTTCCAACATTACAAAAACATTCTAGGACAAAAAATATTTAATAAGGTGCATGTAGATTAGAGCTGATGGAAATACATTCTGTTCAAGAATTAAAGGTTTTAAAGTATATGCTTTTTAATAGCAAGGATCAATGAATTTCTGCCTATTCAAATGTACAAATAACATCCTCTGAAATTTTAGGACATATTTATCCACATGGCTTAGGGTTTTGGAAAAAAAATTCCATTGATTAACACACTCTAAGACTCCTAAAGTGATAATGACACATTGGTCATTCTCAGGAGTGTATTAATTCATTTTGAAGGGGGCCGCACTGCAGCTTTTCCATGTGTCAGTCTCTTGGGCAGACAGAGTCTAGTAAACACAACAACTAAATATTGTGATAGAAAAACCGTGTCTGTAAGAGTTAAAGAAAAAATAAGTTCTTTTTTGTCTGATTTTGAAGACAAACAGCAGTTGTTTGCACAGCCTAAGGCAATCTTTGGTAGAGACGTGAGAATTTTCTGAAAAGTATTGCAACTACAAAAGCAAAAATAAAAGGCAATGGATTCTATGAATCCCAGTAAAGAAAGTACAAACATCCTGTCTAGAAACTATGTTGGTTTCTCAAAAGCTCATAAAGGCTAATGATATCTAAATCTACAAAGATTATTTTCCTTTCTAGGTGTAAATGGTGCTTATTTCTTTTGATAATGCTTCCAAGAAAAAATAAACTATGACTTTTGGAGTGGGTCAAAATTGGACTTATGTTGTTGGAAGATTAACTAACTGTTCTATTACCGTGCTAGCAGTAGTTCTAATTATATACTGGAATACATGGCACTGGACTTGCAATTCCTTAATAGCAAATGTCATTTCCTTTCTTTTTTTTTAAATACTGAATAATCAGGTAGTAAGGGCACACAAAATGGAAAGTAACTGTTACTGTAGGAAAATCTGTCAGTGAAGTTCAGCTAACAGTTCAGTTGCCCTTTTCTAGCTAATTGGGGAGATTGTTTGAAAAAGTAATTGTTGATTTTACAACCAGAATAGAACAGGAAAGGGCTTCAAGGTGGATTAACATCTACAAAAATTATTTCTGAGTTTTTTGTTTTTCAGAGTTGAGCTTCATGGATCAATCTGAATTTTTTTTGGAAATGCTACATTACATTTCAGAGAGGGGAATCTTTACTTTTCAAAACCACAGCCTCTTTCTATACATGTAAGGGGCTCAGTTTGCCTAGACCTCTCCAAAGGATTTAGATTTTTTTTTCAAGAATTAATTGCTCCACTGGAGTAAATTTTTTTCTGATGACACTAGAATTTCCAGCTCAACACAAAGAGGATCCTTCATCAGAAGAAAAGATAAACTTCTTCACTCTTTCCTAGTTTCAAACTCAAATGTGGATCTTGCAGTTCCTCCTGTTCATAAATCTATCCTTTTCCCATGAGACCTTGTGACCCCAATTAAATCACGTGTCTGAATAACACAGCTCGTTCTTAGAGGGGAGATGGGGAGCTCAGGACACCCTGAGAAAATAGAACAAATTTAAAACAAAGTGGGTTAGCTTTACTACAAAAAAGTCTAGTTAGCTGTGACTCTTCAACCCATGGTACAAGTTAGGTCCTTGGAGCCACTTGACTACAAACCATCTTGCACTGTGACCTTCCCCAAAGGCACACAAGGACATTAAAAATAAACTGTGAAGGTCAGGGCAATGAGTGATGACAGAGAGGCTGGAGATGCATTTGTTAAAGATACAAATATTACTCCTGGAAAAACTAAATCAGAGATACTGTGCAAACTTATGAGAGAAGAAATATACAAGAGCCCAAGGTGGTGTCAAGATGATGAGCTGAAAGATATTTTGACTTATTTTTCAATTTTATTGGTTTTAACTTTTATGGACTTCAGGGCCCGAGATCAGTGAGAAATTAGCTTCTAAGTCACAATTTAGAAATGAAATGCACTGCAGCGTATACAAGAATCTGAGTCTTGAGCTAGAATGCCACAGAAGCTTTTTACTAGCTAGGGAAAGAGTTGAGAATTCAGAATAAAACTTTGATTTTTGTGGATAATTTAAAAAGGTATTCACACAGAAGCATAAATTGGTTCTTTATAAGAAGTCAGTTCCAATTTTGTTATGGTCTATTAGTTAAAACCTCCTTTTATATGTACACTAGAAAAGCTGATGATCCCACTGTGACACTGAAAAATAGATTTTTATCTAGGAAGATCAGCATATTCCCAGTGACACCAGAGCAATTTTATATTAGCTGAGAGTCATACTACCTGAATTCTTTCCTTTCTCCAAACAAAACTATCAATTTATTTACCTACGCCAATAACAAATCTAAAACAGGAAGCCAAGGTGACAACACTGACCAAGGTGTCTTCTCAATTACTGTCTGAAAAGCTGGGAAAGAGGTGACAATTCAGTGCTAGCATGACTAATAGCAGCATGCTATTTAACAGCCAGAAGTGTCCTGTCCTCTTCCAGGGTGAGGATTCCTCAGCATCTGAAAATATGCCAGCAGTGTCCCTTGCATGGCTACTCAGATGATGTTGGTGATATCCTGCCTATATGAAAATACTTGGCCAAGGGGCAGGATAGATGTTTTTGGGTAAACTGGAACTTTTAAACACAGCAGGCTGAAATAATATCGAAAACGACAAGACTCTTAATTTTACTGGGCTACCAGCGAGTTGTTAGCTAACCTAGCTGTTGGAAACAGCACCTAAAGTCAGGAAAATTTTCCTATGAATGCAAAAATATTAATTGTCTAGGCAAGAACTAAAAGTTCAAGCAATCATTTATAATATGGGCATTTTGGGTGTGAACTTATGTGCTCCAACAGGAATTCATAGGATTTTTAGCTTGTATTGTTTAAGTACAAGTTGCTTTCCCTGACCGTCACAACAATGATCACAATCATATTTACAGTTACTAAGTTAAGGATAACATTGGAATGAAAGATAAGCAGAGCATACAGGAGGTTGACATGCAGCTTAACAGTAGGTCGTTAAAAAGATTGTAACCATCTGTTAGAGAATAAATCAAAGCTATAAACTGTGCTTATCTCTAGAAGAACTTAGGTTATTGTTACAACTGCCATCTAATTGAAAGGAGACACAACTACTTTTGTAGCATTAAATGTAATATGTTTAATCCAAACTACTCAAATTAGAGGTCAACAAGTATGAAAGCATGTACTATTAAAAGGGAAAAAACTATTACTGAAACTTGTTCTAAACCAGCTAATCTGTTCCTACTTGCTCATAATTTTCATTGCCAGTATTAAGTGTTTAGAAAATCTAAAAAGCAAAGTTTCTGGTTTCTTAGATAATAAACCCTGTCCACTTTATTTCTTTCACTTCCCTAAGAGAGATCTTATGAATTTCTATTTATTATTTGTCAAAAATTTGTTTGCCAAATGAGGGATAAGGAAGAAAAGTGATAAAACTCTCAAATAACATTAATGATGAAACATAAAACTCTTCCATTTGCCTTTGAAGTCTGACAGTCTTGTTTTGTGTCTACTGTGAGAATGAAGATAAACTCAGTTGTGGAAAGAAAAGAAAGGAATTGAGCTATTTAATCTTCTTATACTGATAATTGCAAGGTGTGATCATTCTTTATACTCTGTGGTTTCACTGCTTTCATATGACAAGGGCCTCAGTATTTAAGTTTAAACACATTCTACTATTTTTAGAGATATTTGGGACAAGGAGGGAAATAGACAGTTTCAGTTTTTCTTCCTTGGTCTAAGAAATCAAATGGTGATTGAGTGCATATTTCACAAGCCAAATCTGCCAAGTCTTGGAAGGTGATTTTGGTTTCCCCTTTGCACCCCCATTGTGGTGGGTGAAGATTTGGGTGAAGATTTTGCTTTGCACTGGGTGCTGGTAGCTAAGAAAAGGTTATGGCATAGAGTGGAACAGGGATGAAAGCATGCTGCTTGTAATCTCGTGGACTCAACATACTTTATATCCTGCATGTTATTTTATGGAAATATACTCAGAGCTCTTTTCTCATTGCTAGAGCATCTTGTACCTGGTTTGAAATGATCACATTTTCTATAAAACAAATCTCTTTAGTTTGGGATCTGATGTGCCTTTTGGTATCCTCAGTTGGATGTAAAAATATAACCACCTGAAATATGCAATGAACACATTGAAAGAAGATAAAAAAGCCTCAAAAAGTAAATGTCAAAAGATATTAAAGAGATCACAGAAGTGAATCTGGAGCTCAGAAGCACCACCACTGATGAAAGATGGAACTGAAAACTCCCCCTAACATGGATATAAACAGCAAACCTTCATCTCTACAACACCTTCCAAGTAGGTAATTATGTTCCATTGCTGCACTGCTGGGGTGGTACAGCTGCACCTGCTGCCATGCATCCTTTTGGGATTGGTGCCAAGGGTGACAGAGGCTGCAGCTGCCTGTGTGCTTTTGTGAGCTTCTGTGAGCTTCTCCAGGTGAACCCAAAATGTGGCCTTAAGTGGACATGACAAATAGCAGACAATGCTTTTGGCAGTACTGCACTCAGAGAGTCCAGCAAAGGCAGACAGCATCCTGAGAAGCAATCTCTGGGTTCTGCAGCAGGGACATGGGGATCAAAGAAACCTCTTTGCCTGTGTCTTTAATACCAGTGGTGGACCCTGGCACCTTCAGAGCCCTGGTTTGGAGGATTGCAACTTGGGAAGTGATAAGGTCTCAGTATCTGCAGTATTGTGCAGTATCTGCTGCTGCAGCTGAATGCAAATAAGTCTTTGGGGTCTGATAGGTTTCATACCAGTGCACTGAAAAAGTTGGCCAGTGTAATTGTGAGACCCCCCTCCTTTATCCACCAATGGTCTTGGGAATCTGAGGAGATCCCAGCTGGCTGGAAGCTAGCCAATGCTATTCCAGTTCTCAAGAAGGGCAAGAAAGAAGACCGTGATAGCTACAGGCCAGTCTATCTCACTTCAGGACCTGGTAAAATTATGGACAAGATGTTCTGGAAGTTATTGAAAATCACTGGAAAAACCTTGCAGCCATTGATCAAACAAAAAGGAGTTCAAGAAGGAAAAGTAATGATTTACTAATTTATTGTCATTTAAAAACAAAGTTACCCACAAAAGGGAGGCAGTGGATGTGATTTTTTTATTCCAGCAAAGCTTTTGATAAAGTCTCTCACAGTATCCTTCAGGATGAAATGTCCAGCACAGAGCCCAATGTACACAATGGGATGAGTGAACAACTGATTGTCTGGTCAGGCTCAAAGAATTAGAGTGAATGGGGTAACACCTCCTCATGGCCAGTCAGTACTGATGTTACCCACAGTTCAATTTCAGGCCTGTTCTCTTCAATGTTCTTACCAAACCTGGGCAGGGGAATCGAGTGAAACTACCTTTGTTGACTAAATTAAGAGAAACAATGGACTTGCTGAAGGGCAGAGAGGCCTTACACAGAGATTCTCATAAATTAGAATACTGGGCAACCACTGAAGCTATTGAATTCAACAAGTAAAAATGGCAGATTTGGCACCTGGACTGATGTATTCCTGGATTTACATCCAGACCAGCAGGCTTGGGACACTGTCCCCCCTTCTAGGAAGTCTGTTACTGTATTTGACCATTCTTGCTGCAAAGAAATGCTTCCTAAAGTCAAACTGGGACTGGGAAACCTGGAGAACATCCACTCAGGTATGTGACCTTTTAATGACAGGGTGCAAAGAAGGTGGAGCCAGGCCCTTTTCAGTGGTGTCCAGTGAAAGGACAAGAGGCAATGGACGCACACAAACACAGATTCTTCTGTCAAACATCAGGAACACAGAAACCTGTTTTTACTGTAAAGGTGAATGAGCACTGGCACAGTTCCCCCAGAGATGTTGTGGAGCCTTCCCCCTCAGGGATATTCAAAAACCACCAGGACATTGTGCTGGGCAATTCTAGGTGTTCTGAGCCATTTTGATTCTGTATTGTCCCTGCATGGGCTAATTTCACCAATTTCTTCTTTCTTTGATACCTTCCTGGACCCATCTTGACGTTTACAAAGTTCTGCTCTAAATAAACTCAATAAGTTAAAACTATGAATTCTTTGAAATTTCCCAGGGATTTCCTAGTTCCTGCAGTGCATCTGTCAAACTCTTAAACTGAACTGCAAGTGTCTTGTCTGCAGCTCATCTAAGGATTAGACATTTTAAATGATTGCATTAAAATTTAAGGAAGTTTTGTTATTGTAATTCTTGCACTACCTCCTAAACTCATGAATTTCACTTCTTGGGGACTGGAAAATAAAGACAGACAAGTTTTATGAGCAAGCTCCTATCTTGGGATGTAAATAATTGAATGAATAGCATAGAAAATGAAACAGTTTCCATTATGTATGAATGGTTGGTTCTCCAACAGACATTCTAATTTAATGCATGCATGTCTTAACTATGACTATATATTGAAAATTTAAATTCCAATATTTTGCCAAGAGGTTCACCCAGCTGGTATTTCTTAAAGGACAATAGATAAAGTAAGGAAAGAGCAACATGTTAGATGATATACTGCATAAGAAATTTCCAGAAATTATCTGCATTTTGAGTGTTCTGCCTCCCAGCTGTGCTTCAAATATGAAGCACCAGTCAAAATTACACTGAATAAATAATACAATGTTTCTAAAGGTCTTTTCATTCCTTCCAGATTCTTACAGGTTTCTGTGCTAACACATCAGGCCATTATGCAAATTAAGAAGTATAGCATGGAAGAGAAGAGGTTCCACACAAATTTCATTTTGTCAGGCTTTTTTTCTGTTTCTGAAGTGCCCTCACTTGTAGATATTTGTTTAGAAAGGTGTTGTGCAGGATGTGCCACTTCTCCCAGATGTCATCTGCAGAGCTGAATATCCTGTAACTCTCGAAACTTACACTTCCAGAATAAACCACAACTTTTGGGGCAAGTTGTTTAAACACTCAGGAAAATAATCTCATTTTCACAGTTTATCACTGTGAAAATGTATAAGCTAATAGTTATTTGCCTGCTCTCTACAATATGAGAGTTTGCTCCAGAAATGCTTAATACAGGAAAGTCAAGTTAAAATTCAGAAAATGCTTGCTGGTTTACAGTGAGGTATATATTACTTCTTCAAGAGATTTTTGGGCAGTGATGCTGTTGTACACTACAATGACACAGACTCTGATTTTAGAAGGCTGAAAATGACTTCTTTATTTTTGGGATGTGTTTGGGTTTTTTTAATACTATTCTACACAGACCAATTTGATTGGTAAAACAAAGACAAACCTCTTTAATTACGTTGGTCAGACCAGAGGGATATGAAGAAGAAGTCCCCCCTAAGAAAAAAAATAAAAACAAAGTACAGTTACAAAACCACTTTTTTTATTTACAGAAAATTCTCTGGGAAGAGAATTTCAGAAAACCAAAACACCTCAGGCACGAAACCAGGGCTATAAGGTGGTGTTTTTTCCCTGAAGCACAGTCAAGTAATTGCCCCAAGAAAATTTATTTTCTAGGGTGGAATTTCCTGTTGGAAGTAGAAAGACAATCATAGCCCTGTGTCAGGAATAGTGCTATAGAAAGCACTCACCTGAGCCCTGACAGTCTGGATGCCTCACTCCCTATCCAGAATCAGACTAAGCAAGGATTTTGTATGCTGTTGGCATACAAGACTTTATGGTTGGACTCTATGGCCTTAGAGGCCTTTTCCAATTTTAAATGTTTCTGAATGATGCTAAGACTTGATGAGGGTGTAGCCAGTGGCTCAGTATGTATGCATGAGTACATGCATTCATTTTCCAATTTCTCTGGGGGCTTTTTAAAAATTTTGTTGCTTTAACAATCTTTGAGAAGTATTGGATTTGTTTGGATGCAAAGTAAGATTAAGAACAGGTGTGGATTTTTTTAATATAGCTCCAGTCAAGACAAAATAGAGATTACAGAAGTTCAGGTCTGTGGATTTAAAACAGTGTAGTACAAACAAGAGCGAGTAGATGGCAGACAGGAACTGCAGAAACTTGAGACATTTTAGCATGTAGAATATGCATTATTTGCACAGAGACGGCATTCACACCACCTCTGTCAGAAAACTTGGGCACTGCTGATAAGAAGTTAGAGACGTCAAATTGCCATTCAGTCAAAGAGATACTACCAGGTGTTAATTCAGAGCACTTTAAATAGGCATGTAGAGGAGACTTACACCCCCAAACCGACCAGCTGTATCAAAAATTATTTTCTTCTTCAACACAGAAATAGTCCACAACCAGCATTCTAAATGATAGTACAGCATCTGGGAAGATGGAGACAACCTGAAACATATAGATTGCTGACTCAACCATACAGTTTGTCCCTCTTGCAAATAAATCACCACATGCATGGGAGGAAGAAAGAACACAGCAGCTTTTATTCTGTGTTAGTAATACCTTATTGAATTCAACCACTGTCATCATCTCTTTCCCTCTGGAGTATTTTTTAAGTGAAGAACTATATTATCAGAAAACAAGTGGAATTGGTTTCCAGGAAAGTGGAGTACTAAGCAGGGGTTCTTAGAGTGCAACAGGAAAGCTGAATTCACTTTGAAACACTTAGGTTACTCAGGCAGAAAATGGGACCCCTTTGATCACTCTTTATACCTTAAGCATAATAAAACAGAATTGAACACTGTACAATCTGCTTCCACTATTAAGAATAAGAAAACCAGGGTAAATTAAGAAAGAAAAAAATCATACTCTTGTGGGGAAAAAATTGTAAAAGGGAAAAAAAAATGTAATTAGGTAAGGGGCATTGAACATTATGTGGAAATGGCAGACATTCCCAAATTTCCATAATTCTGACTATTGATCCAGATACTGATGGGGAAGGATTATTATTCTCTTTCCCTCATGCCTAGAATTCAGAGGTGAATAGTGGTGTGAAGTAAGTAGCTGAATAATGAAAGGAGCAGGAGGAAACATCAGTCTGTGCAAAACACCATTTTCATATTGATGCTAGAAAAGATGTAGGCATAATTCATACAAAATACTCAAACACAGGACGCCAAGGTCACAAAGTAACAACTCTGAAAACAACTCTGTCTTCACATCTGAAGTTTTTAGGCTGGGGAAAACATAACTTAGAGATATTTAATTTGAATTCTCTCTCAATAACTGTCAGGAACTATATAGCCTCTCTGAGAGCTGCTGCATTATTTACTTCCTACTATGCTTGGGAGTGTGTTGTTAGGGAAGAGGCAATACAGATAACACTACAATATCCTAAGACTAAGCCTCAGCAAGATCATGTTTCTGGGGAATAATGTTTCTGCCAAAAAGGAATTTAATGAGGTGACAGATTGTGAAGGCTAATCTCCAGCCTTCCTGGACAAGAATACAGAAATAATTCTCCAGGTGACCAAAGAATAATTTCAACCAGGAACTAAAACAAGGTGTAGAATTACAACTTCTACAGAACTTTTTGGAAGGGTGTGAAATCTCATAAGATTTGCATTGCCACTGCCATTTCAAAAGGCATGATTTCCCTGCATTTTGATACAGGTCACCAGCCATTTACAGACATGATGGACACTCTGCACCGTCTCCAAGATGGTTGCATATATAAATAGTAAAGTATTTAGTACAAGATTGACTATTTTTTTAATTTGAAACTGGACTGTGACTGACACTGCTTATGGTCACGCAGAAAACTGTGTATTTTATTAAAATGCCATCATGTAACATATGAATTGGGTCACAGATAAAATTAGATTGCAAATCTAACAGTAACTCTACAGATACTGTTGCTTTTCACCATTATTGTAATGGGACCTAAACTAAATTACTGTGGGGGATCTTCCCAGAATACTTTCTATAACTTCTTCCTCAAAGGTGACTAGAATTCTTTTTCACTTATGGAAACCAAGTCGAATCATTTGAATCTAACAGGAGAAACTCACAGGCATGAGGTGAGAAAGCACAACAATGAGAAGGGCTTATAAACAGCTTTTTGATCTTGTGAACTTAGTCCACACAACGCAGGTCTTTCCTTTGACAGGTTTTTTTTTCTGTTAACTCAGTGTGTCTCTAAGATGCAGCCATCTCTGCATTGATTGATTGCCAGGAGGTTTCTTCTGTCCACTCTAAACCCTTCTGGTCCTCATTTTAGCTTCATGTTCCTTCTTCAAAAGAAGAAGGCTTTCAGCACTTTGTCTTACATTAATTTTCCAGAATTTGCAAACATTTGAAGCCAACCCACATCATAGTTGGTACCTCTCCCATGAATCTCCCCCTTCTCCCCACTATCCATTGGGTTTCCATGTCACTCACTAGCTTTCAGAATGGTTCTGCAGAAGTCCACAGTTAAAGACACTATTTTAACACAACTTTGTCATAAGGAGTACTCATTCTACATCACTTCAGGGAAGCTGTCAGCAATTTTAGTGACTTCACACACCTCATTCAAACCACATATTGGACAGTTGTATGAAATTGATATATATTATTGTTATGCATTGTTTCCAATAAGCAATTTCAGACAGAAATAGGAATCATCACTTTGATACACAATAAGTTAGGCATTTCAATCAGACAGAGAAATACACAATACAGTGTATGACCATCACTGCTATTTGATGGATCTTAAATTATGGGCTACAACTTAATGCTGAACTACAATATTCTGAAAAGGCAAAATAGCAATGACTTTCTCTGAGGCTGAGATTTGACCAAGCACTGCAATGCAAAGCTATTCAGCTCAGATACACTGTTTATATTGACCAAAGAGTTATTCAAATACTTTGTTGTCTTCTTTTTGTGTGTGTTTTCTGGCATCTAATACAGCTTTGAACAAGTGCACAGCAGTTTCTAAAACCACATGATGATTGTTTTATATGAAGGCACAGAAGAGGGTGTTCAAAACTGTTAATGAAATGCTAATTTTCCACTAGCAGTGGATGTACTCAGTGTAAGGCAGGAGTTTTAAAAAATATATCAAATGAAATGATGGGGGAAAAACTAATTTGCTTAACTCTTTCAGGCTCTCTTTACATCCAGTGTTAGGAGTCAACATCTGCATCAGAGCATGGGGTTCGCTTGTCCCCAGGCATTACCAAAAAGAAGCTTTATGGATAAGTATTTCTCCTAAAAAATTTGTAGTTTGACAAGATACAGTCTAACCAATGTTCTCATCTGTGTCCAGAAACACTAACATAAAACAGCATGGCAGCTCCTAAAGAGCTGCTGCAGTGGAAAACACAGAAATGGAGGAGAATCACTGAGTATGAATAAACAAAGCAGCAAGAGATAGTGATGTATGAAGGATGTGCATCAGGAAATGGGCTAATTCTTTGGGATAATTATAGCTGCTGAGCAGAAGGGCTGAGCACCCCGAGCCCAGCTGATGTTCATGAGGGATCCTGCTACTCCAATATCCCTAATAAAGCAGCTTGCTGTTTATAGGGCTTAAAGGAAAACAAACAATTCTCAGTATCTCTCTCCAAATGTAGCAAATGCACATTTTAAAATTAATTAGGACAAGCTGAGCGTTTCCCAGCTTGAGAGATTTATATAAATATTTCAGGCACTCTAGCTGGCAAGTTTTGGGTGAATTGATGTAGCAGAAGAGCAAGGAAAGTAATGGCAGACCACAAAAGGGAGATTGTTCTAGCACTAACAGGACTGCAGGGCCCACACTCCAAGTTTCTCCTTTCCCATTGGAAAGAAGCACCTAAATTACATTTCATTGCTACTATAGACCTCTATATTCTCCACTGTGTTTTCTCTGTTTACAGCTAATATGGAGACAGAATCAGACATGGCAGTGATTCGCTTTCTCAAGCATAATTACAGGCATATCTATTCCTGTGTGTAAATTAGTTTACAGCTCTGCTGCGTGTTCTACAAGAGCAGAGGCTAATGGAAAACAGAATAATATTGAGTAAAAATAAAATTACTGGCAACGTTATAAATTACCCAAATAGTGTTGATGTGACAAAATTAAACAAGAGAGACATTGATTGACAGGTTTTAGTCAGATATTTATTCCAGGACATGATTAACAGCCAAACATTTACATTTTGACAAGGATGTAACTACAAGGATAACTTTTAAACTGTAGCCAGATTTTATTTTATTTCTTTGATTACTTTCCAACAGTTTAGAAATAAAGATGGCTCCATATTCAAACTTCCAATATTGAGGATCATAGGGACCTGTCAGATTTGGTGATATACTCCATAAACATTCAGATAGGACTTTAAAGTTTACTGAGAGCTTATTTAGATAAAATGCTCTACAGCAAAAGTAACACAGCCATTTACTTAATTTTCTAGGATCTGGCAGTTCCCTGAAAGGCTGTACTGCTCAGAACAATGCAATATCATGTGTCTGAAGTTAGGAACTTGAAAATAACATTGGAATTACCTCTTTTTTTCCTTTGCATTTTGCAAAAGGCAGCACAGAAGCATATGAGTTTCTTAAAAGCTTTGGAAATGCCGTGAATCAAACACATCATGTGCCAGACAGACTGCATTATAGCAAGTACAAATTAAAGCTTTTTCTCCTCTCTCTTCCTTTCATTGGGAATGGGAAACAATTTTCCCATTTCAAAAGTTGTCAGGGGAAGGGTGACTGTTGTTCAGCTCAGTGAAGTGTTCTTGAGTTCAAATGAGCAAGTTGAGCTTGTTAACTTATTCCTTGTTATTGACAGACTGAAATATACAATTATGATTCATGTCAAGTATTTCCAAACTATCTCCACTGTTGATTCAAGCTATGTGTATGGAGATCCCAAAATAGCTCCTCTTCACCCTACTCACCATCTTTCTGTCTTTACTTAACAGCTGTTGCAAATGACAGAAGTTCCAGTTCAAAAATTGCCAGCAGGCTTGGGTATTTCAAAAGTAGATGAGGCACAAGTATATTTATGCTTCTTTTCTTGGACGTAATAACTGTTGCCGGTACAAAATTCTTCTGCATTAGATTATTTCAATAGTTGCTTCTATTAGTTTTTTACTAGTTTATTATATAACTCTGTGAATTATTTTCAAGTGTATATTTTGTCAGGGAAAGTAGACCTGGTTGTCCAGAGATGTATTCCAATGATGATGAGTAAAAATACATAATATTAACATGCATATTTTATTATTCATTGTCAACAAATAAATTTTCCCCATAGTAATCATAAGAGTAACTGACCTAACTCTACACTAAAAGATAAAGCTCTGAGCTTTAACAGTCTCTGTCCTTCAGAAAAAACTTGTTCTGATTTCATACATGCCATTATTGCATGCATCATGTGTTATTGTTGTTGTGCCATTATATAAAGGAAGCAAAATTACTTGTAAAAAGGTATCTTTGGTTCAAGAAAAATATGATTTTGAATTCTCAATAGCAAATGGAATTGGGTGACATTTTTCTGTGCTTCCTGCACTGTTTCAGGTACCACCTGCCCTTGAAACCATTTCCATCATGGGGTTTTCTGAACAATGGCTTGAAACCATTTTCATCATGGGTTCTTCCAACCTGTTTTTCCAAACAATGGCTGCAACTATCAGGAGGACTCCACCCCATTTCCAGCTTCTTAGTACCCACCATATCACACTTGATGTAGTCACATCTTCTGGCAAAACTCAGTCTTTTCCTGTTTATTCCTACAGAGTCTACACCTTTCATGAGTTAATAAACATTTTAAACAAAAGAATTATGATGTTTTCAATAGGAAAATCCATAAAAGCTGTTCTATTCTATACTAATTGGTTCTACAGACTTTCAAGAGAGGTTTTAAGTTGTAATGGATCATACCTGACTCCAAACTGAAGTCTTGACATGCAACTGACAGCTAAACCTCGTGATGGATCTTTGTTTTAGGGAGTATGTAGTCATAGTATCATTAAGGTTGGAAAAGACTCCAAGATCATCCAGTCCAGCCTTTGACTAAGTACAGCCATGGCCACACCACTACAACCATACCCCAGACACTTCACTTATGGGCTAAACCAAGGTTCTTTTGGTCTGGGTAGCTGCAAAGGAGAAATACCAACCAGGTGTCCAGAGAGGTAAAAATCCCACAAAATTTTACTCGAAAAAATACAGAAAATCAAAGAACTTTGGCAAAAGAGTAAATCCAACACCAAATTCAATATAAAACACTTATTATAACAGTAGCATTAACTTAACATTAACTCAGCATTTACTTAGACCATTCCAACTGCACTGCTTCACCTATGCAGAGCCCAGTCTGCCCCTCCCTCCAGACAGACACAGCCATTCCAAGATGTGTTGGGACACTGATCTAATCCAATCTCTGACAGCCACTAAACCATACTGTGAAGTGCCATCTCTCCTCATTTTTTACCATCATCCCTTGCTCTCCAGGGATGGTGACTCCACCACTGCACTGGGAAGACTGTGCTAGTGCTTAACCACTCCTTCAGTGAAGAAATTTTTCCTGATATCCAACCTGAACCACCCCTATTGTAACTTCAGGTCATTTCCCCTGAGAATCACAGAATGTGCTGAGTTGGACGGAACCCACAGGGATCATCCAATTCAACTCCCAGCTCCAGACAGGACACTCCAGCAATCCCATCCTGTGCATCCCTGGGAGCATTGTCCAAACACTCCTGGAGCTCTGGCAGCCTTGGGGCCGTCTCCATTCCCTGGGGAGCCTGGGCAGTGCCCACCACCCTCTGAGGGAAGAATCTTTCCCTAATATCCAGCTTGATCCTGCCCTAACACAGCTCCAGGCATTCCCTTGAGTCCTGTCACAGGGAGCAGAGAGCAGAGCTACCCTTGTGCTGCCCCTTGGCAGGATGTTGAAGAGCTCAGTGAGGTCTCAGTCTCCTTTGCCCAGCTGAGCAGACAAAGTGCCCAACTGCTCCTCAGATGGCTCCTCCAGACCCTTCCCTCTCCTCGTGGCCCATCTCTAACAGTTCAGTGTCTGTTTTATATTGTGGCAGCCCAAGCTGCCCCCAGCACTGGAGGTGAGGCCGGCCCAGGGCAGAGCGGGACAATCCCTGCTGGGCCTGACCGGCCATGCTGGGCCTAGTGGCCCCAGGACAGGGATGTCCCTCCTGGCTGCCAGGGCACTGCTGGCTCAGATCCAACTGGACATGGACCAGCACCCCAGGGCTGTCCCCACAGCTGCTCTACAGCCTCCCCATCCACACACACAGCCATAGTGTTTCCCTTGTCCTATCCTTTGTTCTCTCTGAGAAGAGGCTGATCCTCCACCTAGCTACAACCTCCTTTCAGGAAGTTGTAGAGAGCAATAAGATCTACTCTGATCCCTATTATTTTTCTTTCTAATTGATTTATAATTTTGACAAAATAACATTCCATGAGAATGAATTTAATTTATGTTCTAAAAATTTTTCTACTACTGTTCTGGTGAAACTTCTTTGTTTGCCCTCTTCACCTGTATACAAAATGGAGAATTACTCTTTCCTCTCTCACACCACTTACTGTAATTCATTCACTAAACATTCTCATCTTTATTCCAGAATAAAGAAATCTTGCTTATTTATTCTCTCCTTGCATGGAAGTTGTTCAAGCAGTTTTGGTCATCTTCCAGAATAATTTGTGAAAACTCTTTATATTCTTTATAGTTCTTGACATCATTTATACATGGACAGACCTGAGTTTCATTTCTAATGTTGCAAATACCAGCACTCTTTGTAAGCATTTACGTTTTGAGGGTGACTGTATTTTTCTTTTGTTTCTTTTGTTCTTGAGTCCTCTTTTAGCTGTTCTTACAATACTAACTGGTAATGTAAAAAAATGCAAGTGAGATCGTTACAAACCAGGAAAATATCACAGTGTTCTGGCATTTAAAACCAAAAAAGTCAGTCTTCTTAAATTGTCTCATTTTCTTCATGATATGAATGTTCTAATTGATGGAAATGTTTGATTATGGTAATATTTAATTACTTAGAAAAACTTTACACACAGACAGAGCCAAGTATCCCAGTGAGATAGAAGACAGTGGATAATGGTGTCAGAACAATATTAGAATAAATCTGTAGGTGTTCGAGAAATCCTGAAGAGAAAACAGATATAATTAAAATAACTGTTAACTCTTTAGCATTAGGTTATGTTATCTCAAGTAGATTAATTACTTTAGTCTGAAAAAATGTTTTAAATTTTTTCAACTTTTAAAATTTCCTATTTCTTCATCTTCTCTCATTACATCCTCATGAAATGCCCTTCTGCCTGTATCTTCCCTTACTCACCTCATGTTCCTTCTAACGTTTCCATATGATTTTGCAGAACAGTAGGATCATGATGTATATCTGCAATGTGTTTTGCCACCAAAAAAGGGGAGAGTCCAGATTGTGTTCTGAAATAGGAGGAAAAATTGAAGACTTAGTCTACAGCTTCTCTCTCCGTCAATGTTTTAAAAAACCCTTGATACATGAGGGAATTTACAGATGGTAGCTTGAGTCTGTTTCCAAGGCAATATTAAAACCGTGCTCAAGGAATAAGTCAGCAGAGGAAATAAACTGAAACCTCTAGTGCATGCTGTGCCAAAGGAACAAAAGGAAAAGTGAACCTTTAACCACAATTTGTGGTGAGTATTGATGCTTCATGGTCAGCCTCTTTGCATTCCTTGCGGGCTTTTTAACACCTGAGCACCATTTCCTAGAATTCACATTTTACTTCTGAAATCCTGGTGGTGTGTTTTTGTTTTTTGGTTTTTTTTTTTTTTTTTTTTTTCCATTCCCTTCCCCCCTCGGAATGGAAACGTGTAGGAATGCTGTCTGTTATTCTTTTCTGTTTCTTTGTTGAACTGCAAAGGAGCCTGGACAGCTGTTCACTTTCCCTTTAGAAAGGGGAATTTCTCAACAAAGACAAAGAGTTGTCCCATTTCCAAATCCCATAACAGCAATCACTTCTCACCAGAAAGGAAACATACCATTTAATTATTTCTACATATAACAAACATAAATATTCCCTGGCAATATTGTTCCTTCACCTGTTTCCCAAGTAGCACTGTAATTTTGAAAAGACAGAAAAATTTTAGTCAAATCCCCAATAATGTCCTTTGTATTTGGAGGTTTATTGTAGACCAGAGGAAATCAATGTGGGGATGTCTTTTAAAATGCCATAAGACCTGGCAAAACAGTGAAATATGCACAACTGTGGTACTTCTGAATCACTGGGAGACAATCTATCCAACACAATGTCTTTGATGACCACAAATTCTCAAGGATGCAAAGTTCTTCATTAATATTTTAATGACACAGCAACTGGCTCACAAATACTCATGTGGGGCTTTACTGTTTTTGAGCCCACATTTTGCATGGTTTTCATAGCGGGATGACGTAATTAAGCTCTGAAGACCCCGCTGCAATTAGAAAAATGCAAAAGAAAGCAGGCTTAGGCAATTTCTACTTGCTCTTTCATTATTAAACTTTTCCAGCTTAAGAAGATAAAAATGGAGCAGTTTGCTTGTGCACAGTTCTTTTCATTGGCCAAGCAAAATTTTCCCTAAAGCCAAAAGCTTCAGGATAGTACTGTCAGCCAATGTTTGCCGCACAGGGAAACACAAACAAGATAATTTATGAGTGCTCTGGGTTTAAAATTCAGCAGGAAAATTAAGCCTGCTCAAAGTGCCCCATTTTGATAGTGGAAGAAAAACACCAGGAGAGGTCATTAGTTGGAGTCACAATTTACTGAAGAAATTGCAATAAACACTATGATATTAATAAAAAACATATAAAAGAGAGAATGATTTACCCATAAAAAGGTTATTCATCGCCAAAAGATGTCACCTGGCCTCCAGAGACAAAACCAAGGTGACAGCTGTTCCCAGACAATAAACGAGACCCATTATTTAGGAACTCTTTCCTATTTTTCAAGTGCAGCTCTTCATCTGGAGCAATGATCCAGGTTCCAGGAAATGCAGGCACTTAGTGGTGCCTTGGATAAAAGAGAAGGATGAAGTTGCCTGTTCTCTAATATGGTGGATATCTATAGAAAGGGTATGAAAATAGATGTGATACTTTTTAAGCCTCTAAATTTGGTATTTGGCTTGTCTCAAACTTCCACTAAAGTGAAGGAATAGATGAGCTGGGCATGTGATTATATTGATATAAATTCAGAATCTTCTGTATATTGTGCTGGCATGTAAATGTCAGATTAACTGCAGACCAAGTTGTGAAATATATCAATTTTAAATACAAACTTTACCTCTTCTACCAGCAAGTGCCGTACTTTATACCTTTTCTTCCCACCCCTTGTGACTGAACGGATTGCATCACTGTAAGCTCCTTTTTACTGCCAGACTGACATGAGAAAAATCAGCTGTGGGATTCCTTATCAGGCAGTGGAAAGGTTGTGATGATCATGCAGATGTACCCTGCAAGCCTTCTAGCAGAAGGTGAACTCCTAGGTGTGTGTCTGTGCCCCTTGGATCTAAAAGTCACCTTGTAAATACATTTAAACTCTAGAGCAGCTTCAGCACAAATGTGCTCCCTCAACATGTGTCGCTGCAGGACATGAAAGAAAGACTTCAAATATTTCAGAAGACAAAGAGCATAGAAAAAGGCTTTATTGTTTAATTCTTACTACCTTTTATATGTTGTACCCATACAGACTTAACATGGTTGGTGAATAGGAACGACATCTCTCTAATCCCACTGGTTAAACTGGAGAAACAGCAAAACACCACCTGGAGAAAGATTGTTTTGAGAAAGGAGATTTGTTTGCCAAGATTGTTTTGAGAAGTAACTTTCTTGAGAAATTTTTCCTTGGGAAAAGTCAGCAGCTGGTAGCAGGCTAAAAGTCTCTCAGACCCAGAAATATCAGCCCCACAAATGTGCCCGGGATCTCTCTGCGATGGTTTGACAGGTGCCAAGCCCGAATGCCAGAGGAATCGGCACAGGAAAAACAGGACTTGAAACAAAATGTCACAGTACACAGAGAAAGTGGAGCTGAAGGGTGAACAGCACAGTCCCCACCAGGGGCTCTTATTTTTAAAGCTTTGTGCTTGAGCTGAAGGGCACAGAACAGGAATTATTAAACCCCACTTTAATGTCGGCCAGGACAGAGTAATGTATCTAAAGTAATTTCAAAGTAAAACAAAGAAGAAAGGAATGAGAACAGAGGTTGGTAGATAGGAGGCTGTGGGAATAAGTGTGTTCAAAGCAAAGTCTTCTTATCCAAATGAAGAGAAATGAGGAAGCAACAGCAAAGAGAGAAGTGCTGGGCTGTAGCCAGATCTACTTTGACTCAGCTTATTTTCTCCATCACTGCGAAGGGAGAGCAGCACCATCAATCACAGTCAGAATGACTTTTTCCTGTTAAATACACAATTTTCAGGCAGGTAACTAAACACAATATGTGCTTCAGCAATGTATCTTAGGACATGTTAGGCATGACTTTCACAATAAAACAATTAATTACTCAGGGTCTCATGGCTTCAGATAAAGCTTTGTGGGCAATTTCCCAGCAGCCATTCATGAGCCTAAGTGAGCTGAAACTTAGTGGAGAAGTGTGAACTTTATGCCATGGGGGACAGATTGAAACAACACATCTCCAATAACCTCAAACTTCTCCCATTAGAATAAATTATGCACAAATCAATAGTGTGCAGAACACTCCCATAGCCAGTATTTGCTGACTAACTTCCATCAAAACTTCCTTCACATCCTGGGATGAGAAGGGTGTCATTTGTTGCAAGCAGCAGGCGCCAGCTGTTGTGAAAGTCCTTTTCTGAGTGATTCATCTGTGCAGCTTGGAACAGGACTTTTGCTCTGATTGAAGCTGAAGTGGTGAGCTCAAAGAGGTGGGATTGTTCTGGGAGATCCCTCTGCAGGAAGTAGGAGGGAAAAGAAGGTGTTATAATGCAAATTTTCTTTAGAGTTTTGCAAATCCCTGCTACAGGGGTTTTGTTTTTCAAGGGTTTCTTTTTCACTTGTAGCTCTATCTGTTAAATTCTATGTCTTCAAGCCAGGATTTTCGTATGCAACAAATCTCAGGCTGATTCTTGAATAATAAGAGGATTTCTTATTTCTTCCAGCAAAGACACAGAACCAATAAAAAAGTTACAAACACGTTTCTTATATTCAGGGGCCAGGATTGTTTTAGGAATAATTCCATGATGGTGAATTTTCCTTCCTTGAAGACATTTGCAAGACTGTACATAGAGTAGAAAATGCTGATACAGAATTTGAAACTTCTTCACAAGAACCTGAAACCTTCCTCTGGAAACTGTTACTTCCAGGAGCAAATTCAAACTACACAGGATTTTCAAATATAGGTTTTAATATTACCAGTGACATCATAATTTAATAATTATTTTCCTCAGCACAGAGTACCTCCAAGTGCCTTATATAAAGGAGAAGCTCTGTTCTGTATAATTAAAGAGACTATTTTGCCCTCATAATAATAGTGAAAAACAACATCTAATATCTATTTAAAAGAACCCTCAGATATTTCTTGTATCCTAAAAATGCAAAATTTTTACTCCATTCTAGATGTTCGTTAAGTGCACTAAAAAGCCACTTTCATTTGAAAGATATTAAAGGCATCAAGATCATCATTGCTATAATATTTTTCTATTAGTCTTTCAAGAGGCTCATAAAATGTCTGACAGAGGTTTTCATTTCCACATCCAATTGTGAACTCACACAAAGAGGTTTAATTTTGTGAAGACTGACTTTCCAGCCGGTTCACTTCCTGCTTAGTGAGTGGAGGTAAGAGTGCAATGACTTAATTGTTTTACTTTACTGAAGTATACCACCTTAAAAGTAAAATGTAGATCATCAACAACTCTGCCTTCATTTCCAGTAAAACCTCAAAATGGAGTTTCCAGTACTTGCACTTCTGGTCTTCATATTGCGTTTGCAAACATCTTAAACTGGGCATGACACATAATTTGTGACTGAGGGTGCCACAGTCATGGAATGGATACAGCTCCAATACATATTTATCTGTCTTCATTTAAGAATTATTAGGTTTTAAGGTGCAGGATTTTATTAGCTACTTGTTTTTTCCTTCTCATCCTACTACAAGATATTCCTGCTCTGAGGGGTGCTTGAGAGAGGGAACATCCTGAACCCCGGAGCATCTTGTGTTGCCAGTGTATTTGTCAAACCTGAATGTGAAAAACACTTAAGAATGAACATGGACATTCACACCACAAGAATTTCTTCCCTCCCAAAATTTTGAGGTCAAAATGTAGTTTTACTTGCTTGTTTATTTGCATGTGCCATTGGTGTAGTGGACTGAACATTGTAGCAAAAAGGGAAATATCCATTTTTTGCTGTCACCAATAATTTTGAAAATGATGAAATGCATATCTAGCTTGTCTTCTACCTCCATCTCTTTAAATGGAGGAAGGACACAAGAAAAAGAGAAAGAATAAATGTTTAAATCCCTCTTTCTTATGAAATCCTTATTATGTAAAGATCTGATTTATAACAGATCTGTTTAAAATCAGTGTCAAAGACAGCATGGGCATAAAACAAGGCCTCAAATGTCATCTTCCTTACTAAACTAAACTAAACTAAACTAAATTAAATTAAACTAAACGTCTCCAAAAAAGTTTTATTAGCTAGATTATATTATTGATCATGTTATATAATTATAATTATTACATATATTATTATATTATATTATATTATATAGATTATATTAGAATCTGTACTTCAACACCCTCATGTGAGCCCAAATTCTTATATACTGCACAAATTGTAACATTTTTTATTACAGACAATGTAATATTGGTGAAAATGAGATCTGAAGCTTGTGTAATACTGGGGATGAGAAATACAAAACCAAGACATCCAGAACATGTTTTCAATGAAGAAAAAGGGTGAAATTCTGCACCAAAGAAAATGGCAGTCAATTATTGATCTCAATGCCATTTCTTTTCTCCATATATAATCTGTCTGTTTCTCTAATGATTAAAAAAGCCCTAATGGCAATGTAACATTGCAAGTAATATTTGAAGTTATTTTGGTTACTTTTTTTTTTTTTACAATCTTTTGACCATTTGAAGTGCTTTTTTCTCAGGTTTTTTTTTTTAATCTGAAATAATTGAATATAAAAAGCATAATGAAAATAATGATTATGGGTTTTTCAAAACCATGTTCATATTTCCCTGCTTGATGAACAAGTCTATAACAAAATCACAGTCAGAGAGATGAAAAAGGATTTTTCAAGAATCCAAACTTGGATTTGAAAGTTCCAGAATCTTCACACTGTGGAAATTATCAACTTAATGATTTAATTTAGGAAATCAAATATACTGTATTCCATTTGTGTGTTTTCTAAAATACATACCAAAGATGAAAGAAAATGAAAAAGAAAAAAAAGTCTCAATTAGAGGGTAAGAAGAAAAAAGGAGACGAAAAAAGAAAAAAAACAGGGGAATTTGTGCAGGAATAATTATTGAGAATGCTAAATAGTCTGTACTAATCTAGTGCAGTGTATTCATTTAGAGAGGCACAAGGCCAACTTTATTTATATCTGGTTTGCAAAAATGGGTGGAGAATTACCCATTGAAACACAAGTTGATGACATGAACATGTGCAAGAATTGATTTATGACTGTAAAAAAGAGTTGCAATCTTATTTCAAAGTGTTTCACCCTGATCCTTATTCTCAGTGACCCTGGTTATAAAACAGTCAACATTGTATTTCCATTTTTAAATCCTTCAAAAGATGTTTCGGGCTCACATTGATATTCATCTTTTCTGGTCACTCTGCTTTAGGTTGCAATCAAGAAAAAAATGAAGATTTCCTTGCAAAAAAAGACCCTGCATAAGGTACACACGCAAAGGACAATAGCACTTAAGAGAAATGCATGAGAATCAGACATCATTTGCTCAAGGAGGCTTTTAAAATCTCCACTTAGGACTGTCACCTTGACAAATTGTGTTCCAAGTTCAAAGATTTTTATATAGTCAGGTCTCCTATAATGAGACTTTCACAGCCATTTTAAAGAGCTGGAGTATATTACTCACTTTTTCCCTTATGAAACACAGCTGGAAAATGGTAATGACTCTTTTGATACAGATTACATTAACTAAATTCTTATTTTGGTAAAAAAAATTGTTATTCCAATTGCTAATTATGTCTTTTGCAGCTTTTACTGTGGATATACTCATTGCACATATTTTACTTTGATTTTCCTATTGTAAGTGCCAAGGTTAATATTTCAGGTTTACATTAACTGCAGGTGTTTCATGTTTAAATTAAGGCGACCCCTTATGTATAATTTAGCACCTATTTTAGCCTTAGTTTTTTGTTAAAATAATACATACCCTCTGGACAGCACTTAGCTACTTCTTACTGACTGCTTCATAATGAACCAGATTTTTGATCACTTGGTTGGTGACCTATTAGGAAATTTAATAGTAACCGAAACTGTTATTTTTTTGTTTCCTTCTCTGCTTCAGGGGATTTCTTTTCATGCATTTAATACTTTTCATCAAAATCAGAAGACTGAATGTTTGAAGAACTTCAGGGTTTTTACAAAGATAAGTGAAAGTATGGGATTTTCGTGTATTTTTTTAAATTTGCAATTTATGAAATGCTTATTTATGTGTATTTCATAAAATTTATATGTTAGAAGAAGCTTTTATGATCTTCACAGACTTTGAAGGATATGCTTGGCACTGGCTGAGATAAGATTAAGGTGGTGCAGGTCTTATGATACAGAATTTACTTTAAGTTAAATAGCAGCTTCCTGGGAGCTGAAACAATCAACAGCAATGTAGGATAAGAAAAACTCTGCTGCTGATGTGGGATTAAAAGGAGATCTGTGGCACAATGGTGGCTTTTCCCCCTGGATTCAGTCCAAAAGCTGGCAATATCCTGTTAAAAACCTCTGGTACTGCACCTGCTTTGGCACTTGGAATCGGCATCTCTTGCCTACACAGGAGATGGAGGTGTGTTACAATATCCATTTATTTTGGGTGATGATGAGGATGATTGTTGTGGTTATAATAGTTACTATAATAAAAAAATTATTTTTAAAAGAAAGAATGGCTGATTTCTGAAAGTATCAATTTTGAGATTTCCCTGTGTGTGCTGTTTTTGAACAGGGAAGCAGACAAGTCACCACACCACACTGCCTTTTACCAGAGGGAAAAAATCAACAGTTACAGCAAAGAATGCAGCAGGGAAAAGAGCATTCGGTCTGTGCTAATTTCTGTCAGAAGGATGAATTAACTACAGGCCTCCCAGCCAGTAACATTGGACTTTATCATCCTGGAGGTCTTTTTGAGCCTTAATGACTCTGTGATTTCTTTACATTCTCCTCACTTCTCTGCTTTGTTAAATACACTGATTTTTTCTTGCCTAGGCAGCATCACTGCAGCTTTCAACTAATCTCTTACATAAACTTCTTTGCTTGTCTCCTGCTTCACATGTCAAATTTGAGAAAAATTGCTTGCAGACCCTCTTTAATCTCTTTATAAATGGTATCATGAGAGCAGGCATGGCACCACATGAGTTACAGGAAGGAGGACACTGCTAAATTAATAAATCAATGTGTTGAATGGCCACTTCAGTTTGTTGTTTTCTTTCAACTTATCCCATGTAGATCTTCAGCCCTTTTTTTTATACCCACACACTGCTACTTCCATGCTTTTTTCCCCCCAAATATCATGTCTTCACTCATAATTTCAGTGGTTCTATTAAATTGCTTTGACTTAGCAACAAACTTGAAATATGAAAGTAGAGTAAAAGAATATAACTTTATGTGCTTTGATAGCTCATTAAAAGTTAACATAATTTACAACTAAATGCAACTAAAAAAGTAAGTAGCATTCATAAAAAACATTTTAAGGGACCCATGCAAAGAATGAACAGGGCTGGAATTGCTGCAGGAGAGCTCTTTTTTTTTGTGCTACAAGTGGTATAATTCAAGATTTATACAAGATTCGGTGAAAAGCATGATTAAAAACTGCTATGACAGATCATGAGTATTTATTGCTCAAGACAAAACACAAATCAAGTATGTTTATAAAAACAATGAGCTGCATAATTTTAATTCCTTCCAAAATAAATAAGTGACCTGTCTCTTTCTTAAAAAGTTTTAAAAAAGGGTGGAAAAGGGAGAAACCCTAGAATGACTACTTCCAAAGAAAACATCTGACCAATAAACATGCTAAAATAACAGGACACTACATGGCACATAAATAATACTTGACCCAGAAAACTCTGGTGAATGAGATGATGAGTAAAGCCCTGCACTGAGCTTTCCTTTTTGCTACTCTGAGAGTAGAATTTGTTACTTACTTTGTATTTCTGACTGCATTATTAGTGGAAGAAATATGCTTTCTCAAGCTTTACTAAGTGTTCAGGTAGTCTTGTTTTCATATTATCTTCTCTCAATTGAAAAGCACACCAGCACCTCCAAATACCTTTAATTGGAGTCGATCTAGTCCTTGTAAATGACCCTGCAAACCATAATAACAACAGTGCTGTACAAATTGTGGTACAGCAACCATACTGGCAGTGCAGTACATTCAGTTAACTCAGAAAGCTGGAAACTTAGTTCAAACTGTGGTGACGATATTGAAGATTTCCCAGAGTTGCTCCTAGGATTGAGAAAAAAGCATGGTTGAAATAGCAGTGACTAAAGCCTATGTGGATGCTGTTTGTCAAGTGTACAAGCACATCAGCATGGCTTTATGCATTTTTAAGGAAGAGCCAGAGTTAAAAGAAAGATCCAACAGTGCAGAATGGCTTTAATAATTCTGCCAGGCTCTAATAACCCAGCAGCTAAGTACAGATTCCCTGCCCTGTGAGAAACTTATTCCACAGTGCTCCCAGTGCTGACAAAACCAATCCTTTGGAAGAGATTTTGTTCTTTGGTCCAGTCTCAAGATCAGTGCCCTCCTCTGTTTCTCCCTAGGAAAATAACTAGAAAAATGACCTAGAATTAAGGGCATCTAACCCCAACCCCAAAGCACCACTCTAGGGAGTTCTCAGCACACCCCTCCTCTCTGCAGAGAAGATTCCTGCAAAGGAATTCTGGTCCCAGGTGTCTCCAGATGCTGCTCGTAGCCAGCAATTCTGGGCTGATTTGGGAAGTTTAAGCCTAATCTTGCCTGGCATTAACATCTTTTACATCTCCTGACTTGCTAGAAAAACAAGATTATACTGAACATTTGTTACCTGGAGTCAATGAGGATATTACTTGGTCACACAAGGGCAAATCCTCTCATTTCAATTCTGGCAAGGAAATGGATTAAGGTCTTTATCTTCACAGAGGGAAACACAAATATTTAATTCTAGTTTTCATGTTATCATCTCACATACATGGATTTTTTGAGATCAGTCACCAGGATAAAAATAAAAAGGATGTACCCACAAATAAGAATAAATATTCAGGTTGCTTCATGAATATGGACAGCAATGACAAGAAGGAGACATCAAAAGCTTCACAAGATTTTCTATCTTTAATAATTCAATTTTGCAGCAAAGTCAGTCAGTGCTTGAGCAAAGGAAAAATGTCTGCTACTATTTTGTTTGCCATCAAACAGAGATTTTATGGTGCAAATCAGGTTTATGGTTTTACAATGATGGTTTTACATGTTTACAGGGTTTCCATGACAAGAGGAGCCCCATCTTTCCACACTGATAGATTTTTCTAAATATTCTTCAATATTTCAATTAGTCTTTATGTGCTACAGAACTTTCCAGTGTATGCTCTTACCTTATTGTCTTTTCCTTTAACTCAGAAAGTTGACTTTGCAAGAAGTATAGAAGCCTGAAGTAATTGATGATGCCTTAGACAGAGGAAAAATGTCACATCAGTTATAAATGGCCAACTGGTGCTGTGCAAAGCAGTGACAAGGTCTGACTAATGTAGCTGTTGGACATTCTCATTTTGAGAACACCGTCTGACCTGGAAATGTGAATTCCTGTGTTTGTGTATTAAGGACCACTCTCTCTCACATAGCAAAAGGAAGGCCAGTGTTACAACATCCATAAAAAGGCACAAAATACTCTTGAGACCTGTTCAGTTAATACTGAGGACTTCAGACTGAAGATGTTAACTGTGTTCTGAAAAGCACTACTTCCATATGGGACAGAGAAGAGAAGAGAAGAGAAGAGAAGAGAAGAGAAGAGAAGAGAAGAGAAGAGAAGAGAAGAGAAGAGAAGAGA
>JBBMKD010000005.1:26474306-26487032 GCA_037834095.1 Argya squamiceps | reverse complement strand
AGAGAAGAGAAGAGAAGAGAAGAGAAGAGAAGAGAAGAGAAGAGAAGAGAAGAGAAGAGAAGAGAAGAGAGAAGAAAGAGAGAAGATTATGAAAGCATGAGTAGAACTCTCCTAAGAATTACAGTGAAATTTTAATTACAGTAAAAATTTAGTTGATACAAGCAAGAATTGGCCAAAATACCCATAAATTTAGACTTCTATCTGTCTTCCTAACCTGAGAGACAGCATAACATTTCAAGAAACCATCAAGATCTTTGCCCAGAGAAGTTGTGACTGCCCCATCCCTGGAGATGTTCAATTTAAATTCTATTTAAATAGATCAATTATGTTGATTGCAATGATAGACATTATGAAATAATGCATGGAATTTCCCAGGTAAACATTTTCCCTTAGCTTCATCAGGTGAAAGGTACTGTAAACTAAGTGATGAATGAATACAGCAACATGACTGTAATATTAATTGCAGATGCAGGTAGAACACAGATTAAGTGCTGTTATCATATTGATTAGATATATAACGTGATCTATTTCTTTAATAAGACTTCCAGGTATGGAAATATAAACTTGGATTCAGAAATAACTGTGAAAAAACAATTTCTGTCTTTTATGACTACTTTCAATTCTGTACCTACTGTGGCCACATTTTGTAATTTTGCCATCATTTGCAGTGATTTTTGTAATTTGTTACAGCTATTCCTCAGATTAGTCCATCACCCAATATAATATTTTTAGTGCACACAGAACCATGGTAGCTAAGCAACAAAAAAATTGAGGAAATTGAGGACTTGGTGCTGTCTCAAAACGATCCCATTCTGTATTTAACAGGTGTTTGAAATGGACCCTGCTCGTTAAATCCAGCCAGATTTCTGCTGGGTGGCCAAACTGTCTTCATTCAGCTGATGGGCTGGTGTTAAAAATGTTACAGCTTCATGTTTTGGAAGTGGAGCTAAATGTTGATTGCACAGTCTCTGGTTCAGTCTCAGCCTACCTGAGATGAAGTTTCCATGGAGAGGGATGATGATGAGTCTCAAGCCTTACATTCCCCCTGGGGGGAGTTGCCACCAGCAAAGATGAAATTAAATATTTGTGGGGAATGGATTTGTAGGGAATTCTCAAAGCCTGACAGAATGCTCACACAGTCTTGTGCATCTGTGTGCATCTGTGTGCAAACTCTGAGATAAAATATAGTGACTTAGAAGGGCCATGAAATAGGACAGATGTTGTTAAGAGAGAAATGGAACTGGAAACAAGTTTCAAATGATGACTTTGCAAATAGACCACATATTTTGAAGAAATAGAACTATGAAAGATGTATTGTAGCAACAGCCACATGGGATGTTTTAATAGATAATTGACTTAGAAGCATTAGCAGCATTGTGTGGCAAAAGCTGATAGGCCAAAAACCACTTATAAATGTATTGTAATTAAGAAATAGTTTGGCTTCTGATTTATATAGCATAAATTGTAACATCTGCACCATCTCACCCTTCTCATGAGACTGAAAATGGAATAAAAGTCTTAAAAATGCCTCTCAGGAACCTCATCTCTGGGTCAGAAAAAGGGTTTTTCTGACAAATATTAAAGAACTGTTTCTAACAATGATGATCATCAATCTCCAGTGATACAGAAAGTGAGCTTACATTACCTCAGCCAGTGGAACTTGCAACAACAAATTATTTAAACAAATTATTTATTTATAAATCCTGCTTAAGATGGAGAAGAAAGACTTAAGTCTCTTTCAGCCCTACATATCTAACAATAGAAAGTAAATCTAGATAGACGTTTTATATTAATCTTAAAAATTGATCTGGACAAAGTACTTAGATGGAATGATGTATTTTACTTCTATGAAAGATTGGACTTGTTTTTTTTTCATGCCATAAAAATAATATTTTTTTCTTAAAACTAACCCTCTGGCTGTTTTTGAGAGTTTATAAGAATTCTCTCTCTAGGTACATATTACAAATATGTGAATAATTCAGATTGTTATCTGAATTATAATTCAGATTGTTTGGGAGAAATCTGTATGAAATTCGTGGCTAAAGACTGAAAATCCTGGCTAAGGATAACCATGCTGCTTGTACTCCATATGCCAACAATAACATCAGTTTATGCATTACACTTTCACCCTGGATTGCAAATAATCTCATGATCATGAGATTTGCTGGTCATGAAACGGCCTTAAAAGAATTTTCCATTTTCTTCAAGTTTAGCTGCTTCTGACATCCACTAAAGTCAATATTAATTTTGTTATTGACAGAAACATTGTCTATAATTTATTTGACAGAAAAATAATGAAAAAAATTTTTATTCTTTATTCTATATGTGTACATTTAAAGACCTGCAATATTTATTTATAGCTGGTCAAGAAGCAGTACTAAACAATGTAGGTGTCAATTACTAGAAAATGACAGTATATAATTTGACATGAGCTTTTAGATAATATTTGTTGTCAGAGCCTTTTCTACTTCGGCCATTCTTGAAACATATTTTAGAGAACTGAGAAATTCTTGAGGTGTGTATTATCTATTTGGGTTTTTTTTGAAAACATAATCAAAATGTCTCAGAAATTGTTGAAGATTTCACTTTCTACACCAATTCTCTATTATGTGCCAAGCTAAGACACGTTTTATGTTTATCACTGAGTTTGTTTTTTTATTTCAATCACATATTTAACCTATTTGAAACTGGTTTACCGACTTCAGGTTGTAAAATATTGACTTTGCAATTCAGAGAGACTATTTCTCCATCGAGTGCTACAAAACCAGATTCTTTTATACAAAATAACTGGAGTATACCATAAATAAGATAGACTTTAAAAAGCCCCACCAAAACCCACCAAAGCAAAAAAAAAGGCAAACAAAGCTAAAACAAAACAAAACAAACAAATCCAAAACTTAAATTCATTCCCATCTTCTCATTCAAAGTTCCCTGATGTAATGTGAACTCCAAATTCACTGTCAGTGCCACAATAACTTGGCACTAGGCTCACTGCAATCCATCCACACCTCTTAATTTGTACCAGGCTAAACTGAAGGTTATGCAGGACATTCCATGCCAAATTTCCCTCTTTATCATGGAGCAGTGGGATACCTCAGTGTTACCAGTCTGTGTTCAAGGCTATCTCTTCAAGCAAGAACATAAAAGAGCATCTTGCTTAAAGCAGCTGAGGGGCCTTGGAATCCTCAACAAAACTAATTCATACTAATCCTGTTCTTGGGGATTATCTACAGAATTGCATGGATGGAGAGAGAATGCTAGTTAATGACAATTTACATTTAATATTTTTTAAAATCAATTTAAAAGAAAGCAGACCACGAGAAATCATAGAGTTTAGGCAGTCTTAAAACTCTAACCAACAGGAAATCATCGACAAAATAATTTTGGCAAAAAAAATAATTTCCTGTATTTTCTGAGAATAACATGGAAAAATGCAGGAATACTAAAACATGTCAACAGTCCACATACTCTTTTCTGTAAATAGCATGTGAGCAAATAGTTTTAAACTCCTTTTTGAGCCAGCACTGCTGATGGCACATGTATCATTTAGGTGCTGATTCTTGGCGTTGGGCTGGTGGAAAACAGGCAGTTCAGCCAGTTCAAACATACACAAGTATTGTTTTTCTATTAAAAATATGAATAAGTACATTTGGTAACTAATATTAATTATAGTAAGCACTCAGCAAATGCATTTCTGCAAGTTAAGAACCAAATGCCATCAAAATAAGTTTTTATACCTGCTGAAAAGAGTCACTAAGAAGCAGTTGGCAAGAATTATCCAGATGGATTGTTTGCCATAAGTAAAGATAAAGGAGATTAATTCTGCAAGAACATTGACCATTTTGCAGCTTTTATTCTTCCATCTTTTTATAGGATACATTGTGGGAAAATCAGGTTTATTTACTGGCACTATTGAAAGCATTCAGCTGAAAATCTGCAACACAGAACCAGAAAATACATTGTTCCTGAAACTGAAAACAAATCACATTTCGGACAATAACCTAATAAGCAGGGAAAAAAATCACTTGAACTGTTGGGCTGCAATGGACAGTGATTTACATAAAATGGCAGATGAAAATGATGCCATCAGGTATCAAGCCATCAGATGCATGGTTGACCACTTAAAAGCAACAAATATGAGATCTGTGTTTCATGCTAATTTGTTGTATTTTTATTGGACAGCTTGTCACAAAAGTGACAGAGGCATCCACAAATAAAAAAATCAACCCAATTTTTCAAGAATGTTTAACAGCATTTAGAAATTATAGCCTCAGTATCTGGGAAGACCGGGGAAAGATGGCTTTGGGACCTTGGGGCACATTTCGTAGTATTATCTTTGAGTAATTTAATTAAGCAATTACCATTCCTCACAACAGAGATTTTAGAGAAATGCAAGCACATTGAAGTGGCATTTCTCTGCTTCCCTGCTGACACTCTGGCTCAGTTCATAAGGGTGGACCAGGGAAGAGAAAGACACTTTCTCTCTCTTCTTCTTTTCCTGCTGCCCATGTGAAGAGTGTGAAAGGAAGGTGCACAAAGACAGGAAGGTTGTGTAAATGCTTACTGAGCATGCAAGAGACTGTGTGCATTGTAAACATACAGTGGTTGTGTAAAATATTAAAAAAAAAAACCCCAAACCCTGGTGAATAAAGTCAGAGACATCACTTCATTCCAAGAGGCAAGAAAACAGAGGCCAAAAAGACAACTTGAAGGACTTCTATAGAAGGACATGGAAATCACCCCTTCCAAACTGGAAATACTCAAATTCCAGACAAGAATAGATGATTGCTAATAGATGAGGGCCCTTTCAGAAATATGAAACGTCTAGACATGAAAAGGTTTGTAAAACCATAAACTGAAACCTTGTCTCCAGTACATCAGACAGGGCTCAGCCGTGTTCCATCTGCTGACATATAACACACCTTTTCTCCTGCTGGCCTTAAGTTATTCATTCCTCCATTCCTGAGAAAGCAGAGGGAATTCAATTTACACTCAATTCATAAAGATGGAGCACCATAGAGACAATATTTCCTTCCCTTGTGCTCCCTCATTTTCCCATTTTCTGGCATCATTCCCAGCAGGTGTTGCCACTGGAATGGCACCTTTTGGTGCTTACGTGGTACAGCATTGGGAAAGGCATCAGGAAAAGAGAAAAAACCATTTATCCCCTTTCCAACTGTTCATTTACTGGACTGCTTTCAACCTGAACAAGTTTAAGGGTGGCTGTGAGTGGAAAGTAATTTCCATAGATTATTTTTCAAAGAAAATGATTTTAGACAGCAGGAGGAAATGATGAATCTTGCATGCAATTTACCCTCCTATGCCAGAAATAATGATAACTAGGACAAGCTGTTCCACAGAAGGATTAGACACTTATCCAAGATTGGAAAACTGTCAGTATCTGTAAACATTTTCAAAAGTTTACACTACACCTGGGAATCTGACTCTTTTGAGTCATTTTGGCAGATATGCTCCTTTTCTTACAATCCTTTGGAAAGGTCTAGGAGCTTCTATTTCCATAATTTGTGGGGTTTTTTTGCAAGAAAACTATTAAAATGTTAAAATGCATGTCAGCAAATAAAATGTGGGAACAAATGAGAAGGCTTTACTGAGAATGTTAATTATATCTTTGCAGTATTTTCAACAGATCAAGAAATCAAATGTACTGGGTGTAGGTGGCCAGGTTTTGGCAGCAGGGGAGGTGTGTGGGGGGAGAGCTCTGTGCAGAAATGCCAGGGACAGCCTTGGGAAGGACACAGACAGTGGCAGCCACTCCCAGCTGCTTCCCCCTGGCTCCACAACAGCCCCACCACAGGACACAGCTGATCCCATCAGTGAAGCTGGTAGCACCTCTGAGAAAATGTATTTAAAAATGTATTTAAGAAAGCACAAAACTGTGCCCAGGAATGGAAAGATAAAGAAAAAAAAAAAAAAAGAGTGAAAGAATCTGTCCTACAACACCACGGTGAGAAAGGAATGGAGGTGGTGCTCCAGGTGTCAGAGCCAGGGTTTTAATTAATTAGGTTAGTTTTTCCCATATAAAGTCTGTTTTGATCGCAATCATACTTGGTAAGTGAAGTCCCTGTCTTTATTTTGACCCACGAGTTTTTTGGTTGTTATTCCCTGCCTGTCCTTCTGAGGAGAGATGGTGGGAGAGTAGCTGGGTGGGAACAAGTAGCATGTCAAGGTCAGCTTCCCACAGCAAGAAATGTTCTTTTCCTAGGGAGCCTTTTTCTTTTATTGTCCTTCCATATGTGTCACTATTGCCTTTGATTCCTTGGGTATCTTTACCCAAGTGCAGCATATACCACAGTGAGCCATAACCTTTCCTAGCTCATGTAGTGAAGACAGAGAAGAAATGTCAGATTCAGTTCTGTGTGTATTGCCAGCCAGAATATTAACATCCTAGTCCTTAAAAACTAAGATTCTCTTTGTAATGTGACAAAATTTTTATCCTGTTGTTGCCAGTGCTAGTTAATATTTAATATTTGCTGTGTGGAACAGTCAGACAGAAAGAACACAGCTCACACACAGAGCCCCCTCAGGACAGTTTCACGAGTGACCATGTGTTGTGTCTTTTGAAAAGAACAGCAGTTCTGCCAGGAAAACAAAGCAAGAATAAGTCTGGCCAGCATTCAAAACACTCAAACCTCAGAGCAATTTTTTTGCAGACAGGTTGTGGCAGAAACAAACCCTCAAGACAACTTTGCACTTTCTAAAAGAGTTGCTTCAAATTTTCCATACTAACAGACATAGTGAATCAAAACCAATGTAAAGATCTCCATGTGAAAGGTCAGCAAGCCTGCAATCCCCACAAAGCTCTGCATAGGCTGCATTTACTTTCTACATTTCTTCTGACACAAATTTTAGGAGCTAAGTCTTTATACACAGCTGCATCTTACAATAAGAAGGCACTACTCACTGGAGAGATAATAATTATTTTGCTACTCATGGTTCCTAGACCAACCCTACTTTATTCTGCAGATAGAGTCTTGGGTTTGGTGCATATGCTCTTTGCAAAGTAACAGGTAAAACCCTTACTTTTATGAATATAAAATATATCTGTCTGTGACTTTCAAAAAATTTTAATGTAGCAATTTAGCAGAGGTGTTGAAGATAATTAGTTTTCTTATTGTTAAAATGTTTATTTGGTTGCAGCCACAGTAATGGGGAGAGTCAGTGTCCTCACAAGCTTCAGCTGGTTGTTTTGTGTTTTGAACCACAAAAGGTGTGGAAACATTGTGGGTCATGGAAAGAATTTGAGTTTCTAGAGATGCTGCCTGAATAATTCAAATGTCTATTGGAAATGCATTTTGCACCTCCTGCCTGTGAGCAGTGGCCAGGCTTTTAAAAATTCCTTGCTAAAAGTATAGCAACCAATAAAAAATAGTTGCAGGACTGGTTTCAAGTATCATAAAAAATATTTAGGAAGAAAAAGAGTAATTCTTAATTTTTTTTGTGGGCAAAATATTTTGTGAGCAAAAGACAGGCACATGTTCAAAGGCCTCAACAAGAGGTGGTCATTTGGCATGCTAATGTCAGCCAGCATCCCAGCATGTGGAGAAATTACTGTGTCATTTCTTCTCAATAAACTTTCTCCTGAAGTACTCATTGTTGGTTACTGGAATCCTGTTCTTTCAGCTCAGAAGAAACAGTCAAATGAGTGATGTGAGCTAAATGTCAGTTCTGACAACTACATTCCACCTGTCAGATTTCTAGTGCAGTCTGAAATAAGTTTATTTGGTTCCTGCCTCCAAGTGCTAATCAGCTTGCATCTCTGAAGCAACTGCTGCTGAGAGTAAGTAGAAACAATCTTATATAGCTGATATGTTGAGTTTCCTTGCCATGTATTTTCTGATAAATTATTTTAAATTAAAATACACAGTAGCTTGTGAAATTACTCAAATCTTCACCCGGAAGTGAATCCTAGATAGAGTCCAACTGTGCTTCTAGTTGGAATCATTGTTGGGTTCTAGGAGATTTTAATCAGCCCTGAGACTGGCATGTAGTTATAAACATCAGAGGTTGGACTTGATGATCTTGGAGGTATTTTCCAGCCTTGATTCCAACTAATGATTCTCTGATTCCATAATCTGCAATAACAGTTAGACCACTTGTCTTATTTTATCTCCAGTGTTTCAGAACCATCAGTCATCCTCTAATCTTAAGACTTACTTCAAGTCAAACTTGAAGACCTTGGACCAATACTTGGAAAAATTACTTGGTATTACATAAGTCTATAAGGTATTCAGTCAATATTTATGTCTGCTTTCTTTTAATGTGGCAGGTCTGTCTGAGGTGTAAATACTTTTCATCATAGCAGTCCATACGGTGCCCTTTTTGTGTTTGTGACTAAAGCAATGCTGGTAACACACCAGTCTGAGCATTGCTGAGCAGTACTTTTAAAACACGTAATGTGTCTCTTTTTTCCACTCTGCCCCTTCAGCAAGTAGGCTGGGGATGGGCAAGAAGGTGGGAGGGAAGAAATTGTGGAAAATTGACACGGGGAGGGAGATTTAGGGTAGGTAACCATTGCTCAGTGACTGGCTGGGCAGCAATGGGCAACTTTAGAACACGAGAAGTGATTGCATCATTGTCATCACTCATGTGTGGGCTCTCCCCTCCTCCCTTCCTCCCCTTTTATTTGCTTATTAAACTATTTTTATCTCAATTGATGAGTTTTCTCGCTTTTACTGTTCCAAATCTCTCCTCCCTCCCACTGGGGGTGGCAGGAGTGGCGCTGGCTGACCACGGGGAGCCCCCTCTGTGTGAGTGTGTGCAACATGTGATGCACGTGGTGGGTACCTTCTGAGTCATTTGTTGTTTGAATTCTCTCAGTGTTCCGAAAAGTAACACCAATGAACACTGGAAAATGTAAAAAGACCTGAAAATCCCTCTAGATTTAAAGATCCTCAGAATTGCCAAGAGTTAAACCATAAATGAGGTGGGCCTGGGGCAGTTCCTCGTGCAGACACAAATTCCTGCAGCTATTTGCCATTAGAAAATCAAACCTAAAAAACCCCACTGAAACCAAAACCAAACAATTCAGAGAATATAATCTATGTACTTTTAGATCTCAGGTGCCAATCTGAGGATATCTGAGTAAAACTATGATATATTAACAGAATAAAATGAAGGTTTAGCACTAACAGACCACTGCAGCTGTATCCAAGAAGACTGAAAGTTTATCCATAACAATTTTCTTAGATATCAGTCAGTGGCCATTCCACAAAAACACCATGATGCCTTTTTTGTGTTGCATGCAGCTTTTCTTCTGGAAAAAAGAAAAAAAAAGTCAAGAAAACATAAAACTCTATCAATGCCCAAACTTCAGTAAAGAGTATCAGATATTTTCTGGTGGATATCAATGTTAATGATTGTAATACCTTTTTAAAGCATAAAACAATCCAGTCCTAGAAGAGCTGTGCTGAATCAAATTTTCATTTAGAAAGGGCCAAATTCTTTCTCATTTTTATATGCAAGTCTGTCTGTGCTTTCTTCGTGTCAGAAACTCTTCTTCCATTTCAACTTTATTGTAACTAAGCTGAAATTGGCCTTTTTCACTGGAGTTAGCTTTCATGTGTACAAAACATATTGAGAATCTAATAGTAAGAAAAGCTTTGAAAGAATTCTTGGTAACACAAAAGGATAGTTTGTTGAAGAAATGAAAGATGGGAGCCAATTATACAGTATGGCTGCTGTAGATTTTCTCAAATACAGCATCAAACACATTCTCTTCCATCCATTTATTCTGTCATTTTCAAATATGACTCACATGCATGAATCATACTTTTTCCTTGATTGCCCCCCTAAAATTGGCTATTCCTACATTAACCTAAGGACAATTATTAAGCAAAAGAGATAGACAAAGGTAGACTCACAGCAACCTGATGAAGCCTTTAGAGTGACAAAGGCATGCAAGATTCAAAGATGTTACCCACTTCCTTTGCAGGCACCAAAGTTCCAGTTCTACTTTACACAAGTTCTAATCAAAGGACAAAAATTAATTTGGAGTTATCTGCTTTGTAGGTCAGCACTTTCTGCTACTTGGAAAGAGAAAATAGGTCATTAAAAGGGATATATCGGCAGGAAAATGAGTTGAAAGTGCTTTAGGAAAATGAAAAAGAAATAAAAGTAAAGTAGCACAGAAGAAGAACCTTTCCACCCCATGATCTGCCCAGCATACACTGGGGCATACCCTACTGGCAAGTGTGTAAAAACCTCTTGGTTCCCAGAAAATTAGGTAAAATTTGTGCCTGTTTCCAGTAAAGGCTGAGTAATATAACTTCCATGTTACCATCCTGTTTTTATTGGGGGTGGGGAGAACATACCTTGTTTGTAAAAATAAGTAAGTCTGTGTTGAAGAGGTGGTGTTTCTCAATCACACACCATATTACAGCTTCAGCACAAGACCTGAGTGAACGCACATTTCTAATCACTTGAACCTAATCTTTGTCCCCTGATTCTCTAAGTTCACATTAAAGCAGGGCTGCCTTTACAGACAGACAGCACAAAGTGAGAGACAGCTGTTCTTGATTCCCTCCAGCATGTACCCAGCATATATAAATTGCCTGGCATATCTTCATCAATATTACAAACAAAATTCTCAGCAGCCGTCGTGAATGTGAACACAAAGAACTAAGAGAGTTTCCAGGACAGAAAATTATTTTTGGATGACAAATTTGCAATGCCTTCTGCAGATCTAGAAAGCTTTCATCATAATTGTAAACTGGTATCAAAAACCTATGCAAATGTACAAGTTATTTTTAATTTTCCCCGTGTGTGGGAAGAAAAGGAGAAGACAATGGCGGTAGGGACAAAAACCTGAGAGAAACATTGATTTAAGCGTTCTTCCAAGTTTTAAACCCCCATTGTTTTAAATCACAACAGGGCTATTATATGTTCAGTTTACATGCTGTGCATTTGTACCCTTGCTCAAATATAGTCTTCCAAATGCAGTTTTCAGTCATGAATAATTCTGTCATCTGGCAGTCAACTGAGATGTGGCATTAACCATACTGTCAACTGCTAACATTATATGTTACTTCTCAAATTATTAACAACTGCTCTGTAAAAAAATTGAAACCATAAAAAGTTTATCCTTTGTTTCCTTTTTCTACTTTTATCATTTCACCCCTGTATATGAATGGGTAGAAAATAGTAAAATTTTCTTCTTTCTTATGGCTGGTGCAGTGCCTTACATCATGATGTAAAATTAATCAGAATGGTCACATGAGGTTCAACAATTATTACAGAAATAACTCGACTAAGTATTGTCATTCTAATAATTTGTTACACTGAATCATGTTGCTCATATATAGTCTTTTGATTAATATATATTTCTTCAAATGCACTTAAATCAGAATTCATCACATGAAGGTCGTGACACTCCCACAATTCGGTTTCAACTGAAGAAGCTTTCATTAAAAACAGGGCAATGACCTTAGCTTTGAGTTTTCTGGTTCAGTCAGTTTGTGCTACAATTTTAATGAGATTTAAAACTAGGCTTTTCAGCACTGCATTCTTTAAACAGTGTTCTTAACAGCTGCAATTTCCTCTGTGCAATCCATTTACGGTTCCTACCTCTTTCCAACTGAAGCAGTGAGAGACACTCGTTTAACTCTCTGATGGCCTTTATGAGATGTACTCATAAATGTTTCTGTCCCAGTGACGCCATTTAGTTCGATTAATGTGCAGTAATCACTGCAGAGATGCTTCTCAGCATTGTATGAAATGATGTGCATGAAACAAGGACACAAGCTATAACCCAAAAATAACCACTAAGCACCAGAAGGGGATATACTACCACTGTTTGTAATCATTTCACTCATTGTTTACCCTATGTTGTTCTGAAACTCTTGGGTTTGTGTAAAGACAAGCTTATGTTTAGGTGTGAGAGCAGATGGAAGCTAAAGTTTTAGTAACTGTGTCTTGTTAGCATGCAGAAGACAAAACTTTGTCTAATGTCAGAAACAGATGGAAGCCATTACTGCCTATCACAATACAGATATTACTAATTTTCTTTACTAGAAATCTGGCAGGACCATACATAACAACTTTTTAGAAATATCCAGCTCTCTAAAGCCTGTGGAAACATGAGACATATGTAACACATAAAGCATCAACCAAAATAATACTAGAAACCCTTCCAAAAACCTGAAAAGTATTTTATCAAGTCTAAATATATATATATGTTCCAATGCATTCAAATCACCCCTTAGGAAAAAATAATAAATCAGATGGGATAAATCAGAGCATGTCTTTTACCAATAGGAGAAAAAGCTGGCAGAGAGTAGACAATTTGCAGACAAATGAAAGGATTCATATCTGTTTTCTGGCAAATGCTGAGAGCTGTACTTTTAAAAAAAATCACTGTGTTTTGAAGAAAGTTGTTTTGGATAAAGGCTTTTAACTATCAAACCAAAAGTCCAGCATCCACTGTATCCCAGGCAGTCCATGAAACCTGTGAAGCAGGTGCTCTGATCAAGCAGGTAAGGACCCTTTGGAGTGTGGCATGATCATCAAAATACAAATATGGGGAGCAGGATGTGATGCACAGCATGTGGTTTGGAATATTTCAGTGGGACCTTTAAACTGGGTCTGTGATGGGTTCTGACACCCCCTCAGCCCCCTCCCACGTGGATGTCCCGTGGATGTGGGGATAACCCTTTCTGGGGTTGGGGTTCCACAGCTGGGCTGGTTTGTGTGAGGGAGGATGGGTGTTCA
>JBBMKD010000005.1:26448851-26474206 GCA_037834095.1 Argya squamiceps | reverse complement strand
GATGTATTCTTTTCCCTCAGCCTTGTTTGCTTCTCCCCAGACCTGAGAGGATGGAACCACAGTGTCCCCTTTATCTTATCCAGGCAGTTTAACTCACAGTCCAAGGCTCCAGTCAGGCATCTTCTAGGAGGGGAGGACTTCTGGTTGTAGCTTCTTTATACAGTTTTTGCTATAATGGGCAAAACTTCTGCATAGCAATGTTTAAGGCATGAACTATTTTAGTTTCTGACACAGGATTTCTCAATTAGGAACTATTCCTTATTCAAGATAATGGTCACAGTGATGGTTAGAAACCTAATCATTCATACACACTCATGTTATATTTGATACTTATTTTCTTTAGAAATGCATAGTATTTTTCAGTCCCCTTCTATTTGAACAGATGTTTTACAAATTGCTTCAATGTCTACTTGATAAAATTTATTTTAGCTGAACATCACCAGATTGTTAAAAGTTCATCAAATAATTTAGATGCTTTTTGATGGGAATTCCTCTCAGATCTCTGTTGTTCATAAATCATTATCACAGAATAAAACAGACCCATGTAGATGTTTAGTCCATCTCCTTCTGCTCAAAGCACAGACAACCCAGTCAAATTGTTCAGGATTATATCTAGTGAGATTTTGTATATGTCTGAGAATGGAGACACCCCAACCTCTCTGAACACTTGGTCCAGCATTTGATTCCTTCACAGTAAAACAGGCATTTGCTATGTTGAGACAAAATTTCATGTATTTCAGCATGTGCCTGTCACCTCTTGTCCTACTTGGTATTTCTACCATTGATGAAATCCTCCTGAGCCTTCTCTTATATAGAATAAAAAGCTCTCCACTGGCAGCTTTTCTTAGTCACCTCCAGTCCCTTAATCACCTTTATGGCCCTGGAGCAGCGCCTCTCCAGGAGCTCCGTGGTGCTGGGGAGCACAGACATGGACACGGTTGTGCTCTCACCAGTGACAGACTGAGAGGAAGGAATGTTCCTCCTAGGGCAGCCTGGGATGCTCTTGGCTTTGTTTGACACCTGAGCACACACTGACAGCTCACAATGTCCAGCTCAGAGATTTCTCTGCCATACTGCTTTTCAAGCTGCTCAGACCCAGGTGTGTGCTGCTGCAGGGTATTATTCCTTAGCTATGCAAGACTGTGCCTTTCCCTTTGCTGAAACTTAATTTTTGTGCACACATGCCTCCCCAGCACCGTTTAACATGAGAATCTATTGTTTGTTACACAGGGATTGAGCAGGTTTGTCAGACTCTTACTACCATCTGGTGTTGAGACAGCTAAAGTGAGTCAGACAATACTTAATTGACCACTGGACAAAAGTGAAAGCAAGATGAATGGTGCTATGAGTCCCTGCACTGTCAGATCAACACAGCCCATTGTTTACAAGACATGTCAGTATAACCCCCCAAATATGGAAATAATGGATTATGGAAATAAAGGAGTTTTCTGTGCCTCTATAAATTGGATAGCATTGTGGTCTCTCCACTCTTTTATTTAGGGCCTGGCTATGCTCAAACTGACTGACTCCTCACCCTCTAACCTACTGGGTGTGGTGTAATCAAGGGCCTATGAAGTATTTTCAAATTTTCATAGGTCTGCAGTCAGGGTTGGTAAGTTACTGCAAGTGCTTATTTTTCAGACATGATTTCTTACTGACTGCTGATCTGAAAGTCTACCCTTACAATGCAAAGTGTGAGAAATTTAGATGAGCAAAAGCTGAAGTTGGTCAAATATGTGGCAGAGAATTGATTGCTTGGTGACCTTGTCCTGGTGAGAAAGGCTTTTGTTTTACTGCCTTTTTTTTTTTTTTTCTTTTAATTAATCTGTTAAAGTTGGAACTGATTTCAGACTTGGTGTCAGGAGCAAAAAACTTCTGTGCACTCTAACCCCACCAACTGACTTGAATTTCCTTGCATGAAATATATATAAAATATACAATGAGGATGTGGTGAATAGGAAAAAAATACATAATGGAATTCAGAGTGGATGATTTTGGCCACTGTCAGTAGTTAAAATCTGAACACATTATTCTTATTTATGAGGGGCAACACAGCCTTCTAGATCAGTACCCATTATAATCTCAGCAAATGATCACTGGTGCAGCCATAGCATTGCTTCCAGAGCAATTGCAATACAGAGTAAAAGTACACATTGAAAGCATGGATTTGAATCAGACATCACAATTAGGCAGATTGTTTCAGATCTTGTGACATTTATAGTGATTATGCCGTAAATTAATACTGAACAACAGCACCATTTTCATATTGCTGGTCTATCCTTGTGTTTAAAACATGTAGATCAGGACATAAATCTTATGTTTAAAATCTTCAGAAGCATTTACTGTTGCTGCATTTTAAATCTCAGTACTCTAACCATCTTCTTTCATTGCCTTTGAAGGGCTGTTCACATTTCAATTATGAACACAAGTAACTGCAAATAAGACTGATGGGGAACTTGCTAACCAAGCTGTTTTTTAATGAAATAAAACTTTATTAAAAAAAATCTTAGTGACAGAAGTTTATCAAATCTCCACACACAAGACTGGAGTGAGAGTATGGGATATGCACTTTAGAAGTCCTGAAGCAGCAGCAAATTTTAAACATACATTCACAGAGCCCAAAGAGATAAAATGCAACTTTTGAGATGAGCAGCATGAAACAATCATCCATGCAAAGCAAAATATTGTTCTGAACCTTCATTATTTATCAAAAGCATTCTTGCATGCAGCTAACAAGAGTTAACTTACTAAGTTTAGGGATCTGTCAAACTAACATCAAATTTAATTTTCAAAGATATCTGGTGGTTTTACACCTATGTATTGGTACTGTGTGGCCAAATTTTGGAAGCAGGGGGGCTATAGGGGTGACTCCTGTGAGAAGCTGCTGGAAAGTGCCCTCATGTCCACCAGTAAATACAATCCTGTCTTCAAGAATCCAGTCTTCAATGAGGCTTTGAGCTTCTTTTCCAGTTTATGATTAGGTCCACAAGTTGTCTGTCTACATACTGAGCTATGGCCAGGAACTTTTATTGCCTTGAATCTTGACTCTGACACAATTATCCAAATTTTACTTCTTCTTTAAAGCCTTGTCTCCAACCAGTCGTGACTTGAACATCCCCCTGCATTGTGGGCATGATAACGAGGTACCCTCAGTTTTCTACCATGTCGTGTTTTCTCAGAAGCCACAACCACCAGAGTCCAGGCTGCCCTGGGGTCACACAATTTCCTCATTCTGGCTGGGAAGGTGTACAAATATACAAAAGCAAAATCAAGGATCTTTGAGCCAGAGGAGGAGACAACATTGGTTAGGTCACTGATTGCAAGGAGGAGACCTGAGGAGAGAGGGGTTCCCTCCTCTGAGGAATATTCCCCAGCAAAAGGACAAAAGCAGAGCCTACTATCAGATGAAGGAAAGAAATTTCACTATTATCTCAAATTACTCAACCACCGAAGGAAAGAAGAATTTGGCCTGTACATGTTTCTATTCTGAAATGGGTAAATACCTCTGTCAAAAACACACATTCTCCATATTCCTCACCCTATGTAGTGGTTTCACACCTGATAGGTCCCTGTCCTTTCTAAAACAAAATGCAAGGTCCTGGCAGGGCAATATTCCATTAACCAAAGAAAACCAAACTGTGTTAACCTATGACACCCTGGCAAGGCAAAACATTGTCAAGAGCAAAGTGCGTGTGCAGCATTTCAGTGGAGTCTGCTTTCCACTACCCCCTAAAATGCTGCACTTGCCATGCCCTCTATTTGCATAACCACAATTTAAATTTATTTTGCCCTTTAGCTTAGAATTTGAGAAGCTAAGATTTAGTGACAAACATGCTGTTAAACCACAGAAAATTGTATGGAGGCAGAGACTTGCCATTACCATGAGCATGCAGATGTTTTCTGAGATTTGGAGCTGCCATCAGACACTCCTAATTAGAGACTGGGATGGAATGGGCTTTAAGATTTCTTCCAACCCAAACCTTTCTATGATTCTATAAAATACAATAAAATTAACAGAAATATTAAATTTTAAAACACCAACAAACTACAAGCCAGGTAAATGCTTCAATTTTTAAAATAATTCTTTTCACCAAAAGCAAAAAGTGCTGCAATAATCAAAAAACAACATGTGCAATTTAAAGAAAAGCTTTAAAAAGATAGAAAAAAGACTTTAAATATTGTTATGAAAAGATCAAATTATCATATACAATAGAGTGGTTTTTAAAGTCACATTCTTAGAGTGTTCTTTTTTATGTTTCTTCTTTATAGTCTCTTTAAGCTATTGAATTAGTGTTAGTTTTTCAACAGCATTAAATGGATATCATCACATTTTTGAAAAAGAACAATGAGATTTTCAAAGGAATTTGTGTAGCAGATGTTTATTTAGCAGCCAAAATGAATGGGAAATATCTAAATTCCCTGGGCTATTTTCAGTGCATCGACATCCATATCTTACTGGACTTGAAATTGTCTGTGTAATTTTATTCTGCAAGGTCTGGAGTGTACAAACTTTTACATCTGCAGTTGTGGGAGGTGTCATCTTCCTCTTGATGTTTTTTAGTGCTTTATCCAAGTGCCATGAAATTAAGACTGTCCTAACATCCAATTCTGATAAAACTCTTATTCTTTAATGCTACAGATACACCTGTGTTTTATTTTTACATGCTTCAGCAGTGAGGTTCCTTGAAGATAAAAAATATATTATTCTTTTCACTGACATTAGATTTTGACTTGCTTCTTCTACTTCCTATCTCACTACTTTAAATCAGGGAAAATACAAATGATTTTCTGGAGGCATTTCAGGAATTCAACGGTATAGCACCAAAAAATTACTGATGGCTCTAAGACGAGGAAAGCGCAGGTGATTTTACACTCAATTCATAGAGTCAGAATCCCTGGAATTGTTCAAGACCTGCTTGGATGGGGCTTGAAGCAACTTGTTCTGGTGGAAGGTGTCCCTGCCTGTGGCAAGGAATGGAACTGGATGGGCTACAAGGTCCTTTCCAACCCCAAAATTCTGATTCCATGGCCTTTATTAGGCATGCTAAAATGAGGGAGGTCAATGGTCTGGAAATGAAATGCCTGCTCCTGTTACTGAAACACTCTGCAGTGCCTGTCTTTAGTCAGGTACTCACTTAGTGAACCCAGAAATACAGATTTTGGAATTTTTTATGCTGCATTGATAGAGTACAAGACATAAATGACTCATAAAGTAGTAAGGAAATAATACTTCCCATTTGTTCCCAGTGTCTAAGAATGGCTTTGCCTTTTGAAATTTCATATGCACAATCATCGAATATACATTCTGTGTGTTAATTCACATCTGCACCTGCATTTCCTGCTAAGAATTTAAGCCAAACAGAAAAGCAGAATAATTACTCACACTCCTAAACTTAGGCAAAATGATAAAGAATCTTTACTCCACAAGCACTGTGTGGAAGTAAAAAAAAAAAAACATGGCACAGAAATTCATATTCTGCAAAACCTGAATTCAGTCCAGTGAAAAATCAGCATTTCCTGAAGCTATCACATATTGTTTTTATTCCTGGTCTAATGGAAAGTGTTCCTGCCTATGTCAGGTAGGTGGAACTAGATGCTTTTTAATGTCTGGTCCAATTCAGGCCTTTCTATGATTCCATGATGATTTTATGATTGTATTTATCTAAAGACCTGAAAACCATGCAAAAAGCATAAAGAGGTTCCTTCCAGCTTCCGGTGTATGTTTTCAAAATAAGCTTTTGCCAGAGAAGAATGAAATAAAAAGTTAAGTTTTGTTCAAGGAGAGTTTAATATTTACACACTAAAAATACTGTAATTATAAAAAAGAAAAAAGCTCCCACCCCCATACATTTCAAACAGTATTTTTTTGTTATTAGTTTCAGCTTTGGTGTTGCTTTTAGAAACTGTTACTCTCTAATTAATATGGAGGATTTTTCTTCTTTTTTTTCTTTCTTTTTTTTTTTTTTTTTCTCATTTATGGCATCTTCAGTGTTTTGCTTTGAGAGGAACAATTTAAGAATTCCACAGGCACTGCAATTCCAACTTAGAATGATGTTTGCTTTATTTCTTTCTTAACTCAGCCGTTTTTGACACCTTTTGTTCATTTAATGCCAACTTAAAACATTGGAAGTACTATTTATATTCATCTGCTTGATGAACTGTGTAGTTATTTCATAGATCTTCCTCTAAATAATTCTAAATGTCACTTAAGTGCTCCATATCTACTGCATTTTGGGCATGTTTCTTTCCTTGGCAATAAGATTGAAAGAATATAAATAAAATTGTTTTTTTTAATGGTGGAGAGTCCTCCCAAACTGCTATTATCACTTCCAGTTAATGAGCACTTTTTCTACTGGCAGGAGAAGGTGAAGTGACTGTGATGGGATGGATTACCTGTCCAGGAATCTCAACAGGAGAAAACACAAAGCACAGCAGCGAGTGTGCTCCAAGGACTGAAGGGGGACAAACCTTTGATTTGTTTTTTGGCATTTTTAATTCTATAAGAAACTTCTTTCAGGATCCCTAAGTCTTACGTTGTTTGTTTGAGGTGACAGAACATGAGAGGTTTCTTGCTTGGACTCCATTATCGTAGATGCAAAATAAATTGGGTAAATACTAAATGAAATATTCTAATTCATCTCTGTAGCTTGAGGAAGGGATTATTAAAAAAAAAATTTAAATTGTGGCATCTTCCAGAAGAGGAACAAGAAGATTTCCCCACAGTGATAATAGATAATTCATCCATGATAACACCAAAACATACTATTACAAAACATTTGGTGTTTTGTAATAGTATGTTTTTTTTCACATCAAATGAACTTCAATATCATAAATTTCTGGTACTTTCTGTGTATTGAAGTTTCTACAGTTTGACTTTCAATGTTTCTGTACTGGCTTATGGTGGCTGAAGGAATGTATGAGGAGTTCAGGAGTTCAGCATAACATGAACTCATGACAGAGTAACCAATCTCACAGTTACTGGATTTTGGTAGTTTGTGCTCATAAACATGTTACATCTATTTTCAAACTGAATGAATGGGGTTTATATCCTCAAAGATTTTCAGCTTTCTCAGCTGCTGAATTTTATTTTGATATTTTTTCCTTTTATTAAAATTAATAGGTAGATGTCCTTCAAATAACCTGATGTTGCACAATATTGCAAGGTGTGTAAAATCTCATATCAAAATACCAGGAAAGGCTCCTTTGCACATTTAAGTCTCATTTTCAGAATAAAAGTGGTGCACTGCTTTTGCATTAGCTCCATAAATTTGGATTTAAGTCCAATGGAAGAAAATTCAGTCAAGAAAACTTGATTTATATGGTTTTGCAACTGCTTCAGTCATCTATGCTTCAGCTGGGTTAATTTCTTGATTTACATTGTTAATTAATCATACTATAAAAAATATCCCTGATTAGCCATTTCTGAGGCATTGCTGATAAAAATCTATTTAATTTTAAATTCAAAATTTTTCTTTTTCTATTTACATGCAAAACAAATCTAGAAAGAGTGTGCTTGGCATAGCAAAGTGACACATCGGCTCCAACATCCTGCAGGACACAAAGTACCCTGAACTTCTGGATGAGAAAGTTCTGAGCTATGAAACTTATCAAAAGGGGCCCTTGTTACACACTTTATGTGTGAACAGATTGCAACAGGACTCCAAGGCAGAGTTCCATGTCAAAATAAAAAATAATAAGGTAGGAAATAACTACAGGGTAACCTGGTTTGTGTGATGGAACTTTTCCTTAGTTTATCCCCAGTCTTTCATCCGGGCATGAAACTTTTTCTCTATTTTGCTGAAATTTTCTTTCTCACCCCAGGTCTCTGCTATGAGAAAAAGGACTGTGTTCCTGTCTGCCATTACTCAGAAAAAAAATAATCAAGTGAGTTTTCTCTCCCCCAGCCCCCAGTGAGGCTCCTGTGTGATGCCTCTGCAGCAATTCCATGAACACCGACTTCTGAGGCTGCAGGGGTTTTAAAGCAAGAGGAAAAAGGAATAGGGCACTGTAGGCCCATGTGACACACAGCACTAATGAGCAGAAGACCTCACAGATGACGCTCTTGCTGTAAAAATCTCTGGGAGCTAGGGCAAGCTAATGCATGAATGAAAAGACGAAAGGCATTCTGAGTTCCCTTTTTGGGCCAGGGGTTGAAAAACTGGCCAAGATGGATGAAATTTTGGTCTCTTGAGCCCTCAGGGATATATTGCACCTTCAAATCCATATCAAATTCCATGCCTGCTGCTGGAGCACTACAAGAAGGCTTGATTTCTTTAAATTGTTGATTGGGTGTTGAAAGAGATGATCTTTAAGCTCCTTTCCAACTCAAACCTTTCCATGATTCTATGATTTTTTTTTGTGATACATAATTATCTTGACAGCTTAAGCACTACCCTGAGGTGACCAGAGTTATTTTGCGGGTTACCTGGATTGGGCACAAATCCAGATGCTGTAGTGAACAGCATCTTTGTTCCTACATCAGTGCTGGTGCCCAGAGGCAGCCTCAGCTCAGATGCTCAGGGATGTCCCTACACAAGGTGTTCCTGGGGTCCTGCTGATGCTTTAGGAAGGCTGACCTGGGAACAGAGACTGGACAGAGCTAGAGGATAAAGCAGATATTTATTGAAAGGCCTCCAGGATCCACCTTGGGCAGGACAGGGCCTGACCAGGGCTACACCCAAGGTGAACCCAAAATGGTCACAAAATAGACAAGAGGTCATGAGGTCTCACATTTTTATAAGTTTTGGTCCATTTGCATATTGGAGTTTAATTGTCCAATTACAGCTCCAGGTTGTGAGGTTCCATCCTTCTTGTTCCTCCCTTCAGCCCACCCTTGTTTGTGCTTTTGGGCCTGAAAGTCGTCCTTGGTCTTCAGCAGGAAAAGGATTTGTTTTGTCTCCCTGCTCTGTGAAGAGCTGAGTGACACTGAATGTGAGGCTGAGAACTGCACTCTGGGGCAGCACAGAATGTGAAAAACATGAAAGCTGAAACTTAAGGCATCACTATAGTGTCTGCACAGCCTGTTTGGTGACACCAGTGCTGCTGTCCTGCCTCACAAAGGACTGAGCTGGAAAGATGTAACTGGTAACTCACTTGTGTCAAATATCTTGCTGTTGAGTTGGAAAACACACATCCCCTGTCACTGGCACATGCTCAGAGTCAGAGCATCACAGGATGGTTTGGATTGGAAGGGATTTTAGAGCTCATCTCCTTCCATTCCCTGTTGCTCACCCTGCTGGTGTCACTCTGTGGAGGCAAAGTCTCAGGGGCAAAGGGACTTCCTCTTGCCCGTGGAGTTTCCCACACACAGTAAGTTAAACCCTCCCCACCAAGAGCTCAGAGATGCGTCTGTTTCTGGGCTGTCATCAAAGAACTACCTCAACTTTTGAAGCATCTGCTCATCATTAAAATGTGGAAGTTCAGTTGAAATTTAGGTTTTGATATAAAAAAGCATTATGAAGGAGAGAGAAGAGCAGCTGTCGAAAGAGTGATGGTGAGAGAGGACAGAGATACCTAGCACCTGTGAATTCCTCCCTGTATCTATGTACCATGCAGGCAAAATTGGAAATCCTCTGTGAATTGTTGTTGTTAATTTAACTACTTTTTAATAATTTCTGTGTAATGTAGGAAAAGATTCCTCATACTAACTCTGGCTTTTCTTGCATTGCTTCATGTTTTCAAGGTTTTACATTTTAGTGTAGCAATATATGATTTTGTATGATAATTTACTTCTAAGAATTCTCAGAACTGTAAATTAACTTCAGTTTCATGCTGAAAAAATAAAATTTCCTTCAGATGACCTGAACATATTGCACATTTGGTGTATTCTTCACACATGTGATGAATGGCTAAAGCAGTAAAAAAAAAAAAAAAGGAGGAACTTTATAGATTGAAAAGATTTAGCATACATTTTCCAGTATGAAAAATGCTACAGACCAGAAATGGCCTTTCTGATACCCATTCTATGTATCTGTATTTATCCAGAAGGTATTGAAAAATCTGTCCTTCTTCAGCTTTAGTTAAGCATATTCAAGAACAAATAAATCCATTTGAATGTAAACTTTCACATTTGCTCTAATGACTCAGTAAAACCAAAGCCTAAGGGGATTCTAATAAGGCTTAATTAAAATAATTCTATACAAATACTTTACTGAGATGATTTTTTTTTAATTGGAGAGTTTGCAGCAATTCATTGCTGAGAATCGAATGAAATGCTTTTTCTAGGAAAGTTCCTATTAATTTTAATAGTCTCATTTTTTTGGCCATTATTCTATCAATACTTTCTCCTCTGCATTCTTCTTTTTTTCTTCTTGGTATTAAACAAATGAAGAGAAAGATCACAATTTGTGATTTTGTGATTTGTGATCACAATTTGTGAAAAATCACTTTTGTGATTTTCTTGAATCACCAAAGACATTCTCAGCATGCACATAAATCCCAAGTTAAATATTCACTACCAATGTTGCAAAGTCAAAAGTTATTCTCCCAAATTAAAGAATTTCTGCCCTTCGTACTTTACTGCCAGAATCTCAAGTCCTAGCTACCTTTTGTTTTTGGATCTTCACCATTAAATGTTTTTGTCTGTCCCCAGTCAATCAATTCCTGGACCAGCTTCTCCTTCCTACTGGTTTCCTTGACCTAATCTCACCTTTCCTTTGCATGTCTCTCTCCTGTTTCACCATTTATTTCTTATCAGCCAACTTCTTTAACCATTTGTGCTTCTTAAAAGTGAGAAAAGGTACGTTGCAAAAAATATAATTTTCCTGCTTAATCCTGTTAAGAGTTAAACCCAGACTATGTCAAATTTGACAGAGACGTTAAGAGGCACAGAGGCATCACAAGTGCTGCTCCACCATCAGATTTTAACCACGTTCTCCAAAGTCATTGAGAATGAGATCAACAGGAATTTAAATAATGGAAAGCAGTTTACTTTTCAGTAGCCTTGGTTTTGGTAATATTGGGAAAGGCGTTTGGGAGTGGAAACTCATTAAAAAATCACACCAAGACAGCGTTAGTCAAAAAAATTGAAATAGGATCAAGACACAAGGAATTCAAAAACAGGTGGAAGAAGTTTCTGAGGCACGTGAAAATAAGTCTGTTCCAGTAACAACAGTGCAAGGCCCCCATCAGCAATTTTTATTTCCAGCTCTTGAAATGCTGTTAGGAACTAAGAAAGAGAAATCCCTTTCTTCGTAGCACTGGCTGGGAATTCAGGGAGCCAAGCAAGGCTTGTTTCCCCAGGTATGAAATAAACTTTGCCTCTACATGGATTTTTACTGACCTGGAAGATTAATTACTGACAGATGGAAAGCAGAAATCTTGTAAATCGATGGATATTTTGTAAATTCAAAGGGGTTTATATTGTTTGTTTTACATTTATTTAAAAGAATGTAGGAAATTCTGGGAGCAAATCAGAGACATAATATGTCTCATCTTCATTTAGGAATAGTGAATCTTTCTTAAATTTAGGCAGCTTGCTTACATTGATAGAACTGGTTTTCTGGATGCCCGCTGCTGGGTTTCTGTGAGAAACCAGACAGAGACCAAAATGATCCATTGAAGAGGGATCCATTCCCTTAACTTTTGCTGGAAGAACACAGTAAGAATGTGGAAAATGTCTGTAAGACAAGTGGGTAATTATCCTTCCACCAAGATAAATTTATTGCCTTTTGAGAGAAGAAGGGATTTTAAAATTTGATATGTGATTTTTGTGCTCTGACACTGGACACTCTAGGAGAATACTTGTCTGAAAAACACCCTGAACAACTTGACACTGCAGGTTACCTCAGTGCTACATATTGATTGAGGAAGGTCTCACTACCCAGAATTTCAAGTGTTTCATCAGAGAAATTCAGCACCAGCAAGTGACCTCAATTGACCCACCTATGCATTAATGATAATAAAGTGTAGTTACACTGTGATCAGATTTCTGGTACATCCCCTAAAATCTCACTCATTTACAAGAACCAAGCTTTCAGTACAGACAAGAAAGGTTTTTGAGATCTTTTATGCCTTAACCTACCAGAGTAACCCTGTCAACAAAACAAAACTGTTTAAAGAGAAGATGCTGAGATGGCCTCCTATGTGCTAAAACCAGTGGAGAACAGTCACACATGATGCTACTAAAATAAAAGTTTAAATATAGCCTCTTACTAAGGCCTCACACTTCCATTACTTTTTATCATCAGAACATGTCTTTCTTAGGGATAATATACCACCATCATATAGGGTTAGATGGAAAATAGATTGGAAAGACAGAATATGCCAAAACCATGAAGGAAGGAGTAGAGAGACTGACGTCATTCAGTCTAAGGGTTGTCTGTAAGTAAACAGCAAGAAAATGAAGGTGTGGGGTGCTTGTGCCCCTGCTTCCATCTTTTCCTTCTTCCCTGATTCCTTGCAGCCAACTCCTGCTCCTGCCCTCAGCTGCACCTGTCCTGTGTCTTGCCAGCAGCCATCCTGCCTGGCACACATAGGCACCTCCTCTTCCTTCAACTTCAACCTCCCCAGGCCCCTTCCTTCCTCTACCTTTTGTTCCTCCCCTGAACATCCCACTGCAACTCTTCCCAAAATTCCCAATATTATAGCGAGTCCCATATTCCTTCTGCTGGACCATTCCATCATTTTCCCAGTGCCCAGTTTAATCTGTTGTTGGTCAGCAGTAAAGGTATTAAAATTTCAGCTGTAAGGATGTGCTGTGAGGCCCGTTTGTTAATAATAAGCTCTTGTTAAGGCAGGAGATTTTGTAAGAGTTATTTCAAGGTATACACAAGATATATTTGTATTGCATAGTAAATGCAGTCTCAAAACTGCTAAACAGCATTTTAAAATTGTATTTAGTGCAATCCCATATATAAATTTTTGTCCTGCATTGACTATGTCTCCCTGCTTTGATCGGGAGCAAGAAACTTTTCCTACACATACTAATTTTTCAAATAACTTCATAAGGATGAAAAATTATATAAAATAAAGTTTTCTTTAGGGTTTTTACAAATGTGAAACAGAGGTTTAGGGTTTAGATTTTTGGGGAGTTGTTTTTTGTTTTTGTTTGTTTTAAGTAATTTTTCAGCCTTGAAAACAATTTAGCTCAATTTTCCAATGCATAATTTTTCATTTTCAGATGTTTCTGCACTTGTGAGTTCCGACAGGAGCATCTAAAAGTCCAGGGATAATTACTTTTCATCTCTATAAATATTTTTAGTCATAAGAAACTGAAAAAAAAAAATTACCTATGTTCATCTCTGTATGGCCAAAACATGCTAGAAAATCATATGTGGCAATTCAAAGAGTTTTGCATTTTGTAAATGATGCTGAATTTGAGAATGAAGCAGTCACTTCAAAAAAAGTGTTTTAAAATATACTTTTCAATTCTTCAATGATGAGTGAGTAAGGTATTTGCTTTCAAATTTCTCTTCAAGAATTTTTGGAATAATAACAATATTATTTCAGTGAACAAAGTGGAAAGGACTGCTCCTAGCATTTTTTGAGCCTTAGACCATGTGAAACTGTAAAATTCTGTTAGATATGCACTTTTTTTTTCTGTAGAGGTGATGGAATATATTCAGATTATACCTGAAATGGGAAAGCCCAGATATTTCTGAGGTCTTACTAAAAATGTCCTAATTTATTTTGGATTGTGGTGTAAAACACAAATTAGGAAAATATTAGTTTAACAGACACTATGGAACTATTTTCATAAAGAAGCAGGATCAGAAATGCTACGTGGACACATCTGAGAGCTACTGTGCAAGACTCACGGTGTTAATAAAAATAATTTGCCAATTTTACCACAACATCAGTGTCTGCTGGGCAGTTTAATGGGAGCTGACAGGACTGAACCTGAGTCACTGAGACCCTCATGAAGGCCTTAAACCCATCTGCTCCTGAAACTTTCCAGAAGGATAGAAGTCCTGCTAATCTGTATGTGAACTATTATAAAAGATATCACATAATTGTTCATACTGACTTCAGATAACTTGCTTTTATTTAAAGAGGCACATAGGCAATGTTTGGAGAAAATGATCAATGCATTTTTAATTACTTATCTGTACCCTGGTAATTGAACTCTTTTAAAATGTTAGCAAAAAGCATAACATAGAATGAAAATAAACACAAAATAGGCAGTTCTGTTAACCAAATTAATCCCTGTTTTTTACCTTTGAAATAAAAATAGATTACATTGACTTACATGTATGAGTCACTATTGTGTATAAATCTCAAAAAAGAAACTAACTGGTAACCCAAACACCAATAAAAAGGAGATCCAGTGATTCCAGCACATTCAAGTTTTTCTTGTGAAAGAAAAATGGATTCTGTAGCTCTTCATGTAAGGAAGTCATGTTGCTCAATAACCAACACTTTACATGACCCTGAATTCTTTGGGGAATTGGCTGACTCCTTCCTGTAATCCCTGCTCGTGGTGCACACTCACACTGACCATTCTAATGTAACTATTTATATTTCAAGAGCAGCAACTACAAAATAGCTTTCATGATATTGCCAGTTTCTTATTGCAAAATAAAATTCAGTTATTGCTGAAGTTTGCAGTTCTCCTGCATAACATATCTAAGGAAGGATCAATACGTGAATACATTTCTAGGGACTGAATGCCTCTCCTCTCCCTCTCCCATTCCATTCCACAGAATGCTCCCATTTTCAACAGTCTAAACTTTATGGGAATATTAAGCTCTAGGAATAGGACACAACTTGCTCATTGCACAAGGTTTGTGTACAAACTAATTCTTTCCCTGACAATTAGTAATGTTGGCATGAAAAAAGGCTAAACAATAATAGGGGAACTTGAAAATCACACAGATGGATTTCCCAGTGTCATCAGAAAAAAACCCCAAACCAATGGAACAAAATATTTTTAATTCTGTATTAAGCCTAAACTACCAAGTGGTGCTCTCATTGCTCTTAGGAAAGCAGCAGCTGCTATACAAAACCACCAGAAGGAGGAGCATGCCTCACTTGCTCTTCAAAAAAGATCAATTTAAGTTCCAAGGAAAGCTAAGCAGGATCTCAGGCAGGGGACAGAAAATTACAAATAAGCACAATATCATATGTTAGTGAGACAGTGAACTCAGTTCACCAGATGAAATCTTAGGGAAAAATAACTGTATAAAGTACCTTAAATTTTGATTGTGGCTGGCTGTATTCACAAGCAGTTGTTATGTGATATGTAACATCAGTGATTGTATTCCACTGATATCTTCAAATGATCTATGCATGGCAGAGAAAGAATTTGGAACAGAGTTTTTCTTGGGGGTTAATTTTTTTTTTTTTTTAAGTGGTGCAGAAGAAAACAATATTTTTTCAGGATTCCTTCTAATCTGCTGATATTAATAATTCCAAGTAGTGTAAATTGGCATAGTGCTGCAGAAATCAAGAGATATATATCTGCCTGGTAATTTCCTCATTTTATTCTTTCTTTATTAACTGCAATCAGGACAATTCCATGGAAGTTATGTAGATCTATTTGGTTGAATGATTCCTTCTGCTCCTTCATTCTCTCATGTTATTGAGTTTGAACTTGCCTTATTCTTCCAATTCTTTTATTCATGTGATATTAAAAGTTCAATTGTGAGAAAAATCAGGCATTCTACAAGTACATAATTTTATCTTTTCACCAAAAAACTGCCTCAGTAGCTTTAAATGAATTGTCGTTAATTGGAAATAAAGTCAGAAACGCTGAAAAAAGTTCTTCATTCTATAACTTAACAGAATTTCATTATGTTGCTGTTTACTGGAATGAACTCTTATGGCTTTTTCAAAGGCATAAGTTCTTCTTTCTCCAGTGTCTGAAGTAACAGTTGATAATCAGCTAGGAAAAAGATCTCTCTTTTAGGTTTGGATAAATCTCATAGGTAAGTTAAAGTTATTGAGTTACACTTTCAGCCCAAAAATAAAAAGTGAAGAAAAAAAATTATTAAACTGACCCTGCCCCTTCCCCTTCCCCTTCCCCTTCCCCTTCCCCTTCCCCTTCCCCTTCCCCTTCCCCTTCCCCTTCCCCTTCCTCTTCTGTTGTCTGAGTTTTTTCCAAATTCCACCTAGAATTTGGAGATTTACAGGTATTATAAAAGGCTGGAAAGAGGAAAGAAGCATCACTTACCAGAGAAGGTGATGGTTATCTAATATAGTAAAAACTCCCCAGCATAAAAAAAAATAAAGACAAGAAAGCTAATTCAATTTTTTTTTTTAATAAAGGATGCAGAGAAGGTGGAAAAAAACGTATTTTTTTTTTCTTTAAGGACCATGTCAGATGTATGATCAGAATGCAGTTTTTCCCAAGCCTCAGGAAAAAAAAATCTCTGCCAGGAAAGTTGTGGCATGTTCACAGTGAAATTCACTGTCAGTGAGCTGAGGTCAGAAAAAAATGAAAATATATGTATCATTTCTTTAGAAATTAGGTAAACAATGACAGGCTACACTGAACTATTTCATTATGTCCAACTTTATGATCAAGTGAGAACAGTGATGCTGTGTCAACTGTGCAGCTTCTCAGCATGAAGAGAATTTTACATAAAGATTTGTGTATTACTGACCAGCAGAGTTATTTTTATCCAGAAACCTTTCCTTTCAATCCAGACTGCTGCTCTTTTCTTCCCTGTCTTTTATGATGCTGTGGTTCATGCTGGACCTACTGGAATTTTAATTAGGTGTTACCTTCATGTGAATATATACTAAATGTTAATCTTATGTTCCAAACCTTGTTTTCACCTATGTTTTCTTAAAGACAAATAGGATAATTAACGACCTCCAACACTCGGAGAATGGACTTGAGCATTATAGAAGTTGTTCCATCAAATGTCATTCTTGGAGATACAAATGTCATACTTGGGCAGTGGGATCCAACTGCCTCTACTCTGAGCAGGGTTTGATGCCCCTTCCAACCTCAACTGTTCTGTGATTCTGTTCTTAGGTTGATGATATGAATAATAATTTTTCTCTTTTCCTATCATTTTATTTTATTCCTGTCCAGGCTGACTTGAAGGTGGTTTTAGTAGATATCTTAGGCAGAAAGACACCTCCAGAGAGTAATTTCAGAATTATCCAAATTACTGCCTTAAAATTTTCATTGAGGTTTGCCTTTTAGCGGTTTTCATCACATATCATGTATTATAAATAATTGGAAAGAATTAAGGGAAACTATATGCTTCCAGTATATAATAATATAGTTGGCAGTGTTGGGTCAAGCAATTAGTAATATATAACCCTGGCTAGGCATAAAAAGATGCATTAAAGTAATAGCGAAAGTAAAATGTTTCATTTAAAATGGTTCATTCAGTGAACAATTTACTCAAATATTATAGTGGTTGTAATCTGGGTGAGGACATTGAATCATCAGTTGATAGGGTCAAATTTAGCTGAGATTTCCTTCAATTGACAGAGTCAGATTTCAGCTTAAATGACTTGCATATCATCATATCAGAGGGTAGAAATCTAAAGCTGGTGCTGTGAGCACCAGAAAGGTGAGCACTGAAAGGAGATCTAGAGAACAGAACACAGTTAAATCTTTGGATGTGCCATTTATCAATATGAGGTATCTCCAAAAATTTTAATCATGTCAAGGCAACTACTTATATTGGTAGTTGGAGACACAACTGAAAATTTCCCAGGAGATTCATAGAAATAAAGCCCAACAGCTCCCTAAATCTCTCTACAGCATCACTCTCTGTTAGATTCTCCAGAACTGTGCACTTCTGGAAGCATATCTGTTTAAATGCTCAATTTATGTCTTCTGATTTTTTTCTGCTATAAATATAAATTCTACTTTTTCACTGTGTATATTCTGAATATTTCTGCCAAGAAAAGTGATCATATTCAGGAAGGGTTATCAACCAAACCCCTAGATTTTGGGATTTTAAAATTTTTTTTTGTATCATATTACATTGATTTCTGGTAAGTCTTTCATTAGAGTCAATACAAATCAGTTTTAAGATACAATACCCTTCACAAGGGAGTGGAAAGCCACTTAAAACTGCTTAGGCAGCTTGTAAATAACCATGCCACAGAATGCTTAAGCTCCCTTTCATACAGGTCTGCAAAGTTTACTGTTTAGAAACAAAATTTTAATTTAGAAGAGAACATCTTGCTGATGCTAAATAAAAGAGCATATCCAACTGACTTTTTTACGTTGCAGTCTAAGTGTAGCTTAATTTCAACTTCTAGCCTAGCCAAAGCAACAATGAGAATTGTTGTGCCTCCAATGACACAGCTTGCCATTGCATTTTTATTGCTGTGCATAATAATTTAGTTCTAAAGCACCGAACAGACAGAAAAGACAAAGTTTTGTAGGTTTTGATGCTCATGATTGAACGAGCAGCCCAACTGACGTTTAAGAAGAAAAATATTTATATCTTCCCGTGGCCACAAGTATCAAATCAAGATTTAGTGCTACGTGATTCTCCAAGAAATCACAGCTGTGATGAATTCTCATCAAAGTACACTGGGAAAGAATGGTAGGCTTTTTAAAAATTTAATCTCAATTTGCAGTCAATAAGAATTCCCTCAAGTGAGTGTTTGGTGACACAAGGCCATAATGACATGTGGATTTGAGACCAGACCTGCAAAAGATTTACCATTCATATAAAAAAAATGACAAAGCAACTGACTATACCCTTGAGACCTCTAAAATATTTTCCTGATGTATAAGGGCACAGTTAAACTTGATAATCTGGGTTAAGACAATTAAAACTATGAAATATATTAAACATAAATTGATCTGCAGACAGTAGACCATATTAAGAGAAAGGTACAGGTTTCCCTCTTAGTACCTCAAGATAATTTCAAGTTTGTGTGGTACTTTCAAAATATTTAGCAGCTCAGAGGCCATAACATTCCAGGAAAAAAAAAATCTGAAAAAGGACTGTACTTATATTAGTTCCGGTATAAAGCATCATGCAAAAATTTACACATGCAAACCTATATGAATCCAAACACCAACCATCTTGGGAATGATAAAATGTACTTTGATGTTCTATTCATTAGATCCATTGGCAAGTAGAAGGTAGATTTACAAGGCAAATACATTGAAATAATAACTCAGGCTTCAAAGACACAGCAGGAAAGGTAATTGTTCAAGTATCTTAACTGGTCTCTGATTTTTTTTTCAAGAGTAGAATTCAAAAGAAAAATAATAATGTTAAAGTACATTTTTTGAGGGCAAAAGTAAAATATCTTTTGTGCAGACAATTTTACATAACAATGGCCATGATACAGATAGGAGCAAAAGGCTCTGTTTGATGTTGTCAAATATTGACTAAAACATGAAGTGAGAACAGAAGTAGAATGTCAGCAAAAAAAGACAGGCAGAACTTTAAATGAAAATACATTTCTGAAATGCATTCATCCCTTTGTACAGTGATCTAAATGAGTGTTGAATTTTCATTAGTTGATAGAACCCTTAGGCCCCATGAAAAGCCCAAAACATCCAGCAAGGCACTTCAGAGCAGATCTTCTGGTTGTATCATTAATGCCACACATAATTTATGTTTATGCCTGGTAATTTAACTATTTTCTTTTTAAAATTATCCACATTTAAAAGTCAAACTTATGTGTTGACATACTTACAGTTGCATCCTTACAGACAGCTCAATGAAGCACATTTTTAAGGAGCCAGGTAGTTTAGATCTACAATCTCCAGCACCCTCTTAGGTTGTTGTTTACAAGTCAGTTATTTTCAGCCTGGGATCTTATCACTTTGCTGCTTGCTTTTCTGGACAGAGCTGAACACAGCCTGCAAGGGTTATTACATTATCTCCTTATCATGAGCCCATTCAGCTCTATTGCTGTAACATTTCACCGTGACACAGGAAAGGTCTGTGCTTTTCACCCCTTGGAAATCCATCAAATGCAGGCTCAATTTTCATATTTCCTATTAGTCAAATGTGACAATCCTTTCCCCCGCCATTGCTCTCAAAGGACTATTTACTTGGAAATACTGCTAAGGTGTTAAATTCTCCTTATGAGTTTCGAGACAAATATAGATATTTACGGAGGAAAAATCCAGTCATGCAGTAGCTCTCTATAAAAGGCTCTAAGAACTGAATAATAGAAGCTTGTGCTTTCTGTGAGGTTGATCTTGTGGCAGAAAAGGGGAGGTAAAACCTAGTTAAAGGCCAATAAGGACTGCATTCCTTTAGATCTCCATGTAAATTTTATCAGAGAAGTAATTTAAAAATTTAAAGAAGTAATTTAAAATAATAATAAAGAATACCAGTGTCTTTTAAAAAGACAATAAATAGCTACAATACTGCCCTGTAACTCCAATTCCTTCTTGGTTTGTATCCCTTCCTCTTTCAAACTAAATCTTCCATGTCTTATTCCCAGCATGATTTTTTGTCAGAGCTGGGCTTCTGCCTCACTGAATGTCTGGGTACAGCAGCCAAAGTGATTCTGAATACGTAACCTCATATATGGTGGAGCCTGAGATATTTTGAAAAGAAAACCAAATTGCCTTTCAGTATAAGTCTGGGTTGAAAGATTTATATTTGTTTTTTTCCCTATCTTCAACATCCCAGGAAAACCCATAGCCTGGTGGTGAAACTGGGCTGATCAATTCATTTTTATGAGCTTAAGCTCTTTTCCTACAAGTCAGCATTGACAAGTTTGGGCTAATTGCTGTTGTAGGAAATTTTCTTTCATCTCTTCATCATTCTCTGCCAAATGCATGGAGCAAGGTCAAGGAAGATTTCTGGCCATTTATAATTAATTACACTATTAATAACCCCACTAATATAGGAATAACAATTTCAGGACAGTTGAACCCACGTTCAGGAACAATGCCTTGGCTTTGAACCTCTGATTTTTAGGTGTCTTTTCATAACCAGTATCTTAATGCAAAAATAAGTAAGGTAACATTCCATCATAAAAAATGCCATGTACTAAGGGTTTTACATGGATTTGATGCAACTACAGAACAGCTGAGGAATGAAAACCAAACACTGCAGAATCTGGCTAAAATCTCAGTAAGAAACAAACCAAACTCATCCATTTCTTTCCTCTGTAGCCATTCCAAAGTAGCCCCAAGGAAAATGCAGAGTGGTCTTGCCAAAGCAAGGCCAACATGACACAGTAGTTTGATCAACAGGGCACCAAGGAGGCAAAGCTTCTGCACATTAAATTTTTTAACAAACTCCATGTGTTTTAGGCAAACTACACTGAAATAGGTAATCCCTGGGTGCTTTCTGGCTGGTGTATTTGTCCTTCTACAATTTAAAATACTGTAAAATTGCCCTCTTATTCGAAGAAATTGAAAGTTAGTTGCTTCAGATAAGGATTGATCAAAGGAAAAAAATCTCAGTATAGATAAAACATATCAGTGCTTTAAAATGATGGAATAAATAAGATCTGAGGTATCTGGGATTCTGAAGAATAGCAAAGAATGAAGGTGCAAGATTTAGGTTAGATATGACATGCATAAAATCTTACAATGATTAGTGAGAGGTGGATCTTTCTCTTACAAACTTTTATGAACACTCTCTTGGATGTAATATGTAAAAACCCCCCCTAGATTAATTCACTCCTCCAGCCTATGAATTTTTGACTCAGAAAGGGAAAAAAAAGTATAGGTACTGTTAAAAGATATATTTCTGGCTTTTAAAATAGTTTTTGAATTCTACTACCAGGAAGAAAGAATATAATTTTTCTTTTTCTTGTGTAAGTGTAAACTAGATAACTGGGTAGTCTGACCTCTCATTTATGACTTTAAAAAGCTAAGCTGTCAAGTGCATAAGAAATAAATGGATTCAGTGGCACCAGCTTTGAGAAGTCAGACAAAATTTGTGAGGGAAAAGTTTTGCATTTAGAATTAAATTGAATAGAGACATTGTTCTTAGGATGGCATCTTTATTTCAGAGCTTTGCATGAAGTCATTTTACACTGAATTGTTATACATTTATGTCTACAGACATATGCCATATATATATATCACCACTAATGAATCATTTAGTTTCAAATTTTGAGATGAAGAGTATGTTCAGAAAAATAAAACTTTAAAAAAAAGTATTGTTCAACCAGCAACTCACAGAAGTCTGTCAGTCCCATGCTTGTTCATGTCCCAGAGATTTGCACCTCAAATTCCTTGCTCAGTTTTGAGACCTCATTACAAGGAAGACACTGAGGGGCTGGCGCTTGTCCGGGAAAGGGAACAGAGCTGGGGAAGGGGCTGGAGCACCAGGAGAGGCTGAGGGAGCTGGGAAAGGGGCTCAGCCTGGAGAAAAGGAGGTTCAGGGGGGACCGTGTGGCTCTGCACAACTCCCTGACAGGAGGGGACAGCCGGGGGGGGTCTGGCTCTGCTCCCAGGGAACAGGGACAGGAGGAGAGGGAACGGCCTCAGGCTGGGCCAGGGGAGGCTCAAGTTGGATATTAGGACAAGTATTTCACAGAAAGTTTTTCACATTCAAACACATGGCCCAGGGCAGTGGTGGAGACGCCATTCCTGGAAATATTCAAAAAAGGTTTGGATATGGCTCTTGAGGACATGGTTTAGGATGAGGGTCATGGTGGTGGTGGTGCGCTGATGGTTGGTCTTGATAATCTTTAAGACCTTTTCCAACCTGAATGGTTCCATGATTCAATAAAAGTCCAGTTGAAGAGCTTGTCTTCAAAAGTGGTCTCGTGGACGGTCTAAAGCTAGTTGGAAATTAATGTAATTACTGAGAACTCCAGGAAGAATCAGTCAATCAGTGACACACTGACTTGCACATGCTTCTGTAGAAGTGTCCTGGATTCAGCTGGGATAGACTTAGTTTCTTCTCAGTAGCTGTTAGGATGTTGTGTTTTGCATTCAGAATGAGAATGGTGTTGATAACTCAGTTTTTGCCAAGTCCCTTTATCCTAAGTCAAGGACTTTTTTTCCCTTGTCTCCTGCTCTGCCGCTCAGGAGGTTCACAAAGGAAACTGGGAAGGGAGCACAGCTGAGACAGGTGACCCAAAGTGCCCAAAGGGGCATTCCAGCCCATGGAATGTCATGTCCAGTCCAGAAACTGGGGGAGTTACCCAGAAGGGACAGTCTGGGTTCAGGAAGGGGGTCTGGCATTGGTCAGCAGGTGCTGGGCAATGGTATTGTGCATCTCCTTCTTCTTCTTCTTCTTCTTCTCCTTCTTCTTCTTCTTCTTCTCCTTCTCCTTCTCCTTCTTCTCCTCCTTCCCCTCCTTCTCCTCATTCTTCTTTACCATTATTACCATATTTTACTTTACTTTTAATTATTAAACTGTTCTTATCTCAACATACAAGTTTTCCTTTGATTCTCCTCCTCATTCCTATGGGGCAGGAAGTGAGAGAAGGAGGGTTGAGTGAGTGGCTCTGTGGCGTTTAATTTCCAGCTGGGTTTAAAACCATGACAAGAAGACAGACTAAAAAATCTTGAAACCTTGCAAATCACTGTCAGCAAGAAATTTTAATGAAACACTAGTTTTATTTACCACAAAATTTCTTGATTTAATAAAAGCCCATAAGACGTTGTCAGATTTCTTTGACAAGCAGTTTCAAGAAGGTGGTTTAGACATTTCTGATGTAAATCGCATTTTTTAAAGACATAAGCACAGTTATGGTGGGGAGGCATGCCACCAAGATATAACTTTCAGTACTTAGAGTGTTACCTTTTTCAGAAACAGCATGACAAAGACCCATTCCCCATGAACACTTACTGCCTTGCTGTCAATCTTGTGTTGTTCCATGAGCTGTTTAGGTGCCTTTAGGCCACACAAGAATTTCCATTGTTCCTTTTTAAAAGAAACCCTACTCTTGCACATATGTTGTCCAGATCAGTTTCACTGCAAATACAGTTTATTCTAAAATCATAATTTTGGAATAAAGTAGATATCAGTGTTTATTTCAAAATCACAAAAGGTACTTTTTCTTAAAGTGAAGTGCTGTGTTTCCTAAATTCATTACCATGGAAACAAATAAGAAGACAACAGCCTCTCTACTCAAAAACCTTTACACTGTGTTCATTCAGATAAAGATATCTGAAACCAAAGGCTAATATATCCTTGACCTGGTGGTAGATGCTGCTGCCTTTTGCCAGCAGGAAAAGCAATCCAAACATAATTATTTCTGCCCACTTAATAATTTCATTGCATTTATGGACAGATTCTAGGTGTCAGCATAAATTCCTGCCAAAATATGCTCTGTGGAATACAATGTATAGGGAAAAAAAAACCTGAAAGAGGTATTTAAAAATACACATTTCTCAGTACCATTGGAGGATGACCTCCCTATATGGACTCCCTGTAGTATGATTGATTGGCAGTGGCACTGTCGTATTAGGGAACACCAAAACAATGGAATGTTAGTTGTACAGCTTTTTAAAAAGCTCTTGGGTAAGTTTTTTCACGGAAACTTATTTTCCATAGTCTCCTAACAGGTGCCATATTACTCTTCCTGTTGCTCAACAGACCTAAGGGATGATGAAAGGGCAGCAGTTCTCACAATTTTAGTATGTAAAATGTAAACAATTCTTGCTCCTCTCACTCAATGTTGGCACTCTTCATAAATCCCATTTTGAGGAATTTGGTAGAGACAGGATTAAAGGGAAGGCATTTACCTGAATTAAGATGTTTGTGAATGAGAAACAAGCTAAAAACCAGGGACTTAATCTAATTCACTAAGTGTAGGTACCTCAAGGCAATGTTCACCTGTATACACATTGTAAAACTGATGCTGCTTGACAAACCAAACACAACTGTAATTTAAAACAGATTTCTGAGGGAGAACACAATTAAGCTGAGAACCACAGTAATACCTAGCTGGGGTATTTCTAGCTCAGAGGGTGAAATCTATAGATAGGATACCATTTCCTTTCTAGGTCTCTTGTTTCAAGGATGAGTAACAAAACATTCTGAGGATTTTCACAAACAGCACATCTCTATACAAGACCTGTTGCTGCAGTTCTTCCCTTTCTCCTTTCAACTGACAGGTTGAAAACTGAAGATCTTTATAATATGAATTTTTTTATTGTATCTCTTTCAAATATAAGAGCTACAGGACTGTTTCATTGTCTGTGATTTGGACCATGATAAAACAAAATAAAGGAACATAAAAACTGTATTTTATGTGGGAAATCAGGGCGTTTTACAGAGGAATTTGTGATGTCACACACCACCAGTTCTGTGTGTAGCCATCACTCCTTTCTCACCCCACTGTGCTTGTGGTTGGGTGTCAGTGTGGTGGTAACTGGAAAACCAGGAGAGAGACTTTTCAAACCACTCATTGAGGCTTGTTTTCACTGATTCTATGCAAAAGATGGGAAGAAAGAAAGAAAGAAAAGAAAGAAAAGAAAGAAAGAAAGAAAGAAAGAAAGAAAGAAAGAAACAGAAAGAAAGAAAGAAAGAAAGAAAGAAAGAAAGAAA
>JBBMKD010000005.1:26429916-26448808 GCA_037834095.1 Argya squamiceps | reverse complement strand
GAAAGAAAGAAAGAAAGAAAGAAAGAAAGAAAGAAAGAAAGAAAGAAAGAAAGAAAGAGAAAAAGAAAGAAAGAAAGGCTGAAAATGTTATTCCATCTCTATAAACAGTGAGAAACACTGACTTTACATAAAATTTCAGATGGATCTACTTACTTCCAGAGCAGAAACCAGATAGGAACATAGTAACATAAGAGAGTAGCATGGAAAAATGTCCCAATTTTCCCAGAAGATTGAGCTGAGCCATGAGATCTGGCTGATCATCTGCCTTCCTGGAGGCAGGTATGCCAAAACTAAGTAGAATGGAATGTTTTAGTTAGTTGGCAGTGACCTTTAAAGATCACTGAGTTCAACTCACCCACCTCTCCCCACCATGGACAGGGACACATCTCCCAGAACCACAGGATGGTGTCAGCTGAAAAGGACTATACAAAGACCATCAAGAGTGTGGTCAAACAGACTTCCAAAAGAGGATGTTGTTACTACAAACTTGTCAGCTTTTAGGAGACCTTTGGGCAGTCCCCTCAGTAATTTTGCTTTAACTTTTAGTCATTCCTGCAGGTATTGTGATCATGACAGGGCTATCAAGAAGGCTGAATACCCTTCTTTGGACACAGAACATTGCACTACCAAGGAGGATAGAACTGCTCAGTAGGACAATATGCCTCTGATAAGTATGAGATTCAGTTTTTATACCAAATATCCCTTCCTGCATCATGCAGACGTTTGAATTTTGAAGGTGAGTCCTTATCTCCATTAATGTAGCTCTTCCTAAAGCTGAAAATTTCAACAGCTGTAGATAATTGCTTCCAAAAAGGTTCAGAAGGTTTCAGCTTCATTCTGCAACAGCAGACAAATTATGGTCCCCTTGTATACGCTTTTAAAAGGGAAAATGCATAGTTTAAATAATTATGTAGTTTATTAGTTTTTTTCTGAATATTTTTCCAGTATCCATTTGAAAAAACAAACATTTATTCTCTAATAATGGCACAGGATCCATTGTTACCATTTGTTTTTAACTGCATAATAAGATCACAATTCCACAAACTGATAACACAAACGCAGCCCTTTTATTGACAATGATTAATCCAGGCATGTCATTCCATGGGCTTGTCATTAGAAGACTTTTAATCTACCTAAAATCTCATTGACTTTTTTTCCCCATTAATTGCTAATGGAAGCTTCCTTGGATTTGAAGTTGTATGCATCCTTTTTAGTGAATAAAGGAGCAGTGGGAGGCACTGGAACCAAGTCTCCTGAGATGGAGGGGCTCCAGTAGGATGCAAATCAGGGAAATGCTGCCACTGGTGTCAGCCACAGGAGCTCTCCCGAATCAAAAGGAGGCACTGGCTTCAGTTCAAAGGCTGTGCTGTGAAACAGAGAGCAGGAAGAGAAGTGATGTCAGCAGTTCTAAACTCAAAATCTTTGCACAGAATGGTAACAACACACAGATATCTCTCTGTGCAGGGTGATTGTTCACATCCTGATCATTTACTCGTTCATATGTACTTAAACTAAATTAAAGTCTACGCCTCCCTCTCTCTGCTTTCCTCAAGTCATTACCTTATTTACATGATCAATTTTCTCTGCCATCTCTTTCCCATTCTTTCTAATATTTTAGAGGTACAGAACAGCATATTAAAAAGAATATATAATTGTTGCACTAAAGCAATATCTAGGAAGGATATTATTCCATCCATTACTTCAATAAGACAAAAATTATTAAATCATAAATTATAATTCTTTATACATTACATTACCTTATAATAAATGTTATAATTATGACAAATTATATTAAAATCTGAATTTTTAACCCCTTGTCATTATTTCAAATTATACCCCCTGTGTTGGTTTAGACCTTCAGGATAGAAAAAGCTTGGCTTCAGAAGGGAAAAGATAATTGCAAAAATATATCCCAAGTATTGGCTATGAGAGGAGGTAGAAAATTTTAATTTTACCAAGAGAAGAAGTCTGTTAGCTCTTTTTATATTGCTCTGCCATATGTCTTTCACACACAGTATGCATCTAGCCACCATGCATGAACATGTTCCTTACATCTGGTATTTTCAGATTTTTTTTTTAGTATTATTTATATTTAGAATTTGTCTTTAGATATTTTTATATAAAAATATTATATATACACATATAGCTATTTTCTTTATATAGTATATTTATATTTTAATAATATATTATGGTGGGTATTTATTTTCATTATGCATTTATAAAATTTATGTGCTTATAAATTTTATATTATTAAAGATGTGTATTTATATGCTTTGTGTATTTAGTACATTGCATTTTCTGTGGAATGGAAAAAAATCTGACTTTGGGGATTAGAAAGATCCCCTTTCTACTCAGTCCTGGGGATTTCTGTAATTTCAAATGTACTCCACCCTGCTAGAAAATGAGAGAGAACATAACTCAACTAAGGTTCACATTTCACTTGAGTGTTGAGGTAGTAGATGAGTTCACTGTTTTCTGGATGGATTTGATCTCCATCATTTTAATGTAAACATCACAAATCTATCAGAATTGACTTAACCTGCAGGAGGAACACATAGCGAATTTACACTCTAGTTTGTGAAAAAAAACTCATTCTAAGAATGAGAAATAATAATTACATTCTATAGATGTTGAATTAAAGAAATAAACGGAGCATTTTGCAAATACTCGGTATATTGCTTTCCATGGGTCTAATGTTATTTCATGCATAAATTATTCTAATGTTTTTTAAGGTGTGACGTTATTATTCATATAAAGCAAAACTATTTTCTGTCAATGGCCATTCAGCCAATTTCTTTTTTGTTTAAGCAGAACTTAGCAAACTGGAAGTGCAATGCTCTTCTGCAACTAAAATTGAGCCTAATTCTCTCTCCTTGTTGGAGTGTTTACAGGACAACTTGATCTCACAGAACAGTAGCTCAAGCTAAATACCCAGTTTTATTATCCTCCCTATTCCCCAAAATCCTTAATCAAAACCTACTCAAATTATTAACAAAAAGAGGCAAGAAAAACACCTGGTTTTAACAGGCTTTTGAACAAAAGGTGAGTTCACCATGAAAATCATAATTAAAAAAAGATTTGATTAAGTCTACAGTCATATCAAAAGTGCATTCCAGTAAAAGCTTAGCCAAAAGGTAGAGCTCATTAAAAGGGATCTGGTGGAAAGCAAGACCAAAAAGCCGTGGAAACTAAGACTAGAAGTAAGAGAGATGGTTATTTTGGCTGTCCTATCATTTTCCCCAGATTTTCCTCAGAGCGGGAGGGAATTATCACAGTTGTATAATGTTAGTGATTTGTTCCCAAGGCTTAGTTCTCCTCTCTCAGAAACCCCATAAAATTCTGAATCTCAGGTCTTTATTAAAAAATAACACAAAGACTGAAAAGAAATAAAAGCCAAGAAGATCCTTTTTTATTTTTTTTTTCAGTGGATTTTATTTCCTCCACTGCTTGATTTGTTAATTGATTCCCTGTGAAACTCTATGAGCTGTGCGATTTCTTGTTAAAGACTTGAGCCCTCTGAAGCTTGGATTGGATTTTTCCTCCTTCTAGCATTTTCTGCCTGATTATTCTTACTTCAGCTGGCCTGTTTTTCCCACTGGGGGAGGTGTGAGGCAGAGCTGTTTGACTGTGGCAGCAATGATACCAAAATTACAGGTTACCCTCTCTTTGATATTCTATTTCCCGCCCCAGGGCAAGCTGTGTCATTTATCTGTTATTCAGCTCTGTGCACTGACTGTATGGATAGTTGTAAATAGTGGTAAGAGACACAACAGCAGGGGATGTTCATGAAACTTTGTCTGATTTTGTGGTCTTTAAAGTTTTTCCACTTTGCACCTGGGAATTACCACTTGGAGAACATGCAGTCTGCCCCCTCCTCATACCTGAATGCTGATTAAGAAATGATTTCAAAGATCAGCCACCTTTGAAAACTTATAAATTACATAAAAGGCTTGAACTCGGTATTAGGGATGAAAGAAGGTACATCCTGCATATGTAAACTAAACTGATGAATCACAAGCTGATTTTCTATTTGCGTAAACTTAAATATTTTTGAATTCAGAAGAACCCACTCAGTTTTCACCCACTGGAATTCAATCCATAAATTCATTGTTTGGAAGTGATTTAAGTTAGAAGAGTGCTATTAAGAATAGGGGAAGAAATCAGTGAGGCAATGAATTCTTTCTGTCAAATAATGACTGATTTCAGCTCCCACTGAAGGAAATATTTTTTTGTCTGTAATTCTCATCATGCAACAGCTGTGCTTTAATTTTCACAGGATGCTCACGGAAAATCAAGTAATCATTTAAGATATGTACACATTGGAATGTAAATACTCTGCTGTTTTGTTCCTCTTCTTATTTATGCAATTAGAGGATCAGGCTGACTAACAAGTTTTGACAGAGAATTACATAAATTTTTTTTCTGTATAAACCCACAATCCTAAACAAATACTTTGGCAACCATTTTATCAGACTCTTAAATAATAACTTTGGAAATTCATTCTTAGGTATGTCCTTTATTCCCTCACATGTTCAACCTTGAAAACTGGTATGCATTATTTGGATCAAAATAAGAATATAGAACAGCTATTTAATAACCAACATTTTATTTATTCCTTAATGGTGGAAGACCCAACCTAAACTGCTGTTACAGAGAACTGTAGAATTAAAAACAGAACTTTTAGATGAAACTCAGGGCTGAACCATATGAAACTTAAACTTGTGCATAGATGTAAAGTATGTCCTCAGAAAACAGTGGTCTTTACCTATTAATTTAGAAAATGAGTATTTTAGGGGAGTGGTTTGGTATTTTGGTTTGTTTGGATTTTATTGGTGTGGACGTGCCCACTGTCAGATGATGTCTTGCAAGTCCTGACATTAGAATTTAAATCATAATTTCAACAATCAAAGGAGTAAAACAGTGATGGATATTTTGAACAAACAGTTTCAGAAAGACTGTGATCTAATTAATACTAGAGTCATTGATTCCCAGAATGGTCTGGGCTGGAAGGGACCCAAAAGCCCATCCAGTGCCACCCCCTGCCGTGGGCAGGGACACCTTCCACTGTCCCAGGTTGTTCCAAGCCCCACCCAACCTGGCCTTGGACAATCCAGGGATCCAGGGGTAGCCACAGCTTTCTGGGCACCCTGTGCCAGTGCTTCACTGTATTAATCAGGAAAAGTTATGTTCAACCCTTTGCTAAGTCACACTTTCCTCAAAACTCAGGAATGTCAAGCATATCATGAATTACAACTGTGAATTTTGCTGTGGAATGTTTTATACAGCAAGAGTTCCCAAGAACATCTGTACCTTCAGAAGTTTGAAGAAATTAATAATATTAGATCAGCACCTCTAAATCATTTGCAAACTAAGGACTGAAATGTAGCCTATGGCAAAGTCATGGACCATTAATATGTTGTCAGAGATGTTTAATTATTTATTAGTCATTAACTCACCAATTGTTCTATCAAAACACTTAAGTTTTTCATGTAAATGCTGAAATTTCTTTTTGCTTCCTTATTGTTAGGTGTATCTGGAAACATAATGAGCTTTTAATATTTATGTCTGAAGATATTCTCAAGAAAAAAAAGGTATAATACATTGTTAAAAACTGTTAAAGCCAGGAGTGTTTTCATTTTTTCTGGTAGTTCCTTGGGTGATGATCTCAACATTTTTTTCTGCAGAATAATCTTGACAGTCCACCATAGTAGAAACAGGAGTACCCCTATCATTATATTTTATTGTAGTTGTCACAGAAAATCACATTTATTTTCTTTGTTCACATCTCCTCTCATATTCAGTACACTCATTTAGAATGTGACCTGTCTCCTGTCAGGTCTTTGTTATTTTGACCCCAAAAATATCCCCAGACTGATAATCTTTCCAACTTTTCTGGAGTAATTGTTGTTGTTTTTACTTACAGAGTATCATTGATTTAGGTGATATTTTTCTATTGGCTTGCACAGTTTAATGGATTCAGTCTTTTTTCTCATGTTCTACTTTGCATAAATTCAGGTTTATTTTTCTTTATTATGTACTATAATTTGTTTTGTAAACTTCCCTCATAGTTACACTATCTTCCATGACATGTGTATTGGGTTCTTCCACTGTTCACCCGTTTTGTCATAATTTTAATCCTAGAATTTGTACTGACTCCTGTACAGGGGAAACTCCATGGTTATTATGGATTCTTTTGGGCACAGGCATGAAACAAGCAAGATATGTAGACCTGTTGCTGAAAAAAACCAAATAAACCAACTAACTGAAGAAACCTATGGAAGAATGGCCCTGATTTTTTAAAAATCATTAATTTTATTTTTAAAATCTCATGTCTTTTAAAAAAAACCCTAGAACAGATTCTGTGATAGATGTTCAGCTGTGAATTATATCTACGGGTCATTGGCCAATATAATTGCAAGTGAATAAGCTGGAATACAGGAAAATTCCACTCTTAGATTTTGCGTTATTTGGCTTAGGCTTCCTATCAGTGTTCTTGTAGTCTGTTTCCCCCAGAATCAGGAGCAAAGCTGCTCTCTTTTCACAGTAAAATAACTTTGATTCAAAACTTCAAATTTCCCAGTTCCTCAGGGAATATTGAATGCAAGCCATCAAGGATGAGGCCATTGGCTCCTGTTGGTTGTTCTGGAAGTATCTTTAAGCTCTCAGATAAATTCATTACACATGCACAGGAGTCCATTAAGACTTGGATTCCCTGCAGGATTTCCCTCTTACCTACCAATTTCCCTGACATCTGTAATACGGAAAATGTGAGTAATTCAGGAATTCAGGCAGAATTCCCCCAATAAATCAGAAGCCCCAGTCTCACACATAAGTATGAACAATGGCAATAACAAAATATGATTGAAAACTGTGGTTATCACAATATTCATCATTCTTAGTTTCTTTATTTTGATGAATTCAACTTACCTGATAAAAGAAGCATGAGAAAAATTCCAGAAATCTTCCTACTCTGGTTAACAATCTCGGTCAGAGAATTATTGGTGGGAATTATTAATATTATAGTTTCCTACTCCAGGAAGACAGGAAGAGGAGCATGCAAGGAGCATCTTGTACATATGGTGTGTTTTACAAACACAAAGGTAAAATCCCCCAAAATCTTGAAACAACCAATACCCAGCCAAAAGGGAAGTTTGGGGGAAAGACTGGAAAACCTAGGAATAAATGATGTTATAACATACATGCAAAAGAGCTCTATTGGACAAACACAGGAAAAAAAAATCTCAGTGGGCTTTAGGTCTCGTAGTTGCTGTCTAGGTTTTTATTGCCAAGTGATACCTGATACCAAGTACCAATTATGCCCTCACATCAAAGAAGTTACATTTGAAAAAATCAGAGCAGGTAGCCTTTTTCAGTTTGGGCAGATTTATTTTTTTATGCTGTAAATGTGAGCTAAATATGAGTATGAGCTAAAGACTGTCACTCCCATTGATCTTCACAGCACAGCTTAATACAAATACAGCTCCTTGGTAAATGGATATTAATGCCTTTTTCCTTCCAAGGTAGTGTTAAATCCTCCTGGAAAACATCAAGTTGCACGTTATAATTCATTAACAGAGTGTGACTTTTCCCAGTCACTGTGTTCCAGATGTTATTTGAGCTTCTTCTCCTTGATGCTCTAACCTATCATGCCCCATCTTAAATCTTTCCTACAGAAAACTAGCAATTTTTAAAATACATATAATTCATTAGAGTGTCCCAAAGGACTTGGAGCTTTTACAGGTCTTTGTTTTGCTTCTACACTTTTGGCAAAAGAAATAAAAAGGGGAAAATTTATGCTGGAAGAATGCCAAGAGTAGCCCATTCAATCAAAATCATGTCTTGGTGCAGAGACTATTAGTCAGTCATATTCACATTCTATTTAAATAATTCACTTGTAACACAGAAATTCTAAGTTATTGTGATGTCCTTGAATTGTTCATGGGGTTTGCTGTTCACATTGTCTGGAATGTGTTTGCTTCTCACATTGATTGCAATAAAACCTATTTTTAAAAATATTGCTTATAGTGCACCAAAATCTAGAGTAGCCTACACAGTGCATTATCTGGAGATTAAAAAAACCCCCAACAGTTGCAGTAATTTTGCTTGCAAGTACCAATTCTAATAATTCTGTGTGCAGTGCAATAATGAAAATTGATATGAACTCCCTGTTTGCAATACACAAATTGGAAAGACCATAACACCAACCAATGAAAAGTACTCAGGAAATAAAAAAAGGAAATCAAAAAAAAATCATATATCTTAACAAATGTTTTGGTGTCTTGGCATCTCCTGAAATCACCTCTGCAAAATGCAGATAAAGCAGATGTATTTTTTTGTTTTGTGAGGGAGCAGAGGACCCATTTGGCCAGGGAGGCTGTGGGATCTCCATTCCTGGAGATGAGAACCCAGCTGCTCTTGGTGCTGTGTGACCTGCTCCAGCTGAACCTGCTTGGGACTCTCCAGAGGTCATTTCCAGCATTAACCATTCTGTGATTCTTCTTGTCAGGGACATAACTGAAAATGTACTTTTCTCAAACTCTGTGCGGGCAAAAGATGCCATGTTTTAAAACATCTGTCTAATAGGGGGCAACAGAATGGTTTCCTGTCACAAAAATAACCCCCTCCACAACCCAAAAACTCTTCTGGAGGACCTGCAAACCTGCATTGTGAAAGGCAAAAATAGTGGAATGAATCTAACCTAAATGCCTGTATTGGACACCAAATTCTACACAGATCAATGAGGACAGGATTAGAGCAATGTTGTTCTTTGAAGGTCCTTGCAGCTGCTTCATTTTTGCTCTACATTAATTTCTAGAGGCATAATTAGTTACAGACAGATTTAGAAAAGGAACTTTGCCTTGGAAAGCTGCAGTGACCAGTAAGAGCAAGTTTCAAACTGTTCACAGTACTCCAGGCTCTGGATTTGTTATATAATTTACCTTAAGTAGCAACTGAATGAGTTATTTTCACTACCAATATACTCTATTTATTGCTTTGGGTTTTTTAACCTGTGCCCTTCCAGTCATGCATTAGCATGATGGCAAAATTGCTGTTTCCAGGCTACAGCATCTTCTGTGTCCTTGCTTTTGTTAATTATAAAAGCAAATACACCACACAATTTGCACAAATGTACCACAAGGAGAGTTACCTCAGCTGTTTGAAAAATAAAAGAAAGTTAATTAGTGTTGTTCTTTCTGACACTGGTCCTTCAAACAGTTGTGGATGAGTCTGAGTGGCCTTCTCGTGATGCCATGACCTTGCAGGAGACAAATACGCACAAAACAGTCTTTACAGCTGTAGTCCTCAGAGCTACAAGAAAAGAGAGTAAAAGAATATAGATGGAAGGATGCATACAGTGCACTGCTTGGAGATTAGTGATGCAAAACCCAGATGAAAAGGAAGAAATGTATTAGCCCCCTAAATAATTTTAGGGAGCAATTAACAACAGCAAATAAAATATAATGGTTACAAAAAGATAATGGTAGAATGAAATAATCAAAAGCAGAATTTTACAGGGCAATCCACGTAACAGGCGGATCAGGAGACTTAAAGGTGTAAATGCAGTATGGCAAAACAAATTTGGGGAAAGCATTCTGAAAACTTCCCAGAAAGAGCTCTCATAGGCCTGACTGCTACATGAAAGCACTGGGGCCTTGTCTTCACTGCACACAGAAGGGAAAAAGTGAAGTCATGAAATAAATTAAGTGCTGCACCTACTTTGGGCAGTAGTCAGGACAACCCTTCTTATCAGTAGCTGGTGTCAGGCAGGTCCCTCTCCAAGTGTCCAGGTGATGTTGTCTGAGTGGGGCCATGTCTTCCAGGGTTCCATCCCTGGTGTGGGCTGGAAATAGCACCCAGTAATGACAAGTCAGGTTGTGTTTGTGCCGTGTTATTATTTGTCTTTGTTGAGTATTTGGTATTGTTGTTTTATTGCGGTTTTTTGTTTTGTTTTGGTTTGGTTTGGGTTTTTGTTTGTTTGTTTTTGTTTTTGGTTTTGGTTTTGTTTTTGTTTTTGTTTTTGTTTTGTGGTTTTTGGGGTTTTTTTTTGTGTGTGTGTGGGTTTTTTTTTTGTTTTTTTTTTTTTTTTTTTTCTCTTGTATCCTTAGATTTCGTCAAAAAGTGTTGAAATTAGGCATAGACTCCCCTTTTTGTGTAGCCCCACTCCAGATCCCCAGTAGTCAGGTGGACAGAACTGTGATGATAGTGAACAGCAGGGGTTAAAGGCTTTGCTTGACTCCATCCTCATGTTTCAGATCATGGCTCTGCTGTGACAACCTGGGGGAAAGCAAAAGCAGCTGAGGCTGTTCCTGTGAAAACACCAAACTGCCTTTAGGAAAACAGCAGAAAAGCTTTCTGTGTTCCTGTATGTCTGTTTCAAAATAAGGTAAAACAAAGAGAGAAAGTTAAAGATTTGAAGACCTGAAGAAAATACAATACCCATTGACACGCATGATTTAAAGGAAAATTGTAAAATAAATAGTGCTCCTAATATTTGGGGCTTTTGTTTGGTTTACCTTAACTTAAAATTACAAAATTCAGTGAGGTTTATGACTGCTCCGGTGGATCCAGCTCTGCAATTATCAAGGAATTCTAGAATTATGTGATATATCTGGCAAATTTATGAACAGGGTCTGATTCAGAGTGTTTCTCAGCTGTTCAGAGCCTCACATAAAGCAGCGCTTTAAACATAACAAGCTGTTATTGATTCTGTGAAAAAAAGCAAACATAAGCACCTCTCGTTAGTATACAACTCCCTGATTAGCACTAAAGGTCATGCACAATCTGATGTGTTCCTGGCATTGGACATTGAATTTTCCTAAAAGTTAATTCAAGGATTACAAACCTCTCTGGGCCTCATGGAAAGCTGATAATTATTCAAGTGAGATCCCCTTGCCCTGTCTATAGTCACGTTAATCAGCAGCATGGCTGTGCTAGCTCAGGAGCTGTTGGATAATTAAAAATACATGGCTGGGAAGAAGTCAGTCAGCAGGGAATGCCCCAGATACCAGCCAGCAAAGTAAGTAGAGAGGACATGTAGATTTTTTTTTTGTCCTTTGTCCACTCTCAAAGATCATTTTCTCCTCTGTATTACAAGACATGATTTAATTTGCCACCAATATGATTATTTCTAAAATACATCATTTCAGGTAGGAAGAGTAGACATTCCTTTGTTGAGCACTACTAATTAGTAATGAAACACATATTTCTGATCCACAGCCAGTGTTTTCTTGCGAGGAACCTTCACATATTTACTCCATGTTACAAATCCATTTTGCAAATCTCTCACATTTTCAGTACTCCGAAACATTATCAAATCACAGTATTACAGAATTATAAAATTTCTTTCTTTGGAAGGGACTTTAAAGCACATCTCATATTTCCTTGCCTTGAAAACAGATATGGGCACACAAAAACAGCATAAATACTGACAGTATATATTTTGTCACACTGTAACTAGCAAGTCAGATTCCCTTGTAATAGTCTTGTTACACAGATAAGCATAAACATGGGAAGAACATACAATGTCCAAGGGGCAGAGTTTAATGCCAGAGTCAGCCAACGAGGTGCATAAAAGACACATGCAAATGGTAAAACCTTCAAGGCAAGCACAGGGGTGGCGTGTAAGCAAGCAAGGAAGCTGATGAAACCAGAATTAGCAAGAAAGAAGCTTAGGAAAAATAGTGCCTGATGAGACACTCCAAGCATTTTTAAATAATGGCAGTTGCAAAAGTCTTGTTCAATTTTAATGATTTCTCATTTGTTTTGGAGAACAAACTCCAGCTTCATATGACTAAATATTTGTTAATATGGAAGAAGAATCTCCCAAATTGTGAAAATAGAGACATCATGGTTGAAATAAGTCTATAAATTAGGAAGGAGAAAAAGATTTGCTTCCATACAATTAGAGAGTTTAATTTCTGTTGCTTTGTAAGACAATATCATTGATATCATTCTAAAGCATCTATCAAAAAGCAAGTTGTTCAGATCCTTAACTTATTCAGATACTTATCCTGTAGTATTTCCTAAGTTATCATTGCATTTTGGATTTTGATATGTGACAGTTTCAAAGGGTATGTCACAGACACCTTTAAGAGTCACACCCTTTCTGATAACCAAAGGATTTTAAAAGCCTTATCTATAAATATCACAGCTTTCATTTTAAGCAGAAAATTGTCTGTCATAGTTTTAAATTAAGCAGATGGCTACTAAATAGTTAGATAACTACAGGATTCAGGAGTAGATTTTTGAGATGTTCCTTTCTTCTTGTCCCAACCCCTGGGTGCTGCTCTGTTTTCTCTTTCACATCTGCCTCTTGGATCTCCCTCAGACATATATATATATAATGTTTATTTCTATATTAGCTAAGTGGTTAATTCTCATTGTTCCATTTCTAAGGAACAAAAAACACCTGTGCATCCTAACCATTAACCTTATGTGGCCAATGAGCCAACACAAACCTTTTAACAGATTGAGCCTCTTTCTGTTCACCTATGACAGGTCATGCAGCGAGGTATCCTCTCCTCTTTCTAAACATGCATCTGCTGTTCACTGCCTTTTTTAGCACATAGGTTTTGTTGCAACTCTTCCCCAAGCCATCCATCAAAAATCAGCAGTTGAAGCACAGTCATTTTTATCACACTTTTTCCCTGGAGCACATGTGTTTCTAACCAATACTCTCCTTCGGCAGGAAAGTTGTTGATGCAGTTGTTTTCACCAAGACACGGTGGGATGGTTGGAACAACTGGAGGGATATAATGGGTGGCTGCAAACCCTCTAGAATAAACACGAGGGGAAGGAGAGGCAGCTGTGCAGCCCTGTGTGTGAGGGAGTGTCATTGTAGGACACAAAAGAAAGATGAGAGACTCCAAATATTTCAGAAGGCAAAGAGCATAGAAAGAAAAGCTTTATTGTCTAATTCTTACTACCTTTTATAAGGTGTTCTGATACAGACTTAACATGGCTGGTGAAGAGAACCAACACCTCTCTAATCCCATTGGTTAAACCAGAGAAACAGCAAAACACCACCTGGAGAAAGATTGTTTTGAGAAAGGAGAGTTGTTTGCCAAGATTCTTTTGAGAAAAAGCTTTCTTGAGAAATTTTTCCTTGGGAAAAAGTTAGCAGCTGGAAGCAGGCTAAAATCTCTCAGACCCAGAAATATCAGGCCCACATGGGAGGGTTTTGATGGTCTGGAGCTTGATGATGGTGAGGAGAGAGCTGTGTTTGTGTGTGAGAATCAGGGGGAAGGCCAGCAAGGCAGAGATCCTGGTGGGATTTTGTAAAAGGCCACCAAACCAGGATGAAGGGACAGCAGAACACCCTATGAGGTTTCTGTAAGAAGTCTTGCTATTGCTGGCCTTGTTCCCATGCGGGGCTCCAACTTGCCAGGTGTCTGCTGGAAACACAGCACAATGCAGAGGAAATAATCCAGGAGGTTCCTGGAGTGTGTGAAAGAACTTCTTGACGCAGCTGGTGAGGGAAGGGGCCTTGCTGGGCCCTTCTTTGCAAACAGAGAAGGACTTGTGGGTGAGGTAGTGAACTTGGACCCACTACAGCACCTTCTGGCACAAGTCCACATTGCTGAGCTGCTGAGGGGAAAAAGCAGCAGCTGCACCTGGGGAGGGCACGAGAATATTCTCCAAAGCTACTGATTAAAGGGCTAATTCCTGAAATGAGAACCATCTCCTGTACATATCCCAGCTCTTCACTCCACAGCAGACTCATCAACATCATCAGCATCAGCAGCAGCAGCAGCAGCAGCAGCACTAATTCAGGCTGGAATTTCTCAACCACCTGTTGAGCTGCAGGATATGGATCTGTGTTAGGCTGCAGGTAGCTGTGTTGGGAAACCTCTCTCCAGAGAACTTCCAAGCAGTCTCTATTAAGTGGAACATTTCTTAATGTTATGCAAACAAATGTTACAGGAAAATCGGGTGTTTGCTTTGGATGATGGAGCAGCGGTCCCTTGGTATGGTTGCAACCACAGGACATAAAACCCTGAAATATTTTGAGGACAATGCCCATGCATGTACTGCACTGTCAGCAGATCTGTCTGGTTTTGCTTTGGGGAATCAAAGAAACAGAAGCAGCCCTGAAAGCTCAAATTATGCTCTGAACTTCTGCCAGCTACTAATAAAGGTCAAGCTAAAAATGACAAGACTGTGACTAAAAAAATGTTGCTGTATTTTTCTCCTCCTTTACACTCTAAGAAGAGACTATCTCTTTATAGATCTATAAATTACTGGAAGTCAGGACAAAGATTCCCCAAAATAGTGTCATCGTCCTTAACAGAATACAATTTCTCATCCAGCTTCCAAATGTTCTAGGATTACATCAGTGTTTCTCTTTAATTAGAGGAGAAATGTACTTTTAAAGGAAAAGCTGAGATTTTCTGTTGTTAAATACACTAGAATTCAGAAGTTAAAAATGCCAGATAACATGCTGCATTCAAGAATTTGTGGCAGTTTCTATAGGCATGGCATTAGCTGTGATCTCTTGCTATTTTAGAGTCCTAGATTTCAGTCACATTTATTTTTAGTGTCCTAGCATCCACAAACAACATAGTGCAGCAAAAGTATCTTGATTTTCTTTCAGTCTGTTTCATGTCCTTTCAGATGCTCACAGCATCCCCAAGATGGCACTATGCCATAGAAATATTAAGAGAGGACACAGAAGTTGAAATTAAATAATGGAAAATAAAAGCAACTGCAACATTTTGCAGAACTGATAAAAATAGAATTGAATGTGCATATTAAAACCAGTGCATAGAATGCTAAAACACTGCTAATATTTAATTAACAATAATCATCAAAATGTATTTTTACTTAGAAAATTATTCTGAATATACTGTAGAAAGACTGTTTTATTATCATGATACATATATATATCATATATATAATTAACTCTATGTCAGTTTAATGAGGGGCACTGGCAGTGCCAATCAATTTCTTTGTGTCATTAGTCTAATAGACTAATCAATATTAAACACTGATGTGGTCAAAAATGTATCTTTCTGGACAATTTCCTGCACATCACACCATACATGTGCTGTCATGTGAAAAGGGGAGGTTTCCTCAACTCTGCCAACAGCACAAGGGAGAGCCCCCAGCAGCTCTCCCTCTTTATTTGTGTTCCCTGCTGCCAGTGCCCAGGAAGGATTCACACCACCAGTTTACAGAGTAACACTATTTATTAATATCAAATTGTGACGGGTTAAGATCTGAGGATTGTCAGTGGTAGTATCTGACTGCAAAAGTGTATTCAAAGCAATCCACAGACAAGCTGTAATCCCCAATGAAAGTATTCAGTGCAGACAGTGTGATTCTCACTCAGTAGGGGAGGATACAGGTTCAGCCTGTCAGCTGATCCCAAGTTACGATGGAGTCTTCCTTAAATGTTCCCCATTCTCTCCTTGTTTTTATTTGGTTTCCCCATGTTTAGGTGGAGCTTGAGTGACCCTAGTCATACATACCTTCATTACTGATTGGTGTAAAATTCTCTCACTCTGCTTTTAAAGATACAGTCAAAATAATCTAGAGCGCATGCCCAGTGACGGGTGGTTGGACCTTGGAGGAAGGTATACACTGGGGTGGAGGAGTGTATTAATATTGCAATTAGGTTACAATGAGCCAAGTTCATCTGAGGAGATTGATTTTGCCCCAGTCACCAGCAGGACATCTTCTCCTCTCTCAGCTGGAAAGTGGCACTGGGTTCCTGTGAAGATTCTAACAGGGCCTGACCACGCTGTCTCCACTCTGCTCCACCCTCCATTCCATCTCCCTGAGCAGATGCTATGGTTGCAGATTGTGGGTGTGGAGGATCATGGTGGGATACATGAGTGTCTTGGTTTGGAAAGACAGGTGTCTGCCAGGGAAAGCTGGAGCTTCCCTTGAAATGGAGAATGTAAACCCCCTCCCTCCAAATTATTATCATTTTGTAATAAAGAGGCTTTCAGGCAAAGATATGGGAATAGGAATAACAGTTCTTTACTAGCAATATTAAAAAATACAAATGTAGTAGTAAAAAAACAAACAAACAAACAAACAAAAACCAACAAAACAAACTAGAAACACTGACAGAGTCAGAATATGACCTGACACCCTGTTGGTCAGGGTGTTGGGAGCAGTCCAATTAAGTCCTCCTTAATTGGAGATGAGATGAGTGACAAATAAGGCTCTGTTGGAGCAGAGATGATCCTATAGGAGGGTGTAGTTTTCCTCTGAAGGTCCAGTGGTGGTGAGATGGGTCTGGTCTTCCTCTGGGAATCCAGTGCAAACAGGCTGTCCTGCTGTTCTGAGTCCCAGGTTTTATCCAGGTAGGAATGCTGGGCTCCTTCCCCTGGGTGGAGCATCTCCCCATGGGATGATGGAATTGTATCAGCCCTGCAGTGAGCCTGGATGGCCTGTGAACAGCAGATATCCCCTGGAGGGAGGATGGGTCCTGGAAGAGATAAAGAAACACTGCCCCACCTGGTTTGAACAGCTGCCCATTAACAGAAGGCAGTCACCCACTTGCCCCCTTGCCCCTGGAGTTATGAGGAAAAAAACACCTACCCAACCAGTTTCAACAGATGGCAAATAGAATACACATTTTTGATTACATATTGCAACCCAAGACAGTGAGGGACTGGACTGTTAATGGCAAATTACTCAAATAATCAACCACTTGGCCACCCAGGTGTAAAGGCCTGCTCACCCATCCCTGAGGGCTGCAGGTGGGTGTTGAGCAGGATAAGAGCAAATCCTTCAAGCTGGGATAGTGCTTCTCATGCCAATGTCCTTACACAAGTGGCTCAGCTGTGAAAACTCCCCTCTGGAGAAGTACTGGGCTATTCACACACAGCATGAAAGATTCATACCCTGTTCATGGGCTGTAATTAACTCAACTCACCAGTGTTGATGCAACTGTAAGGTCTTAGAAGGTGTCATCAGTGCCCTGTGATTACATTATCCAGTGTAAAACCCTGGAGGGGATACCCCAGGGGAGGTACCTGAGCCATCCCACCTGAACCTTGACTCTATTCCCTGGGCTTCTGCCACAGGATCCAGCCTGCAACCACCACTTTGACAAGACTCACCCTCATCACTGAGAAGAAAAGAAAAGGAAAAAGACACAGAGGAAAAGGACCAATGGGATGCTGTCAGATACCGCAGAATGCTGATATTTTCTACTTAAGCTATCTCTCTGTCCCACTGTCTCTCTCCCCCTGACTCTCCCTTTTTCTAGTAGTTTCTATTTCTCCCTCTCTACCTCACATTTGCCAATGCATTCAGAGGGGCTAAATTATATCCTTATTTATGAATCACTTGAAATTTGTTTGTGGTCTGTAGGAAGGCACTCTTTTGTTAAAATTATTACTACATGAACTATGCCACAAGAAATGTGTTTCTAGGATTCTGTGCTTTATTTTTAGACTGTTAACAAAATGACAAGCAAGTGGATTAAAATGCGTCTTTCAAAACAGAAAAGTGATACGTAAAGACTTTAACCAGTGTGACAAAATGATCATTGTCTGCCCAGAATTGTTTGTTTCAAGAATTACTGATGAAGATTTGGGAACAGGAGGTGCATTCACAAATGCAGGTCATAAAAATGGAGATGAGCAGACAAACAACAGCCGCCTGCTCTGTGAAACAAAAGCAGCACAACATCACTCTGCTTATTCATTACAGCTGGGTTCAGTGAGCTACTAAAGCAAGCGTGTAATTTAATTGCTTTCATTCATAGACATACCTACCTGTTTAAAATAAGATGCTGGCAGGGAAAAAAAATTGGTTAGGTATCTCATTAAACTAGGTTTCTTAAACCTTGAGTGCTCTCCATTGCCTAGAAACATCTGAAAGTTCCCTAGAAAACCACATTTAATCAGCATTCCTGAGAGTGTCCAAGGCCAGGTTGGACAGAGCTTGGAGCAACCTGGTCTAGTGGAAGGAGTCCCTACTCATGGCAGAGGATTGGAACAAGATGAACTTTCCTCCCAGTCATTCTATGAATCTACCCCAATGAGATCAAATACATAACATTACTTGAGTTCAGGATGTTTTGTAAGTATGTAGCTACCATGAAAGCAAAGGAGCAGCACATTGACGATGTTTTTGAGACAATTTCTCCCTCTTCTTTGTTTTTACTTCAGGACAACCCAATAAAAGTAGATAATTGCCCACTACAGACCATGACAAGACATCATCTGGGATTTGAATTGTTCACTCAGTGAAAGACTTTGTGGTAAAAAACAGGCAAGCAGAAAAAAAGATCAGCATTTCACCACAGACAGCTCACTTGTAACCTTTGCTCACTAATACTCCAGTGTTTGGTCCCAAACACATCTCATCTGCTTGTTTGGAGGATGAAGGAGATATTCAAAAACAGCAAGGTGGTCCCTCATGTCATGTATTTGTGGTATTTTAAGTAAAAGAAAAGCGGGTTATGTTAACAATATTTTTACATGACTGGATCAGCTCAATTTCAGTTTGATACCAAAATCCACAGAATGAAGGAAAGGCAAAAGAGTCTATAAACTTGACTCAAGACAGGGTCAAAACACATCTAGCCTATGGCTGAGTAAGAAATGCTTTATGGTCTGTGTGCCATAAAGAATAAAATATTGAATTTTATCTTAATATTAAAAAAAACCCACAATTGATTATTCCTTCCCTAAATTTATACTCTTTATGGAATGCAAAATTCTACATTCAGCATGACACTTCAATCAACTTTTTTTTGTATAGACTTGGATGAAAAATCAACAGAGGTGCTTTAAAAACTTTTAAAAGCTCATTCTAGTTATGAAAGTTAAATCAGGTTTTAACAATGAAAGATGTCCCTTCCCTTCCCTTCCCTTCCCTTCCCTTCCCTTCCCTTCCCTTCCCTTCCCTTCCCTTCCCTTCCCTTCCC
>JBBMKD010000005.1:26383399-26429816 GCA_037834095.1 Argya squamiceps | reverse complement strand
TGGAGCCGGAGGCTTCCCCGCGGCTGCTGCCGAGCGTGGAGCATCCTTCCCCCGCGGCAGCCGGGCTGGCACCGGCACCTGCACCGGTACTGACACCGGAATCAGCATCGGCACCGGCATCACCATCGGTACTGACACCGGAATCAGCATCAACAGCAGCACCGGCATCAGCGACACCCCCATCAGCATCGCCGAAATCCCCATCGCCCGCGGCACCGACATCCCCATTGCTCCCGGCACCGACATCCCCATTGCTCCCGGCACCGACATCCCCATCACCCCCGGCATCGACACCGGCACCGGCAGCGGCAGCAGCATCGCCTCCGGTGTCACCATCACCACCGGCCTCGGCACCGGGATCGCCGCCGGCACCAGGTGAGCGGCTGGCGGATGCTGGGTGCAGGTGACGTGGTGGCACCGAGTCCCTGGGCCACGGCGGGTGTGCCCTGGGCTCACCGGGGCCAGGGACCAGGTGCCCACCCCGGGGACTCGGTGCCCACCCCGGGGACCGGGTGCCCACCCCGGGAAGGAGGTGCCCACCCCGGGGACTCGATACCCACCCCGGGGAGCGGTGCCCACCCCGGGAAGGAGGTGCCCACCCCGGGAAGGAGGTGCCCACCCCGGGGACCGGGTGCCCACCCCGGGGACTCGGTGCCCACCCCAGGAAGGTGGAGAGGCCGGAGGGTCAGGGGGTGGGGGTGGCCTCGGGGACAGGTGGGTTTTTGGGGGGATGAAAGTTTGCAGCAGCTGCAGTGGGGTGTCTCTGGAGGGCTCGGGGTGTCTGTGCCCCCCGCCCCGGGGTCAGGGGGCTCCAGGGAGGATTTGGGGGAGCAGTGCAGATAGACAGCAAGGCTCGTCTGTCTCAGGGTGGGCACTTCAGATCAACCCCCATGGCGGCACCCTGGCACGTCCTGGTCATCGCTGCCCCCTCCACCTTTCCCCGTGCCCTGCCCTCTCCTCCTCTCAGCTACCGCGACAATTCTACCCTTCACCCCCAGCTCCAGCCCTCAGCTTCCCGGGATGGAGCTTCCCAGACCATTTGGGCCCGGGGAGCTGCGGGGGTCCCCAGGCACGGAGAGTCCCCCCAGGGCTGAGCACCCCCCGTGCAGGGGACACACTCCTGTGGTGTTTCCTCCCGGGAGGAAAGGGCTTCCCCCAGGGACGGCCCCTCCTCCCTGCCTTCGGGGCATCATTTTGGCAGATCGCCCCTGCAGATGCTTGGATCGGCTCCCGTTGGTCCCCGGCGCTGGCTGCTGTCCCCAGGCTGGGTGGCAGTGCCGCCGAGGAGGTGGCCGAGGCAGGATGTCCCGTGCTCACCCCGAATGCTCCCGGCCCGTGACCTTGGGGGTGCACCAAGGGACACCTCAGTCCTTGCTGTGACAAACAGACACAGCCCTGTCACTGTCCTCCTGTCCCCACCCTGCTCAGCACCATCTCCCCCCAAAAAGCAGGAGGCTGGGAAGGGGAAAGGTGGTGGCAGAGCCAATTCTCTCTTCTTTAAATCGAAGGAATCCCAGCATTTGTCCCCTGGGAGGCAGAGTGGGGGTGCTCTGGGGGGCTCAGCTCCTGGGGCAGCTGGAGGAGCTCTGCCCGGGTGCTCCAGACCTTGGGGGACCATGAGCAGGATGGGGACCATGGCCCTGCCCTGCCCTTGGCTCCTGGAACGGGCAATTCCCACTCCTGGCTCAGCCCTGGGGTGCTGGATCTGGCTCTGCTCCATCACAGAGCTCTGATCCCAGAGTGCCTGCACAGATTCCTTCCCTCCTTGGCTCTTGGTCCCTTCCCTCCCAGGGGCCAGGGGTTTTGTCACAGGCTGGTGGTGACAGCTGGAGAATGCTGATGGTGCAGGGATGGCAGGAAACACCTGGATCACCTCCTTGCAAGGCCTCACCACCTTGGGTGGGGGTTGCTGCCTCAAAACTGGGTGTCCTGGAAGTTTCCCACCTCCCTCCTTGGTTGAGCTGCAGTGGGAAGGAGAGGATCCCCCTGCACCCAGGGGCGTGGGGCTCCCTGGGGAGCCAGAACCTGCAGGGAAGGTTCATCTGCCTCTGCTCCCTGCAATTCTGCGTGCTCTGGCAGGGCTGGGAGCCTCCTCCATGCCCAGCTGGACCAGAGACCTCCCCAGGTACCACCAGTGTCAGATGGAGGAGAAGGAGCTCGTGCAGGGACATGAGACTCCCGTGGCACACGAGTCCAGGGTCACCCAGCCCATGGCCCAGCCTGGGATGTGCTTGGTGGCACCCAGCTGGCACTCAGTGACAGCCCACAGCCCTTGTCACAGCTTCCCCTGGCACCAATCCCTGTGCCACCCACGGCTCCACAGCCAGGAGAGCCCAGGCTGTCCCCGTCCCCATCCCCGTGTCTGTCAGTGTCAGCTCCACCCGGGATGCTCAGGCTGGAGCAGAGGGGGAAAACAGTTTGGGGAGGAGGGAGCCCGAACCTGCTGAGGAATGGAACTGCTCTGGGTGTGGGTGACGTGTTTATTATGCAAAATTACCTGGTTTTATTATGTAAAATTACAGTTTGTGGTGTGCCCGAGCAGGGAACTGATGGTTCTGCTGGGAGCTCCATTACCCAGGGCTCAATCACCCTAATTACCCTCATTAGATCCCTGCCTTCCCCACGGAGATGTGGAGCTCCTGTTGACTGCCCTGACGCCCAGAGCAGGGCTGGGTTATCCATGTGCCAGTCTGTCCCCGTGGGGCTGGGGGTGGATCCCATCCCCTCATGCCAAAGGGGATCTCACTTTTCCCCCTTGGACTGCAAAAGGACCTGGATGGTCCTCAGCCAGTGGGACTGAGGAATGTGGGGGAGGGAGGCTCACCCAGCACCTTTGTAGGGCCCTTGATGGGCACCAAACTCCCCAGGAGAAATTCCTGTGCTCCTCCCACCACTCCAGCTGATTACCTTTAATCAGGTAATTAAAGGGAATTAACTGATGGGGGTGGAGGATGGAATAGGAATAGCTCTGGAACAGGTCACAGCCTCCAGGCTGGTGAGCACCTGGCTGGCCTGGGAGAGGCTGGAGTAGCTTCCCTTCCCTTCCCTTCCCTTCCCTTCCCTTCCCTTCCCTTCCCTTCCCTTCCCTTCCCTTCCCTTCCCTTCCCTTCCCACAGGGACAGACACGGACACCCAGCTGTGAGTTTGGAAAGATTTATTTTTCACATATACCTGTGGATTATGGCAGTGAGATAACTGGTGTGAGAAGTAGACTTGTATCTCTTGCATGTCTTTTCTTTAACAAAAAAACCAAACAAAACCAACCAACCAACCAAACAAAACAAACCAAAAAACCCAAACCAAATAAACAAAAAAAAAAAAAAAGAAAAAAGAAAAAAAAGAAAGAAAACACAAATTCATAAATAATAACCATAATTGCACATATTCACATATCCCAGAAACCACTGACATGCACATAACCATTTAGTCCTATCCTATTGAATGATGTATAAGATACAACAGGTTGAAAATCACTTTCTCTTTTGTGGGAAATCAATATTTTTACACTTGTTTTCTTTTCCACTAGCTGTTTTAATTTTGCAAAGATGACAGTTAAAAGAGCTCCATTTGAGAATATAAATCTTCATTCAAAATATGATTTGCCATTTTAGTATTTTTTCCATTAAGGCACGTCATGTCAACAGTCCAAGCTCATGAACTGTTTGACACATTTTACCCATCAGTGTCAAAACTTCAAACCTATTCATTACAAGTTCCAATCTGCAAAGACACTCTGAAAAGACAACAAATAAGACTTTTAAATCAGGATGGAGGATCTACTGAGTTTACTGATATTGTGGAAGAGATTTACCAACAAAATGAAAATAAAATATTTCAACCTTCATATTAGGATATTACAGCAGTGTAGCTCCACATAATAGTGTCTCTGGGATAATATAAGGATCTTTCTAAAAAACCCCTTATTGTAGAGAAGTTGAAATGTTAAGATCTAGAAAAAATTCTTTCAAGTGTTTTCCCTTTTAGAATTTTGTGAAAGTGAGTCCATGTCATTAAAACCAGAAATAAAGTCAAATTGAATCAGCTTCTTCCTAGTCAGAAAAAAAATTTCTAGTTTCTCAAAAATACTATTAAAAAAAAAATCTGAAAGAAATTTCTAATTGCTAAAAATTTATTTATCAAGATTTTCCCAAGTGTTTATATCTATTTATAGCTGAATGCTCTTAATTTTGTGGAAAATGTGGAAATGTTTCCTTTCAAGTTTTTAGAGACAGTTAAATGTTAAGAAAGAGATTTGCCAGCTCTAATTGGCTGTACAACCAACAAAGACATCTTCATGAAGCTGGTATGTCCTTGTTCTACATATTCACATATCCAAGAGGAGATGGATCAATCCAAAAGACTCTCCAGCAAACCAATGAGACCAACGAGAGCTTTAGCAACATTATCTTCAAATTATCAAACTTACTCAAAGCTTCAATGTTATAGGGAGCATTGCCTGATAGTGCTTAGGGGAAAATTGTGGGTTTTTTATGTGATCAGACTGTTAGAGCATCCTGCTGGAATAAAACTGGAAGGAAAACAAAGATGTCTTTATACTTCCAGGTTAGCTGTGTGTTTAAGAGGAATGAGGAAAAGGAAATTATGACAGCTCCTTTTTATGCTTATGACTTCTGATGCCTAAAATTTCAGGAATAAAACAATATATTTGAATGGAGACTTCTTGAGTGGACTTTCTGTGGTTCTAATGGTGAGAAAAATTGAATAATATTTGTTCCTCTACAGCATCACTTAAAGGAAAACAAAAAGCTCCTAGAGCCTCAGAGAAAGTCAAGTTTAGTGTTGAAAGAAAAAGGAGAGAAAAAATGATCTAATTTATATAAAAAACTTGGCAATCAGTAGGAAAAATTTATAGTAAACTCCTGAAAATTAATTACCTTGTTTAGGGCCAAAAAGAGGGCTAAGGGACTGGAGCATCCATCCCACAAGGAGAAGTTAAGTGGCCTGGGACTGTTTAATCTGGAGAATAGAAAACTCAGAGGAAAAATTTTTAATATATAAAAACCTGATTGGATTTAAGCCCATGAAATTTTGTCTCAACATAAGAAAGCACATTTTTGTAAAAGGAATCAAACAGTGAAACAGGTTGCCCAGCAGGTTTTAGAGACTCCAGTATGGGAGATATTAAAACTCCAAATGGACAAAATGAAAAAATGCTGAACACCAGCCGTAGCTTATCCTGCTTGAGCAGGAGGATGGCACCTAACAATATCCAGGTGTGCCTCCCAATGTCAGCAATTTCATCTCATTCTCTTCCTCAAGCACCATTTTGATGCATAACAATGACTTCACTTCAGAACCTTGCCTGAACGAATGAATGAATGCAGAATTACTTTACTAATTTGCATTTAACCCTCAAAAGGACATTTAAAAGGGATTTTTTTTTCTTGAGGAGAAAATGAGTATGGAGGCCTGGTAAATCTCTTTCTTAGCATCAGGAATGAAAGAAAAAAACATCCGCAAGTATTCCAGAAGAGATTTAATGCTTTGAAATCTCAGCTTTGAGCTGTAGAGAAGAGACTTACCAAATTTTGAGCACAACATGCTGTTAATTGCTGAAGACTTGGGACTTTGCACAGCAACATGAGCTTTTATATATATATATATATATATATATATTAGAGATGTGTCCAATAACCTATTAGGCTGCATGTGTGAGTCTAGTACTAATTACAGATCAATAGAATTTGTCTTTAACACTCAATACTTCACTGAACTGCCTCTGCTGATCTGCCAATACTTCTACAGGAACACTCTTATTTCTCCATAGCCTTGAGTGAAAACTCAGCACCCAAGAGACTGACCCTCTTTCTCTTCCTCTCAATCTTCCATCCCGCACATGATATGTGGGATGGACAAAGAAACCTACACAACAATAAATAATAAAATGTTTTCCTTTGTTTTGAACAGTTTCTCATTGAAGGCCAACTCCTTGCCAGCCTTGCTGCTGTTGCTCTGAGAATTATCTGGGAAAATATACTAAAAATGTAAGAAGGGACAGACTGACAGGAAAAGACACACAGAATTTGGAGAATATCAACAAAAACTTGCAAAAATAGATGAAGCCTTGTTATTAAAGGAAAAGGGCCTGCAGGAAAAAAAAGGGACGAAGACTAATTAACCCATTTCAGGCTAATTAACTGATTAACAACACCTATGAGGTGGTCAATCCCATGGCACAGCCTTCGTGAAAGGGCTGGATAACAACATGTCAGATAAGAATGCCAGGGTCAGCAGTGTCTGAATTGAAAATACAGAGATGTCTGAAGAGGGTCTTGTTGCAAAAATGATCTCAGAGTGTGTGTAGGTGGGAGGGGAAACTGAATCTTCTAGGTACTACTTACAGAAGGGTATTGGGACCTCTGTAGGTGTTCATTGACATTGTGTGTCTAGACTTTTTGTTTGCCTGTTGTATTGCTAAGAGTGATCACAGTTGCAGAGTTCCTTGCTGCTGGTTAATGATATGTCACTCCTAAATCAATAAACCACTTTAATTCTGATTTAGAGCAAACTACGTGAACTAAGCAGCTTTTGCCTGCAACAATAGGAAAGTCTTAATATTGACTGAGATTATGACACAGTTGGTATGAGAAAGTATTTGTTAATACTGTTCACATGAAAAAGGGGTTTTTTCAGAAGAACCCAACAGAAAACAAGGGAGGAGGAGCTGCCTGTCCTTTATCCTCACTGTCAGATGCCTTGTAGCCCTGGCTCCTTTTCTTACTCAAGAGACAAGGCACTATCAAGTCTCCCTGAGCAACCCTTCTGAACCCTTCACAACCCTCCAGTTGTGATCATTCCTGCATGCCCAGTCTGGTGGAAATGAGGGGAAGTGACTTCTGTAAGGTTTACAGACATGGGAAATTTTACTGAGTTTCATTGTATATATTCTAAGAAAATCAGAACATAGTGTTACTCAAAAACCTTCTTCTCAACAGTCAGCTCTCTCTTATGGTTGAACCCCAGGTGAGTTCTAGCTTCCAGATTTAATTTCCATCACTCAGCAATCTTCTGGGTGCTGATGAAGGATTCCCATTCCTTGCTGAGCCTCAGGAACTCCTTTCCATTGCCCCTAAGGTCTGGATGACACTCCATGGCAATGTGACACCATTTCTTCTCATAGAATCCCAGGATCGTTGAGGTTGGAAAAGACCCCCAAGATCATTGAGTCCAACCTGTGACTGAACACCACCTTGTCAAACCATAGCACTAAGTACCATGTTCAGTCATTTCTTAAGCACTTCCAGGGATGGTGACTCCACCACTCCATCATATTTGCTGCAATTTTGCCTGCTCAGTTGCTCTTTCACCTGATCCAGCCACCCTACTTGACAGAACACAACATAAATCACAAAACAAAAGCTAAATATACAGTCTACAAAAATGTATCATTTCTTATTACACATAAGAATAAAAAAAATATGTAAACAAACCATATTTTCTTCCTGTTGTCATTCCTTCCCACCTGCCCTTAACAAATGCCCAACTCTGTGGCCAAAAGCTGGAGGGAATCTCCGGAAAACTCCTGAAAACCCCAGGCTAGAACAAACGTACCAGAGGTTCTTTCTTAAAGGCATTTACAGCATAATGGATATGTAGTTCCCTGAAGAATTTCCTTTCCCAGGCAGTTGAAAATCATAATGTAAAGTAATTTGAAAGGTTAATGATCAATTAGACCTGGGGGCAAACATTAACTAGAGGGCTTGAAGGAGTTTGTCCTTTGGGTTTTCACTTTTTTGAGATGCTCCATCAAGCCAAACCTTCAGACTTTAGCTGAAGTGAATTACTCATTCAGTGTTTTCTTCTAACATGTGATTTTTTTCTTTGGGGAAAAAAAAAAAAAAAGATAAAACAGCAGAAACAGATTTCCAACACTCAGTAAAAAAAGTTACATATATTTAAAACATCTCCATAAGTGATGAACATATATTTTTTCTCTGCAAGAATTTAATAAGGATAAAAATGTAAACACCTACGGTAGTCAGCAGAGGCATGTCTGGCAATGCTATCATCTGTATTTACCTCATGGATTAGAGCTCAGTTGCTGAATGAAAACTCCAGTGTGGTTTATACACAATATCCTTCATCCATCACCCAGTTTTTATTCAATTTTCTTTAACACAGAGGAAAACTTTTGTCACTTCAATTTTCTAGGAAGGCCTTAGCCATTCTGAAAGGAGCCATAGATAGAGAAACAGTCTAACATGCCCCACTGTGTGATCGCTGTGCCTTTCCTGTATTGGAAATATCTGCTTCCTTACCTACTGGAAAGAGATTGTGGCTCTGCTGTGCTGAATGTATAGGCAAGGATCTGTCTTCCTAAGATGCCTAGATATACTTACTTAAAGAGGATGTAGTCAATAAATACTAGAAATTTTTAGGTTGAAAAAGACCTTTAAGAACATCAAGTCCAACTACTCCCCCAACTCTGTTGTCTCTTTATTCTATCATTTCTATAATCCTGCACAGAATAGAAGAATAGAAGAATAGAAGAATAGAAGAATAGAAGAATAGAAGAATAGAAGAATAGAACTTGTTGTGAACCTTGATATAGATAAGAGCAATTTAAAATTAGATTTATATCCATCAGAAATGCAGGTACCTCAGTCCTTGTTTCTTGAGTTTTTATGAGAATAATTGTGGCTACAGCAATATTTTGAGCTGATTTTGAGGAGAGCCTCTACTACCATGACAGAACAAGAAACCTGCTCTGTAAAGCTCAGACTACTTAGGATAAAATTATAGTATCAAATGCTGTGTTGTAGGGAAATGCTGAACAGGATTAATTAGAGTTATTTTAGGTAACAGAAGCAGTTTATGTGTCGAGCATAGAGTTGAGAAGACTAATATGCACATTCTCCTCCATCAGTCTGTTAAACTTCTATAAGCACTGGCATGTATTAAAATAGAAAAAAAATAGCAAATTAGTTCATGCTGAGATCCATGCTCTGAAGTAATGCTTGCAAAACCCAGCAGGTGGGCTGCAGTATGGCTGTGACTTTGTATTTATAAAGCATCCTAAAAAACTTCTTGGAAGGTATTTTTCCTCCTTCAGAGTCCTGCTGGTGAACTGTTAAACTTCATTGGCCTCATCTGGTTTTCATAAAGCATTATCTTAAAGACACTGAACATCTGAGATTATAAGGTATTTAGTTCCCCACATTGCAGTATTCTGTGACAGAACTAATGTGATTTATAGCAGGCTATGGAAAAAGTCTGGATGAATAACAATAAAAAACCCAGGGTTAGGATGCTCATCTGTTACCATACTGGACCTTATTGTAATGCAGTGAAGAATACAATTAATTCAAAAGCCTTTGACCACTTTCCATGCTCTAGAAGCTTGAGTCTATTAAACCTACATAAGTATTGGTCATTTATTAGGAATGAATTTCAAAATTGTACAAATCCATTTTTTATACAAATAGCAGAAGGCGCCAGACCAGATTAATGACTAAAGTATTGCCTGCCAAATTTCTTATTTAATTAAAACTTTGTCTTTTCCACTCTAAAAATGAGAAGAAAACTACTAGAAGTGACTTAAAACCTGTTTTTCATATTATGTAAAAATAGTTGGGCTTTACTAATAATAAAGTTTTTCTGGTTTTTGTGTAAATTAGTGTAAGAAGTAGATTGTGCAATAGAATTTAAGACTCAAATTCCATCACAGAAAAAAATCATCCAGTCAATGAAAATAAATCATATGAATTATTTTTTGCATCACATTAAAATAAATCACCATTTTATGTTTATTTGTTTAGGCCAGACCGGGGTTTCAGTGTTCTAGCAGCTCTTCATAGATGTCTGAAAATGCAACACTGTCCTAATAATTTTTGGGTCTGAATCCATGCAGATTTTGGAACTTGATGGAAAGTTTCCAGGTTCTTCAAGAGGGACAGGCAGAGGTAGAAAGGACATGGAGGGTTGGAAAGGAAATGGAAATAGAAAGGTTGGAATGTCTGGAGCACATCGAGAGTCTCTAGGTAGGAATCAAGGAGCAAACAATGTGGATGCCACTGTGGGAACAAGTGCCCCATAAGAATGATCAAGAGAACAGCAAGAAGTGCCATCTTCCTCAGCAGCAGAACTGTGTCCTCTGGTCTCTTCTCCAGTTCCTTTCTGGAGAAATCTAGAAATGGTCCAGAAATCTGGAGCAGAAATGGTCCAAATCCACTGTACTGAAAGTTAGAATTCTCTTTTCCGATGCTTCTAATGAGCCCTCCGCACAGTCCTGGCAGTCCCAGGCAACCCATTCCCAAGATGATGGGTAATAGAAAGTGTTATTCATTCTTTGAATTCCAGCATACTTTGACAAGGAAAATAAAGTACCAGTAAGATTTCCTAATGGTGGGATCTCATCTGCAGGGCAACTACAAAATTATTTCAAGTTAAAGACAATTTCACAAATCCGGAACAGAAAAAGGAATGTTTCTCACATCAAACCTGATTCCTGTTTGGTTTTGCCCTCTTCCCCTCTAACAGCATCCTGCAAATGTCCATCTGGAATGCAGAAGTGTTTCCATAAATGATAGGTTGTTTTTCATCCTGGTGGATCTATACAAGGGTGTTTTTCAATTCCAGGGAAAGCATCACCCAAGGGGAGTCCACACATTACAGCTGAGGCATTCGAAGATCATGTCAATCATCTGATGTTAAATCTCTCTCCTCAGCTCCCTGTAAGGTTTGTCTCTCCTTCCCTAGGGACTTGTGAATATATTTTGTTGCTCAGTAAGATACAATACTAGAAGAGCTACAACCACAGCTCTAAAAGAGTGTCTCAGTCAAATCACTCTAGCTGGAATGCTAATAACTTACACTACCAGAAGATAAAACTCTCCATTGTCTCAATGAACTGCTTGGGTAGCTGGTCTCACCTTCCTCAAGAGCAGACACAAACTTACAATCAGTCTTAGACTTTCCTGAGTACAAGCTACTTCTGTCTCCAAATATCACAACATGAGCTTAACAGTATATGAATTATTTTTTCAGAGTTGGTAGACAGTGAGCTGCTTAAATGATTAACAGATATTTTCTACAAACTGGATTGTTTTTATTCTCTCATCCAAAAAGGCGCAAAATGAGCTAAGGAAATGTGCTGGGGAAAGAAAAACAAACAAACCAGTTACTGTATATTTCTCCTAAATTTTTATCTTTCCTGATGAGGTTTATTAATTTGTTTTCCTCGATCTCTGGGGTGGGAGCAGTAGCCTGCACTCTTGAGGCACTTTCCTTGTCTTAAAATCAGTGATGCTCAACTGCAACACCAACTACTCATCCTCTACCTCTACTCACTGCCAAGCTTTAAGTATCTCCAAAGCTTCCTTTCAACTCCAAATCCCAGATCTTTGGATTGACTTATTATAAATGTTTCCAAAATATCAGGTCTCAAGCTAGAAGCATTCTTAATGACTTTTTTTATTCATTTCATCAGGGAATCATTCTCTGCCACCTGTTTTTAACCTTCCTACATCTTCCATGATTTAATTTCTGTCATTCTGGTATATCACTCTTACATGTCAGGGAAAAATGTGCCAGCTGAGATACATCATGACACAAACCACCCAAAACACCTCTACTCCTGACAGAGCATTAGACCACCCTATTCTCCATCAACTCTCTCCCCTGTTTTCAGATAATCACACAATCACTGAGGCTGAAAAGGGCCACAGAAGGGCTCTGCTGCAGTTCAGATGAGGCTGCTCAAGGTTTTGTCCAGTCAGGGCTCAAAAACCTCCAAGGATGGAGGCAGCACAGACTCTGTGCAATCTGTTCTGCTATTTGCCTGTCCTATTTTCAAGCACTGTGCCTCTGAAAAAACCCAAAGCTGCTGCTTGCAGGATGCACAGAAATGGTAACAGAGCAGCAGTGGAAGAATTTAAGGGCAAAAGTAATCATGCATGCAATTCCCAGAAATTTATCTATGGAAATATACAGGGAATTTGTTGAAAATTTCTTTCGATCCCTTTCAATGCCTGTTTGTCCTGCCCTTTCTGGCAATTTACATTTTCATAACACATTCTGAGGACAGAACAGGAAGAGACACCCCTCTGAGCCACAGAAAGTCAAGCCATGGCTTTAATGGAACCCTCTCTAACTATTTTAAAACACATTACACAGCAATTTCAAAAATTCTGTGGCCAAGACAATCTCTAATTGCTGCCTCCTAATATATTCCCTGTTTGCATTTTTCCTCCTCTATGCAATATGCATTACTAGAGATGCTAAATGGTTCTTAAAAATTGATTAAAGTTGACTAAGCTTCCTGTGTCTGCTTGCTCATTCATACATTGGAAAATGAGTCAGCACTGATTTAACATGTAGGAATTTCACAAGATGCAACAAAACTTGCATGCTGGACCAGAGATATTTAATTATGCAATATCTCTGGGCTAGCAAAATATTTAGGTATATGCTGCTGCTATTTAACTCAGTGGCTTTTCTATCCAGGATAAACTCCATGCATTACTAGGATTTGGCATAAATGTTACAATAGTTAGTACCAGAGATACAAAAGCATTAATGTTTTTTGCTATCACAGAAATGCTTTTAAAGAAGTAAGTTAATAACTAAATAATGAGGTAATGTTGTTTGGTAATGAGTCTTGAAGAATTTCAGTTTTATTTTGCTTAGAAATTCTGAATCTGAGTTCTTGATGCCTTAAAAGTACACAATCTTTAAGTTGTGTACTTTTGCAGTGGGAAAAAATGAACTGGAGGCAATTTGAGAAGGAAGCTCAAAGAATCCTTTTATATACATGCATTTAAAATTTATATATATATATTTCTACCAAATATAGTAGCATAATATGATAAATATATATATCTCTCAAGCTGTTTACTTTCTGCAAGATTAACAGAGACAGCTTGGGTTTGGAAAACAAATAAATAACTGTTTGTTGTAAATTTCACATTAACTGTATCTTTTTTCTTTTTAATAAGTTTAATTGCTGCCTTGAAAAATGCAAAATTGAGTGCAACTGGAGAACTGCTTTGACTTGCCTGCTAAGAATGTCAGTAGTTATGTGAAAGCATATCACATTTGGAAATACTGAGAAATATGCCAGACAGAGCTTGAACTAGACGACCAGAGAGAGCAGAATTAATTAATTAGTGCCAGTTGATGTACAGTTTGTGTAGGGCAGCTCTAAGCTCTCAGTGCATTCCATCCCTAATTTTGTATATTATGTAAGATGTATAAACCTTCATTGAGAACTTAAGTAAAAATGTGTGGATGTATTTTTATACAACAGAAAAAAAAATTATTCTTCATACAAAGGTCTGTTTTTAAAAGAATATAGGTTTCCTTTTCCCAGCCAAAAAAGAAATCTCTGTTCAGGCTCATGCCTTCAAGGCCACCTACATTCAGAAGAGCACAAAACCTGCACCACAACTTTAGGGAAACTTTTAAAAAAGGCTGGGAAGATATGCTGAACTCTAACCCTTATATCCTGAACTGAAGCCTTCATAGCTTAGACACTTCTCTTTCTCTCCCTGAGTTTAGTGTATTCAGACTGAAGTTATCAAAGAAAGTTTTCCTAATAGACAGATCTTAAATCTCTTAGTATTTCCCAAGGGAAGTAACAAAAGTCTGGTACTAAACCTACTGGAAACCAGCCGTGATAAAATCCTGGCACACATAATTTAAGGAAGACTGCTTCCCTGGCTCTCGAGGGATCACCAGTTGTTCTGTCAAATAACTGCACTCTGTGGATAGACAGGACACAATTTACTGGCATTAGCTGAGGGAAAGGGACTTTTCTTTTGGACAGAGATGAGGATGTGAGACTTCTGAAGAATCACAAAATATTCTGAGCTGGGAGGGACCCACAAGGATCTTTGAGTCCAACTCTTAAGAGAATGGCCCATGTGGGGATTGATTCCCAGCCTTGGTTCTGACCAACTGAACCACTGTGGCATGGTGTCAGAGGGATGTAAAATTCTGTCAGTTATTACAACAACATCTTCTGACGTTTTGGAGCTTCAAAGCTATCATTGCATCATGGTGAGGAGAAGAGCAGATGTTTTTTAAGTTTTTCTGCCAATTCTTTGCACACACACATATATACACACATATATATATATCACACATTGTGTAATCTACATAGTCATGCAGCATACATGCAGACATAAAACTCAGCTTGTCATGCAGCCAAAATCCACTAAAAGCAATGGGGACTTGTTGCTATGGAATTCTACATCCTGAAAGAATCCTTTTAAACCTGTTTGTTGAGCCAAATGGTTTGTAAAGATGCCTCTGGCTTGCTGCTTTCAGCAACACCATCTAGTGCACATAGGTTTGTGCCAGAAAAGAAAACAGGACAGATCACTTTTATCCCATCTTTAAAAAACCCAAATCCCTGGCTGGGTATAGTTTACACTGAAACTAGGAGGGAAAACTTGTCCTATAATTTGATTTCTGCATTGTTAAGTTATTAACCATCATCTCATCTTTCTCTCCCTGAGAATGTGCATTGGATTAATTTTGGTAATCCCTGTTTGAAATGTTAATTCAGATTTCTTTATAAAACAGAAAAGAGAAGAGGTCAGAGTCTAATTAATTGAAGTGACACCCAGATTTTATCTTGTATCTATCTTTTCAAAAGTAAGTATCAGTTTTCCCGAAATAAGAAGAGAAGGAATATTTAACCCTAATGACATCCAAGGTTCAGCAATATTTTCTGGACTGTGGTGCCTAACAGAGATAGATGATGTTATCTTACCTTCTAATGGAAAACTGCAGAAAGATAAAAGGTAATTGGGAAAATAAAATTCTTTTCAGGAAGCTATGAATTTAACTCTCTTTAAAGTATAGATAATTCTCTTAGTAAGCCCTTAAGAGGAATGATCATGTTTTCTGCTGCACTGACAATGAAAGGTAATCCAAGGAGATTATATTTTAGCAAATCACTAATTACATAGTTCAATAACTTAAACTGTATGGTAAACAGAGAGGAGCCAAACAACCCAAATCTGTCACTGCTTCGTTGTGTTGGGAAGCTGATGGGTTTCTTTACCCAAGAAGAGATTAATGTGGGTTTTTTCCAACTGTTTGTTGTGAAGCTGTGATATCTTAGATCAATAGCAAGCACACAAATTTAGGGGCATTCAATAGATTTTCCCTCAATTCAAGTGCGGGAAACTGAATCTTCATGAAACATGCTTTTACAAGTGTAACAATTCAGTAACATAGAAAAAGGAACCATAGAATCACAGAATATCCTGAGCTGGAGTGACCCACTAATAGAAAAAGGGTACTAAAAAGGAGACAGAAGAGTGAGATTAAATCAAAGGTGTGCGTCTCAATGACTGTACCAAGATGATTTATGTTAAAATACAATGAGATGAAATACAAAAAATGATAGAATTATTTTATATACCTGATTGAAGGCCAGATGAGTGTACAGAAAAAAACCCAGGTAAGCTGCTGTCCCTATTTTCTCAACTGTGCAATTGTAGGGATCTAGTCTTGGGATCATGGAGACAAGGTGGAATGGCTACCATGATCAGAGCACTGCAATGAAGAGATACAGGCTCTGTAGGAATGAAAGGATGCAATGAGGGGCAATGGGCCTTGCCCTTCATGTGAGAAAACACCTATGGTGCATGAAGCTGTGCCAGAGGATGCATGAGGAGACAAGGGAGAGTTTATAGGTTAGGATTAGAGGAGGCAGGTGAAGGTCTGCCCCAGGCTGCCTGACTGGAAAGTACAAGTGGATGAGGACTTCTGTAGACAGGAGCAGCTCTGGTCCTCATGGGGTTTTTTTCAACCACCCTGATATCCGCTGGACAGACAGCACAGCAGGGCATAAACAATCCAGAAGATTCTTGGACACCATCAAAGACAATTTCCTGTCCCAAATGGTAGAGTAGACAACAAGGAGATATACTTTGTGGCACTTCATACACACCAACAATGAAGACTACCTTGTGAAGGTCAAAGGCATTAATGGCTGCAGTGGCCAGGAGATGGAAAGTGAGGAAGAATTAAGAGGAGAAAGAAGCCTCCCTACAGGTTGTAGAGCGATTGGGTAAGACATTAGGAGTGCTGATCTATCAGTAATGATATTATCTTGTTTTGATTGCTTTTCTCATCCTGCCAATTCCTTGGCCAGTGAATACCATGGTGTTGGCTAACACAAACCTATCTTGTACATTCCCATGCAGTTGCAACCCTCTTTGAAACAGAAATCTGCCTACAGTCAGTGGCCCACTTGTCCATTCTATATGTGACTTGTGGCTGAAGACAGAAGCAGCAACATCTTCAATAATCCACAGAAAACCAGTTCCATCCATAGTAAAGAAACAGTGCCTGCCTTGCACAACCAACATGTGGATTCTGCACCCCCTAGAAATGGATGTTGTCCTCCGTTTTCTTACCAGAGCCATAGGCAGAAAGAGAATAAGCCTGAGATCTGGATAGAAGGACCAGAAACAGTTCACCACAGTGCTATGGATGTGGCTTGCAGACTACAAAAGGGATAAAGAGGATGGTGGCAAACATGTGAGAATAAAAGGGTTTGTCAAGGTGAGCCTGGGAGTCCCATCATAAATTTACACTCACAGGGACAGTGAAAAGTAAGAAATAAGTTTTAAAATAACACTTTAAAAATCTCCTTCTGTTTGGCAGCTAATAATTTTTCAGCATTTTGGCTGGAAATAGTGCTTTGCCTCCTCCCAACCTTCTGCACATTTTCTGTACTCATGTCTCCATGTCACTGAAATGCAACAGTCCTCTTGAAACATTTCATTACATGTACAAATGTTGTTACATTTCAAAGGGAAAGCTAGGTTAAATATGTCAGGTTTTGAGCTGTAGAGATGTTCTCTGCAGCACAGAAAAGGTAGATAAGGAAAAGTATAAGCATAACACAAAAATGGAGGAATACATCTTTGATGAGTTTAATCCTTCAAATTGATAATGATAATCAAGTACCAGAAACAAAAGAAAGTACTAGAAAAAGCTCAAGGCACTGGATATGCAGTGCAAACAGACTATCTCTTTATAAATCACAAGAAATATGAGACTACACGCCTAAATTAGCTACAACATTGTCTAATTCCAGCAAGCCATGGGTGAATTTTAATTTACAGCATGTCTAAATATGACTGAGAATACTTGGAAAGCCCCAGTGTTCCAGATATTTTTCAACTTCCTGTTCAGAAAGCCAAGCTCTAAAGTTCATGAGAAGATGAGGGCTTGCAAAAATCCAAAGTTTAAAAATAAGCATTTTTAAATTTCTAGTTCTTCACTATTAACTGATGCTTTCAAGCTCTGAATAATTTATAATGATGGCAATCAAAAGCAGCTGAAATGAAGTTTTGTGATTAGGAAAATAGTGGTTTATTGATGGTGCCGTACATTTGTTTATGCCTTTTTTTTTTTTTTTTTTTGTGATAGCCAGGGCCACCCAGAAATTTGGTCTGAGAACCAATTCTTCCCAGAGAAGCTGTGGCTGCCCCTTTTCCAGAAGTGTTCAAGGCCAGGTTTGGATGGGGTTTAGAGTAACCTGGTCTAGTAGAATGTTTATGTGGGCTTTAATGGAACAGGATAGTCTGTGAGTTCTGACTCCAGCCAGCACAAGTAGTCTCTGCCCTGAGATGGATGTCTGGCTCCACTTGAATCTCTAGAGATCTGCTTTCAGAATAGCAACCCCAAATCTCCACTCTTTCCTGCAGTCTTGGATATAGCTCAGGTCACATCACCCAATTATCCTCAGTGTTCTGTTTCCTCTTCCTGTTGTTACTATTTCAGGTAGCAAAAGAAGCAACCTGATGTCAACAGCAGACCCTGGACACAGATGAGCAGAAGACCACTGAAAAATATGCAGGTATGACTATGAGACAGAAACTGTTTTAGCTCTTGGGCACTTTTCTAAAGGATTTCAGTGAGGACATGACATGTTGAACTAGACTAGAGACCCACCAGAACCATTCTCCACCAGAAGTGGATCCTCTGGTTTAAATTGGAGGTACAGTGTCATCTGTTGCCAGGCTTATTTTGAGGATTCACTGAGCTGCCTCAGGGCCTTTTCTCCTCTTAGGAATATATAGTTCTGTAATCAGTTTCTTCTGCATTTGAACCACTGAACAGATGCACAGACTGTCCTGGCTCCAGATCTTATCATTAATTGTCCCTCTCCCATAAAGAGAGGACAAGCACCTTATTTCAGCCTGCATTAGTGACCATGCCACAGTCATTACTTGTCCCAGTTTGTCAGCAATCCAGATGATTCCCTTCTGACTTGTTACTCTTCCCATTTAGGTTTGGATAAGTTTCCTTCACTTTTCTAATTCAAAATGAATTATGCTGAGAGTAGTATATATATGTTAACAATATATTGTATACGGGAATTAGAGGTAAGCCTTATGCCAAATTCTGGCTATAATTCTTTAGTGCTGCATAGTAGATGATATTCAGTCTCCAGCCATTTAATATACTGCCTGATTTACTTTTGTTCACTGTTTTGGATAAAGAAAAAAGCAACTTCAATGGAAGGTGGATAGAGAAAGCAATTCCAAATTTATAACTTTAAAAATGTACCGTTAATCCTTCAGTATGTCAGTTGCAATAGAAAAGAATTAGCAATTTTAGCTCTTGCAGGTGTATTTTCATGTGGTTAGATACTGTATTCTATAAGGTGGAAACACGGGACATGAAAGTTGGAGATGATGGTAGAATAAGAATTCTACATTTCATATAAATACAAGGTTTGTTAAAATCCCATCTATGCACTATCAATAAAAGATGCCAGTGATGAGCAGCACTGCCATATACTGGTCTAGAAAAAATATTTAGACCTTAGTTCTGTGTGGAAGAAGTATATATAAATTATATATTATAAATTCAGCCCATGAAAAGCAGAAAAAAAGCCACCTACTCAATGTACAACCCTCATATGCCTTTAGCTGGGCCATGTGGTTTTTAGAAAATCAGTTTTCTGTACAATATTAAAAAAAAAATCATTAGAATCATAGTGCTAATACTTTTGTGGTCACATTCCAAAAGGAAAAACCCTCTTGTCAGAGAAAGGACCATCAAGGGACATCTTATAGGGCTATGGTTGCATTTTAGATATTTTCAGCCATAAATACTTAAATTTTGCACCTAATGGGTGAGTAAAGGGCTGATGCAGCTCTTGCACTGGGAGGGAGAGGACAAAATTAACAGTAATGGAGAAGTTTTGACCATTCTTTCTGGCATGGACACATACATAGAATTAGAGGTTTTCCTTGTTCAACATTTTTAACATGAATATTTCTGTTTATAATCCTGAAACAGAACACCAGATGAATTTTTAAAAAGTCAAGTCTGGATCTAAACTTTCTGTCTCAGATATATTATTAGATGAACAAGTTCAAATTTTAAAATTCCCTTATAAAACACCTCAGGCTGATCTATATAAAGTGACCCAAACAGGTTGGAAAGCACTGACATATTGCACCACAGGTTGATATATACTTATTAAAAACCAGCTACGGATTGCTCGAAGGAAAATTTATATTTCAAGCAGTGGAATAGAGAGACATCATAAAGTTTTAATAGATTTACTGAATGCCTTTTGATTTGGAGTTCTTTAAAGATGCAGTAAAAATGACATTTTAAAATAAATCACTATTCAAATATCTGTCAATTTCCATAATCTCTAATATAGCCAAAGGAAATAATAATTTATGTGAAAATTTAGAAGCAGAAGAGATAATACAATATATGTTTCAAGTGCATGAGGGTCTCAGCTATTAAAATCAACATCTACATTGGGACCTTCATGCAGGCATTGAAACCTTTGCTGGTTTTAGTTTTATTTCTGAAATCAAAGCCAGCTACAAAGGCCTCAGTAATACAAATTGTACTGGCATATCTGAACTGACAAGTATGAACACTCTCGTAACTTTAATGGGGCCACCAGTAAACTGAATGGTAATCAGAGGTTAACTGTTTATTAGTCTATCTTCAGATTAAAAGCACTATCTCAGCTTTGGAAAACATTAGAAACTTTTGGCCTGAGCCTTTTCTTTCTTGACAGAGTTCAACATTTAATCCAACAACATCCAGTCCCCATTTTTAGTGGCTTCTACCCAAAACACAACAATAAACAAAAGCTAAATATATTCGAAAGTATATGTCCTTAATATAAATTATCACAAAATTGCCTATGACACTGATCTCATATCTAGCAGACACAGTGATCACCTTGAGAAAATTAATCTGATTTGCCTCACAATTTCACAATCCTTCTAGTCTAATCTTATTACAGGTTTTGGGTTTTTTGATATTTCTATTTATTATTTTTTAAACATATGTTACTGACACACATTTGGGGATGCAGTAAATTATTTCTGTTTAGAACAAGATTAACATCTCTGCTATGGCTTCCTGACGTATTTTTAGGGTTGCATCAGTCTCATGATCACTGCATGTTTTTGTCTCAGGACTTTTCTCAAAGGAAATGACAACAAAGGTATTGAACTGGCTTAGGAATATTTCTATTCACCATTGCATTGTGGGAATTGTATCTGCTGAAAGCTCTTTCTTAAATTCAATTTAGATAGAAAATGTAGAGTTTCGTAGCATGTCTGAGTGTGATTTTAAAAACATAAATTTTCTTTAAGTGCATCTCAGACTGAGAAAGTTCTGGCCAAAACATTTCAAAGAATTCTTCATGATCCAAGAAGCAGATGAAGTTTTCCAAAGTGCCTGCAATATTTGGGTGTCTCATGTAAAGGATGTCAGGATACCCTGTGTGTGCAGGCACATAAAACAAGTAAGAGGTATCTACATCAGGTCCTTGTTTCATTTTCATTTTACTTATTCTTTCGTGAATTAATTAAGCAGTGAGAGAATATCCTTGAGGGCAGAGATGCCCTGCAGAGACCTTGACAAATTAGAGAGATGGGCAATCACCAGTTGTGAGGAGTTTACCAAGGGAAAGAGCCAGATTCTTCCCCTGGGACAGGGACCCACTGGCTCTGTGTGTATGGACTGGGGAGGCTGTAGAGCAGCTGTGGGGACAGCCCTGGGGTGCTGGTCCATGTCCAGCTGGATCTGAGCCAGCAGTGCCCTGGCAGCCATGAGGGACATCCCTGTCCTGGGGCCACCAGGCCCAGCATGGCCGGTCAGGCCCAGCAGGGATTGTCCCGCTCTGCCCTGGGCTGGCCTCATCTCCAGTGCTGGGGGCAGCTTGGGCTGCCACAATATAAAACAGACACTGAACTATTAGGAGTGGTTTAGTTTAGGGGGAAGGGTCTGGAGGAGCCATCTGAGGAGCAGTTGAGGGCACTTTGTCTGCTCAGCTGGGTAGAGGAGACTGAGACCTTACTGAGCTCTTCAACATCTTCCCAAGGGGCAGCACAAGGGTAGCTCTGCTTTCTGCTCCCTGTGACAGGGACAGGACTCAAGGGAATGCCTGGAGTTGTGCCAGGGCAGGGGCAGGCTGGAAGTCAGAGAAAGGTTCTTTCCCCAGAGGATGCTGGGCACTGCCCAGGCTCCCCAGGGAATGGGGACGGCCCCAAAGCTGCCAGAGCTCCAGGAGTGTTTGGACAATGCTCCCAGGGATGCACAGGATGGGGATTGCTGGGATGACCTGCCTGGAGCTGGAAGTTGAATTGGATGATCCCTGTGGGTCCCGTCCAACTCAGCACATTCTGTGATTCTAAGGGGAAATGACCTGAAGTTACAACAGGGGAGGTTCAGGTTGGGTATTAGAAAAAATTTCTTCACTGAAGGAGTGGTTAAGCACTAGCACAGTCTTCCCAGTGCAGTGGTGGAGTCACCATCCCTGGAGAGCAAGGGATGGTGATGAAAAATGAGGAGAGATGGCACTTCACAGTATGGTTTAGTGGCTGTCAGAGACTGGATTAAATCAGTGTCCCAAAACATCTTGGAATTCCTCAGACAAGATTGTTGGGATGTCCTGTGCAGTGCCAGGAGTTGAACTGCATGACCCTTGTGGTTCCCTTCCAACTCAGCATAGTCTGTAATTCCATTAGAACTATTTATGACTGATTGGTCATTTGGGCTGTTAATCTACTTGTCAATATCTCCTGCACAACAGATAGAGTGTGATTTTTATTTATGTCTTCTCTCTTTCAGTCCCTTTCCTTGTATATCCAGTAATGACCATAATCTGGAAACAGAACAAAATTAAAGCCATATTTTTGGCCACTATAAGGATGAAAACAAACTCTTGTGGAAGTTATTTTTCCTTGCTCTATCACTGCTCATTTGTAACAGGAATCATAGAATCACAGAGTACTTCAGGTTGGAAAGGACCTTTAAAGTTTTTCTGGTTCTAATCTCCCTGCCCTGGAGAGAAGCACCTTCCTCTTTCCCAGGTTGCTGCAAGCCCCATCCAACACGGCCTTGGACACTTCCAGGGATCCAGAGGCAGCCAGAGATTATCTGGGCACCCTGTGCCAAGGCCTCCCCAACCTCATAATAAAGAGTATCTTCCTTATATCCAACCTAAAATCATCATCTTTCAGTTTAAAACTTGTCCAGTCCCTACAAACTTTGGGTAGTTTAGAGATTGTCCCTACAATCTTTCTTACATGTCTCCTTTATATATTAAACAGGCACACATTGCCAGCTGGTGGCCAGTTTTGTCTTCCAGTACCTGCAAGTACTTGGCCTTACAACAATGGTTTAATTGACTGATTTGCTAAAGAACTAAATCACAATAAGAATCAGAGCCTTTTGTCATTATGTGATGTATTTCCCAGGTATTGAAGCGTTGGACAAGCTGGTGGAAGCTCTACCCTCTCAAGCTGGTCAGGTTATTAAGTCAGTGCAAAGCAGCTGCAGTTACCTTTCCTTAGAGTTTTGGTGTTTCTGTGACATGTTGCAGTGCACCCCCACACCCTAGCAGATGTTTCCATATTAGGAAAAGAGTTTGAATAATACGAGTTTGAAGAGAACTTGTAAGGAAGATGAAGCAGAAACCTCCATCCTCCCCTCACCATAATTGGCCCAGTGCCAGGACAAAAACACCTATTGGTCTCTCGAGCTGTTCCTAAAGAAATGGAGCTGTTTTCTATAGGGCAGCAAGCCAAAAATCCCTCCTGAATCGTTAAATACTTAAGAGATAGCACAGACATATTCTTGGGGCATTTTGTTGTGTCTTAGCAGGTGCAAGGGCCCTCTCTGCACTGTGCATGGCTTTTGTTGTTTTGTTTTTTTATAGTTTGCTATTTTGTCTTTAATTAAAACCTTTTTGCTTTTTCAAAACACACCCGACCATGCCATCTTGCTAATTATTTTTAAACCATTTCTGGGAGGTTGCTGTTGAACCCTCTGAAAATACACTGGCCCCACACAGAATTTCAGCAGTGACAAAGCCATTGGTATTATGATCTCAGCCTAACCATCCGCAGTATATACCTTGGACAAATCTGCACTCAGTCTGTACTTTAAGGATTAATGTTGGCTCTAACTAGAGACCAAATCAAACATGGACAACTTCCAGGAAAGCTATTTCCTGTTTCCATATAGAGGACATTATTTACAGCTCCCACATGTAATACACAATTAGAGTAGTAAATCTATTTATTCACAGAAAGAATAATGAGTGCCAAGTAAATAGGAAAACTTAGAGGCAAGTATTATAAAAGCATTACTTTTGCTTGGAACACTATTAGCTATTAGCAAATACGTTCTAACAAACTGAAAAATGTCCAGAGGCTTAAGTGCTAAATCTGCATAAAAACCAACTGATTTTTAGCCCGAGTTCCCTTCTGTTTTAATTGTGTGGTACTTTCAAAGGATGGAATGGTGTATAGCTGCCTTTTTTTAACACCACATTTTGGTTCCAGGTGTAACTGTTTCCTTTCTTCCTCTCACCCAGTTTGCAACTTTCGCCATTCTTATCTCAGAAAAAAAATCATGGAATATTTTAGAAATGTTTTTTTGGAGATCATCCAGTTTAACCTCTTCGATTAAGCAGGTTGATCAGGTCCTTGGCCTGAAAAAAAGTTAAAGGAAATTTCACCTACAAAATCACAGGAACTGTTCTATATTCTCCCTCTCTTCCCTCTTCCCTTTAGGGGGAAGCTGCTGAAAACAAGAGATGGTAAAAACTGCGAGGTTTACCCATACTTCAGCACATGTTATTTCTAGATTTTCCTCTTTCACTCTAACAGCAGGGAAAAGACATCACAGCCACGGCGGGCAAAAAACATCTCTACAGAATTCAATTTCCTGTGCTTTTTTTTTTTTAGTTTTTTTTGGGAGTGAATAAACAAACTAAGCTTCATAAAGCAAAACTGCTAACATACCTGAACTTTGTCCTGTCTTTAATAAGACTGAAATGTGTACAAAGGGCTCTTTCAAACCTGTCTGTCTGCAACTACCATGTTGCAGGTTTTCCACTGCACTTTTCAGGCCAGCCAAGAAATAAAAAATGCACTCTTAAAGCCAATAAATTATTCTACCCACTCTGTATTAGAGCAACATGTTTGTTTATTCTTGACTGAAAAAAAGACATTTGATACAATAATTCAGAAGCAGATCAATGTTGTCCCTAGAGGAGAGATCCCTGAGCCCAGGGAATAGTGTTTCAGATTTTTTCTTGGCTATTGAGACAGGGTAATGCCTTTGTTATCAAATAGAGTGTTCTTAGCAGAGTCCAGCTTTATTCTATGTAGTATTTATATGTTATTTCAGAGAGAAACAGAAAGAAAATAGATTTTTTTTCAATGTCTTTAATTTCTTACCTTTCCTATTCCCCTTTCCTGTTTAATTACCATCATTTGTGCCTTATCTTAGAACATCTTAAAGAACAAGTCTGAGGATTAAGTCTAATAAAGTTGATTTTGCATCAAATAACACACAATCCATTCATTATGTTTTGTAATCCTTTTTTCTCCAAATATTTCTGGCTGTTGTTCCTTAATTTTAACTTTAATCATCCGAGATCCCATGGTGACATTTTTCACACTTTGGAGTTGAAATAAATAATGGTATTAATTGAATGGTATCAAATTTGAAATGAAATAAAGCCAAACCAGCTCTCATCTTATTTCTTGGATGGCTTTAGCTTTCCAGTTCAGTTAAAAAAATAAAGGTAAATCACACTCAAAAGGAGGGGAAATGATGTGTTTTGATGGTGAACCTCTACAAATGTTTGTTATGGGTTTGTTTTTTTTTCACAAGAAACAAAGGTCTCTAGAGTTTGGGGATTGCAATCATCATGTGTGACACAAAACCTATTAATTAGCCACTAACTCCCAGTGTAAAGATAATGTACTTCTCGCTTGTAAACTTCTGAAGAAAATTAAAATGCAACTATGAAACAAACAGCAGATACTCAAGATTACAGCTATTTATTTCCTCAGTTACATAAATGAATGATTCTTAAAAAAAATCTGGCAATTATGCCACGTTCCAAGGTGATGTCAGCAAAAGCACCTTGTGATTGGAGATGTACTGCAGGTTCTTTAAGCTGCCATTGTCAGCACCAATAAGTCAAGCATCATTAAGGAGCACAATTTAAATTCAACAGAAAAACACAATTAAAAAAATCAAATGACAAGTCTGATTTTATAGACATACAGAAAAAGGGATGTAACTAAACTTGGCTGAAAAAAAAAAAGGTACAAAATGAATTATGAAAGATCTCAAATGAAAGATCTCAAATGAAAGATCTCAAAAAAATCATTGTGCTGCATCCTTGTCCCAAAGTAGGACTTGTATATAAAATGCAGTTATTAATTTTTTGTCCCTATTTAATACAAGATAAAAGATATTATCAAAAATTTTTCAAGTAGTAAAGAGGCCTAATCAATAAAGTCTGCCACCCAAGTGTAGCATGTAATTTTTCATCTTTTTAATAATTCAGTGCTATAATATATCAAAAACAAAGTAGAAAACCCAATCTTAAAATGAATATAATGACAAACCCACTAAAATATTAAATTTCCCAGGAGTTTCTGGGAGCTTGAGCACTATCTTATCAAAAGCTGAACAGAATGTCAATTTCAAAAATCTTGCATAACAATGGTCATTATTTCCATAAAGATTTGTTTATATGTCTTTAATGTCGTGTGCTTACCTGAATTTTAATAAAATATCTGCTTCAGATATATGTGAATTGTTAGGGTGAAAAGTTGAACTCTTGAGAATTCTGCAGGCACTTGTTGCTGTCTTTATTACAAATCTATCGGCTCTCTCTGCCTCCCCCACTGCATCCTATTTTTATTCTAAAATGTTTAGTGGCAGGGACACCATGCCATTCATTCTATTTGCATTGTGATCAGACTGCCAAAGCACATTAAAAGTGGTTGCTTTCCAAATATGAAACATATATAAAGCTAAGGAAAAAAATAACAATAAACTATATCTTCTGTGTGTTCCATCACCCACTCCTCCCTCACCAGAGCACTGGATTGACTGTTGTATCCTCATCCCAGCCTATTGATTTGGAGTACTAGCAGAGAAGGAGAATCATTTTCCTTCTGCCTGCTCCCCTGGTGCTTCCTCAAATCATATTTAAAAACAAGCACTGGCCTGCAGATTCACATGCAATCAGTAATTTATATGAACCATGGACGTTCAATTATATATATTTAGTAAATTGCAAACTGTTAGGGATGTTTGTCCGTTCTTTCTTTTCTTCCTCCCTCCCTGTCTTCTTTGCCCTGCTTTCCCCTTGCTTCTGAGGGTGATACTAATAAAATAAAAAAGCAAAAGAGTTTCAGAAAATAGTGGTGTTAGAAACTGTATCTTCTGTCAGGTATTTAGACCAGAAAACTCGTACAAGTGGCTCTCTCCCAGAGAAAGGATGACTTTGCAAATTAACACTCCACATGCAATATTTTCTAATATTATTTAATAATGAAATAATTTAATAATTGAATTTCAATATTTAATATTATTTATTTTTTAATAATTTAATAATTTAATAATTTTAATATTGTTTTTAATCTTTACTCTCTGCCCGCCACAGAGCAAGCAGATCTATGAGATTACATTGCAGTAAACTTTCTTTCAATTAAGAAAGAGTGGAGCTCTGGTTCCTCTGTTGTATTCAAATCTTATTGCTCGGGTCCCTAAGAAAGAGAACTTTTAAGCTTATGTGTCATTAGTCAATCAGCAGAAAGATACAGAATCAATGTAGTAGGAGCTCAGTTCTCCACTCAAATCATCTGGAGTATCAGCTTCTTACACATCCCAGTGAATTCCTGCTGCAGAGAAGTCAAAAAAATCAAGATGTTCTAAGCAAAAAATAGGGAAAATTCTGTGTAATTCCCCGTGTTTTGCTTGCACGTAAAATTTTTGCAAAAGAACAGAACTGGAACAACAACCTGTCCTAAACAAGCTGCTCTAGGTGGGGTCTTTGAATGCAGGGGGTGGGCAACATCAGCTGAAAAGGTCCCTTCTCACCTCAAACTTACTGTGGTTCATGAATGTATGTATACCTGTACATCACTCAAGGAATCACCAGGACAGAAATGCTGAAAATATTGATAAATCAATTTCAAAAGTAAGGATTTTATTTGAGGGATTATATTATCAATACACACAGCCAAGGGCTACTTCTTGCTTAGCAGTGACACTTAACAAGTGATAACAGCTCGTCTTCCTGCCTTGCTCTGCAAAAGCAATGGGGTTGATGTTATTGGCCAGCCAACATATTTTGTATCTTGCTGGTCTTATTCCTTGCAGATGATCTCCTGAACCCCCCTTTGTGCAATTTGGTCTCTTGCAGGTACACGTTATTTACACATCATTTGTGGCTGGATGTGTCACAAAGTGCCCGATGATGCATGTGTTGTTAGCAAAGTCACAATGTCTTGGTTCTACTGCATTCTTGGGTTTGTTTTGTTGTGTTTGGGGGGTTTTTCCCCCTGTAGAAAAATGATTAGTTCCTTTGTACTCTACATGATCTGAGTAAACACCCTGTAAATGTTTGAGGTTGCATACGCAAACAACGAAGGCCCAGACTTTACTTCCATCACTATTTCCAAAGGTGTACCATTAACAGGGTAATAAATGTGTTAAAATTTATAGCCTACAGTATTCAAGTACAAGTAGAAATCAATTATTGTTTCCTATTAAAATAGGAGCTATGGACTATTAAACAGTGTCTCAAATGGACCAAGGTTATTACTGGAAAAAAAAATTAATGGAAAACATTCTAACTCAATAAGCTCATGAGCTCTCACAGCAAGAGCCTTAATCGTTAGTGTTTCAAAATGACGTAGCATCATTGATCAATACAGAGGTAAGAGTGACCAGCAGGTTTTATCAGACCTCTGCCTAATGAAAACTAATGAAGTTTATGGGAAAGTGACACATGTTCACATGCTTGCAGACAAGTGAAAATAAATGAATTTGCTGCACAATTACGTGCAATTAAGTGGCAAATCCCTGATGACACGATACTTTCATGGCACAGCTCAGTGCAACGCACTTCATATGAGTTTCTAGTGCTCTCCAAACACTGATAGAGCTTTCTGAGAAAAAGCAGAATTTAGAAATGAAGATAGTTACTTAGCACATTTTCAAATCTTTAGCCAGTCGTTCAGATGGCAGCTAATTTAAATTAACTTTTTGGTTAAGGTTGTGAGACTTGGTAATAAAAACATTGCTAATATTCAAATATAATAAATATACTACACTTACTTTATCCACTGAACAGGTTTTTTTAAAAATAAAATTGGGTTTGTTCATAAAAGTATGCCAATGCTGTAATTATTCTTTGAGTTTTGATCCAAATCCCACTTGAGGCAATTGAAAATCTCCCAATGCCTTTGATGGAACAGAATCAGGCTCTTCTGTTTCTAAATTTAATTTTGCCTGGGAAAGAGCACTGATATCTACTAAGTGGGGGAAAAAGGAGTAACTACTGCCTAATTTTAATATATAAAGACTTTATCTATTTAAAATATTGCATGATACAGTTTGTTAACGGGTAATTGCAAGGAAACAAGAAAAAGCCGAAATATCCTTGCAAAATGACAAATTGAAATGTTCAAAAAATCTGTCTGCATTAGATGGGTTGTTGAAAGATTTCACTCTACTGTGCAGTTAAACACTTCTCTTACGCGCTTCCCATGAATCAGTGGAAGATGGAATTCAGAAAACCACATCACCTTTGAGTTCAAAAGTAAACAAAAACATCATCCTGTTTTAAATGAGCCAAAGGAGAAGAAATTAGAAAAAAGTAATTAAGTGCATGAGGATGCGATAGTCCTCTTTTAACCTGTAACCCCCAGTATTCCAATACTGGTAAAAGGTAATCTTTCCTTAAGTTATCAGAAAATTATTCATCCCAAAGTTCAAGTTTTCAGTTCAAAGGAGGGACAAATGAGGGTGCAGAAAACCCATCCCCATCACTCTACCAAAACAGGATGGGCTACACAGACTCTTAATGCACTGACACTCCTCCTTTTTCACTCCTTCTGTCTCCTTTCCCCATGATCTTTTATCCCAAATGATGTCCTGTACAGGACTCTTACATTGCAGATGGGCAGTGCAAAGCCACAGTGAAATTACTCCCTCAATTTTACCAGGTCTGTAATATATTAAAATAGATGCTCATATAATATGCTCATATAATATGCTCATATATATAATATATGCTTATATAGTTATGCAATTTTATGAGTACATAATTATGGTGTAATTGTCCACTCTTTTAAGATTTCTCCTTAAGAGAAAAGGGAGTTAGGAAACTAGATTTTCAGAGCAATTTGAAGAAATTAGATGTTAACTCCTTCAAATCAAATAAATGGTGCCTGACAGGAGACCTGTGGGATTTTTCAGTCACACACTCCACATACATACTTATATGGGATCATTCCAACAACACCAGCCAAATGCTTAAAAATTATTTTCCCTTTTTATTTGCAAAGATTATGAGGCAAGAAGGAAACACTGGTGCAGTAGTGCTTCATGATGTGGAAAAACTATAAGTACACTGACTGTTTTTTCTACTGGAATGACAACAATTCTGTCTCATAGGTTCAGCAAAAAAAAAAAAGTTAAATGCATTTGGTGGTGAAATAATTTTGAAAAAAATAATACGGTCAATCCTATTAAATATTTCAGGCTGAGCTAGTCCTTTCCTTTTTATTTTGAGGTCTTTGTAGGCTGAGCAGTTCAATGCCAAATGTGCAGTGCAGCCCAGTCTTCCTTTCTCACCAATTTCCACTTCTGAAGAAAGAAATGAGCTCCCATGCAGGTCGCTTTTGACTTGATTTTTCCCACTTAGGAAGCTCCATCCTGCTGGCACTAATTACTCCTGTCGCTCGGTTCTCTTAGTCACTGACAGATTTTAGCACCAAGTGCAATCCTACTTAGAACTGACTGGGAAAGGAACTTCCTTTCTTTAGACTGAGGGAGTTGTCCCTTTCCAAAAACATAAGACTGATCAAGCAAAACATTCAAAGAAAAGATGCATGAAGATCCCTTCTCCTTTACTCTTCATTTTTTTAAATGCCTCTGTAATATACCGTATCCAGGTTAAACATCAATCCCCCTGCAGAAACCTAGGAAGATTATCTGTAAACAGCTCTTCCAAAGATTTTTTTTTTTTGGAAATATAAAATGTCAAGAAAAATTAGAAATCACAGTGGAATCCTCATGTTTTTAGATGTTGATTATTGTTCAACAGAACAAGGATCTGAGCAACATGAGCTAATGCCACGATCACACTTGCTCCTAGAAAGAGATTTGACCAGTAGAGCTACCAGAATAAACTGGCCTGTGATTTTATGATTCTGCATTTAAAGAACGTAATTTAGTGACAGACAACATCATCTGACTTGATTTGCTTATTGTAGTCCTCAAGGCCTAGGGAAGGTGCTGAGAGTTTAAGAGCATCTTGATTTTTTGGAGGGGCCCATGTGTAGGAGGGATGTGACCCACCTCTGGCTGTGTCAGACGAAAATCATGTCACAAGGGGACAACAGATGACAGACTTTGAGAGCTCCTGAGGAAGACAAGGAGAGGGGTAGTTGATTTCTGAGGCAAATTTAAGCTGACTTAGGCAATCAAGGGAAATGTTTAAAGAAAAAAGAAGTGTGTGGAAACTGAAAAAGCGGAGGGCTTTCACAGTGTTGCAATAAGCTTACATAGATAGGGGTTTGAAACAGGGTTGAATTTTAGGCCTTGAAATATTTGGAGCATAAGAAGTTTTTGAGCTGCAAAAAATATAGAACAAGGAACTATTGTATGCTGTCAGGTGTATATGTAATGTTTATTGATTGGTTTAAGTAGAGGCTTGTAAACTTTTAGCATTGGCCTATTGGCTAAAAAGCTTTTAAAAGGCCTTGTAAGGAAGAGAACTCTGGCTTCTGTTGTTATGGCGTGAGTTTTACCATCTTTTATATCTCTACCTTGACTGAGACTGATAATGAAATAAAAAACTTGTGGAACACCTCTCGGTCACCCTGTCCTGTTATTGGTGATTAGATCCAACAGAATGGCACCCCATTTCACTTTAAAAAAACAGAAATTAACTATCTATCAACTTCCTACTGCCTTGGTTTCTAATTTTAATAAAAATTAGTATTTCATGCTTTTTTGTCATGCTAGGAAGTTACATGGAGGTGTCTGAACAAAAGGAAATATACTCAGAAGAGTAAGGCTGCCTTTATTATTCTATACTATATTTGGTCTTTGTGACTAGAGTGGTTTTGTTCACTCAGGGTTTGTCTGTGACAGTCACACACAGAAACAGCTGTGGTTGCATTTGTTCTAGGAAGAGAGCTATTATTTTATCAGGAATCAAAGAGTCACGGGATGGTTTGAGTTGGAAGGGACATTAAATCTCATCCAGTTCCACCCCCTTCCACTCATCCACCTTCCACTATCCCAGGTTACTCCAAGCCCCATCCAACCTGGCCTTGGACACTTACAGGAATTTTACATCCACAACCTCCAGGGTACCAGTGGAGAACCTTTCAGTTATTCTTCTGTTATTCAAAAAAGTAACTAAGTGACCATCAGTTATATTCTATTGAGAGCAGCAATTGGAGCAGGGGAGTGAAATGTCCAATCTGGGGAAACACCCATTTACCAGCCCCCACACACCCACCTACACAGATGCTGGTCCTGGGTGCATGTCAGGCTGAGTCTCTGCTGAAACCACCTGGGATCAAATGTCCCAAACCCCAATCCATTTGATATCCAACATAGACCAGAGCACCAGATGTCACAGAACTGCCATAGCACAGGAAAATCATGCTAATTTCTATCAGCTGAGTGTATTTTGTAGTAAAAAATGTGCAAGAATATTGTTGTGGATAAAGAGATCAGACAGATTATGCAAAAAAGATAGGAATTGCATACAGGTATACAAGAACCTACTCATGTCCTGTCCTCATCTGACCTCATTTAATCTCAAGTTAAGTAAATAATACAATCCTGTGTTATACTTTGAAATTACCCTGCATAATATTTAAAAATTTCTTACCTAAATGTGCTGTTGTGCTGGCAAGAATATTTCCAAAGCAATATAATTTTAGTCAATTCTAATCTGTCTTTTAAGATGTGTAAGTCCTGCACTGTCTAAATGCCTTGAGAATGTCTAATAGCCTGCTCTAATCTTGATAACCTGCTAATTAGGTGCCACCAACATCTGGTGTCCATGTATATCTTGTCCTTGCTAGAAGGACCTGGTGTTTTCACACACATAAACTCTCATTCAACTTGTCTTCACACCAGTCTTGATATTTGTACTGCAAATCTTAACTGAGGGAAACTGTGCAGGCATGTGCAGAATTGTTTTGTACCAGCCTGGTAAAGACCTGCTGCACCAACAAGTTGATTTATGTGCAATGCACCTAGAGAAGAAAAAGTGTGAACAACACAGAACATTTTACAGGCTGTTAATAGGGTGCATTTACACAGATGAGTGAAGACTCTTGCATGTTCCTCCTGACTTAAGATTCCTATCATATGATAGAAGACTTCCAATCTTTAAGAGGCAGTAATCTGAATTTCATCAGAAATGTTCTGCTTTAATGCTGAACATTTACCTTGATTTTAAACTCTTGAAATGAATGCATTTGCTGAGGGTTTTTATCACTGAAAGTCGTTGAGGGGAATGCACGACACTGATTCCTTAAAAGAGAAAGGCTACATTTCATGTTTTTATCAGACATGAAATTCAAGATGGTCTGATCAGAAACTGTTTTGGTTTTTGCCTGCTGAGAATCTGGATTGTGTGATTCATAGAATAATTCATTGGTTAGAAATATGCAGATTTATCAATCCATGTATCCTGACTTACACAATGATTGCAAAAGCCTAATTTCAATTCTTGAAGGCATGTTTTCTAGACCAGAAGGAACCCCTTCTCCCTCTCTGCACCTCCAGCAGTGCTATGAGTGGGTATAGAATGTCTAGGTCCTGGCCATGCCCCTTACAGCTACTGCAGAAATTAACCCTGTCCTGGCCAGAACCAGGACACAAAGAATTTTAAAAAATTATACATTACTATAAAATAAAGTAGAAACACAGTTTTATGCAAATAGCACAATACTGCTGTAATGTGACAGTGAAATGTGACAATTTTTTAGTTAAGGTGGTTTTTTTCAGTGAAAAAGGGAAATTTCACAGTATTTTCTCAGAACAAAATCTGGAGCTCAGATTTCTTGGTTTTAAGAGCTCATTACAGTAGGATATCCATATATTCTTTCATTTCAAAGTGCATTTCACTAGTTCTTGGGCCTATTTAAATGAGGGTGATATTGCCTATGTGAGTCTGTACAAAACAAACATAGAGCACAAGGGGAAAATTACATCAAACTCAGGTCCAAATGGGTACATGTGCATGGATCTTTTCTAGGTCTCCAATTTCTGTTCAGCCTGTTTCAGGGGAACAAAGGTGGAAAACAAAAGTTTTTCTTGCATGTTTAAAGCCAGATTTTAGATTTAACTCAAGTCTTTTCATGTCTGGAACAGGAAAGGAGCAAGGCAAACAGTGAAATATTAGGTAGTGACACAGCATTTGAGCATACAATGTGAACTTCACTAGAAAAAAAAGAAAAGCTTCCCCACAGCCAATGTTAATATCAGTTTCGTGACTGGAAAAAAAAATCCTGTTTTGTATCTTTTCAGAAAATTATTCTAGCTCTTCTAGACATCCATCCATCCATCCATCCATCCATCCATCCATCTATCTCAGTCTGTTTCTGTGTGGTCCTGTGTGGCTATAAGCTCATTTTTGCACTATGGACCAAAGTGAAAAATATTACCATTATCTTGAATTTAATGTAGTATATTTATGAGATTTGAATATAACCAATGCTTTTATTACCAAGTCTCAAAATTTTAACAGAAAATTTAACTTAAATTAGCTTTCATCTGAATAGTCTTGGATTTGAAAACGCTGTAAATATTCATCCTAAAATAAATACTTTTCTATCTAGAAAGAGTTCACATAACAATTGCTTATTATTCTTTAAAACAAAGCAAACCACACCACCAAAATACTTCTTCAGGCTGTGCTTACGGGAAGAATTAATCCTCCTGACCCACACAAAAAAAATATAACGTTAGATACCAAACGTTATACCAATCCTTCATCATTCCCAGTGAATGATGAAGGGAGGTATCCTGACAACTCCAGGAAAAATTTTAAGGGACTTTTTAAGAAGGCACAGAGTGACAGGACAAAGGGGAATGGCTGAGGGATGGCAGGGTTAAATGGGAAGTTATTGGGAAGGAATTGCTCCCTGTCAGGGTGGGGAGGCCCTGGCACAGGGTGCCCAGAGAAGATGTGGCTGCCCCTGGATCCCTGGCAGTGTCCAAGGCCAGGTTGGACAGGGCTTGGAGCAGCCCGGGACAGTGGAAGGTGTCCCTGCCCATGGCAGGGGGTGTCACTGAGTGGGCTTTAGGGTTCCTTCCCACCCAAAATAGTCTGACACTCCATGATTCCATGATTCATAAGTGAAAATGCCACTTGGGACTAGATTGTGTATATTTTTCATTGCTTTAAATAAGAAATATTTTCCTATGTGTGTAATCTGCTGGTGCCTGATCTGGGCAGAGAAAAAAGAGAAAATGAGAGCTATGGGCAAGAGCAAGAGTGGGAAAGAGACACCAAAACCATGTGCATAGGAAAACAGCAACTGCCTAAATCCTACTTGTGTCATGCAAGGACACAGGATCTCTGAAAAACACCTCAGAGATAAGCATTTCTCCAGCCCAAGGCACTCAATTTAAAGAAAAACGCAACCAAAAATATATTATTTACAGCATGAAATCTCTGTAAGTTGACTTTCATGAATTCACTGGATTTTAAATTATCTTTTAAAATTGCCTGCCTTATTTTATCCTTTTCATCTTTGGATTCCTAGGTCAGAGAGAAATTCTACATCTCTCAATTCTGAACAAAAAATGTTTAAAAAATTAGACTTTTTTTTAGATATCTTTGGAATTTCTTTCATCCTAATTAGTTATGAAAATCAGTGCATATTATTTCTTGTTCTGCAGGAAACAGATTTTTAGAAAAAATGCTGTGGCGTGTCTGTGGGAAGGAGGGATTTCCTTTTTATATTTTTTTCATTGGTTAAATCAGAATAAGTCATTGAAATGGACACCTGCAGCTAAATATGAAATATTAATTCAATGCAGAAATAAATACAATATTATTCTCAGTGGCCCTAATTAGAAATAAACCTCGACAATCTTCTAACACCACTTCTTATGCTTGAATAATGTTCTTCATTTGAAAAACAGTCTATTTTTATATAAAAAAACAGCTGAAGCAATTAACTGGTCTCTATTTACCCACTTCTTAAGCAAAAAAAAAAAAAAAAGTACACCCAGTGCAGAATATATAACCTCTTTTATTTATCCATTGTAAATCAACATAGAAGACCTGGTAATCAATGAATTCATGGGAAAATAAAGAAACAAAAGGCAAATCTGCTGACTGCTCGCTGTGCCAAAGTGAGTTTGGTTTAGTTTTGTATTCCTTCCCTTTTCCCGTCATTCCACAGGTAAATTCCAGCAGTTCCCACCCTGAAGAAGTTTGGAAGAGGGCAGACGTGTTCCCAGAGGATAACTCAAGTGGGCTCCTTCTTAATGGCCCTAAAATCTCCCTTCTTGCACTTGAACTCATCTTCCCATGCAGCCCACTGCTTATGCAAAAAAAATTCTGCAAGCTTCCAGAGGTAAAAGTATCTGGGGACACTGTAGTTTCTGTCTTCAGGGCCATGATAGTTCAGCAGAATCACCTGGTCCAGATAATTAAATTTTTCTGATATACTTTCTCCTCCTGTTCTTGAACCACAGGACATTAAACTGAGAGAAGGTATGTTTAGATGGGATATCAGGAAGAAATTCTTCCCTGTGAGGGTCGGGCAGCCCTGGCACAGGGTGCCCAGGGAAGCTGTGGCTGCCCCTGGATCCCTGGAAGTGTCCAAGGCCAGGTTGGACGGGGCTTGGAGCAACCTGGGATAGTGGAAGGTGTCCCTGCCTATGGGAACTGGGTGATCTTTAAGGTCTCTTCCAAGGCAAACAGTCCATAGAATTCCATGGTTCTATGATCTCTCACTCCTGTGAATGAACCAGAGAGAGACACGGAATTACCCAGCATCTGGGGAAAAAATGAATGTCAAGTCCTAAGGAATTCATTTTGTAAATCCAATGGTGAAATTCAGGTTTGTGTCATAGTTACCAGCATGGTATAGCTTGATATGTTGTGTCTGTGTCCACACTCAAGTGGGAAGTAATAAAAAACATCACAGGTCATAGTTATTAAAAAAGTAAGTTGAATTATATATCCTGACAAAAAGAATGGGGCCTCTTCTGTGCTGTAGAAGGGTCCAATCAAGCTCGCTTTCTGCACTGGGAGAAAAAAAAGTGTGGATTTTTGAAATTGTTTTTTCCAATTCTTCAAAAAAATTTTTGGGAATTTAGGTGACTTGTCACCTTTCCTTCATAATGAAGAAGGAAAGAAGACCTTCCTTCTTCATAATGAAGAAATGAAATCAGAGACAAGAATGATGTACGTTTAAAATCAAAAGTGACAAGAAATAAAGAAAATGATCCTTCACTGAGCTTTCTGGAATGCTACCAGGATGGAATTGGTGACCATGCCAGGCATGATATGTGCCACCCTAATGGAATGACTCAAAAGACTGCTCTGGCTAGGTATTTTAACTCAAATCAAGATCAAAACCGTTTATAGATTTTTATTCAAACAACAGATAATGAAATGGCAATCCCAGAGCTAAACATTTATAATCAGTAGCAGCAATATGACACATAAATGGCATCACTACATGCTCAACAGCTGCTAATAAAACCTTACAAATTTCCAGAACCCTTTAACACCTTTCTGCAAGATGTTCTAAGCATGCAGCCCCACGCGGTGCCGTTCACACCCTCCCACTGATCCTCCTCCACACCGTGTGTGCTGCCACCACACATCCCTCTCCTGCCTCTGAGGGTTCCCCTCCTTGCACACCCTCCATGGGAGATGCTGGTGGTGGTCCAGCTCTGAGTGTCCTCCTGCTGCTCCTCTCACCCCACTGAGCCACCAACAGTTTGTCTGGCTGGGGCCCTGTGTCCTTCCCAGTCTGGCAGGGATGGTTTGTGAGGAATAAACACTGGCCTGGGAGTGTCATTGTAGGACACGAAAGAAAGATGAAAGACTCCAAATATTTCTGAAGGCAAAGAGCACAGAAAAAAGGCTTTCTTGTCTAATTCTTACTACCTTTTATGAGGTGCTCCAATACAGACTTAACATGGTTGGTGAATAGGAATGACACCTCTCTAATGCCATTGGTTAAACCAGAGGAACAGCAAAACACCACCTGGAGAAAGATTGTTTTGAGAAAGGAGAGTTGTTTGCCAGGATTGTTTTGAGGAAGCTTTCTTGAGAAATTTTTCCTTGGGAAAAAGTTAGCAGCTGCTAGCAGGCTAAAATCTCTCAGACCCAGAAATATCAGGCCCACATGGGAGGGTTGTTGGAAAGGTGACTCCTGGGGTGTCAAGCCCAGGCTTACTGCTGCATGTTAGCTTTTTCTCAATCCCTGCATCATGTATTTCCCATCCTTAATTTTATGCCTTTTCGAGCTAACTCCTTCTTTCATGCAAAGTCTCTTGATCATGCTCTGGGTAGGTTTTAATTTGGCTAATCATCACCATAAGTAAACCTTGTTGTTTTTAATTTGCTCTTGGTCATAACCATCAGTGTCTGGGCAAGAATCCTCTCAGAGCAGAGAGTTTTGGGTGTTCTGGTCCCACACTGTTGTGTTCACACTCCCTGAGTTATCCAGGTCACATTCTCTAGAGGTGTACTGGGTGTTTGTGGCAAGGCCTTGATACAGAGAGGCTCTTAGGGGTGGCTTCTGTGAGAAAATGCCAGAAGCTCCCTTGTGCTCAACAGAGTCAGTTCCAGGGAGTTCTGAGATGAAATTACTGCTGGCCACACCTGAGTGGAAGAGGTTGTTGATCCCCACCTACCCCTGGCAGAACCTTCACAGCTGTCATCTGGAGCGCAGGCTGAAGTGGAACAAGTCTTCTGGCAGGACTTGTGACCAAGGCTGGAGTAGTCTTCCCCTGAAGGACTGATCCTGTGGAAGAGAGCCCTGCTGGAGCAGTCTGTGAAGAGCTGCAGCCCATGAGATAAACTCAGCCTGGAGAAATTCATGAAGGATTTTCTCCCATGGGTGTGACCCCAGGCTGGAGCAGGGGAGGTATGTGGTGAGAATGGAGTGATGCCTTCAGTTTTAGCTTTCATTTTTTTCAGATTCTGTGCTGCCCAGGGATGCAGTTCTGAGCCTCACATTCAGTGTCACTCAGCACTCTGCACAGATTAGGGAGACAAAACAAATCCTTTTCCTGCTGAAGACCAAGGACAATTTTCAGGCCCAAAAGCACAAACAACAGTGGCTGAAGAGAAAAAACCAAGAAGGATGGGACCTCACAATCTGAAGCTGTAACTGGACAATTAAACCCCAAAATGCAAATGGACCAAAACTTATAAAAGTGTAAGACCTCATGACCTGTCATTCATTTTGTGACCATTCTTAGTCCACCTTGGGTGTAGCCCTGGTCAGGCCCTGTCCTGCCCAAGGTGTACCCTTGTAGGACTTCAATAAATTCCTACTTTATTCTCTAGCTCTGTCCAGTCTCTGTTCCATGTCAGCCTTCCCAAGGCATCAGGAGCAGCAGAAAAACCATGGGATGCACAGACCACAACCCCTGTTCCTGTCCCCTGTGCTGCTCAAGTTTAGGAGCTACACAAGTTGGGAGGGGAAGCTGAGCTCAGGAAGAAGGAAGGGTAGGAAAAAGTTCAGTTTAACTTTGTTTTTATTTCTCATTATTCTACTCCTTTGTTATTTGGTAATAAATGAATTCTCCAGAGCTGTCTATCTTGTCCATGCTGGTGATGTGTGAGGGATATTTTTGCCCTTACCTCGCCCACCAGCCTTTAATCATAGTTTTTCTCCACTGTCACATTGAGAAAGGGGGAATGATAAAGCGTCTTCGTGGGCACTAGATATCCAGGTCAGTCCAGCTCAGGAGGCCATACAGATTACTAAAACTTGGAAAATAGAGACATAAAGAAAAGGTAGAGATTTTATTAAAGATTTTTTTAACTTCACAAAAATGGATGACAACATCTTTTCAAAATGTTATTCACCTGAATGAAGAGGGTTTGGTGTTCTTGGTCTGGCAGAGCTCAATCAACTTCACTTTATCTGCGTGGTGTATCTTGTTATTTCTGACACCCCCTTACAGCCATAAAGTCAAACATGATGCAGGTGGGTTGTGCAACCGTGGTACCACCTGGCATTATTTCTGCACATATATCATGATATGACTTTAACAAATGCATCCCAGAAACCCTATTTGCAATTTTTCTTTCCTCTGGCATTCTGCCTTACTGATGCATGTTTCATTTTTTGCCTTTTATGAGTTCTACTTTTCTCTTGTATCAACAGTGAATCTCCAAAGTTTTGAAATAATTCTTCTTTAGGTGTATTAACTTGACATTTTCCAAGACCAGTTTCATTGTGTTACTCTTTCCTGTCTCCCAGTATTACTACGTCCCTCTGCATTCTGTTTCCTTGTCCTTACTTTTGTTGGCATGTAAGTGAGTGATCAAGGACCACAGCGTTCACTTAACAGAGAGATGGAAGAGTTAACAGGTGCAGGTGGCATCTTCATCAAGGTGCCTTCTCAAAATCTCTTCAGAACTCAGGCCTAATTAATACTGCTCTGTCTTTAAACAATCTAACTCAATCTAGTTCTTTGTCAGCAATTTTGCTATTTCTTGTGGTGTGTAGTTGATCAATGAAATTTTTATGTGTTCAACAAAACATACACTCTGCTTTTCAGTTGCAAAATCAATTAATTTGCTAGTGAAAAACAAGTTTTTACAGGTGAACCACTTGTCCTTATAATAAACTCTTAAACCAACACTTCAGTCTGACCAAGGCTAAGTCAAACTGACATAATTTTCCACTGTTTATTGAAAGCTCATTTTTCAGAAGGGAAATTTCAACTAAGGAAAAGGGAATACAACTTTTATCTACGAGTTCATCCAACAACTCTGATCAGTCTGTCTTTTGACAATGAAAAGGCACCAGAAGACAGGAACTCGCCTAACTGGGTGATTACTGTACACTATGTAGGCAAACACCTCATCTGCCAGTGAGGCTGGGATTTTGTGCCTGTGCTCTGAGAAGAGACTCCAGCAAGATAACAGATGAGATGGCAGCAAGTGTAGGAGTTCCCATGAATAAAACAGAACCAGCAGCAAGAGAGGAGCTGAGCAGCTGGGCTCAACTACTCCATGGTGTCATTCCCTCACTGCAAGATTGATTGCATGGATATCTCATTGAAATTATTTTAGCTGGCTAGTTGGATTTTCCTCTAGAGTTGTCTGATAACTGGTTTTCCCTCCTAGAGATGTGTTTTGAGTTTACCATGGGACACTTAGGAAAAGGGCTAAGTAAAATCTTTACAAGACTTGAACAACTTGCTCAAGAGAAAATATAAAGTTATTTTCCTCTTCCTTTGGAGCTGCTGGCAGTACTGTGGTAGAATCAAGTCTGCTGTGTGTACTGTGCATTTTTCTTTGTTTCTGTACTTCCCTTTGACTCTTAGATGCCTTCACAGAAGACTATAAAGGACCTTTGCTGGGTTAATTTTGTTTCTCACCAAAACATGTTATATAGAAACACTTCTCTGCAGGAGAGCCTGGTAGTAACACAGTAGAATCTTTCCATTTATGTTATTATGTACATTGTAAACTCTTGCCAGCAAATTGGATGCTAATAGAAGCAGAGGAGAATCCATGAGTGTGTGGCTAAATTCCTAACAAAGGCAAATCCAACCAGTGGGCTACACTGAACTGGTTTAGTAACTAAACCCCAAATTTACTGTTTTGCTACAAACACAGATGCTGGTGCTTCATCATGAGTCCCTTTTACCCAGGGGTGAGAGGGAGGGGGATTCTTGTGAGTAGCAGCAGATGGCATTTCTGCCTATTTTAAAGCAGTCTCATTAAGAGACGCTGCTGAGAAAAACTGCACGGACTTCATTATTTTTTAGGTAATGTGTAAATTTGGAGAGCATTATCATCAGATTTAGTCATATTGTGAGAAAAAAAATAAGTATGATTCGTGGTTATTTCCAAAATAAGGTGTCTCCTTTGCTCAATTCTCATGCTATAAAAAAGCTACAAAAGAAAGACGAGCAATTCTGGACTTCTTTATGGAATTACTAAAGTTATGTTGCAAAGTTCATGCAGAATGTTTCAAGGTTCTTAATTGCAAAGAGGCATGTAAAAGTTTGAAAATATAAACGGTTCTGAAATACCATGTTTTTCTCCCCCGAGGAAAAAAAAAAGACAAAATTTTAATTTCAAATTAAATGAAGAGTTTTCAACCCAAATTTCAGCTCAGAATAGTATTATTGTTGTTTTTATTGTTTTCATCAGCCACCTGTCGTGTACTTAGTCCAAGTACAAACATGCAAAGACCAGTCCAGGGAATGTGCTGAGGGTCTAAGAGTTGGCTATTCCTGTTTCCTGTCTTGCTTAAGTAGGTAAGCAAAGAACTGAGAGCTTAATAATACAGGGCTAAAAGCTCCCTATTTCCTCATGGCTTTATTTGCACGGAACAGCAAATGCCTGCCCCAAGTAGTGCAGGTCAGATGGGTAATGTATATCTGCATGTACTTCAGCCATGGAGAACAACACACACAGCTCTGTCAGGGATATAAACAAGCATTTTATGTTCCATTAGTCTCCGGGATTTTATTCTCACTTTGTCCAAGAGAAGCAGACTTTGATACCATACCTGCACTGAGTTATAGCCCATTATACTGAGAAACCTGAGAAATAAATTTGCAGGCATTCACACATCCCTCAAAGCACTCAGCTCTGAGATGCTTCACTCAGCATCACCTTCCCTGCAGAATCCATTAATTGACAAGCCTGCTGAAGCACAAGAGAGATCTAAGGTGCACATACTGAAAGCAAGAGGGAGAGTTGAGGGTCTTTGGTGTCATTGTCAGGAGGATGGAGCAGGCTCTGCTCCATGGGGCCCAGCAATGGCACAACAAGAGGAACAGGGAGGAACTGATGCTCAGGAGGTTTCGCCTGGATAAGAGGAAGAATTTTCCAGTGCAGTGACTGAGCACTGAAAGAGACCCAGGTAAGGGGTAAAGTTTTCCTCACTGGGGATATTCCAGAACCACCTGGACAATCCTATGCCCTGTGCTCTGGCCCTTCTGGAGCAGGGAGGTGAGCTCAGGTGAGACACTGTGGGTCTTTCCAGCCTTGTTTTTTGTGTGATGGGACAGAAAATGAGACCTTCCAGCCTTGTGCTTGAAGGTCCCTCTCATGGGCTGCTGTTTCATGGGCTGCCCCACCCCAGCAGCAGAGTACATGCTCATGACCCAGAGCTGGCAGCCGGGAAACCCAGAGCACATATTTTAACTTATTGCTGACCACCTCATCTTTGAGCTGAGCCTGATGTGTCCATTTGTTCATCCCTTCAAGTGAGGCAGAACTTTTTTTAACAGTAGTTAGAAAAGTAGTTGTATCTGTATCAGCAGGAACTTGTCTCAAAGAACCCAAGAACTGTAGAATCACAGAATCATAGAACCATAACATCATTGCATCACAGAATCACGGAGCAGCCTGGGTTGGAAGGGAGCCAAAAGAATCATTCAGTTGAACTCCTGGACCTGCACAGACACCCCAACAATCCCACCCTGTGCATCCCTGGGAGCGTTGTCCAAACACTCCTGGAGCTCTGGCAGCCTTGGGGCTGGGCCCATTCCCTGGGGAGCCTGGGCAGTGCCCAGCACCCTCTGGGGAAGAACGTTTTCCTGATATCCAGCCTAAACCCTCCCCAGACACAGCTCCACATGTTCCTTACTGTCCTGTCGTGTGATCATCAGAGAAGTGATCAGTGTCTCCCCTTCCTCTTCCCCACATGAGGATATTGAAAAACTCAGTCAGGTCTGACCTCAATCCATTATACATCCATCATGTTGTATAATGTCCATTATACAGCACCTCTGAATTGAGGAATTTTGCAAGGTACATGTTATTTGTTTTGCAGCATTGTCTCACATCTGAGAACACGTTTTAGCAATTCCTCGGCTTTCTGATTCCGATGGTCGAGATTGTCAAAGAAGCCAAAATAACTGCAGTCTCTCAGTTGAATTCTTCCCCTTTGCTGTCCAGAAGCTTCATGTTCCACACGCCAAATACGTGAGTAGGAGAAACCTGCTTCACCCATGGCAGTGTCTGGGAGGTTTGTAGGGTCACAGAAGTTAATGTTGTCCAAGATTTACACACCCTCAGGGTCTGTTTTGGCTTTTTTGATGCAAAGCCCGTGGAAATTGTTATAAAGACTGCCAATGATTTTTGGCTTTAAGAGCCGATCGAAGTCCAGTAATGATCACATTTTCTGCATCTTGTTTATGTAATAAATGAAGGTGCTTTAATCCCTCTGAAATTAGTATGAGTTGAACAGTTATAGCATTGTCTGAGTGTCCATGAATGAATTTAAATGGGCATAGAAATAGATCTCTAGCTGCAACCGCATTTCTCTGCAAACCTTGCAGATAACAAGTAGAAATAAGTAATTATTTTCTACTACACAGAATTTTAATATACTCTTTAGCTAAACTTAAAAAAATACAGAAAGAACTTTAAATAGTTTGGTCAGCATAGAATCTAATTATTTTTCTTGTCTTGTTCTTGAATTATTTTCTGTCACTGATGGAAGAATTGTGTTTTTCTTTTTAGTTTCAAAAGTATAGGTCCTACAAGGATGCAAAAGCAAAAAAACCTCTAACTGATTTTCAATAAAGATTATAAATGTATTCTTTTTTTCCATTTTAATTCTGTTTAACTGGGCTTTTCAACTCAGGAAAGTAAGCAGGACAAGACACAGGATGTCAAAATATGATGTTTTCTAAATTAATTTTTCATATGACTTTTATTAAAATTCCAGAAAATTGTAATATATATTTTTTATATAGATAGCAAGACACAGCAACAAACAGCACCTTTTGGGCAACAGAGTGTCTTACCTCAGATTTATTAGTACTGAAGAAAGTTAACCTAAGATTCATATAAGCAAGTTCAGTCCCAAACTTTGTGGCTTCACTGAAGATATGCCTGCGACGACATAATTACATTTTCTGCTGATCCATCCTGAAAACTTTCCTGAACTTTTTGTTCTTGAAGGAGTGAGTAAACTCTTTTTTCCTTCACCAACCTCTTCCTCCCCCTCAGACAGGGCCAAGCCCAAAAATTTGATCTATTAATTTTTTGCAGTAAGTTAATTGATGTGATTGTAAGGCTACAAAAGTTGGCAATTGCTCTTGACTTCACTGGTTATCCTCCAGTTGTCATTGCTTGAGAAATTAAATGCCTAAAAGTGGAAGTGCCTATTTAAAACCAAGCCTACAGAATGGCAGGGGATCCCCTTTTATTTAGTCTGACACCAATCAGACATAAACCTCCTTCTGAATGCTGAATGGGAATACAGATGGAAGATTTTCCAAGCTTGGATATTTATCAGGAGATGGTCACTACAGCTTTGGCAGGGAAACATTATTTTCTATTGATTTATGTGGAAGCAGAATTCCACTTTAAAGTGAAAGGGAAATTTACATGCATAGTCTAATAACTGAGGGTCCTATTTTGATCAAAGAGTAATGCAAATTATGAGAATTCATAGTCTGTGTCTCTCCCTCACCCTATTAGCATACATTAACATCTATTGATACATAAACAGATCTCACTTATTAAAAGACTACTTTATGGTCTTATGACATACATTTCATTTTTGTAGCAGATGGTGCTTTTTTGTTGCTAATGCTGATCACATTTGTTTTCTGGTAGGAAGTGCAACACTATCGACATGAGACCAAATTTAATATGTGAAAATAAAATCAATTCCTGCATTCTGCTTAGGGATGTTAAAGACCCAGGAGACCTGGCTTTGTCTGACAAGGTACAAACTCACTTTTTTTTTTTTTTTTTTTACAGTTATATTGCCTAAAATGTTTAATCACAGCTTTCATTTTAAAATCCCAACTTTTCATTCCCCCACAATGCCTTTGTAAAAGGCAAACTGTCAGACAGAAACACTCTTGGTGTTCCACATTTGCCTTCAAATCTTCCCCCCAGCCACTTAAATGGTGTAGTTATTCTATAAATATAATAAGAGGTCAAACTTTTCTTTTTCCAGTTGCATGGGCAGCATCTTAAGTGCCCCAACCACTAAGCTGTCTTCTGTGGACTATGCCTGCACTTAGGTGTTTCAAACTCACACACTAGAAGAAGGGGTAAATCAAAGCCAGAAGATAACAATTTACATCCAAGATGTTCAGGACAAATCCAGAGAGTACCAGTTTACCAATGGAAAGTGGAGTCAGGTGACAAAACTCCCTGGTGACAGGGATCAGCTGCTGTAGATTGAACACTTGCAGCTTCCTCTGCTGCTGAGGCTGTGTTTTGCAGGGGGATCCTGCCCTGTGAAGGGGATGAGCAGGTGAGACAGCCCCATGGAAAGAGACTTGGAGATGCTATGGATCATTGGGATAAGTGAGAGATGGGACACTGAGAGTGTTAAAAGGATGATTTATTGCTCTTCATCAGTATCATTAGAGGGTGAAAACATCTTCACATCAGAAATCAGAGGCTGTGGAATCTTTAGTTACAATGCCTTGTGTAGATTTATTAGCCAATAAACTGATGCCTTAAGTTTTGGATTTCATGTTTTTCATATTCTGTGCTGCCCAGGGCTGCAGTTCTGAGCCTCACGTTTAGTGTCATTCAGCTCTTCACAGAGTAGGGAGACAAAACAAATGCTTTTCCTGCTGAGGACCAAGGACAACTTTCAGGCCCAAAAGCACAAACAAGGGTGGGCTGGAGGGAGGAACAAGAAGGATGGGACCTCAC
>JBBMKD010000005.1:26307402-26383299 GCA_037834095.1 Argya squamiceps | reverse complement strand
TTCCTTCCCTCCTCCCTCCCTCCCTCCCTCCCTCCCTCCATTTCTTCCCTCCCTCCCTCCCTCCATTTCTTCCCTTCCTCCATTTCTTCCCTCCTTTCCCCCCGGTGGGAAATAAGAAAACGGAATAGCTGAGTACAGACCTTGTGCTTTAGGAGAAGAGGTTTTGGGTTATTCAGGGAACTGGACAGCTTGTTGGAAGGCAAAGGAGCTCTGGAAGGTTGGCAAGGCAGAGAAAGGAGAATCCTCAAAGCATCCTCTAGGCACAGTCACAAAAATGAGTGGGTTTATCAGGGGACCAGCTTGGGTAAGCAGAGCCATGACAGAGCTGTAAAGCAAACAGGCCCTGCACAGGAGGAGGGAACAGGGACAAGCTGCCAGTGAGAAACTTAAAGACTTCCCTGAACGTGCAACAATAGTGTTAGGAAAATGAAAGATTTGGTAGAGACCTGCAAGGGACAACAAGGGGAACAAAAAGAGCTCATACCGTTATGTAAGCAACTGCCCAAGGCAAATTTGGACTCGCTGCTTTATGGGGTAAATGATTTATAAACAGAGGCATAGTAAGGCAGAGATATCCAGTTTGCATCTGTAGTTATCAACAAGCATTTCTCTGCCCCTGAATTGAGTGAAGAGGTACAAAAGGGGGAAGAGCTACTGAGAGAGAATGAGGGTTGAGTCAGGAATTACATGAGAAAAACTGGGTCATGCAATCCCATGGGACCTAGCATGCATCCAAGGGTGCTGAAAGGGCTGGATGGTGTCCTTGTAAAGCCCCTTTCTGCTGCTCTTGAAAGATCATTGAGACTGAGGAAGTTCTGTGATGAATGGAGAAGCAAAAGCTGAATTCATCTTCTAAAATGGCCGAAAGAATGCTCTGAGAAACTGATCACCGTGGCTGTGATCAGTGGGAAAACCATGGAGTGAGACCTCCAGGAGCACATCTGGGGACATGATGGCCACATAAAGTGACTGACAACAGGGTTAAATCATGTCTGACCCACCTGATTACCCTGTAGGGAAGCACCTGGATGAGGGAATGAGGGCACTGGCTTGAGCTTTACCCCTGCTGTATAGTGAGGCTTTGGACAGTCTCACAATGTGTTTGAGTGCAACTTCTGATATTGCAGCCCAGATGGGAGGACAATCACATGGACAGCAAACACTGCTTCCAGAAGGTCTAGGATGAGGGGCCTCATCCTGTTACAATCTGCTTATTAATGGGCTCACAGTATTACTCTTATAAATTGAAACAAGAGTGGTTCAGATCACATGTGGGGAGAAACTTATCCTCCACGAGGATAATAACTATTAATAACTGTTAATAACTGAAGAGGTTACCCAAAGAGTTGGTGCAGTCTCCATCTTAGTCTGATTTCAGCAGGAGGTTGGACCTTCTGCGTTCCCTTGCAGCCCTTCAGCCTGTGATTCTATGACTCTTATAACATTGCTGAGCCAGTGAGATGGCACTGACTGCCATTACAAGTGTTCAGAGAATGTTTTTCTCTCAAATATCAGCTTTTCAGTAAGACTGAAAACCTCAGCTGTTCCTTGTATGCATTCCTCTCCAGTCCCTTCACCATCCCCATGTCCCTCCATTTGGCACTCTCTAACAGCTCAAGGTCTTTCTTACAGTGTTTGATGAACAGGTCAGTGCAGTGCTATGATGGCAGCTGCATTCAGGGAGGACACTGAGGGTGGGGTGAGCCCACTGAATCCTTCAGAAAGATCCATGACACTGTTTCAAACAGAAAGCACTTCCAGATCTGGGTAAACACAGAGGAACTTCTCCCCTAACCCCTCCCAAACCACTGTGAACACCACTTCTGTCTTTAAAAAAACAACTTTTCATGAAGGGAGGAAAAATGAAGTTGTGTGAGGAAGACACACATTCTATCTATACTTCTAACCAATGAAAAGCGTTTTCCTATTGAAAAGAGTTTAAAAGCAGAAAACCCCTTGTCCAGCTCCATTGTTCATTTCTTGCAGAGAAAGAATGCTCTACAGTATTATCTTCAGGATATTCCATTGTGTTTTCTTTATGTATGGCTCAAACATATCTGCTTTATGGGATGAAAAAATAGGCAGTGGTATATGTATGTATTCTGGGAGATTTAGCTCTGTGGGTTTAAAAGAGTAGGCTCAGGTCTTTCTGCATTAAGTCCTAGAAAAATGCTGATTTATACAGCTCATTAAGGGACTCAGAACTAACTTCTAACTGAGAAAATATGGGTGACTAAGCTTATATACCTTTGTTTGAAACAGATTCAGAGTCCAGGGCTTAGAGTGCTTTTTGCAACTGAGAAAACTTCTGTCCAAATCCCTTTTTCCTTATAGATTCATTGTGTGACCATGCACAAATCCTTTAGTCTGCTTTGCCACAGATAAAACCAATTTCCTGCCTCACAGGAATCTGTCAGAAGGAATACATGTAAATGTGCCCAGGTACTGTGGCAAGGGTAGGGGGTGTGGAAATTAATTGAGCACCACTTTGGCTCATTCTGAACTTGTTCGACCTTTCTCATTTAAAATTTAACTTTTGTGTAGGTTTAAGGGGATTGTTTCCCGTATGTGTGTATGTGTGCCTTCTCATCTGAATCCTCTAAAAATGAAAAAACATAGCAGGAGGCAGAAACAGTGATTATAAATTGAGTTTATGATGAACAAGTTTCATTTCTGTTAGCACAGAGGGATGAATTTATCTTTTTCAAAACCATAACCTTGTATGGTTTAGCCCTTGATTTTACAGCACTGTTGGGATTTTCAGTGTACTGTAGTGTCTTCTGTGTTTTGCAGGTGTGATTTCTACTCCAGGTGCTCTTTGCACTTTGTAGAAGGAAAAGCAAAGTGGTGGATAAAAGATTTAAGGAAAAATTGTCCAAACCTTTCACCCATCGAGAGATAGGATCTGGTTTCCACGTGATGGCTTTGTGAGATGTGAGCTGCAGAGGTATTTCTAAACCAGCTCCACACAGACCCCTTGATCAAGCTCTTGCAGCAGGCGATGGTGAAGTACAGGGTCAGAAGGCAAAAAAAACCCCTGATTAAAGTTTTCCCGGGACTAAAAGGGAGAAGAAGGAAGGTTTATCCCCAAAATTGGAAGCTTTAAGGAACAAAGGATTACTATGGATTATCCAATAAATATTAGTTTCCAATGTAAGCTGGCCACAGAAGGATTTGTAGGCATTTATTGGACTCCATAACTATATTCAGTGCCCTTTAGCTGTGAGTAAGAATTAGATTCAGAGTGCTTAATTTATGATTGGGCATACTCTAAGAGAGAGCCTGCTGCTCAGCCATGGTTCCTGGGACAACATCACTCACCCACAGGAGAAGGAGGAATCCTTAGCAGACAAATTGGAGGCACCACTCAATGCCCTGCACTGTACTAGGTCAGATCAGAATTCCACAGTCCCTCTTGACCTTAAAACATATGGATATAAGAATCTCTGAAACAGTGATGCTTCTTGCCCACAGATCATCACCCTGTCACTGGAAATGAGGGGACAGCCTGTGCAATGAGAGCAGCTGCTGCACTTTGCACATCTTACAATAGAACATGTCGCACTTACCTTCCCTCCACTATTTGCACTGCATTCCTCACTGAAAGCACCACATAGGGGTTATCTGATTCTCACATTTTCCCCATGGATCATTTGAGACACTTCAAGACAACTGGGGGCTGTCATTGTGTGGTTTTATTTTGGTGTGTTAAAATATGGGAGTCAACAAATGCGTACAGAGCGCTACAGGCAAGACAAATTTTAGCAATTCACATCCACTTCTTTCACTGTGTTCACCTTTTGAATATCTGTTGTTAGACCCAGACAGGGTGATGACAACTGTAATAAAGTCACTCTATGAAAGTTTCTCTCATTGATCTACTTGGACAAGATTTTGCAGCACGAGCTCTTAACAGTCTTGGAGACAGTCAGTAAAAGGGAAAAAATATGAACAAGAGGTAAGATACAAGTTTATTTCTTCAGGAAGGTGGAGAAGATTGGCAACTGGCTTTTGTAATTGCCATCAAAATTTGACTATTTCTTCAGCAAACCTGGTAGATGTGAAGAAACGGAGCTGGGGAAGAAATATTCTCCCATATTAAAAATAGACTTCAAATACTGGAATGAACAGTTTAAATATAAAACTCTTTGTGAATGAAGAATCCATTGAGGAATTATTCAGTTCAGATGAAGGTCTTTATTGCATTTTCAAAATGTTGAATTTTGACATTTTCACCTCATTACTCGCACCATTTTCCAGATGATTTAGGAATATGCTGAACAAGAGAGATCCATGTGGGATACAATAATCTTCTCCCTTATGCACAACCCATCATTTTTCCCTATATTTGTTTCCTCTCTTTTAGCAATGCACTAGAGGATCATCTCTCTTGTCCCATTGCACCATGGCTTCTTTAGGAGATTTTGGCTAGGAAACTTCTCTAATGCCTTTGGAAAGCTGAGTGCTCTAAGATAAAAGAGAAGCTGTTTCTGTTTGGGTAGAGGAAAGAACACTCTCCCTCTGGTAATCCCCTCCAGAAGAGCTGTAATGGGACCAAGCACAGCCAGTGTCATTACTACAGCAAAATCATCAAAGCCTGCCCATTTTCCTCTCCATATTGAAGTGGTATCCTGGGACAAATCCTGCCACAGGCAGAGCAACTATTTGTGCCTCACCAGAGACATTTTGCCTAACACTCCCTTGCTGCTGTTGATCAGACCCTGTTCCTACTTTCCCAATGCCTTTCATCACAGCTCACAGCCTAAGCAGTAATAAACTTCCATCACCTGAACCCACATAATCCAAATTCCTGTGTTTAAATCCTGAACCAAACCGAGGAGTCAGAGCTAGGTGAGCACGTGTCCTCACAGCCCCTTCTGATCACATCTACCTCATTCAATTTGTAGCTGTATAAGATTTAACCTGTAAATGAAAAGTGAAAATTGAATTTCTGGCGTTACTCAGTAGGCAGGTCAGGTTGCCTGTGGGCTTGGTAGCAGATGTGTAGCAAAACAGGCTTCAGTACCTTTCCAGTGCCATTTATGGTGCACAGAAATCTGCATGACCCTTGGAATTCCAGCAGTGGTGCCAGCTGTGAATAGAGAAAGAAATCAAAAAAGCTTACATGGAAGGTGGGGTGTCTTTCTTCTCCAGGAAATTCCTGCTAGTAGTCTCGGATAACACAAAGAAACTACACTGAACAAATACAAGAAAGTATAGTGGAAAACACCTAAATATTTTGCTGTGCCCTTTGATCCTGGTTCAAAGATGGTATATGGGTTTTGCACAATATTATGAAAAAATTGCATTATGACAGTTTATACAAGCTGCTTATAAAGGCTGAGTTATTCGTACGTTTTTATGCAATCGATTTAGAACTCTCTTTTTAAAATGAGTCAACTAAACCCCATTTTTTATGCAAAATTTATCCTTGGGTGGTCACGCATTTTTTTCCAAAGCAAAGCATTTCCTTGTGTTATATCAAAATATCAATTAGTTTTTATTTTGCATGTTATCCTCAGTCAGAATATTATTCATATGGTAGACAATGATCTCGCTGTATTGTCGATGTATTCCATCTCCTGGATTTGTAAATGAAAGCTGTGGTTTGGCACGAGGTCATGTGCCAAAACTCACATTGTTGCTGTCTTTGGCCTTTTTCTGTCTTTTGCCTTTGCCACAATTACCTCCAAGGGGCTAATTGTGGCATTAGGTTAGCCATGTATTTAAGATATCATAGAGGCAGGGAAGAAGACAAGGGTAAAGAAAGGTTAAGAAAACCTGAAATTGACCCAGCAATTTCTTGGGAAATTAGTATTTCACCTGAAAAGCAGCACTGCTCTCCCAAGTTGAAGGATGTGATGTGTCCACTGGGAGTGGCCTTTTGATATTGTCTATTATCTGTTAGCTTGCCAAGACTGATTAAATTACTCCTGAAGTGTTCAAGGGCATGTTGGACCAGACTCCAACAAGCTGGTCTGGTAGAAGGTGTCCCTACCCATGGCAGGGGGTGGAACTGGATGGTCTTTAGGGTCTCTCCCACCATTGGTGCTGAAATTCTGCATTATGATTTTGTACAATAATATGTTTGCATAGCTCTAGAATCGATGACAAAAAACCATAAGGAAGACAGGAACGGTCCTGCCTGGTTTGCTGGGCATGGAAAGTGCTGCATAAACCTCCCATGCACATCAAGGTGCAGCTCCACCTGTTTATCAGCCTTCTGCCCTTCTGCCAAACTCATGGGATCATTCCACGTGCTTCTAGTGTAAGTCATAGGTTTGTCTTGTAGAATCACAGAATGGTTTGGGTTGGAAGGGACCTTAATCCCATCCTGTTCCAAGCTCCTGCTGTGTGCAGGGAGACCTTCCACTGGACCAGGGTGCTCTAAGCCCCATTCTTGAGCACTTTCAGGATTCCAAGTCCTTCACTAAACAAAGAAGTCAGGATATCTAAAAGTACAAGGTGTAATGCACAAGTAGATCTGTGGAATGTGCTGTCACAAGACAGTAGAAGGAGAAATATCTATGTGAATATTTCTATGAGAAACCATGACAGCTGTTGTCTGAGGTGAATCTGACAAGGCTATGAGTGTTCATATTTCGATTTTTAAGCTGGTAACCTTCTGGGCAATGAAGAAATTTGCTTCCATGGTGAAGCATTGCACAATTAAGCCTTCTCGGTTGAGTGCTGAACGCCTTCAGCTTCCAGGGAAGCTGAATACCTCACAGGCTTGCATTCCCTGCCAGATGCTTTGTAGATGTTAATCCACCCATCTGTGAACCATCCACTCTACCTCAGCTGGAGGTGGGATACAGAAAGCACAGAGAAAATAGCCTGTTAAACCACGGTCATTTCCTATATTTGCACTGAAATGTGTGGCAGGACAGATCAAGGAAAAACCTTGTGTAATTCCTTCCTATTTTTTTTTTCTTCTAATAATAATATTTTAAATTTACTGTCTATTTATTGATTTTATTTAGCTCATTTAGAACTTTTGAAAGTGACAGACCACTTAAAAAAAATTCTAAATCATCAAAAGAGCCAGCTTGGCAACACATGCAGACTCCCTCCTCTGGATCCAGTTGCTGCGTTTCAAGGGCATTGCTGAGAGGTGCTGTGGGCAACGGGAGAAGAGAGTACAAGGGAAGAGTATAAAGTCAACCTCTATCCCGAAAGGCTTTCTGCCCTGGTAAGAACCCCAGAGGTCAGCCAGAGGTCATCCAGGGCTCTTACTGAAAAACAGAAACCGAAGAGTCAGAAACAAAAAAGTATTTTATTTCTTAGCCAGCTCATGCTGGGTTTCGAGTTGCAGCCTGGGTGGGGTGAGTCTCACCACTTCAGCTCCAGCAGGAGGAAAGCAAATCAAGGGTCTATTGGCTGCCAATTTTCAGTAGAATATTTTACAGGCAAAATATTTTGATTTTTAATCATGAACTTCCAACATTTCACAAGTATTGAACTTCATTCAGACTACCTTATGACACGTCAGGAGGTATATTAAAGGAGTCCTTGACCTGGGAGGACTTAATATATCACTATAGCATATGACTTCCACTGTTCAACTGGTAATATTTATATTTTTTGTAGGAACCAGCTTTTAAGAAATTTTTCATCTTTCCTTTCACTCTCTCTTTTCCTCTGAAGCTTTAGAATTTGATATCTGTCCTCCTCTAGCTAAATTTAATATTTTATCTGGGTGAATAATGATGAAAATACACAGATTTTAAATGAGAAGAGAAGCTGTTTACAGGTGTTAGATTTCCCTTGGTTTCCAATCTGTGCCGCAAAAAGCAATGAAGCTTACTCAAAGTATAAAACACCATTTGCCTTGGACATCTCACCTCCATTTAAAGTAGTTTTGCACCTGCCAATGAGGTCATGATTAAAAGCATATTCAAATTGCCTTTTACAGAGTACTGTCACAGCTCAATAATAATTGTCCCCAGTCAAGCAAGGAAATTCATATGATGTTTTCCTTTTGCTTCCAGTAGAAATTGAGAAATGGTGTAATAGGTTATATACTTTAATGTCTGTAAGTCTTGCAGCTCATCACTGCTGTAAATAACTTCATTTTTTTCCATTATTTTTCCATTCCATTTATTGCCCCTTCTGAGAATTACACAGCACACATGTGCCTCTAGGAGTTTGTTGAATTCTTATCAGATATCAGGTACAGTTGCTGCTCTCCCCTTTCGAGCTGAGAGCTCTGAGCCAGGCAGTTTGGAACACTGTGGGAGGAAAATATTCCTCTAATGTTTTCACATGTGGGACAACAGTAAAGAGAATGAGGAGCCTTAGCCCTGAGCAGAGCCATAACTAAACCATCCTTTGGTTTCCTTTCAAACAATGTTGGGCTAGAGGAAAGATCTCTCATGTTGCAGAGCTGACCCCGGGGTGGGAAGGGAAGAAAAGTGGTATATCACTGTATTGCATGAAAAATTGGTCTCATCAGTGAAAAAAGTTCTGGGTTTTTTTGTCTATGTCTAGGCTGGAGAGCCTTTGGGTAATTATCAGTATCTTTCCATGAAAAATGGAAATAAACAAACTGATGAACAAGGACACTTGCACTAGATGAATTTGAACAGGCTTTAAATTTCTTATCTTCATGGTAGATGATTCCTTTACTTTACCCTAAACATGTATGGCATTTTTTTGTTGTTATTGTTGGTTTTTTTGTTTTCTTTTGTTTTGTTTTGTTTTGGTTTTTTTTTAATCTGACCAACTCTTTTTCCTTTCTCTAGCCCCTGGTGAACACAACTGTGAGCCTATAAAATCCCTCTCTCTTTATCTTTTATGGGGATGCAGCAGTAGTTTGAAGCAGCTCCACACATTTTCGAGTCAGTAAAAGTGACACTTGTTCTAATGTAATAAGCTTAGAAACTGCATTTATTTAAGCAGTTAGTGACTCTTGCTACAGTAAGTTTTCATTAGCTTGTTTTTTATTCTCATTCTGTTTTCAAATCCCCTCTTTTGTGCAAAGAATAATGAAGCTTGGTTCCACGGCAGAGGCTTTTGATTTGCTTGCAAGCACAGCAGTTCTTTGAATGGCCTCACGTTGCATCAGGAACGGTTTAGATTAGCTGTTAGGAAAAAAAAATCACAGAAAGAGTTGTAAGGCATGGGAATGAGCTGGCCAGGGAGATGCTGGAAATGTTCAAAAAGCATGTCAATATGGCACCTGAGGAATGCTTAGTGATAAACATGGTGGTGGTGCCAGGCTGGTGGTTGGACTCTATTTTAAAGGTTTCTTCTAATCTTAGTGATTCTGTGATTCCATGAATTGATTCCTCTATGATTCCATGAATGTCCAATTCTCTGAATCTTCTGCACCATACTGCCTTTTCCAAAATCCCATGAGGATGTCTGAAGTTGGCCAGTCAGATCGAACATTCAGAGCCCCTTACATCCATGTAAAGGCACTTGTTGTGCAGTATCCTGGGAGATGATGTCAGTCTGCAATGTTCAAGGCCTGTTGAAGCATAACCCTTCTCCTCCTCCAAAAGTTCTTATACTACAAATAAATTGGGTTTTTTTGCTGTTTGTTACTCAAATTGCTTTAGCTGGAGTAGTTAAAAGTGCCTCAAGTGTCTTATGCAAAGGCTGTTTTTGTGACCCTCCTTTTCAGTCATCTCCTTAGACCTGACAGTGGCCTCACACCTTTCCTACCAACAGTTCTCATGACCTCAGTACCTCTGATTTGAAGGCTTGTTCATCACCAATAAGTAGAGCAAGGAAATGAAATCCAGGAAATATATAAATAGAGGGATGTGTAACCACAGTAATAATCTGTATGAGATGTAGAGTTCAGCTGACTGTAACTCAGCTGGCTCTAAATCATCCTCCCATTCCCTGGCAGAAGATTTAACCTGCTTTTTCCCACGTACACTGCTGAAAAGTCTTAACAATTATATAATGATTTTACTTTCTAGGCAGGTAGAGCTTTAGTAGCTGCTTTTCTACATAAAATCTCGTATGCTTCAGGGCACGCTGACAGTTCAAAGCAGGGCATTCTTCATTAAATGCTCTCTACTTTGGAAGTTTCCTCCAAGCCACTTGGATTTTGTGTCTTTCAGAAGTATTTGTGCATTTCTCTATGCCTTTGTGGGATTAGATTGCAGGATAGAAGTATGTCACATTGGACTTTTAAAAGTATTTCTTTAGCTTTTGGGTGTCAAAGTAGATATTTGTTTAGGAAATAAGTAATGAACAGTGGACATAATAAAAAGTCAAAGCCTGTTTTCAACAAGTATAGCCAGGAACTATATAAATAATGTTAGAAAACTCAATGTGAGCTACACTGCAAGGTCTCACTTCCAGTTTTAGCCATACTGTGTTTTCTCATTAAAACAAGGAGCAAGAAGTAGGTTGTGAATCAGCGACAGCGTTTCCTAAATTGACCTCGCCTTTGGTGCCAGTAATAGAACTGGGTCTTTATTAAACCACTGAGTGTTCATGCCTCTTAACATGCCCAGCTGGGCCATGTCTTTTTAGGCACTTATGCTATTTGCATCACAGTGGCAGGACATATGAAAAAAGTCCTGGGGCCATGCAGCTGCCATTTCTTTAAACTACCACCACTCCAGCATTTTTAAGGCTTTAAACAAAATGTGTTTTAATGGGTTCCCTCTGTGTTCAGACTTAAAATCATATAAGCTGACACACGGGACATGAGTGCAAAAGACTCCAGTGTGCCTGCTGCGATGGAAGAATCTGGAATATAAGAGATGAAGGAGACATTTGACCACCTGAGCAGCCCCAGCTGCTGGTCCTGGGAAGAGCGAGAAGCATGGACAGCCCACTTCTACCACATGGCAGCAGGGAGGGACATCTCCTGGGAATGCAGAGGAAGGATTTATCAATGTTCTTGGTGAGAAAATACTCTTCTCCAGTGGGCTAGAGGCTCTGAAGAGAAGTGGTATCTGAGACACCAGGAATTGAAAACAAGTCAGCAAGTCACTCAATGTGGTTTTATGAATAAAGCTACCAAAATATGCCAAATTTCAGAAGATGGGGTAAAAATCAGTAGCATTGAACTATTGGTGTAATAGTTGTCAACACTGCAGTTATTTCTTAGAATAGAGAGAGAAAAAAGTGTTTATGTAGTTGAAAAAGATCTGTCTGTAGAAATAATCACACATGACTGGAAGATAAATGACCTGTAATCTGTTTGAGTGTCTTGGCCAAAGGGTTCCTTTAACACTGCTTGACCCAAAAGGCACAGAAATGTTAAAGGAAAGGGACGAGAGCCCCAAAGCCTGGCTCCCTTTCCATCCATGGAGTTTGTTTTCCCTTCAGCTCTACACGGAGAGGCTGTTCTTTGGTTCTTTTCTTGTGCCTGACTGTGCTGCCATGAACTGAAACACTTTTCATATTTCATGTCAGCAGTAGTTTCACTCCAGTGGTGGATGAAGTGATCCAGCCACAGGGCCTATATACACCTCAAAGTTTTTTTAAGACCTTAATGCTATTTTGTATTTTAACAGCCATTACATGAAAGAAAATTGTTTTTCCATATTAATCAAAGTGAAAATATTTACTTACTTTAGTTGCTTTATTCTCAGTTGAGAAAACACCAAGAGTGAAAACTTTAAATAGTGTCCTTCCTGAACCAAAAACATGGTGTCTTTATCAATATGTTCTGTTTTTCTCGTTGGCTCTTTTCCTCACATTTCAATGTGCCATCCCATAATAACATCATGACTGTCTGTTAGTTATTAAATTAGCTTGAGCCAAGACCAGGCAGTCAGCAAAGGGTGGTTCCCTCTGCTTCTAGTAACTAGAAAATTAGAAAAAAACCTGCTGCTTATGTTAAGAAATACTGAAAATCATTTTACTTTATAGTATAGATTAATTGAAAAAATAATACATAAGAAGGTTATAAGGTTAAATTGTAGCTAGTAGAGAAGGGAAAAAGAAGTCTCTTGGTATTTCACATTAACAGAGCAGAAGATTTGGTTTTCCTTTTCCTTTTAATATCAACACAGACATTAAAGTACACAAATCCAAGAAGTACATAGATGGATACATGAATTATCTTGGGTGTTACTATAGTATTTCCAGTGTATCTTGCAGTGTGTGCAGCATATCTCACAATTCAGGTTAAAGAGGACCACAGGAAGCAAGAAATGCATTAATGGCAGCCAGTAATCTCCTCTGAAACCTGGGCTGTGTTTGTGAGAGTACTTTGGACTAGCTGGGCTTCTGTCACCTTCCTGAGGGGATTCTCAGAATTAATTTTTGGGATCCTGAAATATTTCGGTTAACTTGGGATTTATCTTTAGGCAAATGAGTAACTTTGGCTTATTGGCTAAAATTATTTTGATGAGACTGATTGAATTGAAATATTGAAGAAATGTGCACAGCAATGCCCTTTTTTCAATGCAAATAAAAATCAGTTTTCAAATAAAATTCACATGCACAGATATAGGCATTATCTTCTTAAAATAAAACAACACTGCAAGACCAAATTTACAAAACCTATACACAACTGTATAAAATAAAGATAGGAAACACATCTTTTTCCTCTCTACAATTCCAGTGAAATCATCAGATATTATATTGGATGGTGTAAATGACATTGTATTCTGCTGTAGGACAAGTTTTAGATGTGACAAAACAATATGATTGCAGAGATAGCTTTTTATAATGGAAATTTCTTTAGGTATGAGGAGGTTACAGAAAAGGTACAATATACAGTGATTATATATATATATATATAAAATCCAAAATGTGTTCCAGGTAGTATAAAACAAAGACATTGCTGAAGAGTGGATGATGGGGATGTGAAATGCAAAGCCTGGAAGGGCTGTTTCATGGGTTTTTTTTTTTCATTTAGTTGCATGATGTATTTAGTTTCTTCATCCTCTGTTAGACCTCTGTTATTTTTATGGTTTAGTTTCTCTCCCTTTAGTTACTAATGGGTGATATTATAGAACTGGAGTATTTAACAAGAAAAAACAAAAGTTTAATATTATTTTAAATGTGCAGATAAAGGGAAACAATTTGTTTAGTGACAATAGAAATTCAAAGGATTCTTGTTTTGGTGTTTGTTGTCATACAGATATTCTCACTTGGAAAGAAAATTACCATTTCTGAAAAAACATGAAAAAAGCCAGCAAAAGTCAATCTTATTGAAAATAATTATATTTTAATTGTATTCTCTTTAATGAAGCAATTTTCATTTTCAGAAAAGAAATTATGTTCTTTGAAAAATAATCTTTGCAATCCAATATTGGCAATATTGCAATACAATTTTTGGATGTGTGATAACTTTTGGAGCAACATCTTTGGATACAAATGTCTTTCCACAGTTTGTATGACCTTAATAATAAACTCCTGAGATTTAAAGAAATTCTGGAACCATAGTAGATACCATCCTATACAGCATATAATACAGCCTTTCATTTATCCAGGATTAAAAACTCCTCCATATTTCAGTGATGAAAAGCTTTGAAAAAATTATCTGGGCTACACCTTTGGAAGTTAAGAGCCTCTGCTGGTTTTTTTTTGGACTAATTACAGCAATATATTTAGATTTAGATTAGATATCTTAGAAATCCTTCACTGTGAGGGTGCAGAGGCCCTGGCACAGGTTGCCCAGAGAAGCTGTGGCTGCCTCTGGATCCCTGGAAGTGTCGAAGGCCAGGCTGGATGGGGCTTGGAGCAGTCTGGGACAGTGCAAGGTGTCCCTGCCCAGGGCAGCAGGGGGTGGCACTGAATGGGCATCCCTCCCAACCCAAACCACTTTGTGAATCTGGTTCTGTATTCCTGTTCATGGGCCTTCGGGTATAGCAGAATACATCAAGGATGGAAATATGTTTGGAAATACATTGTGGTTTCAGGGGGAGAAGTGTGGGAAGTGGTGACACATCAAGTCATCTGGTGCCAGGAATCTGAATCCTGCTTTGCCTCTGCTGCCACATCACAGAGCCATGCTTGGTTCTGTGGTAAAGAGGTGTGAAAAGCACATGCAGCACTCTGGAGCACAAACTCTCCTGTCACAAGCTGTTAGGTCCTCCTGTAGCCCTCTGCATTCAAGTGATATTTGATGGACTCACCAGGACTGGGTTCAGCGTCTGGAACCTGCACTGCAGCAGCACCTGAATGCCTCAGTCTGGGAATTTTGCTTGAGAGGATTGTTCAGGGTTTTGCAGGGAAGATAATAAAGTCAGAAATGCTTTTATCAGTAAAACCTTTAGTGACAAATATTCTTTCCTTCTAAAATGCTGTGCCTTGGTCAGGGAGAATCTACGGATTAATTTCGGAATGTTTTCTTCCCTCTTGTTTTTGGATTGCTGTCTGAACTCTTCAGAATGATGATCAGTGCTGCCACTGAGATTTCTGCCTGTGTAGCTCATTTCTGTGCATTGAGGTGGCAACACAAACTTTAGAGGGGTGCTCATTAATGCAGAAATCCTCCTTAAATGCCCTTAAATTTTACATGAAAGAAATATAATACTTACCATCTTACTTACCACTTACCATATAGTGACAAGGCTTTATTTCTATTCTTTGTGGTTGGCTCTATTAAACTCCAGCATTTCTTGACTAATATTTTTTATATTTGGAAACAGAGAACTTTGTTATAAACTTCTCTGCGTAGTGGTTGGTTACAAATTTGTTTGGTCTCCCTTTAGATTTCCAATGATATGTTAAGCACATTTTGGATATTTCATTTGAAGATTCTAAAAATTCCAAATTCTAAATATTAATGATTCTAAGGACTTTTTTTCTCATTATTTTTGAGATAGACTCCAGTGTTTGCTTTCACTAGAGTCTGCCATGTTTTATTTTGAAGGTCCAGAGTCCTTAAAACCATATCATGATTCTAGCCAAGGAAAATTAAAACTGGTGTTACTTTTTAGAGGATTATTATTAAATAAGTTTCCTACCTTTTTCTGAAGGGCTAGGACTCAATGTATCATTGTATACCTGTTGAACTGGTAAAATTAGAGTCAGGAATCGACAGATAGAAAGCAGAGCATAAATTAATTTTTAATTTCTCTCTTACCTTTCCCAATTGCTTTGGGTTTTGTGTATTTAAAAAGTTGGAGGGCCTGATATTAATTATTAATTTCTTAAATCTTTAGCTGGTCATTAGGAGCAGGAGTTTGGTCCCTTGGGGTCATTCAGAGGAAGAAGAGATCACCACTCTTGTGGTGATCAGTGTCAGAGGTCTGTGCAACTCAGGGTCTCATGGCACTTGGCTAATCCCACTTTTTGTGGGATAGCTGGCTCTGAAGGCAGGCTTGGGCTCAGACAATTGCTCAGCCTCTTACTGAAAGACATCATTAATTTTCAGGATGAATTGGAACATTGCAGGGATTCTGGCTTTTTGGCAAGTGTAACTAACATCCCTTTCTAAATCTGAACAATGTCGCAGTGTGTGCTTGTACAGGATTCACTGACAGGGTATTCTTAATGGTGAAATAATAAACAGTGAAAAGTCATCCTGTAGCAAACTGTCAGGACAGGGGGAAATGGCCTTAAGTGGCATCAAAGAAGGTTTAGATCAGGTATTAGGTAAAATTTCCTTGCAGAGAGGGTGGTCAGGCATTGTCATGGGCTGGAGTCACCACGCCCTGAAGGGTTCAGAAATGGTGTGCCTGTGACACTTGAGGACATGGCTCAGTGGTGAAAATGGTGGTGGTGCTGGGTTGATTTTCCAACTTTAACAGTTCTGTGATCCTGTGAAAGGCAAACATAAGAGAACAATTTTGCTGCCTTCAAGGTTTAAAGCAGCACCCAATCTACTTGTATCATACAGTGATAAAAAGGGTGATTTTCAGCAAGCTGACATTAGTCTCATGTAATTTATATTCATTTTCTGTTTCTGCACATTGCCTGTGCTCCAGAAAACAAACGAGTTTTTCACAGGCAGCATTGATGGCAGGGTTTTATTTCAAGAACAGGTCCTATTCTAGCTCCTTATCACTTTTTAAGATAATCTCTGTTTTGATAAATGAATAAACACGAAACTCCCCAGTAAGTAATGTCCATCTGTTTGAGGGAAGCATTGCAGGTTCACCATGTCTCTCTTTTCTGTACTGTTTCCAGTACTTATCATGGACAGTTTTAATTATTTCTAGCAATAAATGTTCTCTGGACATTTACTGCAGTTGCACAATTTTTAGAGGACATTCCTATTGCTTTGCTTTCAGCCTGCATGAACAGTAAATATCCTTAGCAAAGCTGAAGTTCTCTCAATCCCTTTTCTCCCCTAAATATTTTTTTTTTTCCTAGAGCAGCTGATCTGCTCTTACAACATCATTATTTTTATGAATTTAGCTCATAGGTGTCTAGTTTCAAACATTGCAAGGGTTTTGTTGGCCACTCTATGTTGCAAATAATTATTCTTTTTTTATTTACTCATTTAGAAAGGATTTCTTGCTTTATATACACTTTTCACTTGATATAATTTAAATTATTTTGATGATGTCTCTGGGTCTCCTTGAGAAGCAGATTTGAAACCCTGAAACAGTGAATTGCTTAGGCATGACCCACTGAATTATTTTCTTACATCTCGTGACTGGAAATCTGTCTGGAAAAATTGCTTTCCTTCATAGCCCTACAATAATTCAAGAATCAAAGCAGATAAATCTGTTTTCCCCTCCTTGGTGGTTTTCACCACCCAGCTGAATAAAGTTCTGAGCAATCTGGTCTGACGTCAGATCTGCTCCTGCTTTGGGCAGGAGTTGGACTAGAGATGTCCTGAGATTCCTGTTCAGCACCTGTTCATAACAAACTCTTGTGGATTTGGGTTTGTTTGTTTGTTTGTTTGTGTTGGTTTTTTTTGGTTGGTTTTTTTTTTTTTTTTTGGTTTTTTTTTTTGGTTTTGTGGTTTGTTTTTTTTTTTTTTGGTTTTTGAGTTGTTTTTTTTTTTTTCTTTCAGAAAAAAAATGAAAGCACAAATGCTCTGCAAGAGTTTAACACTTGAGTTATTTAATTATTTTCACACCTGTCTCCATAACTCTTTTTTTTGGTAGGAATATTTTTTCCCCACTTTTTGTAGACTATATATCAGGGGCATAATTTTCTTCAGGCCTTTCCTTCAGTCTTTCATTCATGGATTATCCACAGTGCCAGTCACACCTGTGTGAGAAGGTGTGATGCAGTTAGCATTAAGCTTTCATTACAAACGTGGTGGCAAATGTGTACTGTCTTGATGACCTCTCCTTAGGTCTTCATACTCAAAATTGTTCCCAAGTCTTGCAAGATCCTCCCATTTAAAAAGTTTTATGTTATGCAGAGAATCTTCAAATGAAATATGTTTTGCCTTTGACCTTAAGGCAAAAACAAAAAATTGATTGTGAAAATCATTGTAAAGTCGATGTTACCATTTGCTGGACCTGCATTTGTTTAGAGGTTGTGTCATCAGCGGGTGTCTCAGACAGGGAACTCAAGTAGCCTGGGTGAGCTTCAGCATCTCTCCTTCTGTAACTTGCCCACCCACCACTGCTCATTTGGAAGCAGGATTCAGAATTAAGGTGTAAAATAGTTTCTGCTTTACAAGATTCATGAGTTTTGTACTGTGGAAATCAATTCTTTTTTTCCCTTTAACTGAACTTATTTTTCAAATTTGTGTCTTCTATTTTATGCTTAATATTTTGGCCATATCTCTTTTCATCTGAGATTCTGAGTGTCTGTTTTTTCAGGCTCCCTCAATTCCCATCTCAGTGATGCCTTGGGAAGGCTGAACTGAAACAGAGACTGAACAAAGCTAAAGAATAAAGGAACAAAGTAGATATTTATTGAAAGGCCTTTAGGATACACCTTGGGCAGGACAAGAGCCTGACCATGGCTACACCCATGATGGACCTAAAATGGTCACAAAATGGCTGACTGGTCATGAGATCTCACACTTTTTATAAGTTTTGGTTCATTTGCATAGTGGGGTTTAATTTCCCAATTACAGCTTCAGGTTGTGAGGTTCCATCCTTCTTGTTCTTCCCTTCAGCCCACCTTTGTTTGTGCTTTTGGGCCTGAAAGTTGTCCTTGGTCCTCAGCAGGAAAAGGATTTGTTTTGTCTCCCTGCTCTGTGAAGAGCTGAGTGACACCGAATGTGAGGCTCAGAACTGCACCCCTGGGCAGCACAGAATGTGAAAAACATGAAAGCTCAAACTCAAGGCATCATCAGGGGTGGGTGTGAAGGGTCTGAGCACATGGCAGCCATGTGGTGCCCTACTCTTAGAATCCCTGGTATGGAGTGGTGTCATTACATGATATTTATCTGCATGAAATGTAAAGGAATTTATCTTTAGTAAAACTCATTTGCAGCTGTGACACTGCCATTTCAAAGTTTTCATCAAAAGGAATCACATCTCTGGGGAAAATTGCTGTACCTCAAGTGTCTGCACCATCTTCAAAGCTCAAAGCAAGCCCAGTATGGAATTTTGGGTCACAAAGCAAGTTCCACCAGATGATGGTTTGATTCCAGCACGTAGTTTAATTAGACTGCTCTAGTTTTGTGTTTGATTGACACTTTTCACAACTAGAATAAGGAGGAAAACTACAATTTATTTACACCTAGCTGAAAGAAAAGCAGAACTCAGATTTAAGGTATGAAAGGTCTGAACTTGGAAGAAGTCACTGTTCCAGTGCCTGACTACCCTCTGGGGGAAGGACCTTTTTCTAATATCCACCTAAACCTCCCCTGACACAGCTCCAGGCCCTCGTGCAGAGTTTTAAAGTTTTCCCTTCAGATATTTATTTCAGCATACGTTTCCCATTTCAATGGTTTCAGAGTTCTGATGTCATAAAAATTAGATTATAAAAAAAATCCAATGATTCAATGCAATATGAAACATGAATCACAGTATCATTAATGCTGGAAAAGAGCTCTAGATCATCTAGTCCAACCTTTGGCTGATCACCAGAGTCATGCTATGAGATAGATTAAATAAAAGTCAATAAGAGACAGATAAAAGATTATAAAGATCTTAGATAGCAAAGCTGATTAGGTTTTCACATAACAAAAATACACCACATGAAGTAATGTATTTAATTTAATGTAAGTGAGGCTGCAACCATTAGGAGGCTGGGCTCATAGTTTTGAGTTGATTTTTGCCTCTCAATATACTTCTAGTTGTTATGATAAAGGCTTTACCCTCCATCCCTTGCTCAGCTGCAGCAGAGAAATACTGTTTTATTACCCCCGAAATTAAAAAAAAATTAGCTTTGGATCTGTCTTTTCCAAAGCAGCTGATTTCATATTCAGGATTTCTTTTTTTTTTTTTTTTAACACTCAAATTTCTGCACTTTCTACTTTCTGAGGATTTAAATGTAATGAGTTTTAGAATCTCTTATTATAAACACAACAAATTATTCACAGGATAATGGATGGAGAGTGATGAATTACTGGAACATAAATTTGTAACATTCACTCATAGTGGGAAATAACAGAGGAATGGCAAGGCTGATTTATTACTTGCTGGTATATCTATTCCTGTTCGTGAATGTTAAAAACTACAGTACATAGAAAAATTTAATTAAAGTTATTAAAATGGGAAAACTATTTTCTGTTTTTCTATTCCGTAGCTGTAAAAGTTTTTCATTCGGTCATAAATTTAGGAATAAGTGTAACATTCATCAAAGTGTAAAGAACAATGTTAGACATAGAGCTTATTGTAAATCTCATATTTCATCAACAGAAAGGATAATATGTGTCAGAGAGTGGAGAACTCTGAGTTTTAAAAAGCCTAGCATAGAAAGAAATCATATTTCACAACTATCTAAAATCCTCATACAGACAAAACACATTAAATCCATTTGAATGTTAAAATAATACACATAATAATGGCACGATGATTTTATTTCCTGTTTGAGCCATGACTCTTCAGTACATTGGAGAAGTCTCCTTGTGATAAATTTCAGAACCTCTTTCTCTGCTCTGTTCTAAATTCTCCCAAAAAGCAAGAAAAACCATCAGTGTTTCCTGGGAGGGAACAAAATATCCTTTACTTGATGCTCCAACATGATCCAGATCTAGAGGAGGAAAGACACAACAAAATCTTTCCAAATCTGTCACAATCACTTTTCTATCAGACTATCCGAAGAGATTGTGGGGGAAAAAATGAGTTTAGGAATGGGTTTCTCCTTCTTTGATGGGTTTTTTTTCACTGGCACTTCATTTTATTGGTTTTGAATCTTCAAAAAATTTGAATGCAATTTGCAAGAACTGATATAGAATGTCACTTGAAACAGGAATGTATTTTACTCATGGAAGGGAAATATAATAGGCAATTAGATCAGTTTTCAAAGTCTGAAATAAAAGCCAGGCCAGTTAAGATTCAGCTTCTCAGACATTGCCCAGCTCTGGTTGGTTATCCAGAGTTAAACTTCAACCCAGACTTGGGGAATGTTTTGCCACTTCAGGAGTTTTCAGCTCTACTTAAGAGCTGGAGCTTTTGCTCTCAGAAAGGGAATTTTTCTGCTGAGCCAAAGACATAAAACAGAGTTTAAATTCAGAGCATTCTTAGGGCTGCCTGTACTCCTGGAAAGATTTATTAGCTTCTAGTAGCAGCAGATATTTAGCCAGACTGCACTGGCAGAGTTCTGTGGGGAAATGCAACCGATGGACAGCCTGCAGAGGAGGCAAGTCGTGAAAAGCTTGACAAATCCAGGGAAGATCAGTGAGCTGAGAAGATGAAACAAAATCCTAACGAGTGATCAAAAGGCTGTGTTAGCTCCTACCAAAAGGAAGGCACTTGAACAATTTCCTATATTTCCCAGGAATGTGCATTCCCGTGGTGTCTGCTCCTTTACAGCTCATGAGAGATCAGGGTGGTTTCCTTAAAGGTGTCATTTTAACAGAGCAGAAGAGGAGCATTTGAATCCATCTGATAATTTATCTTGAATCAATATACTCTTTTTTTTGCCCTTCTTGTTTTTTTTCAGATGTTTCCTGTGGTTTAACCTTCTAAAAAGTCTTTTGCTCTACACCAAAGGCTCTCCTTGTGTTCAGGGAAGAATAATTCTGCAGTGGGATAAAGAGGGATAATAGCTGGCACAGAAGAAAGGCAGCCAAGAAAAGGGAGAGAAAATCATGTGGGTCGACAGTCGTAGAAAAAATATGGGGAAAGCATCTTGATTGACCCACAGCATTTCTCATAAGACCATAAAAGTAGTTTTATTTAAGGACAGTTTTGCATCATTGCTTGCTAGGAATAATCCTTACCTGAATATTTGGGTGCTTGTACATCATTATATGCTTGAGGAACGTGGTTAGTTTAGAGCAGTAGACTAAAATATAAGGAAAGCATCTTGATTGACCCACTGCATTTCTCATCTGATGAAGTGAGGGTTTTGTACAGATGGCACAGCTGTGAGAGCTGCCAAAAAACTTCACATATATTGAGAAGGAACATTGACCCATGTAGACAAAATGTGTAGATATTTACTTGTATACATAAAAATACATACATTTAAGTAATAAAACAGGAAGTTAAAAAGGAGCTGGAAAAAGACTCATTTATCATCCCTGTTTCTTAGATGGCTGCAATGAAGCACAAAGGTCATGTAAAAGCTCTCTGGGGATTAAAATACTGAGCTGCCATAGGCCATGTGTTGAACTTGTTTTACTACCACGTAAATGCTTCTCTTCAATTCCACAAGGGTATTTAGAGCCTTTAAACCAGCGGCAGGAACACAGACTGGGCAGGAAATCCCATGAACATCTCCAAGCACAAGGAACCTCTCCCAGGAACCTCTCTTACTTAAAACAATATCCCTGTTTTAAATGGTGCACTGTGCCTTGCAGGCAATCACCTGATTTAAATATGCTGATTTGAAGAGTATGCAAACAGCCTATTTAAATTTACAAAGCGCTCTGTAGTTTTGCAGGCCATAAAAGCAGTTTTATTTAAGGAAAGTTTTGCACCATTGCTTGCTAGCAATAATTCTTACCTGAGTATTTGGGCGCTCCTACATCATTATATGCTTGAGGAAAGTAGTTAGTTTAGAGCAGTAAGATAACAGAAATGGAAGTAAAGTTGTATATGTAGGAATGCTGACCAAGCTTTAGCCTGGTAAGGATTCCTAAATTAAATTCAGATGGTGCAAGTTGAGCACAAATGGTTCATTACCAATACAGAGATTAAGAATTCTTTTTTTTCCTCTCCACAATAAGAATTCAAAAAGTCTGAGCTAAAACAACAACAAAATCAGCAATCCAAGCCCTTAGATAAGTTAGAGCTGCATGAGTTCACACAAATCTGCAATTAAAGAGGAAAGAGAGAAATAATTTTTTTTGTGTAATTTCTGTTTCATCAGATTTGCCATTTTCCAAGGATCATGAAGGATGGACATGCTCTCCTAATAGTTCTGAATTAAACACCTGAAAAGGCAAGCAGAAAATGAGTCACGATGCTTTGTTAGATAACTGGAACTTAATTGGTGACTTCACACAGTCATAAAATAATCTGGAATAAAATATTCAAACACAACCCTTTGGGGTGCAAATTACCTTAAAAACAAAATAATTGATGCATCCAAATTTCCAAACCACTAATGGTACCCTCAAGAACAACATGGAAAAGCTTAGTTTTCACAGGAATTTCCCTAAAATGAATAATTCTTTTCATTTCAGCATCGCTTGTATTTTAGTATTGGCTTATTAAAACAAAATTGCAAAATAAACCAATTTTAGACAAGCCACTGTTTGGTTTAGCTTTCTGTTAGAAAGTGTGATCAGGGATGTAATAATTCAGAAGTAAATCATGAGCTTGCAGAAGGTACGATGGCTTGGAATTGTTCTGTGCTATAGCATTAGCATGCAAATAAAAATAATTGTGAACACATGGCAGTGGATTGGCCAACTTGGTGAGGTGGACTTTAAGCTGAGGGTGTGTTGGAAGTACAATGGAGCAGCTACCATGTCAGTTCAGGTGACACGGAGTTCCTGGAACACCTGGGGCACTGCTTCCTCCTACATTTTTTTATATATGCTGCTGGAATTGCTCCTGCCAAGCCAGAAAAACCTGCTTTGTAGTTCCTCAGTCAGTGATGGATCCTTGACTGCACTCTGGGATCCCGGAGGTTTGCACTAAGACAGAGGGGTTGGATTTTGGAAGAACAAAAGTTGAGCTTGCTCAGAGCTCAGCTGGGAGGGATTCTGTGGGAAGATTCCCTGGAGGACAAAGGAACTAGTAAGTGCTGAGGTTATTCTAGAATGTTCTCCTGGACGCACAAAAACATTCATTCCTTTTAAAGGAAAGGGAAGGAGGCAGAAGAAGAGAAGAATGCCCTTGGCTTGCTGTGAGCTTCTGGATCTGCTCAAATCTAAAAGAAAGGGAAGCAGAGATGGAAAAGCAGTCACTGAGGACTCCAAGGGCACTGCCAGGGTGTGCAGACCTGCAGCTAGAAAAGCAAAAATCTCAGCTCAAACTGACATTGGCCAGAGATGTCAAAAAACTACAAGAAAAGATCCATCAGGTATTAAAACAACAAGCAGAAACAGAAGAAAATACCAGCTCACTGTTTAACACGAGAGGTGTCACCAATAAAGCTGGAAAGATGGACATTCTCAAAAGATCCTTCACCTGTCATCACCAGCACTGCTGGATCTCAGAATTTGGGAACGCCAATCCAGGGTCATGCAAACAGACCCACCACCAGTGAAGGAAGAGCTGTAGGTGAGTTTGACCCTTATAAATCCTGAGGGTGTTAAAAGAGTTGGCTGGTATAATTGTGAGGCTGCACCCCATAATTTTTGAGGAGTTGTGGAGGTCAGGGTGTGTCCCAGAAACTGGAAGAAAGGTAACGTCATCCCTACCTACAAGAAGGGCTTAAAGGAAGACTGAGGAACTTACACATCCATCAGTGTTACTTTGTGCCCTGGGGAAGTTAAGGAGAACCCTCACAGGTCAGGACAAGTCAGTTTACTCGAGGAAAAGCCAAAGGTTGTGCGTGCAAGCAATGAAACAAGATTTTATTCTCTACTTCCCATCAGCAGCACACACCCATAATTCTTCTTTTTCCTGTGTACCACCCTAAAAATTTCTGCTAAGAGATAGACTCAGACACCAAGTTCATAATGAATAATTATGTATTTCATAGGTGTCTCTCTCACCTACAAATGCATGTGTTATTTAAATCAAAACTCTACTGAGACAAGTAGTGTAAGTGTTATATACTTGATGGCAGTGAAAAAAAAAAGCATCAGGAAGTGTCTACCAGCTTTCTACAAAAACTTAAGCATGTGATATCAACACTGTTTTTATCACATATCCAAATACAACTCCATACCAGCTATAATGGAGACAATTAACTCCATCCCAGCCAAAAAATGGTGAAAGAGATATGGAGAACTTGTCCTTTCTCTTTGAAACATCCAGTTGGATGCCTTATGAAGACCATGTAATTCAAAATAAATATAGTATAAAGCAGCATCTGTTTCTGTGTTAAAAAGACACATATTGAGTGGCCTCATGGTTGCATAAGGCTTCAGAAGAGGTGAGGAAGATCAATACATGGATTTGTGTGGGAAAACTACCCTGGTTTGGATTAAAAGCAAGCTGAAGGTATTGACAACATATAAAAAGTAAATACGGTATAGACTGGACACCGTTTGTTTTCTGAAAGTGAGCTTACTGGAATCTATATGGATTCCAGACTTGCTCAAATTACATTCATTTGGAGTTGTTTTCTCTCTGCAAAGGAAACATCTGCTTTTAGGTGCATTCCTCAGTATTTTAGGAAGTACTGGGTTCTTGGGGCTGCTCAGGTGGAATTGTGGTCTTACATGGCTTCATCTGCTGGGGTCAGCTAATGAAATAAGTTTAATTTTGATTTCCACTGTCATCCCCTTGACAGGGAAAGAAACAATGCTGGAACACTCTGCTGAATTTTCTGGAGTCTACTTGTTCTCAGAAGTGATCCACACCAGGGTTTTTATAATCTCTTCACAAATTTTACTTGTGGGAGAAGAGTAGCTGAGAGAAGCTCTTCAGTGAGACGATGCTGATAAATGGCCTCATAGTTAGTTTTGCCCTATTCTCCAAATTTTCTTTTAGCTGTGCACCTGGTTCCAGAAGAACCAGGCTTCAAACTGAGACTGGGATCGTGAACACTGGATTATGTCAGAATTTTTTGGTACAACCAAGCCTGTCCTCTTGCCCTGGGGGCTGATGGGTGCTGCTGGTATGTCTGAAGTACCTAAATATGCTTTGGAAAATCATTGGCAAGGAGTTCCTAATTAATGACTGACCCAGCTGTAACTTAGGAAACGTGTAAAATTGGACATATCTTGAAAACTGCTGCTGATATCATAAGATTGGGTTCATCCATATGTTGGTACCATCGGGATTTATGTTATTTGTGCCAGAAGGATGTTTCCTGATTGAAAGTAGTCCAAATGGTAATGGATTGGAGGCAGCAGATTTCATTCATTTCAAGAAAAGAAAAATATGTAACTGATGGGAGGGACAAGGATTATTTTTATTGAATAATCTTTTCTTGGCTTCTTTGCTAGAGAAAACTTTCCTGAAAGCGTGAGAAACAGATAAACTATAAGTTAAAGGCTCTCTCCAGGTTTTGATTGTACTTTTTATTGAATGGCTTTTTAGTAGGTTTTGTGACTCTGCTCAGACACAAACTCATGTGGTGACAATCCAGTAAAGATTTACATGGCTGCAAACTCAGAACCCAATTATTGTAATCATTTTTTGCTCAATTACTGGTTAGGCTGGTCCACTGAGTCAGAGTTAGTTCCAAAGACAGCAATATGCATTTTTACAGGCTATTCAGCCCAGTTTGTGTGCTTCAGGGTTGGCATCCATCAGTTTAAACTGCTGGTATTGACTGTGAGATTTATGGGAGGTTTTGTTTAGGAATTTCTTAACTCGTGTTCCTGTATCAACAACTGAACATCCATGATATAAAGTCTGTGCTTCATGAGCTCACCATATTAGGACTAAATGTTCCTAGAAATCCAAAAAAATTCATCTTGCTCTACTTCTAGAAAGTACCTACCATGATTTTTCTACTTACCACCTCATTAATTTTATAGTCTCTTTGGGTTTTTTTCTGATTTCTTTACAGGTTTGATGACTTTTGAGAGTGATATTTAACAAATAATTTTGTATTTGGTTTTGTTATTCAGCATCTCAAGTACAAGTAGCTTATTAAGAGGGAGAAATACTACCTCAGGTCTGTATATAGATGTGGCTATTTTGTATTCTTGTTCAAGTTCTGAAGGTGAGACTTTAACAACAAATTCGTTTGAAAAGGAAAATCGTGTAAAAGAGCAGGGTTTTCAAGAATAGCATATCTTTCTCCATTAAAACACGTCAAGTCTTATCTCAAGTGTATTTCTGAGTTTGCTGCTTTCCATTCTTGTTCTAGTGTCACTGAATTAACCTTCTATACACAGTGTGATCTCAGAATCAAAAAGTTGTTAAGACCTTGAAGGTAAAACTCTAAAGATGTCATATGTCTTCAGAGAATTACTTGTCTGAATGAAGCTATCTTCCTTTTTTTCTTTTGAAGAGAGGGAAAAGTACATTGTAAAAATCCTGAGCTTCGTAGTTGTGAATCCTGTCATTGTTCCATGCAGAAACCAGCTGATCAGCTATCCTGGAAAATAGGTTGTTCTCACATCAGCAGAAGCCTCCTGTTCTGGGCTGAGGCTATGTTCACTGACACTTGGAGTTACCTTAACAACTACTAGTCTTGTTTTTATATTTTTGCCTTGTGAAGGGGTACAAAAATGAAGAATTAGTCCCCAAAGTTCTCTTTGTGCCCTCTAGCATTTCCTCTGCAGCTACTGCTACTACCCCAACTGAAGGAGTCTTAAGGAATGACTGGATAAACCTCTGAACAGTGCAAATCTGAGTGTCCTCTTTATGATAGAAATTAAAAGTGTGCCCATTACTGCAGCATCTCTCAGTCTTTAATGCAGACAGCCTTTGGCAAGCAGGGTGCTACTAGGAAGGACTTACAAAGGGATAGGTAATTGACTGGCATTATTATGCTTGATTTACATTGAAATTGTTCATTGCTAAAACTAGCTAAAAACCCCAAAAATAAAAAAGGGAAAATAAATCCTTCTCATATGGCAACAAGGAATGTAGAAGGTGTGGTTCTCAGCACGGTTGAGGAAACACAGATGAGCCACTTTTTTTTCTTTTAAATTAATATTTGAAGTCTGCATTGGAATGAACTCTTTGACAGAATCGACAACTTTGGAATTCTGTCACTTTGATTTCTATCACTTTTTCATTCCAATTTCCCTTCCACCATGAAACAGGAACTTCAACACTAAGTGCCACTAATGAGATTGTCATGTTGGGTTACCAAGTCCCAAAAATTGGGCTGAAAAATTTTATTCTAAAAAATGTTATTCTAAAGCTTTGGTTTTTCAACTGTGGGGCTAAATATTGCCATTCATGTGTGTCAGAAGTGCTGTCATGTCTCCTGGGGAATAGATGTCTTACAGTTTTGGTCCTTTTCCCCACAGATGTCTAACAAAGTGATCCCAATATTGACTGCTCTAGCTAAAGCAAATATTTGCAGAACTTTGAATCAGAAAGGAAGGATTATGGGTTTTCATGCCCTGTGATAAGCCCAGGAGATGACACATGCAGCAACAACCACTTTTTCTATGTATTTTGTCATCCTTGAATTCCTACAATGAGTCATTAGCATTTATCACGTCTTTTTCTTGACCTGGGAAGCACTATTCCAGTAGTTGGTCTGTCTCCAGAAATACACAACTCACTTCTTGCAGCTGAAGGTTACTTTTGTAAAAAATCAATTTATATGCTGAGATCTTGTGTCCATAATAAAGGTTGGTCACAAGAATAGGAAAAATTCAATTGAGGATTAAAACTGGCTAAAGCATGATCCATATTCCTGAGAAATTATATTACTAAGCATTCCCTTGCAGTCCAAAGAAAAAATCTGTAATGTTGGGCATTCCTACACCTGTGGGCACAGCACAGAAATCTGGCATGAGGGTGAAGGCTGCAGCTGAGCCTTAGGGGTGAGTTCAGAGCAGGGTCAGAGCACAGCGTCTTCCACAGATCCTTTTCCAGCACGCATAAGCCCAGGGCTGCACTCAACTGAGGGGATTCAAGCAGTGGCTTCTTGCCAGTTTATTCTGCTTAACTAAATTCTTTTACAGCTGACTTTCTTCTCCTGCCAGAAATGGTAGAAGGGAATTGAAACAGAATAGAAAAGAAGCTGATCCCAAATACTGTGGTTTATTTTATTATTGTGTTTGATTGAAAGAGACAGGAAGCTTCAGCTTTGTTTCACTCTCCCTGCAGCTCACACACCCTCCTCGCACCCCCAGTCCAAAACACTTTTTTATTATTTACAAGTGACGGAATGCACATCATAATTATCAGTTTGTTTGTTAGAGACTTGACCTAGTTGAGTTGAAAAGCTGTTTTTGCTTACGCAGACAAGCAGAACCACCCTGGAACATTTACGGAAAAAATCTGGTGTACAGAAATGCTCTCACTGTAAATATTTTTCTACAAGAAACAGCTAGATCAAAACTGTAGGCTTCCAAAAGATAAAACAGGCCCTCAACATAGTTGTTGTAAATCTGTGTGGTTAATTTTTGATAAATTTTGATAAATTTTGGTACAGGACTACAACCACACCAACAGGCCATTAACCATATCTTCATGATATGGTTTAATGGGCATGATAGGGTTCAGATGAAGGTAGGACTTGAACAACTTGGAGGTCTTTTCCTGCCTTAATGGTTCTATGAAGTATGGTAATGAAGCAGGTATTTCCTGGAGTCAAAAGTTAAAATATGGTGTCTGTATTTTTACTGCCACCATAAAATCTTTCTTCCCTCCTGCAAGGTGCAGCATTACCGTGTGGGCCTGATATTTCTGGGTCTGAGAGATTTTAGCCTGCTAGCAGCTGCTAACTTTTTCCCAAAGAAAAAATTTCTCAGGAAAGTTTCTTCTCAAAACAATCTTGGCAAGCAACTCTCTTTTCTCAAAACAATCTTTCTCCAGGTGGTGTTTTGCTGTTTCTCTGGTTTAACCAATGGCATTAGAGAGGTGTCATTCCTATTCACCAACCATGTTAAGTCTGTATCAGAACACCTCATAAAAGGTAGTAAGAATTAGACAATAAAGGCTTTTTTCTATGCTCTTTGCCTTCTGAAATATTTGGAGTCTCTCATCTTTCTTTCATGTCCTACAATGACATTACTGAGTGTGCATTTTCAAAATGTGAATGTCATGAACACGGGCTGAGCTGATGCTTTTGCCAGGATAAAAGTGTTTCACCCCATTTAAAATTGATTACCACGTGCCTAAGGGTACATAGGTACAAATCCATAGTTTAGGATACAAGCAGACAACGTTTCCCCAAAGGGAGAATTCCATAAGTTCAAAGCTTTGTCCAGGCCGTTGAACCAAGAGCAGCTCTCTCCTCCTCATTGCTGTGTTCCATGTTTTATTCAAGCCACACTTGCACAGAACTTTCACAGTATTCCCTTGTTGTCTGAGATAATTTACTTTCAGCTTGATCTTGAATAACTGGCCGGAGCTGGTTCTGTTCATCTGTGAAACAGAAGGTGTTACATCAGCGCTAAAAGTGCTTATGGAATGCAAACACTGTGGAAATACCACCAGAAATATGCATGCATGAGAGTGTTAGTAGTCTAATTTTCAGCTGCTGAAGAATCCCACATGAGCTTTTCAGGTTTTTTGAGCGAGGGGAGGCTCTGCTTGCTTCCTAGCAAATTCCCAGGTGCGTATAAATGAGACAGGGTTAAACTATATTGCAGAATATATAAGTTGTCACTGTTTTATAGTGAAGGAAAATTAAAATTGTAACTGTTCAGCATAACCTATGGAGAATTGGCTGGTGGCACAGTTTTGTGGACTCCTTGTAGGATTGCTTAAGGCAGTAGGACTCTGCCCAATGCATTGTTTGTTAAATCATGTGTTTGGTTTTAGTTTTGTTAATCTTTAAGCACAAACGTGCTTTATTTACCTCAAGGGGTACCATGAAAATTCCCCAACAGTCCTTTTAATTTAATGTGATAAGAGAGAAGTGAAAAGACAGACTTGTATGATGCCAAATTTCTGCTATGGATTTTGTCTTTTTTCTTTTTTTTTTTTTTTCTCTAGTAACTGAGAGAGAGAAGGTTTAGTTTAAATATTAGGAAGAAATCCTTCCCTGTGAGGGTGGGGAGGCCCTGGCACAGGATGCCCAGAGAAGCTGTGGCTGCCCCTGGATCCCTGGAAGTGTCCCAGGCCAGGCTGGATGGGGCTTGGAGCAACCTGGGACAGTGGAAGCTGTCCCTGCCTGTGGTGGGGTTCAAGTTCCTTCCCATCCCAAACCCTCCTGTGATTCTATGACACCAGTCTTAATAATTTCTACTTGCACTGCCTTCCTTCCTCACTGCCCACATTTCAGCTTATTTTATTCTTCAGTACAAAAATTTGCAACCTCCTCCTCTCGTCCTTCTTTCTAATTTTCATCTGCTTTGGGTCTCATCATCAGAGCCTTCATCTCCAGTGGCTCATCTTAGATTGTGATTTTCTTTGAACTTTGCTCCTGCCTTTGTTTCTATAGCAGGAGATTTGGAGTCATATTGAGGTAATGAAAATGTTCCTGGCAGTGGGGGGCACAAGTTGATCTTCATTGGGAAGAGAAGCTGGAAACTATTTTTTGAATTTGTGGAGAAATACCTGTTTGACACAGTTCTGTGTAATCCCTGCTGGAAAAGAGGGAAATGAGCCCCTGTTGATTTTATAGAATTACATCCAAACTGAAGTTCAGTAGGGACAAAAAACTTCCTGCAACTAAACCAGAGAGTTTCATATGTAAAACACCTTTCAGTGATGCAATTTTAAATAAATTCTACCGTATTAAAAAAACCCCATCAACAACAACAACAACAACAACAACAACAACAACCAAAGAAGCCTTTTTTGTTTCCCCAGAACTTTAAAATTCTGAACAAGATATTTCATTGTGGAATCCTAGTGGAAGCTCCTGAATGGGAGAGGGAGGGGCAAGAGGTTTAGAGACTCTGCAGTCAGGTTTGTTATTTGTTATCAGATTAACGAACATTAATCCTGATAACGTTTGTTTTGGAGGTAGTTGTGTTTCTTGGATGATCCTTGAGGACTACAAGGTTGTTTTCAGTCTCTTTTTAGAGAGCATTTAGCAGAGTGGAACCTGGTCCTGCTGCTGAACCTTGTAAACATTGCTCTGATGATGGCACTGGTGACTCGGATAGCAGTGGGCTGACAACAAACCTTGATCACACTTCAGGGAGCAGAAACCTCACCTGCATCCCGGCCCAGTCTCTGTATTTTTGGGAAACTAACGTTTGCAAGTTTGCAAAGAGAGAGCCCAACTTTATTCCTCAGGCAACACAGAGCTTTTAAAAAAAAAGCCCTTCCACTTGTGCACCCTTAGATGTAAATCTCAGCCATAACCTGGCCTTGCTTGGTATAAGAATGGGGCTGTTTCACAGTCGATTTTCTTCTAAACCCAGGGACTTTCCACTGAGTTGATCCCTCTGGTTACTTTTTAGAAGGTACTGCCGAAGAAAACGGCCTCAGCAATCATCCCAAATGATTTATGGGATGTTCAAATCCAACACGTCTCTGATTCACATTATGCCTTGATGCAGATCTGTCTAAGCAGAGTGTGTGCAAGCAAATTCATTCACATGCACTGTAATAAGGCTCCATATCCCTCCAGGAGCTTTGAAAAGATGAGGGATATTTATCCCATTTTTATTCATTGATCCATCCATTCTCAAAGCAAAAAATATTATATTTCAAAGCTTCAGCCACAAGGACCTCCAGCCTTGCTGAGGAATTTTCTGAACCACTGACTCTAATTTCCATATTCTGGGGAGAACAGTAGAATGCATTAGATTAATATCTGAACTTAGTAAGGCATTTGATATCATAGTTCACAAGAATTATTCATGAAAATAATCTATCTTGGCTTGACTATGATTCTTTGGAGGAATTAATACTTAAAAATGGTTAAACGTGATTGTCTATGAGGATGTAGCTGACCTAGGGACCAATCATATCAACCTCAGCCCACAGAATAAAAATAAAAATAATGTCATTTATGTAGTCCCTTATCCTACTCAAGGGAGGAAGTTTAGAGTCAGTAAAGTGTTTGAAAAGTGCTTTGCTATAAGTGACTGGGATATTTTGGCTGACATCCTGCTTTGCAATAGTATCCATTTTAGGCTTACTTGCATATAAATACTCCCTGGCTTATTTTCCCTAAGAGGCCTCTGGGTGCATTTCATCAATTAAAAGAATATTTTATAAACCATTAACAATACTCTACCAACAACTGGCAACACTTACCCAAAGCCCAACTAAATTAAAGCTGCTGTGGTGCCACAAATGAGGAGCAAATACCACCCACACTTTTTTACAAGACTTTGTTCCTTCATTATCCTTTAGGGAAAGAGAGACCAGCAGAGACCATTCTGACGGGCATTGACAAGTGCTTGGGTGAAACACAAATGCCATGGAAGTGTTAGATGGCTCATTTTTGGAGAGCAGAAAGAAGCAAGGATAGACTTAGATACTCAATTTACTCCGACCTTGAAGTACAAAGTTGTGACCTCTGAGAATTATTTATTGATACCGATTGATACCTTTTTGGTTTTCTAGCTTTTGTCTGCAGTGATGGAGAGAAAGGCATTCATAGCCACAAATTTAATCATTTTCAGCACCTTCTGTTTGCCAAGAATTTCCTGTTCCCAGACCTACCTCTTCCCCAAATTCCCTATAGCCCATGAAAAAGCTGGAGAATTCTGATCTTGAAACTTAAAATTAAGGCTGAACGTGATTTTGCTTTTTGCTGGGGCAGTTTGATGCTTTCTAGGCTGTTTTAGTGATTGAGATAAATATTGTGCAGCTTGTGCCTTGAAAATGATAGGAACTATCAATTTAATGAGCAGTTGCACTTGCTAAAGTGCTTTGCTCAATTTTTTTTGTGTGTGTGCTGTGATCAAGTACGGCATCAGGGTCACTAAACTATATCTTTATACTTTAATTGCATGCCCACATGTGTGATTGACTAAAAAATTGATAAATTGCACCTCACAGAAAACAAATAGCTTGAAAAAAAAATGTTCTAGATCAGATTTTCTGTTTGTCACCTTTTTTTCCCCTGCAGCAAAACTCTGCACAGCCCTGACAGTGAGGATACAAGGTCAGTGGAGATGCTGACATTTAATGCCTGTAGTAAACATTTCAGCATACAGAAAGCAATTATTTACAGCTTAAGCAGTGAGAAATTACAAAGCTTGTCTTTAGACCTTGTGGCTTCTTGGCTGGTATTTGCAGAGGTGATGTATACACAAAAGGATTTCTTTACTGCTGTATTTTCTTTACTGTATTGTCTCTAGATGTTATTGTGCTGAACTTTCTGAAGGCTAATAGCTCACAGAGCACAATAAAAAGTGGTTATTTAGCAACACTTCCATGGGTATAATGCTTTTCTTTTTTACCCTCTAATGCACCTTTTTAATAACTTCCAGCTGAAAATAGTGCCCTTATTTCCTAGGAGCTCTTCGCCTTTACTAAATCACCAGTAGGTATTGTTGTTTTTACAAACCTCCTCACAAAAAACAGCCTTGAAAATATTATTATTTCAAGTAGCATTTCACAGAACAGAGCAGTTATTGTACTGAGCAGGAGAAGTCATGTAGTAGAATGAAAACTTCTTATTCTTTTAAATAATAAGGTTTTTTTAGAAGCTTACATGCCTTTTTTTTTTCTGTCAGTGGTGTGTGCTGTAGTAATATTTTATAATGCCTGCTGTGTTACATGTATTTCACAATTAGAAAATCAGACTTCTAGAATTTTTAATGCAGTTAAGTAATATGTGCTTTATAAAACCTGAATTTAAATGTAATTTTCTACACAAAATCAAATTGTTATTGTTTATTATGCATTGCTATTGTTGTGTATTTTAACCCATGATATCATGACAACTACCAAAGATGAGTAAAATGTGAATTTAAAACTGTAGCAGACTGTACAAGAAAAAAGACCCAAAGGAAAAATGACAACAGAAACAAAAATTGAGCACAGCAGGGATGTTGCGTAGTTACATTGTCTGAGAACCAGGCAGCTTGATACAGGCTGTTAAAATACAATACTAGAAAACAGAAATTAGGGGAAGTAAAACATTTTCCAGGAAAGAACGTGGTATAGTTAAAAAACCCAGGCAGGATTAGGAAAGGCAGGAAATTTGTGGCTCTCTTAAACAGTCCATGTTAAATTCTCATTCTAAATTTGGGGATTTTTTAGCTTTGTGGTTGTTGGACCTTTGCTGGCCACTGTCACAGTCCCCCTCCTCAACAGGACATGTTGAATGAGGTGAAAAAGCTCATGGGTTGAGACACGGACAGTGAGACCACATACCAACTGCCAAGCTAAATAAGGAAAATTAATTTAGTTTATTGCCAATTAAAATAGAGTAGGAAAGTGAAAACCAGAGACAAGAACTCTGAGGCAGTTTTATGAGAATTTTTTACTTATTTATTTTTTTCAAAAAACGTGTGGTCCATGTATGTGGTCCATTCCATTCCTTTTATTTTTCTTTTCTCTCTGTCAAACAACTCCATCATCCAAAAAAACCCCTCTCCAATAGCTCCTTTCTTTCAAGGTCTTGAAAATTCTTGAACAACCACAGTTGTTGGCTTTTCCGTTTGCTTTCAGCTGAAGGGTGATAACTCTGATGTTTCCCCAAAGGAAGTCTAGAAAAAAGCTGAACTGCCCTTGGCAGCTGTACTTGGAATCAGGCTCAGCTTCCCTAGGATGGGTGGCCCAAAAATAGTCAACTCGGGCCTCCAGTCAGCATCTGAGATGCACAAGACAGGCAATTGAGGTGAGGAGATAAAATATGCAAGTTCCTGTAAAGATGTTGTTGGCAACTTTAAGTACAGGTGCCTGTCTCAGTCACACTCCTGTAGCTCGCAATACATTCTGCTCCTCCAAGAGTTATGAGCCGCTTCCTCATATTTATTTGTATGTGGAGTTATAAATTTCTGATCTTATTTCTTGCTTGTGGGATAAATTTTTTCTCCCTGTGCATTCTTATTCATGCAGGCTTTCATTTGATCCTGCTATAAGATTCTTTCCTCCTTTTCATGTGCTCAAAAATCGTAGCCGCAGCGGTTTCTGTGCTCGTGGAATTATGCAGCTGCTTAACACTCCTGTCTTTTTTGTTGTGCTTATTCTCCTTCCTGGTGTAATCCTGGGGACAGGAGTTATGGCACTGGAGTCTCTTAAATCACCAGGGTTAACATGAGCACAGTTTGCACTCCCTGCAGTCAGAGATCCAAAGGCAAAGGGTGCCCTGTGGCTGGGTGTGCTCCCGTCTCGTGGGGTTGCTCAGGGCAGGGGGTCGCTGTAGCTCTGGGCACAAACCACCTTTCATGCTGCATTTTGAGTTTTGTGGAAGTGCAGTTTTTTCAAAAAAAAAAAAAAAAACCAAAAAACCCAGCCAACAAACTGAGCAAATTATTTCCACTGCCTTTAATTATGCATTAGCATTCCTAGAAAGTTGTCTTAAAGCGCATCCAGTGTGACCTACGGATTGTTTTTGATTTTCCTGCTGTAGTGGACACTTCACTGTGCCATCCTCCATTCAGCTGGCTAAAAAGAATGGAAATGATGCTTTCAGATAAATGAAGATGCAGTTTCACCCTTCACCCCTTTCTTCCTGCCCTTCTTTTTTTCCTTTTGAGAATAAGCTGATCTGATCTGTCAAGGGCATGCACTGGGAAGGACAAAATGCAGGTGCTGGGAGTTGTCCAGCAGTCTGGAAGCATTTATTTGTGCCTCAAACAAATTGTTCATTTAGTCCTCAGACTGTTTAGCTCTCTGGCTCCTGACATTTTGAAATGACAGTAGTAAAAATGAATGTGGTGAGTGGAGTTGTAGCTGCTGGTTTATGTACTGCTGGAACAGGGGTTAATGAACCCCTTTTCTACCTTGTGAGGTTACAAAGTAAAGCAAAGAAAAGGGTCGTGGGGCTGGGAAAACCCTGAATAACATCAACATCATTAATAAATTCCTGAAGTAGGATTGGTTCTACGTTCTAAGCTAAATTTGATAGCATAGTGCACTACCTCCAGTGTTAGGAGGAGGAAACAGGATTAAGGGACAATAAGAAAAGGTAAAAGTTGAGGACAACTTGCTTCAACTCTCTTGTAGTAAAACTAAAAGAAAACCTTTGACAAAAACCCATGCCCCGTCCCACCATAAGAAGTACTAGTCTTAAAAAAATCTAAAGGATTAAGTATTAAAAAATTTCTAGAATGAGGAAAGGAAGAAAAAATCTGGGAGAAAGATTCTCCACTAGTTGTCATGCTGATTTTTTTTTTTACCCCTTATAACCAGCACCATGAGCTTCAGAGCACCTGGTGCACCAGTGACACAGATCCCTCTTGTAAACCAAAAGTGGTTTCATGAGATTTAAATCAATTTGGAACAGAAAAAGTTTGTTAACACTAAACAGTTTTGACTGTCAGGATACATTCAGGATCAATATTGGTAATGCAATGGATAAACAACAGCAATAAATAAACAAGTAATAAATGTATACCCCTAATTTCCTGGTACTCTTCTCCAGCTGGTCAAGGGAGATTTAATCTGGCACAGACAGAAATATGCTTCTGTCCCTCAGCAAAAAGTAAAATAGCATCTACAGAAAGGAATGAGTGCTTGGGAGGAAAGTGCAGCCAGTAATAAATAGTAACATTGTGATTGCTGGATCTGGAGAATAAAAAATAAGCCCCTGCAATAATAAAACATATTCAAGGGAGCAAATCAGAAAACAGATTTTAGGGGTTTATCCTGAATTTTATTATGAAATAAAAAATAATCTTAAAATAGAAAATATCTAAAACTTCAAGAAAAATTGAGCAAATGAAAGGGGAACCCTGCAGGGTTATATGTATGAAGAGGCAGAGAAATAACATTTTTAAAATCATCCTTTAATACCTGATTTAGGAGGATGTGGAGGGTTGTTCCTCTTTAAAAACTAGGGTAAAATAATGCATTTATAGAAAATTTTGATATTGTTACTATGTTAAACAGAGATCAATCAAATCTTATATGTCCTTTTTGTTAGACATACAGAAAAAAAGTCCCTACTACTCAAACTGCAAAAAAACCCCAAAATAAAAAGTTTTTTAAAACCTATATATGTTTGATGCTTGCTTTTAGTCTCCCTAGATTTTTTTTCACTTTATAAAACCTGTTGCACCTTGCACACAGGTCACTGAGTAATTATTTGTATGTCTAAGCTCCTAAAAACCTTGCACAAGGAATAAAAAATAATTATTTATGCACCTAGGGAAATGGAGTGGTAATCAGAGAAAAGTGACTTTATATGCAGTCTGCATGGGTTATAAAAGGATTTCAGTGTTTTACTGTAAAAAGCAGAGATAAATGATGATCTTTTCTAAATGTAATAAAACACATATTTTTAGTTTCTTTGAGAAAAATCCCCAGAAAAATATCAGAAGGTGCCATTTTACCACATTTTCATTAACATTGTAAATGATGAAAGTGGTTTCCTAAGGAGAATAATGAGACTTTTTCAATGAAATCTCAGTCTCTTGAAATTCTGTAGGAATATTGGGCTTCAGGGTGCAGGAGAGGTCCCCTTCCTCCTTGGTGGCCACACTGCTGGCTCAGCACCCATTCCAAAAGTCCAGAAGTACTTGTACAAAGGAAAAAAAAAAAAACAAAAAAACCCCACAGTCTGGGCACAAAACCTCCCAGACTCTTTTTGAGCCCCTTCCCCCCAGTTCCCCATGTTGGCTTTTCTCCCAGTTACATATTCTCTCCTTCTCTGGCCTGGGCTCCCCCTAAACTAGATCTATTCATTATTTCATTATCTATTATTTCACTTGTCCCTGGTTCCTTTTTCCCCACAGAAGCCATTTTTCCTATCTCAGCACACAAATTTAGAATGTTTGACAGCATTTCCAGGGTAATCCTGGCACTGCTGACACAGTTCCCTAGGTGCTGCTGGCCTTTCAAACTCTCTCCACAAAAAAGTCCCCAGTGCTCCCTTCCAAATATTTCTAAAAAGTGCCTTTCTCTCCCATAAATCCCATTAAACTCTTGAAAATCTGGCCATTCCTAACAGCACTGTCTGTAAATTCTTTTTTTCTTATCACTGTGCATTTTGTTACACCCAGGAATTCCTCATGTCATTCCTGGTGGTTTCCCAGAGTCTGTTCACTTCTCAGGGCTTAGTCCTTTACCTGTGTGCCCAATTCTCTAGACTCTCTGAAAATCTCAAGTTAAAAGAACCATAAAATTAGAAAAAAATTTAAACCAAAAATCATTATTAAGTTTTAGTATTTTTTTCCTTTACTGCATAGTATTACTCTTACCAAAAAATATTTAATAAGTCTAATTTGATAATAAAGTTACCAGAAAATGTTTTGATAAGTCCAGTTTGATTTTCATCTTTGTTACATCGTCACACTACACAAAACCTCAGAACAAAGTGCTACACCAGGAGGTTGGGTAAAAACTTGTCTCCTAAGGATATAACCCAAAAGTTACCTGATGCTGTTGTACACTACAACGACACAGATTCTGATTTTAGAAGGCTGAAAATGACTTTTTTATTTTAGGGATGTGTCTTCTTTTTATACTATTCTACACAGACCAATTTGATTGATGAAACAAAGACAAACCTCTTCAATCACATTGGTCAGACCAGAGGGACATCAAGAAGTCCCTCCTAGGGAAAAGAATGTAAACATAGGTACAATTACAAAAAAACTTCTCTTGTTTATAGAAAGTTCTCTGGGAAAAGAATTTTAGAAAACTAAAACATTTCAGGCACAAACCAAAGCTACAGTTACGTAAAAATTTATTAATTCAGTAAAATATTGATCATATTGTATGTAATTGCCATCATATACAATCCATACATGACAAACTGATTTAAAAATGGAAAAACCCTCCTCGTGTGCCCTGTATCATGGGTGACAAGGCAATAATACCAAAGTACATTATTAGGCCTTGCAGCTAAATGTGAAATTCTGGTGGTTCTACAAAAGACACACACATTTTAGACCTTGCAGCTAAATGTGATATTCCAGTGGTTCTACAAAAGCCACACACTTTGACACAGCAGAAAAAGCTGGACACGTGGCTCCCCAAACTTTGTTCTGTCACATCAACACTGAAGAGTCAATGACCAAACACCTGATCAGAAAAGCTCAAATGTACAAGCTGCAACTTCACAGACTCTGCACAATCAATAATTTGAAAACCACATATCTAACCTTCAGGATGAATCCATAAAGACAACGTCTTTGAGCTTCTTTAATTCCCACAAGGACAGTGCTGGATTAATGAGCACACCGTGCCTTGTGGCTTGTCACCTCTCAGCAGCAGTGGCTGAGCCATTAGCTTGCAAAACATACCCTGTCATCCCAGTAATCTGCAGATGCTGCTCCCTTGACCTCACAGAAACCTGTGTGCACTGATCATCCCCATCAAGAACAGGTGCTGAGGCAGGAGTTTAATGCAGTCACCTCCATCCTACACAGAGAGGCATCCCTTCACCTTGGTGCACACTGCCAGGGATACATATCAGCCTTCCTTGGTGTTCAAATGTCACTGAGGTGTCCTACAAACCCATCATGGGAGGTTTTGCAGTGAGCTTATTAACCAGGAACTTCACAAACACCTGGTATGTTGGTGAACATTTGGAATATTCAACCACCACAGAAGATTTTGCCTTGAATTTTCCTCAGCAAGCTAGGGAAATGGGAATATTTCTCTCTTGTTTTTTTTAGGCTGTCAAATCAACAGGCAGGAGCTGCACTGACAAACCCTGAGCTTTGGCTGGTGTCCCTATGGGGCCCTGCACCTTGATGCACAGGCAGCAAGCCAAGCCTCACAAGAGCTGCTTTTAACAATATTTCAGCAAATAAAAGCTGTTGAACTGTATACCATAGAAAAGAGGTCTGGACTTTTGAAAAGCTCCAAGTCTGGGTTCTGCTCAGGTGCCTTCAGCCTGGCAGTAAACTCAGAAGGAATGAAATGCCAAATCCCTAAACGTGAGAAACGTAGTTACCACGTGAATGCTGTCCAGATGGTGACCATCCCTCTACCTGTGCTTTAGCCAATTTGTATCAGTGTATGCAGCTTTGACAGCTGTTGAGTTCTCTTAGTTTTAACACTGGTTTTGGAATGCATTTGATTTTCATACTAAGAGGCTCAAATTGCTGATGTGGGATGGAATCCAAAATGCACTGAACTGAGTAGATAAAAAAAAAAATCACAGTCTGACTGCATCTTGGAACTAGTAATTAGTGACTGAAACTTTTCTATGGCTGGCATCACACTCTTTAATAAATGTAGTAGAGTGTTGAAAGGCAAGACATGGACAGAACTGCATTGCTGTGTGAGTGATTCTTCTCCATTTATTGTCTTGGCTTATTGGGACTAAACATGACTGAATGTGAGGTGGAAGGGATTCTGGTAGGATAGCCTGGTTCAGACAGCTCATCACAGCAGGCAGTTTAACATCAATATACTGTGTAAATAAACACCTTTGTAAATGGGAAACAACCACATTTCCAGTCTTTTTGTACTCCAGGATCTCTGTTGACAGGCAGCATTTTGGCTTCCTTGACGTGGAGTGATTCATGCAGTGCAGCTATACTGCTGCTCATAACCAGGATGGTGCTTTTAAAAAGTGCTCAATATTGCAAAATCTCCGTTTTCACAGCTCCAGGAACCAATAAAGGCTGCTCACAGTCATTTGCAGCATTTTCTGTATTATCAGGTTGAAACATAGAGTCACAGAATCATAGGATCACAGACTGGTTTGGGGGGGAAGGGGCCTAAAGCCCACCCAGTGCCACCTCCTGCCATGGGCAGGGACACCTTCCACTATCCCAGAACCCTCACAGGGAAAAATGTCTTCCTTGGAGCCTTCTCTTCTCCAAACAACCCCAACTCAGCCTGTCTCCATAGCAGAAGTGCTCCAACCTCTCCTATACATATATTTTAATAACATAAATTATTTTATTTTTTAATGCTTGTGCGCAGCATATCCTGGTTCAAAGCATAACCACATATATTGCAGGCTAATAGGCAAAGCTCCCCAGATTTCTTGGCCAAGTGTATAAATCAGTTCTCTGAGTCATTGGGTGAGCTGGCACTTGGAGGGCTTTGGATCTCTCAGGCCAGGCCAGGCTTGGTTTAGTTTTCTATATAAAATCCATTTCAATTAAAAGCCTTGCTGACAGTAGCACCATTATTCAATCTGGGAAGAGTCATTCCATGCTGATAAAATTGGATTTCTTTGTCACAGTCTTTCAAACTCTATCCTCACAATGTGTACCAATTTTGCATAGGAAAAAAAAAGAAAAAAAAAAAAAAGAAAAGAAAAAAATGATTTAATCCACAGCAGCTATTGCAATTACAAATAGTGTTCACAAAACTGAATTCATAATTCCCCAAAGCATCACAGGGCCATTGAGCCACAGCACAGCTGGGGAAGAGAGTGCTGAAGAAGCTGAACAAAATAACTGATTGGGGTGTCACAATAGGAGTGGTTTAATGCTGCCACCCAGCAGAAATTACCCACCCCCTCGGGCTTGCTGGGAAGTCACAGCACAAACCACTCAGCTCTCACTGAGGATTGATGTTTATACACATAACTTCCTAGAAGGTATATTAATATAATTACAATAATTAATAAGCAGATATTTTCCTCTTCAACATCTGCACATTGAGCTCAGGAGCTGGAAGTAGAGAGTCTGTAAGGAGATACCCAGATATGGCTGCCCCTCTGTATTCTGGGGCCTGGAAGTCTGGAAATGGCAGCAAAGTCTGTGGCAAAGCTAAAGGAATACAGATGGGAGAGTGGCAGGTTTGGGCATTTGACTAAATCTTGTAGCTTTTTGTGGCCATTTCTGGAATACTGATCCCACAGTTTTAGCTATGTACTTTGCAATATCATAGAATCATGGGATGGTTTGGGTTGGAAGGGCCCTTAAAGCCCACCCCCTTCCATGCAGGGACACCTTCCACCATCCCAGATTGCTCCAAGCCCTGTCCAACCTGGCCTTGGACATTTCCAGGGATGCAGGGGCAGCCACAGCTTCTCTGGGCACCCTGTGCCAGGGCCTACCCACCCTCACAGGGAAGGATTTCTTCCTAATATCTCATCTAAAACTGCCTCTTCCAGCTCAAAGCTGTTCCCCCTTGCCCTGTCACTCCAAGTCCTTGTCCAGTGCTCTCCTGGAGCCCTGTTAGGCACTGGAGAGCCTCAACAGCTTTACCCCAGAATCCTCTCTCCTTCAAGCTGCACAATCTCAACTCTCCCAGCCTTTTCCCATAGGAGAGGTGTTCCATCATTTCACAGCCATGGGGTGCCCTTGCTAGTAGGGCATGAAGAACCTCCTTTGCTCCAAGGAAATCAGAATCAAAATACACTTCTAAGCACAAAATAAGCATTCATTACAATTTCTTTTATCTAACTGGTTCTTAGGAGTGCAAGGTAGGGGCAAACAGGCCCTGCTGATGCTTCACCCAGCAAACTCTGTGGGATGAATTATCTTGTAAATTCCATTTTTGATTATTTTTTCACTCCTTCCATACATGAAACAGTAAGCAGGGGCAGTGAGGAAATGCATATCACTTCTGACAAGTACCAATTGTATGTTGCTTTCTAAAGCAAGTCATTGAAATACTTTGAGGATTAGTATGCAATGTGCAGAAGATGTTGAAGAGGAAAATATCTGCTTATTAATTATTATAATTATATTAATAAACCTTCTAGGAAGTTATGTGTATAAATATCAATCAGTATTTTTTATTTAATTGGATTATTTCTCTTTCCCTCATAACCCTATCTGGAAATGCAAACTGACAAAATAGAAAAGGAAAAGACCAACTAGGTGGGGAAAAAATGGATTGCCATCCAAACACTGAGTCATTTCTTAGCCTTCATTAACAAGCTCCTCAGCTCACCTCCTCTCCCTGCTACTCCCACAAGTTTAGTTTAAGCTTTTTCAGAGCAGCAGAAGTTATTCATGCTCTGATTGATCACAACAAACATAAAAACGGGTCAGAACCTTGAGTATCTCTGAACCATACACTTCACATAAGCATAGCAACGCTACTAAAAAAAAAACTTTTTGGGATCATAGCAGATATCCAAACGATTCCTGTTTCTCTGAAGAGTTACCGAGACATGAGCTCTTATTCTAAACTTTTCCAACATTTGGAGGACTCTGAAAGCAGCCACTTTTCTATAAAATGAAAACCTGCAGAGAAATGTTGCTGGGATGATTTTCCCCTTTGTTCTGGCTGTGCCACAGCCCTGGCTGAACATGAGCTGTGCATACCTGTGCACACACAGGTGTCTGTGTCACAGAGCCCTCAGCCCGCTGTGCAATAGCCATCATTTCTCAATATAAGTGCTTTAAAGTGCTTTTCTGAGCACTTTTTGATACTTTGAGTCTTTTTTAGCTTACTGCAGAATTTGTTAGCATGGGTGTTGAGTTTAGTGAGGCTGGAAACCATCTCTCTTCTCATGGCTATGTGGGGGATCAGGGTCTGATGGATTCAGCTGTCTGGTTTGATCAGGGTTTCCACACTGAGGTTGTGCTATTTGGGTTCAATGTCATGAAAACAGCAGTTCTGTTTTTCCCCACAGACACTGTGGAAACCTCAGAGTTACCAAGCAAAATACCCACCTCCAACAGCTCTTCAAACATGTTCTCCAAACATGCAAGGCATATTTGTGTTCTCTAACCTTGGAACACACTTCTCCTGTTTTCATTTTTAGTTTTTGAATCAGTGTTAGCAATGGTGGAATTATCAGATGCTCTCCCCAGTCATAGTGGTGTTAAGAAGAAGGAATGAAAGGAGAATGAGAGAAAAAAAAACCCTTTTGGAAAGAGTTATTTAGCTGACTTCGTCCTCCATCCCTATCTATGACTATAATGTGCCAGGGATATGTGTATGGACAGTCCATGTGCATAATACCAGCAGTGAAAGTCAAATTGAAGTCTACTGATAGTGGCATTTTCACTATCCTAACTTTTTAGACCTCAAGTTAAAAATAAGCCTCTGCTGGGAGGGAATTTCAGACAGGTACAGGACACCTGGGTCCACATCTATGCCTGCCAGTGGTCTCCTGAATGGTCATGGTCACCTCCCTTATTAGTATCTCACCTTTTATAAAGTGTGAGGTGCTGGTGTGACAAATACTGGATTGATTTGCCAAATAAAAATAGAAGCAGTTAAGGATGTGGGAGGAAGGTCAGGATTGATGCTCACATTTGTGCTGAGGGGTTGTCTCATTCAATACTCACTGATTTCTTAGTAAATGAACTTGGAAACTCTTCCTGGTATCTGGTATAACACTTCCAAAAACACATGTTAAACTTGTCAGCATCTCAACTCTGCAGAAGGAGGGTGATGTAATTATAAGAACACAGTTTTTATGAAAGGATATATCCCACCTGATATATCCTGCATAATTTCAAAAGCACCAGCTTTTCTGCTTCAGTATGTCAGCATTTCCATTGAAACCCTCATTTTAATGGGAATACTGTTCATCTGCAAAAAGTGTGTTCTAAGCAGAAAACAGGAACATCCAGGATCCAAAATACAAGCACACCAGCACTTAAAGGAGTATTAATGATTTTAAAGAGAGTCACTTGCCTCTTTTTGAAAACACAGACATCAAGATTTTCAGTTTAATTTTTGTTAGTTTATTAGTTTCAGTTTTAATTTGTTGTTTAAGAATTGTTAAATCTTGGCTGGAATTCCAGATGGTCCATAAACCTCTTTTTAGAGAAGTATCTGCTACCAGGGGAAGGAATGGTCTTGGAGAAAAGATTTATTAGACCTGTTCAGTGTTGTTAACACAAATCAGGAAAGACTGACAGTCTGAAAATGCAGGATTTCCTGGGGGAAGGGAAAAATCCCCAAAATACAACCTAGTACAAAGAATGAAGATAATTGGCTCTGATCCTAAGATGCCACTGGGAATTTTCAAATGGGCCCCAGGGGATGTAGGAACACTGATCTTCAAAGGAAGTGCACACAGAGCTGTTACAAATTATGTAAGGTCTGATAAGGAAGTTACATGGTCTGATAAGGCAATTATCTGGAAAAATAACATCCTTAAATCCAAAGCAATCCAGAAAGGCACTCTCAGGCAGGATTGGCAGTGTAATTTGGCCCATCTCCATGTGCTCCTGAGCAGGACGGGAGGAGGAGAGGGGGCTTGGTTCTGATTCTGGCAGGCGGGACTGTACAGACATTACGGATTAATTCATCGCACCTCGTGATTTCCAGCTTGTGGCTGCCCTAGAAAGTGTGAATATTACAGCTGGACATGACAGGTTTGGCTCTAAACTCCCTCATATTTGAGTGCTGGAGAGTCATGATGGCATGGGAGGCCAGAGGAGTGGGGAGCTGAGGCAGCATCTCCAGCTGCACCTTGGTGTCCCTGGATCTGTGTGATCCTGACTTCTGTGAGCTCCATCTTTGACCATGAAGCCAAGAATCACCTCGTGCACAGAATGTAAATGCTTCAGACCCATCCCAGCTTGTTTCTCAACACAAGCTTGCTCATACCTTAGGTATTCACTTCCAAAATATATTTTCCCTTAGCTACAGCCACCCAAGAACAAGGGCTATGATTGCAAATTTAGTGGTTTCTTCAGCAGGAACTTTTCTCTAAAATGCACCCGTTAAGCATCTTTCCTGTGATTTGTAGCAGCTGTTGTGTCTCCATGCCAACTGATGGGGAAATGGGGGAAGGACATGCTCAAAGTCATCTCCGAGCTCTGCAATATTTTATGAAGAAAGCTCATGATTATAATGAGAAAAGTAATTCCTCAATGAAATCTGACGGAGAGCAAATGGAGAAGAGTAAGACTGTCAAGTAAAGAAAACCTGAGTAGGGTTATCACCCTACATGAAAAGGGTGGAATTGCTTTGGAGATGAGACCTTCCTCTTGCCTCCTGAGATCAGCTCCTGGGAAGGGCTGAGAATTGGCTATTGTGAGTAATCTTTGTGCCAGTACTTGTGGGGTGATAAAAGGCAGAGGATTTAAAGCAAATTTCTTTGCTTGATAAATCCGAGCCTTTTACCTGAGGAGAACAGTTAACTTTTGTCAGAAGTATGTGTGTAATTGCCTCAATGCTGAGGAAAGTGGGAACTGAGGCAATAACACACGAGTCCTAATGGCAAGAGAGAGCAAGAAACCCTTCAATGTCTCCATGAATGCAGGAGTATTTCAGAAATGCAATAAATAAAACACAAGTTCTCTGCCAAGCTGGAAGTAGGGTGACAAGATAGACAAAGAGAGCAAAACAGACCTGGGGGAGGACGAGCTCACATTGAAGCAATGACAGAGTTGCTGCATTTGCAGCAATCTCAGCACATTCTCAGCTGTGCCGCTGTTGTTATCCCAGACAATGCATTTAAGTATTTGCTGCAATGCTATTTAGCAGATGATAATGAAATAGCAGGCAAATGCACACGAAAAAATATGGAAATATCTTGTGCCTCCTCACAGGGAAGCCATCAAGTATAGAAACAGGGGAATGACACTCGGAGCACTTGGAGGAAGGCAAATGCTCTTCTCTGCTTTCTGCTGTAAATTGGACACTGGGGAGAAAGGACAGGAGTTCCACTGAAGTGTGGCAGAGGGTAACATTTGCCACCATGTGTCACCACTGCACTCGGGGAATGCAGAGGCACGAACTTCAAGAGGCACCAGCTTTTAGAAATTTATCTGCAGCCACTTCCTACTGCAGAGCAAAATAATAATAAATAAGAAAACGTTGAAGGCAAAGAATGATGTCTCTCTCATTTCAGCTCTGAACAACCCCAGTCGTGTGTTTTCTTCTTCACTCCTCTCTGTAGTCTCTGCACAAGGTCTGCAAGACTGAGTAAATTTAAAATACTTTTGTGGACACATCTACTGGCAATTAGAGGGTTTGAACTTCTAACTTTAATAACAGACATGGATGTATCATATCAGATACCTGCTGAAAGATGCCACCTACACCAACGGATTTTTACTACAGTAAAGTCATCCTGAATTTTTCATTCACTCCCTAAGTTGAATTTACAGACTAATGAAATAGATGTACACATAGAGCATGCAGGTAATGAAATTGTGATGTGAGGTGGACACAATCGAGTGAACTGCACTATGGCCTCCAAGTTAGCTCAGCTTTGCAATTTGAGGTTAATGTGACTGATGCATTCAGACTAATGGCACTTTGAGGGGTTTTCTTTTTCTCCTTGTCAATGTCAAAATATGTCCAGTATCATTTTATCCATTTTACATGAAATTGGATGTGCCTCTCCTTTACCACTCAGAAGTTGTTGGACACCTTTAACTCAGAAATTATGAGTCGATAATTTTGCAAATCCTTCCCTCAAAACAAAACTCTTGTGATGCTCTGTGTATATAAAAATTGGTTGCTTCATACAAAATGGAAATAGGCAAAAGGCAACTTTTTCTGGCTGGTAGGTTTTCTCATTGTCAGGGAGTTCCAGAGGACATTTTGACCAAACTCTTCTCACTTTTATCTACTGCTTAAGAAGAGGTGTGAGTAGTACTGAGAAATCCTTCCAACAGCTCACAGTTCAGATTGCAATGAAGTAACATCCAGATTAACTGGGAATGACCTTTCTGAGTCAACATTCCTGCACTTTGAAATCTGAGCATTTCTAGTTCTGCCTTTTTTGCCTTTGATTCTGACCTGGTACAGCTAGAACTAAATATAGATGTGTAAGGTAAAACCCATGATCACTGCACTTCAAATGTGTCTTTCAACTTGCTTGCTAGAGGCCTTAAAAATTGTGTCATACACCAGTAGTCAGTGCAATAAATACCTCTCCTCGGATTAATTTATGATAAAGACACTTTTATTTGGGAGTGTGTTTTATTTAACACCCTTCTTTTTATGAGAGACAATTTCCTATCATTCACATGTCTTGTAGATGCATATTTTATCACTTTATGGTAGTGGCACAATGTTTGTAAAATTAAACAGAAAAATATTTTGCTTTCACTTAGCAGTACTTATTTTACTTATTAATAGAATAAATTTCAGTTGCAGCTCATTGTGGTGTCTAATTTTATGTAATAAACCTTGCTAGTAATATAGGTTAAGGTACTGGGACGCTGCTAAAATATAAATAAAAAAGAAGAACAAGTCATATCTGAAACCAACAAGGCTGACATATCCAGAGGGTAATTAAAAAGTCATTAGTTAGTTTTTTAAAGTCATCTGAGGTTTTGGTTGATACAGTAAAAATTTAACATTTGTGTTTTGAATATTGATTAACAAAAAGATACACATTTTTCATCACAGAAAATCAAGATGTTGGCTAAAGTCGAATTTCTTATGTACTTCAGATTAAAAAAAGATCATTTACTATACTCTCCTCTAACAGGAAAAACTGGAGTCACATCCAGTAATGAATGGGGTATGGCTTTGGCTCTTGTCCAGTTATCCAGAAATTCTCATAGATCAACAGGAACAGACAAGTGAGCCAAAGCCAATGAAGCTAATTTTAGCTGGCTGAAACCAACACCATCTGGATCTCTGGCCTTGGTGACTTTCTATTGATCCAATTCTTCCAGAATGATTTGATGCCAAATGCATAAGGAAGCTTTCCAGGCTCATATTGTGCAATGGGAAGGTTCTGGTATCATCTCCTCTGAGGGTTTCAGATGCTGTAACTTTCTTTTTCTTTCCTTTTTTTTTTTTTTTTTTTAATTGAACAACCTTATTTTTGTGTATCTGGCAGGTAAACATTAGTATCCATTTCTTTGCACAGTTCAAGAACAGAACTATATCAATTTAAATTATTTTCTGTCACTGAAACAGTCTGAAGTGGACAGATGAGTGTGTTTCCCATGTGGTTCAGCTCATCTATACATCTGCCTGCTTATCCCACTTATGTTATCCAATCAAAGGAGATTCATGCAGTCATCCCAGTTAACTGCTACTCTGGGTGTGGTGTCAAGTAGATAAAATGAATTATCCCCAGTACTAAATACAAGGGAAATATTCTCACTGCATTCAAATGTTGAATAAACTACAAAAATAATCTGCCACTGGACATGCTGTGAACAAAAAGAATTCAAATTGATTGGACATTGATTGTGAATAATTTACTGAAATACATAGTTTTAAATCACTTTTAAGACCAGAGGGCTAAAATTACCGGTTAAAATTTTGTGGTTTGTGGATTTATTTACTGTCTCTTCATTTACTTCTCTGGGCTTTGTATTGAGCTCTCACAGAGCAGACTTACATTAGATGTGACAAAACTTAGGGTCCACTTTACAGTTTTTCATAATGGTAATTATAATGCTAGCATTTGATACGAAAAATAATTTGCATCTAGTAACTTCTTTTCTCTGTTAAAATCTCTAAATATAGTAAACATGGTTCTCTAACCCCATGGGGACTGTTAGCTTTTCTGACAGGCCTTGGGTTTAATTTACTTACAGAGCAGTAGGATTGTCAGCAGAGCTCACTAATGGCATTATTTGTCTTCAGTGTAGGTATTTTAGTGTATCATTAAATTACATCTCTCACACAAGCTACATGAACCCCAAATACAGATATAAACTTATTTAGACCTACTACAAATTAATAAATTGACCCTTTTAGATTTTTTTTTTTTTTAGTGACTGTGTCCATTCAGGATGAGAACATTTCAGCTGCTGGTTTTTCACCAGTGCTGGGTAACTTTGCTTTTGCATGTCATGTTTCAGTGTCACAACTGCTTGCCAACAGTATCAGAAGGGCTGGAATCCTAAGGCTCAAAATATTCTTGCACAACATCACAACATCAGAGTCTTGAGTGTGTTTATTAGACACTTGATAAGCCCAGAGAGTTGCCTTTCTTTGATGTTGGTATAAACACCAACTTCTGCCTCATTATTGAGGACACCTCCCAGGGCGAGGCCTCCAGTGGCTCATGGCAAATTTGCATAACTCCAGCAGGTGCAGAACAAACATTCTCCACTCCTCATTCCCCTGCCACTTCTGAATTAAGCATTGTTTTCTTCATTAGTCATGCTTCCAAACCTGTATTTAGAAGAATATTGCTTTATTGGAACTATTGAAGGGATTTTGTTTGATGGCTCATCCTTGTAAAGATGCCTCGGGGAGAAGTTAGATATTCAAATGTCTGGGTATAGATTAAAACAAAGGTGAGCATTTACAATTTTTTATACCTATTTTTAATTGTCTTTAATCTATTAAATCAGAAGCCAGGTGGGAGATGGAAAGGCAAAAGAGAATTACTGACACTTTGCATATTTACTCCTTACTGAAGCGGATGCTGAATCTAGAAGACCAGATTCTATCTTAAATTAAAACTACTCTAATTTTAATCATTCTCTTTGGCACATTTTAAATGCTGAGGATTTCCAGAGGGGTGAATTTCCATGGAATGCTTCTACTCTTTGATTTATCTTGATTAAGGCAAGATATGGGCAAACTGATAATCCCCCTCAGGTAATAGCAAGTTTATTGTTTAATGATCCTTTGCACAGGTCTGCTGTACTTCTGATTTTTGCCATTACAGAAATTTGTGTTATAGAGAAAGAGAAATTAAAAGCCCTAATATATCCTTTTTTTTTTTGTGGTATCAATAAACTTGTCACAGAAGTGTCCTATGTGTGGGTGTATTTGGCCAAAAAAGAAAGTGCCAACCAGTTATGTTTGCTTTGGCAGGGCCTGAGGTCAAAGACCTGCTGCAATAAAGGGCAGGTAGAAACCAAAAGGGCTCCAGCAGGAAATAGAATTTACTGCTGTCTCCCTATTCTGCCTGCCTTGCACCTTCTGTTTGAAGAATTCACTTTTGCTCTGGGCAATTCAGCTATGACAGCTGCGGCTGCAGTTTAAAATGAGAGTGTACACAATTATAAAAATACAACAGTGTCAGGCAATGCCCCCTGACCTCAGCTCTGATGCTGGGAATATCATACCAATAATGCTCTGATACCTTTGCTGCTGTCAGCAGGCTGACAGACAGCTTGATGTCAGGTGTTTAAACCATCTCGTCCATCCATTCATCCCCATCTGCACCTTCCCAAAAATGTTCAAGGCTTGTGTAAGTGATATAGCTTACTTGCCTGTGGAACTAAATATATTTGAATCTTGTCAACTTTGATTATTAGCACATTTTTGAGTGGTAATTGATACATGGCTTAGATCATCCTATGATGCCATGGTTATTACTTTGCTAAGAAATGATGCTGGCAGGACCATATTCCTGTCTGGTTATCGGAGTGCAGCTCAGAGGTCCAAGCACACCTGCACAGAGATACAGATAATTCCCACTGCAGCATCTCAGGGAGAACAGAAACAATGCCTCTCAGGGGCAGCAGTGACTGCTTAGAGCTAGGGGGAACCCTGTTGCTGCATGGAAGTGAAATAAGATCCTCTAAAATCACAAGGGAAAAGGAAGCTGTACACTACACAGATCAAAGGGCATCCCCATGTAACATTATTTTTGCAGAAAGAATATAATGCTGGAAAACCCGTTTAAAATCCCATCCTACTGTGCTTTAAATAACATTTTGCAGATACAAGTATTATGGCTTCCATAAATGTCTCAATACTTACCTTTTTCCAGCTGGGAAAACTGAGTCTGGAAGGGGCTGCTCTCTGTGTTTAAACAAGTGCAATTGGCAATGGACATGTGAGACTCTTAAAACACATTTTGTTCTTAAAATCCCTAAAGCTGCTTCCCAAACAACATAAGGTCAGGTATATACTGATTACTCACCTAGTTTGTATCCTGGAACCCTTGCTAGAAAAAAGAAAATATTTATTCTGATACAGTGTAAATGTGTAAGGACATAGAATACCTACAGGGAGGAGGTTTAGCTCCCCATAAAGATGAGATCAGAGCTCAAAAGGAGATGCCAGGTCTTGTCCACTGCACAAAACCATTTGCATTCCAGCTCTTGGCTGAACAAATACAGCAGGAAAAATGTTTTGATTTAAAGAGCCCAAAGATTATTTAAGGCAAATAGAATCTTAAAAGGACATTTCAGTTCCACTTTCCCAAGATGTTATCATCGAAGATCTAAGGCATGGAGTTCCTGGAGTCTTCAGCACATCTTTAGTGCTTTCATATTTCCTCTTGTACATCTCACTTGTGAGCCTTGTAAATGTTTAATGGAAGATCAATCCCCTCTGCTCCCAGTGTGACAGGAATCCTGCCAGGGATCACAGCCACTCCAGCACTCCCAAAGGATTCTGCTGCTGGGAGCAGGGCTCTGGGAAGGCTTCAGAGCCTCCCCTGGGGATTGCTGCTGCTCACCCATCCTTGACTTTTACTCTCCTGTGTCAGTGTCTCCCCTGGAAGAGCTGCTTGTGCCCCCATGTCCAGCTGCCAGGGCAGTGGCCATCCCTGGGTTACAGGCAGATATGTATCTGAAACTGTATGAAACTTGCTATTACCTGAGGGGGACTAGTTTGCCCATATCTTGCCTTAATCAAGATAAATCAAAGAGTAGAAGCATTCCATGGAAATTTACCCCTCTGGAAATCCTCAGCATTTAAAATGTGCCAAAGAGAATGATTAAAATTAAAGATAGAGCAGTTTTAATTTAAGGTAGAATCTGGTCTTCTAAATTCATCATCCGCTTCAGTAAAGAGTAAATATGCAAAGTGTCGGTAATTCTCTTTTGCCTTTCCTTCTCCCACCTGGCTTCTGACTTAATTGATTAAAGACAATCAAAAATAGGTATAAAAAATTGTAAATGCTCACCTTTGTTTTAATCTATACCCAGACATTTGAATCCCTACAAATGTCATTTATAAAGGACCCAGGGAAAGCCTGGAAATGCTGTTTCCTGACAAAAAACCCTCCAGTTTGAATGAGACATTTTTCCTTCTCTTTTTCTTCCCACCAAGGACATCAGCTTCTAAAGAGTCACCTGTTCTCAGTCACCCGAAATAATCCTTTATAAGGATTAATCCTTGTGGGGTTTATAATGAGGCTTTCTTTTCAGGAGCTGTGTGATTGCTATGAGCTGCCAGAGAGCACTTTAGTCTGCAGCAGTGGGGTAAACAAAAATCAGCACTTCTGCATGGTCATGTTCCAAGCAGTTACTGAACAATCTAGTGGGAGATGGAAAGACACAATGCAAGTAAGAGCTGGAGGAGAGAAACACTTCATGCAAATTAAGATTTTTATGTAATAAATAAATAAATAGTAAATAAAATAAGATACTGTGAGGTTTCCCTCAATCCCACAGTAAAACCTGTCTTTTTTTGCAGGATGTACCCATGTGTACATGCAGGACTGACTGTTCCTCTTCCTCCAACCCCAAACACAAGCAATCCCATGATTTCAGGGATCCGCAGCAACTTCTTTGTGAGCACTGCTATTTGTATGAATATACATAATTTCTTCCCCTCCTCTTCTTGGATGTGAGATGAAATGATAACTCAGAATCTTAATAATGGCTGAAACGATTCAAATAAGCCTAGAGCTTAATAGTAATAAAAAGTTACACATATCTGCGCTTTTTCTTATTTTTAATCCCATGAGGATAAAAATTTACATGATAACATTTTCAATTGCCCAACTTCTCTGTAATTAAAATGACATCTCCTCGGTGTCTCTGAGTCAAAATGTGTCAGCTTTAGAAAAATACCAGCCTCAATAAAATTATAGTTGATTAAAAAATAATCTTGGAATAATTTTAATGTCACTGAAACAAAACATTTTATCTTATCACGGTAAATCTACTGAAATGCTGAAACAGGCAGCTTCTACTGCATATTTGACATTTTCAATGAAAATAACATTCTCGACTACAGCTCTAGATTACAGCTCCACTCTGGCATTTCGGAATAATTCCCCTTGCATACTGTGCCATCCACTACATGACTGATCCTTCAAAAAACATAGCAATTATAATCAGCACTTAATAATTTCTTTTATTTCATGTTCTTGTATGAACTCGTGGCAAACCTGCCTTGAATAAACTATAATTAAACCCCATTCTCTTGCTGACAGTCCCTTATTTTCCTTGGTGATAATGTTCCTCTACTTTTCAGGAATTACTGAGTTGGGATAGCACAATAACTCTGAATATTATTAATTTGTGTATTGAGACTCACCAACAGACCAAGACTTTCCTATGCTGAAGCGTGTACAGGCACTGGGACACAGCTCTTGTTCAGCCTTCTTTGCCCCAAATGCAGTTATTTATTTATTCCTAAGTGAGCAATTGTTCACCTCCTGTTTCTGAATAACATTTCATATGTTATTGGAAGTTAACTTGTGTTCTCCAATAAGATCCAACTGTGCAAGCTTTCCTACTAAGGAAAATCTTCTTTTCTTTTTTATCTGCTTGTTATTTTGAAAAGGATTTAAACAGTTATATATTGTATTATTTTATTTTATTTTATTTTATTTTATTTTATTTTATTTTATTTTATTTTATTTTATTTTATTTCTCTGGGGGCTATGATTGGGATCTTAGCAGCCCTCTGGAAAGTGACATGGCTTTTTTTTGTTGCCACATGTAAAACCTTCTTTTATGTTAGAATTTTTGGAGGTTGCAGTGGATTTCCAAAAATAATTAGGTAGATTTTTTGGAAATGTGTTGTATCTTACCACATTTCTACTTGCTTAATTATTTATTTTTATGAAATTATACAATGGGAAAGACCTCCAAGACCACTGAATCCAACCTTTGACCGAATCCCATCATACCCTGTAAACCACATCCCTTAACATCATATCCAGCCATTTTTTCAACCCTTCCAGGGGTGGTGACTCCACTACTGCCCTGAGCAGCCTGCTCCAATGCCTTCCTTTTAGTGAAAATACTTTTCCTAATAACCAGGACCTCCCCTAATACAACCTGGGGACATTTCCCCTTGTCCTATTACTAATTGCCTGGGGAAAAAGGCTGACCCCCACATTTTGGGGTATTTTCTCTTTCTTTTTTAGCATAGTGCCTTACCTTTTATCACATACCATATTCTCAATTTTCAGCCTCTTCTCTGGTTTCTCTAAACCTTCTAAAGTACTTGTCAGGGCCTTCAGATTAATATTGTCTGAGTATTTTGTGAATATACTTTCTATCATTCTATTCAATAATAAGATTTTTTTTAAAAGAGCAGGTTGAGGATAATCTCTGTAGGATCTTTTCCAATTTGATAAAGCACCAGGAACAGCAAACCCTTGGCAAATCTGGGTCTGCTACATTCAGCCACATGACAGTGATCACTCTTTCTGTGCTGAGATACACAAACGTGCATCATTTATTGGGGCTGTACAGATAAAATAAATAAAATTTAGATGAAATTATGAACTTATAGATAAAATTCTATCATGAGGGGTTCCAAGCTGACCCACAGCACAGAGGTTTTCCAGTTCCTGATGATTTCTGTGGCTACAGTTTCTGTGGAAAAGGAGAAGACTGTAGCAGACTGCAGTGGGGTCTTCAGTTAATTGATGCAACAATTTTCTCCTGTTATGTGAGTTGTAGAAGTGCAATTTGTGTATGCAGTATGCTACAATAATTCCACTGGAAAACCAAAATTTGCATGGTTAATATTTTATATTTTTATGTTGTTTTCCCATAAGCCAAGGTGTACTAAACCATTAACCAGAAAATAGATTAAAAATTACAATGTAAGTGAAAAGTATTTGATTTATAACAACTTTTAACTTTTCTTTGGTTCAGTAAATTAATTTTAATGTGACACGGATGTAAGATGTGGAGGATCTTTTTTCTTGTAATTTTCTTCAATTTCAGAAATTTCAGTAGTTATCACAAGATGCAGCAATACAAAAAGTTACAACAAAACCAACCATTTTAATAACGAAAAAGGATTGGATTCCTGCAACTCTTTTTATTTCTGTTTCAAGGAAAAAAAAAACAGAGAGGAAATGAAATCACCTGCTGCCCCAATTAGCATTTAAATAGTCCCTATTTAGCAGCGAGTTTCGCGTGCTTATTTAGGTTAGAGAGGTGAAGAAAGCGTTTGTTCTTATCTGTGCAGCTGCTGCTGGGTCAAGTTTGTCTTGAAAGGGTGCAGGGATTGATGGCTATGTCAGAATTGCTGGATACAAGACCACTTCCTAATTCTTCGTATCAAGGGCATTTTTTGGTTTTATCCAGAGCAGGATATCCATAAATTTTCCTTGTGCTTTAATTTTCCTGGGGAAAAAAAATAAAAATAAAAATTTTTGGGCTTTGTGGGAGAGGAAGAATTATTACCGCTCTGTGGTGACCCTGTGGCAAGGGGAGTCAAAGCCCAACTCCACACAAGTGTGAGGTTTAGGATGAGCAAAATACAGAGTAATGGAGAGGGTGGTTCCGTCCTGTGTGTCTGAGCAACTGTTTGAAGCTCATGACACAGTGTTGGAGCTCCTGCCAGGAAATCATAAAGAGAGACGTTCCTCAAATTTGAGATATCAAAATCAAGATATTCCTCAAATCATAGGAATATTTACCTCTGCCTCTTCCTGTCAGGCAGAGGTGGCATGGGGGGGCAGGTAGGGAGGTTGTGGGTTTGTGGCTTTGTTGGTGTGTGAAATACTTCTTACAAGAAAAGTACAGCAAGGAGCCTCATGTCAGGGAGATTTCTGCCTCTGTGCTGTTGAGATATTCACTAATTTTCTGCTCTTTGACCTGATTTCACCTGGCTTTAGGTTCAGGGGGAGGGAAGTTGTTTAACACACGTGGTGTGAAGCATATCAAGAACCAGCACAAGTTGTACCAGCTCAGAGAACACAAATGTCTCTCGTTAGTGCCTGTGGGTTTCTCACTCAGACAGGACAGCCACCAGCAGCACAAAGTGAGCATTTATTTCAGTGAAAGGAAATTCTCAACCATCCTGTCTCTTTTCCCCACTGTTTGTGAGACAGGAAGAGCAGACCCTGGTGTTCCTGCCTTGTTTTCAGTGAGACTGTTTATGATTATGCTGGCTTGCTTGCTCTTGCAATACGTTGATAAATATATATATTTATCCCCCAGGAACTGAAGTTGGGGGTCCCTTCCCACTGGTCCCTGCCAAGTATCAGATGGCAAAAAATGCCTGTTTTGTTGCACCTTGAACTGTTTTCAAGCTGGCAGTTCAAAGGGCAAGATTTTGTAACTGCTCACAGGGCCCTATGTCAGCAGATTTGTCTTGTGCACTGCCATTGCCCATAAGTATGATATAAATGACCTCATTTATTCTCACACCTTCCATTTAATGGAACATGCTCTTATTAGCCATAAAATACTGGACTATATTTAACATTTAATCTCAATTCAGGCAAAGCACGATGCCCTGCAGAGGTGCAATGGTGTTTTTGTCCTGGCAGCCCTACAGAGCCAGCAAGTGCTACAACCAAACAAAAATCATCTTGGCCTAGACATTAAGAGCAAATGTTAACTTTATTCTGGCCAGAACTGAATCCCTGGTAATTGCTCAACATTGTTCCTTACACAAAAAAAGTTGGAGAATAAACACCATCACATCTGTTGGGCATATGGATTGGGAAGTCAGTTAATCTTGGATTTATTTCTAGATCTGTAGAGCCATGGTTCATTCTGTTTCTTCCTAAGTGAGCTTCCTTGGAAAAACCTGCAATGTTCGTGTAGGCCCTCATTATCCTAAGCCTGAGGCATAACAGCAGCCAGGACAGTGTAGCCCAAAGCATGGTTGCTATACTGTGGGTAATAATCTGAAATAATTGGCTAATCAACCTCAAACTGAATTAAACCTAGAAGATAAGTAACAATCTTTATGCTAATTTTAGTTAAATTATTGTGCCTCTTCTTTATTTCAACTGGTCTGCTTATCTTACTGCTGTTCCCAAATACGTTCCCAAATATGTTCCATGAAAAAAAAATGGAAGAGAAAGGCAGAATAACCCTGCCCATAGCTAAATATTTGGGAGGATATGTCAGGTACTGCTCCTCTTGGCTGTAAAATACGTCCCTGGTCTGCAGTTCTTGTCCCAGCCTCTGCTGGGTGCATAAAGTCTCAGTCCCTCCCACTGTAAGGACTTGTTACCACACCTCCTTTAGATTTATAACTAAAAACTAGATTTATAACTAAAATCTACGGTGTAGATGATAATTACATAGCATTATTAATGCTATTTAATCTCTCTCTGGTGTTTATATCGCATTTGAAATTTTCCAAAACCACCTTTATTTTTCTCTCTAGGACCCCTTCTATATAGGAGTGATAATTAATTTAGAGGCACAGAAATGTTATAGCAATGCATTTTCAATACACATATTTTACAATAGTAAACATGTAGAGCTTCATTGTATGTACAGCTTCTTAAAAAAGCTCATATTTGGACTCTGTAGAGGGGTTAAGTACCTTTCCCAGAATTTTTAAGGTTAGGTTGAGCTTCAGAATAGGTCTAGTTGCACACAAAATGTGTAACACTCCAAGGGATGTATTACAAGGTACACTACCAGCTGACCTACCCAGTTTTGTATGATTCCCAGAGACCTGCAGGGTTTGTTTCCCCACCTTGTGTAATTCCCACATCCCTGCCTTTCAGGAAGGACAGGAAGATGGACCAGAGGGCCTGGACAGGTTGGGGAGCTGGGGCTGTGTGAACCTCATGGACCCCACAGAGAGAAGTGCAAGGTCCTGCACCTGGGTCAGGACAATCCCAAATAAACTAACAGATTGAGCAGTGAGAGGACTGAGAGCAGCCCTGGGAGAAGAATTCTGGGGCTCTGGGTGAGGAAAAACTCCCTGTGAACTGGCCCTGAGTGTTCCCAGCCCAGAACCCAGTGGAGTCCAGGGCTCATCTAAAGCATTGTGACCACCAAGTGGAGGAGGGGATTCTTCTCTACTCCACACTTGTGAACCCCACCTGGAGTTCTGTGTCCAGTCCTGGTGAATCCAACACAAGGACATGGAAATGTTGGAGCAGGTCCAGAGGAGGCCATGGAGTTGCTGAGGGCACTGCAGCACCTCCCCTCTGGATCCAGGCTGGGAGAGCTGGGAATGCTCAGCCCAGAGAAGGGAAGGTTGTGTGGAGACCTCACAGCAACTTCCAGGGTCTGCAGGGACTGCAGGGAACAGGAGAGGGACAATTCATCAGGAACTGGAGTGACAGGACAAGGGGGAATGGCTTCCCTTTGCCAGAGAGTAGGTTTAGATTAGATATTATGAAGAAATTGTTCCCTGTGAGGGTGGGGAGGCCCTGGCACAAGGTGCCCAGAGAAGCTGTGGCTGCCCCTGGATCCCTGGAAGTGTCCAAGGCCAGGCTGATCAGGGCTTGGAGCAGCCTGGGACAGTGGAAGGTGTCCCTGCCCATGGCAGGGGTGGGACTGTGTGGGCTTTAAGGTCCCTTCCAACCCAAACCATTCTGGGATTCTATAAAGTAAGATAAATATGGGCTTTATTCTTTCGCAGACCACATTTAACACTTCACTGTTTCTGTGGCAGAAATTAATAACTGAACTCCCATCCAGTGCTTTGATTTAGTTAAGAGCATTAGGAAGCTCTGTGTTTATAATCTGGAATTATATTGACAATTTTCTTGCCCTGATTCTCTGTTTAGCTCACCAGTGCAATTCCACTGCTTCTTTAGAGATAGTTGCAATTTAGTCCACTGGAAAAAAGAAGAACATCAGGACCATCTTTAATAAACTGACACTCCAAATTGAGTTTGGAATTAATACAAAGAATTTTCCTAGAAGAGAAGCATCCTTTGCTGTGATAGAAGCATTTTCATATGCAGAATAAGAATTCTTGACTTAATTTTTTCGTGTGTATGTAGAGATCTGAGCATTTCCTGCTACCACTGAAACAACACTTGCATAGAAGGAGAACATTTAGATGCAAAGAAGATCAGCTGCGCATTCCCCCTAGAGCCAAGCCATAAACAAACAAATAAAACACCAAAGCATTTTCAGGAAATATTTTGGTTTACCTTCTACTCCTTTCAACAATTTGAATTGCTACAGACAACAATCGTGCAGTTATTATATTTCACAATATCAAGGCAGCATTTATGCATGTGTTTGTGAGATTTACACTTGTGTGAAGCCAGCCTCATCCCAGAGGGTTGGTAGAAACAACTGCCTTTATAAATTCAAGTGCAGGTTAAGTAACTGTCATCCATCAGTGCTGTAAATAGCACTGCTGGCATCAAACTGGAGACAAAAAGTCTCCACTTTGGAAGGATAAACTTATAAATTGAATAGAAAATGAGCCAAATAATCCACACTGTAGAAGGTTAAGCTTATACAACATTCTTCCTGGAAAAGGAACAATTCTGGATTTTTATATACAGCTTCATAAATAACGCTTTTTAAGGCTGTGTGACCCAGAGGTGTATACCTGTATTTAATTGGCTGATCTAGTTGTCAGTGGGGGAAAATTCCATGTTAAATTAAGAGGCTCCTCTCCTAAAGAATTGATGAAAGACTATGTTTAAATGGTGAAACTAACTGAAAATCACAGTTTTTTTCTCTATGTTGTTTGTAGAAAAGTGAACACTTGTGGGGGGAAGGGTTTCGAAGGTTTCATTTTTTTCTTTCTCTCTGCTTTTCTTCTTTTTCCTTAGTGTGTAAACTATCTGTTTGCCTTAAGTTGGGGCCTGTTTCTCCTTTTTCTTCAAAATCCTGTCTCCCAGAGGTAAAAAAGAGCAGACACCCAAACCACTACACTAAATTTGGCAAAACAGAAATTCAGCAAATGTGAAACCACTACAAACATTCTTCCTGGAAAAGGAGCAATTCTGGATTTTTATATACAACTTCATAAACAAGGCTTTGGATCAGTATTTCTTTGAGAATATATTTGAGACTATATATTTTGTTTGAAGGCAACGCTTTAAGTACCTTTTCCCTTTTTTAGGGAGTCAGGAGTAGCATCAGCTTTTGTTTTGAATAAGAAGGCATTTTGGTCTCTGTGGCACAAAGCACAAGGCAATCCTGAGCATCAGTAACATCCCAGAAACCAGCAAGCAAACAGCTTCCAAAGGCTTTAAGAACTCATATTCCCTGTCACACTATCCAGGTCATAAAGGTTTTTTTTTTGGCTCTGAGTATGGGGTGGAAGGAGGTCATGGCTGCTCACAGCACTGCCAGAATTCTTAGTCTGACTGTGCCTCATTTTTCAAATGAGAACTAAGGTGAGTAAGAACACTCCTTTTAAATTTGAAATCATTTATCACAGTGTGGGTTTGTCTGCATGCCTCTCCATTGCCCAGTACTACAGATCAATTTGTAGTTCTGAAACAGAAGTTGTAAAAATGGTAATAGAAGGCATTTCAAAGACTTTGAGACTCTGAGTTCTCTCACATAATGATGAAGAATTTTAGCAGTTTGTGTTTCCCCTGTGATTCATCTGGGAGTATCCATCAACACTGAATCTATGAATCCTCTGCTCTGTTTTATTTTCTCCAACAGATCTTTATGCTGATTCATTCTTCATAAACTGTATTTTCATGTGTTGATTTATGCACTAAAACACTTCCACAGATTAAAATTTCTTCTTTATCTCTACAAGAAACATGGTTCAATTCTTTTTCTTTTTAGTCAGGACAAAAAGAGAAGGAAGAAAAACATGATTTTCCCACTGATTTTGAAGCAGTATAAGGTGTAGCCAAATCCCTAAAATCCAGCCGCAGTGAGAGTTCCAGAGACCTTTGAGTTTTATTTTCTTAGGATCCAGAATAATTAGTTTGGTTTTTTTTCCTGGACAATTAACTACAGGCACAGGACCATGATATCAATTGGTTCTTAAGGTTAGGCAAAAAGACTGTAAACAGATATTTTGCTTCTTTTTCTCATAACTCTTCTCCTTATTGTGTCAAAAAACACTTTTCCAGAGCAGTCTTCTCCATTTTAAAGGTTAACTACTATTTTAGCTATAGGTAAGATACCTTCTTCTCCAAAAGTGAAACAGTTTTTTATCCCATTTACAAAGCATAAATCCATACCTTTTCCTCACATTGGATTTCAGGCAACACTGGCTTTCATAACAATCATAAATAAAAGGAAAAAAACCAAAAGAGCAAGAATCTCCCAGTCAGAAGATTTTTTTGGATTTCATTTGTCTTCTGCCAGTCTAAAGTGATGCACCATTTTATCAAACCCGTTACCTGTTTTAGATAATAAATGATTCCTATGAGCAGACATGAACTGGGAAAAAAGGATGCTTTGGGTTTGCATGTACAAGGTGTTGGAAATTCTCTTGATACTGTCAAGGGGAGGAGCAACAGTTTTCCAATCCCTCCAGGACAAACCATCAAATCAACACTTTTTGCAGGGAAGAATAAATATATAAACCAGTGAGAATGGATTTCTGTAATTATTTGGACTCCAAATTGTAATTATTTTTTTACTCCAAATATGGAGTCAAAATATCTTACCTGCAGGCTGCAAACCCAAGTTGTTATCATCATTTTCACAGGCTCCCAGAGTGGCTGGGGTTGGAAGTGGCCTCTGGAGATGACCCCTGCAGGGTCACCAGAGCAGTTGCACAGGATCACACCCAGGCAGGTTTGGAATGTCTCCAGGGAAGGAGAATCCATAGCCCCTCTGGGCAGCCTGTCCAGTGCTCTGCCAGCCTCAAAGAGAAGTTTTTCCTCATATTTGGGTGGAACTTTCTGTGTTTCAGTTTGTTGCCCCTTGTCCTGTCTCTGGGCACCACTGAAGGGTCTGGCCCCATCCTCTTGGCATTCCCCCTCAAGACATTTGCATGCACTGACAAGAACCTACAGGCCAGAGCACATCTAAAAAATGAACCACAGAAATATAAAAGAGGTGCAAAATCTATTTCCTGCTTGCTCAGCCTGTACAAAACCCCTCCCAAGCATCCCACTCCTTTTCCATTTCAGATGCAGTAGAGGCAAGGGTAGGTTTTACAGGGAATTCTCCCTGTCCTCTTTGCTCCCTGACATTGCTGTCACACACAGAGCCAATGAATCATTTGCTTGGAGTTTAATCCTTGTCTTACAAGCCTGTGCATACTGGTGAGATCTTACAAGCCAATTCACCAGCTCCTCACTCTTAGGTGGTTCATACAAACACATTTCAGTTCTGAAGTGCTGTATTTGCTGCTTATCCCTTGTGTCATTTGCAAGGTTCTCCTGGTAAATGTGTTTCTGCTTTATTCTATGCTACTTGGTGATTGAGCTGCCTCTGAGGCAGGAGGTAAATAGGATTTAGCATTAGGAACTACTGATTTTGTGCAAATACCTTTGTATGAATATAGGTCCAGCTAAATGTGTGGATGGTGAGCTCCTGAATGAAGGCACACAAAGGTGTTGGGAAGTTAATCACACACTGTGGGTAAAAGGCAAACAGGAATGCCACAGGACAAGATACAGAATTAATTCCCTCTTGGATTTCACCAGAGGAGGAAATTTTTCAGTACATACGTTATAGAGACAAAATATCAATCAGACATGCACAAAAAGAAACCCACATTCCTCCCTCTTGTGTCCCTTTGATGTTCATGACAGGTGAGAGGTTTGAAATCATTGATGCCACGGGAGCTGACACTGTAATCCAGCTATCAGTAGTCATAAAGAAGAAATATATCTGGGTACATTCTAGGTATAATGTATGTACTTTTTATTAAAATTCATTAGTACATTTCCACCTATTTCATTTGCATAATGCAAGAAGACAGGGAAGCTGATACGGGTGAATTCTAGTTCTGGAAGTAGAATTTCAAATGTTAGGAGGCTGATAAGGTGAAAAAGGCATAGAAAGGAAAAAAAAACTGGGATAAAAAGATATTAGGATAAAAAGAAATCCTACTGACAGTGCTTATTCACTGTAAGGTAAAAAGCAATAATATAGAAAGAAATGCATATATTCAGTAAACCTTTCTGTTTTGACCTTGGCAAAAAATGTCAGACAGTTACAAGCATAAAGTTGATGAAGAAATACTTTCCATTTTATCGAGGTCAAATATGTTTAAAAGGAGCTTATTATAGCTTTGAATGCTTTTCTTTCTGGTCACCACATGTAGATAATTGAAAACGTTAAGGGACATAGATGAGATGTGTTGTGTCCTATCAGGTCCTGCTTCTTTTCCTCAAGGGAAGTTCTGTTTGCTTTGCTCATGTTGCAATATTTTTCTCCATTATCATGTTTCTATACAAAGGTAGAGATTTTCAGGAGGCTGCTCAGCCACAATGTAACTAATTTCCCTTCTTTTTCACCTTGGATAGAAAAATCAACCATAACAAGCATTTAGTAAAGGTTGTAGTAGATTGTCCATTGTTTAACTGATTGAAATAAGCATTGAAAGTTCTATGACCTCTGCTGGTAAGGAGAATTTTTTCACTTGACGATCTGTGAATAACACAGTCTTGGATATTACTGATTCTAGATCTGTCCACATCTGGGTGAATCCTCTCTTTAAAAGTTTTGGTTTTTTGGTTGCTTTTTTTTTTTCCTAGCAAATATTTTCTGTACTTCCTGATTTGGAACTGCTGGCAGGTAGAAGCTTAGTATAAAATGAAACTACTTTCATTTCATCTTGGCCTTATTCAAGCCATGGCCTCAAGCATGAGAAATCTTCAGGTTTTTAGAGAAGGTTGGAGGAGAAACACACCATATATTCTCTCAATGAGCTGTTGCTTGAAGCTGCATGAGAAAACTCTGGATTCAGGCTCCCACTGTCATCTCAGCCCATTCAAAGCAGTCATGTGCTCACCACCCAAGAGTGAAGGTGTCTCATTTAAAAAACATTAAGAGAAAGGAACACAGAAGAGTTCTTTTGTATTAGAAATTATATGAAGTTCATTTTCCAAGAGTGTTCTCCACATTATGCCACAATATTATTCAATACCATTTATGTTTACCAGTAATAGTATTGGTTAATAAAACACAATAAATTACTTGAAGTGAGGCCTAACATTCTTAATTTTGCCTGGGCTCTGTTTTGTCTATGGTTGACCTTAGGTAGTTAGGAAGGATCCATCAAACTCCCAGTAAATCTCTTTATAGGCTGATTCAGTCACTGCAATAGAAGGGATTATATTCCCATTTCAAATCTCCTCACACTACCATTTTAGAGTACAATGGCATTTTAAAAATTTCCTTTATCTAAATATTTTATAGAGAGCTTTCCCTATAGCTCCCCATACCATAAGATTTAAAATGTATTGAAATGAATACAGTGATAGAAGCAAGTATATAATTAATGTACCCATTTGGAAAAAAAGTTATATCTTGAAACTCAAAAGAAACATTGACAGCCCTTGTTGGCCTCTGTCCTAGGATTTCTTTCAGATCCACTTGCAATTTAAGCTTCTTTGAAGGTAAAAATTTGTCCAAAACTTGTATGATACTTTACTAACATCTCCTTCCTGTCAGAACACTAATGGTTTCCTGAGATTAAACACCTCTCTCAATGTCATTAATAGAAGAAATAGTGTTGAAATGACAACTGCATTTTAACTGTGCTTCTTTTCATCCCACACTGACTCTGTGGCTGGTCATTCCTCAACCTAGCATCCCCAGCAGACCTACTGGCTGTGAGAGACAGAGACAGGCTGTGGTCCCACAGTGGTAATCAGCAGTGCTGAATTCCAGGGCCCCCATGGCCATGGCAGCCAACCAGCCAGGGATCAGATTTGTGCCAGCACATGCAAATCCATGGCTCTGAAATCTGGGAAGATGGAGAGAATGCTGCCCACGGCCTCAGGCACTGCTTATGATAATAACATGATTCCATTACAGCCTTCATCCTAGGAGCCAGCCTGACTGATTTCCTCCCTCTTGTGCAAGCCTGGGAGCTCTGAGCCGTCATCCTTCTCCACAACAGACTTTGCCTGGAGCTCTGAAGAGCTCCATACAGGGAATCACATATTGGGCTGGAAATAGATGGGCAGCACAGGGGGCACCACCCGCCACTCATGCCTTGAGAGCACCATGGAAGCTGCTGGTCTTGGCTCTTACAGAGCAGAAGAGGAAGAGTAGGGAAGAACAAGATTCACATGGCCCCAGTGTTTGTTCTGAGTGGAAAATCGGTTTTCTTGAGCAGCAGCCAGCATGGATGCCATGCTATTCCATAGGAGGTGTTCTCCTGATGAATGGAACTCAGTGACTCTCCAAAGCAGGATTTTTCTCTGCTCAGAGTATGGTTATTAACTCCACCAGACCTGCTGGTCTGCCTTTGGCAACGGGCAGGAGCTTGATTTCTGAAGGAGAATAATGCACATTGGGCACAAAACAGAATGCTTGGGGCTGGAGAGTTTGTTTACAACAAACAGGTAAAGAAAGGGGTGACAGGAGAGAGGAAAACTCCTGCTTGCAAAATGAAATTTAGATGAAAACCAGAAATTATATGGATAGGTATATAGATAGACATAGTTATGTATCATATAAAAAGGAAGATAAGGATATGATTTTACTTAGAATGACATTGCTAAAAAGGGAAATCGGCTGCAATTTTAGGAGCTACTAATGACCCAGAAAGCATTTGTAAAAACCTCCTCACTCAACATGCTAGAAATAATGCACCATAACCCCTCACCCTGAACTTCATCCCAGCTTCTATCCTGCTGCTACACTTTACTCTCGTAAACCCTGTTCTTTCTGAAGCCTGAAATATTTCCTCAGCTCTGGAAGCTGCTCATCACTTCTCACTTGTCCAAACCCAGGTATTCCTGCTCCTGCAGACAGTTTTAGTGTCCTGCATCCCAATTTTATCTTCAGAGATGAACCTTCTTCTTGTCTCTCCCAGAGAGTTTAGGTCTTCATCTCCCCATATTCCAAAACACTTCTTTTTAGAAAGACCTCAGCAAAATGGAAAAACTGTTTTCTGAAATCTCTAAAAGCTTCAGCTCTGTCTGTGGACAATTGTAAAATTGTTATCTTTTTTAAAAAGTTCCATCTTCCATATTCTACTCCCCCAGATTCCTCAGCAGTGAATTTCAAAGGACGATTACTTGCTTCACTAATAAATGTTTCCATTGATATGTTCTGGACCAAAAAAGAATGACAAAACTTTTACAAAAGCATTTACCTATTTTCTCTCTAAACATACAGCAAAAAAAGCCAAAACCAAAACTGTAGAAGGAACTCAAATTTGTTTAAGCCAAGCAAGTTTCTCTCAGTGCCAGAATAACCCAGTCCCTGGATTCAGTAAATAAAGGATTTGCAGTAGGTCAGGGCAACCTGAACTTGGAAATTCTTCTGAATTTGTTATGGATGTGGCCACTGTTTCCAGTTTAACTCTTCCAAGAAAGGATTTACTGCATGTGAAGAGGGGCTGTAAGACATAATGTCTGAGCCCACTATTGCTAGAGAGACACCAAGGAAGGCAATGGGTTCAGCCCAAGGTTAAGAGGGGATTCAAACAGGAGCTGTAATTACTTGCACAGAGTATATCTAATATTTAGAAATTTTTTCAGTTGCCCAGAGTGCATTAAGAGCTCTAAAAACTGGGAACTGGAATTGGCAATGTTCAAACTGAAAATAGAATGCACTCTCTGTAGTTAAATACCACAACAGATTGTTGAAGATTTCTGAGAAATCCTCAGAGTTTCAGTCAAAATGAGATTATTTTCTGGGAGATGGTTTCTTCTCAGTCCCAAAGGTGTGACAGCAAGAGGCATTTGGTGAGATCCCTCCAGCTGCACTAAAAAGGGTTGAGGGGTTTAGGGTGGTCTTCTCTGCCCTTAAATACTGACAAATGAAAATCAGATCAAGGGTGGCAGTAAACTCTTTCATAAGAATTGTATATTTTCTGTTAATATTGTATTTGAACCTCAACTCAGATAATGGGCTTAGAACAAAAGGTTTCCTCAAGGCATAAAATAAATATTTTACAATGTGAAACTTGTAATATATTCTTGGTGTCAAAGCAAGTCTGTCTTGCTGGTCTGTTCAGGAACTACAGTTAACCAATATTTTCTGATGTATTCAAATGAAAAATATGACCAGAAAGCAGAGAATTTAAACAACAAAAAAAAGGGAAAGATTTTTTTGAAACTGATTTATTTTTGGTGGTTTGTTTTTCACTTGAAAATTACATTTACAGTGCAGGGTAATTCACTGCTTTTAGTGTCTGCATTAATGTGATCAATATACACAATGAGGATTTTTTTCACTTTACAGGCAAAAAATATTTGTGTGCAATTTTTTTCATTTCTCTTTACTCATATGCAGTGTAAGTAATAGTTTTCATAGTTTCCTAAAATGAAGGAAAAGTTATGAGATAAAACTTCAAAATCTGACAATTAAGTTGGAAAATCCCCTATCAGAAAGCAATTCCCAAATACTAATTTAGGCACACTGGTGATATGTAGAGTCTTTAAGAAATATACAGATCCGTTTAACCTCATGCCCTTGACTGGTAAATTGCATTAAATTTCAGTTAAGTTACAGAAATCTGTCCCTACTGTCACTCTTCCCATTTGTTTGTGATTAAAAAAATGGCATCAGCCAGAATGTGTCTGAGAGGAAAGGCAGGATCTGGGAGAGAAAGAGGAGGATGCTGGAAAGCAGCAGGGCTACACAAAATATCTATTTATCTGGGTTCTACTCATAAATGTGGACTTAAAAGTATTAAGAAACCCTAGTGCTGAGTATGTGTTACACAGCCCTGGTCATTCAGCCATTCAGAAGCAAAACAACCCTTTGTTTCTGATATCCTCAAATATTCTTGTTTTGCTGCATCTTTGATTTCTTTTTTGTGTTAATTTCATATGTGAGCATTTCTCTCTGTTTACTTGGGACCTTCGGTAGGGTCTTGCAAGCTCGTTAAGCTCTTTTCTTTTCTACAGTCTTGTCTAAGAGGAATCCTGATTGATGTGGCAGGACAAAAGACTCAACAAAGCGGTGGCTAAAGCAGAGTCCTCAGGTCGCTTTCACTTAATTCCCAGAGTCTGTAACCAAAACAGCTGTTGCTGTATCTGGGAAAAGCCAAGTCACTGCCAAGGTTGTCTGTCTTGTCTAGATTTGAGGATAAGGAGTCTTTCTCACTAATAGCTCTATCTGGTATCTTAATTGGCAAGTAAATTAATAAGATGTGTTTATTGCTGTGCAATGAGTTTGTTTGTTTTCCCTGCTGTCGTTGATTTATTTTGGAGTGGGGAAGGGGGCAAGATTTGAATTCATCTATATCCCTCTTACAGCTGAAATATCATCACTTTTTAGGAGTCAGTCTTTCTGTCTGTGTATTTTTTCAAAGTGGAGGCCAAAAGCATAGAAAACAGGAATTATCACAGTAAGGTCAAACATGGTGTGACAGTGTTTCTTCAAGTTATCACATTTATCCAGTTCTGTACCTAAGTGACTTCACATCAAAAGTCATGGACTCCTTCTGGTTACAATTTTAAAATTTACCTTGTTCTAACAAAACTGCTTTTTGTATCTGGTCCACATTTGGGGAAAATCATCGCTTTCATTTCAGTTTCTACCAAATCGGGTTGTTTCAGAGCTGTATTCACAGCAGAGGCTATGCAAAACCAACGGGAGCAGCAGCAACCTAAGTGGCTCAGTTTTTATTTATTTCTTTCCCAACAATTATTTTATTATGGACTACTGTCTCCACTTCTAATAAATAATCCTCGTTGCTTGTCCTGTCTATAACACATGACAGAATATCACTGTCAAGGCCCGTTGTAATTCCCAGCGAGTTGCCCCCAGCTACTCAGCAGAGCAGAGTCGTTTGCAAATGAAGGACATTTGTCTGAATGACACATTTTTGAATGAGAACTGCTTTGTTTTGCAGAGAGTTTGGCCGCTGGAAAGTAAACAATCTTGCTGTGGAAAGAAGAAATTTCCTCGGCTCCCCACTGCCACTCGCCCCGGAGTTTTTCCGTAACATCAGACTGCTGGGACGGCGCCCGACCCTGCAACAGATCACAGAAAACCTCATCAAGAAATATGGGACACATTTCCTGCTCTCAGCTACCCTGGGAGGTAGGGTGAATTCTTGGGAATGTTGGTGATGAGCTTGGTGTGAGTAGACCAAAAGTGATGGTCACAATTGTCCCTTCTCCAAGCCGCTGGGATGGGAGATGTTCTGTGAGGGAGCGGATTTTGTCTGCAGGTCTTGTGACCTCTCCTTATTGGTGCTGTGTATAGAATCTTGTGGACAAAAAGAGGAGAAATCCAGTTGCTAAGACTCTGTAGTTAAATGCCACAACAGACTGCTGAAGATTTCTGAGAAACCCTCAGAGTTTCAGTCAAGATGAGATGTTCTTCTGGGAGACATTTTCCTCTCAGTCCCAAAGGTGTGACAGCAAGAGGTATTTGGTGAGATCCCTCCAGCTGCACTAAAAAGGGGGCAGGTTGAGGGGATTAAGGTGGTCTTTTCTGTCATTTACTTGAGCTCCTGCAGCCTCTAGTCTTTTGGGGGTTTATCTCTGCATTGAGGTTGTTAAGGAGAATGACTTTTTTTCCTCTAAGTGTTGCTTGTAACAATTTACATAGTAACAGCTTACAGAAGTATCTTACATAAGTCCATTGCAGTCCTGTGAAAATGGAGCCAGAAAACCAGTAGTAACAAGTATTTCCAACAAATCTTTTAATTTATGAGACTTTTTAAGCTACTTTGTCCGTTGGAAAATCCCTGTATTGTCACTCTGCCCTTTTTAGAATTAGTCTTCACTTAACCAGTGGGACTGCATTTTCAAAATGGGATGATGAGGCTTTGCCATGTCATTCCCATTAACTTAATGGAATCTGCATCTTTCAGTCCCCACAGACTAATCTGTAAAGGGTAGCCCCACAGATAATTGGGATCCAGTCACCAGATGGATTGAAGAAATCCAGTGAAGAGGCCTAATGTTCAAAGGAGAGCATAAATTGTTCCGAATGAAAGATAATTAGTACCTGTGATTGCCTATCTAGGCATTACACAATGAACTGACATTTTAGAAATGCAGCTCTATCCCATCGTGGGTGATAATATTAAAGATAATTCTGGTTATTGAGTGTCCTTCCAGCAGGACAGGCTTGTCGAAATCCTTTATTCACCTGAGAAATGGTTCTCTTTAATACATTTCATAACTGAATCCTAACCATTTGTAAAGGAAATGAGAGCTCTCCTAGTCTCTCTTGGCTGATAGTTGAGATGTGTAAACCCAAATGGCTCGCAGAGGCTTCTTGTTGAAGGAGACCATCCTAGAAACAAGAGGAATTTTTGTCTTGCTGCTTGTAGCCTTTCTAAAAAATAAAGAGCTAATTTCTATCAGTATTTTGGGAACTAGTACCTCTGTGGCATTGCCATTAGAATTTGAAGGACAATTTGTGTGTTGGCCAGCAATTTGTAACAAAAATCCCTACATTTCTTTTAATTACTTTGACTATTTTTGCATGCAAATATACACGTTTTATAAATGACTGATTTCTTGAGTATAGAACACATGGCACATCTAAATAGGAAAATGCTGAAGAGAAAGCAAATGTTTCTTAAAATACAAAGCATTAGAATTAAAGCTTGGGCTGCAGCATGTATCATACTCTAGGGATTATCCAATGGTAAAAATTATTTCTCAGTATTGCTACCTATCTGCTAACTATTAACTAATGTAAATAGCAGTAGATCCTCAGCCATGAGATGGAATTCACTGTCAAGGTGAAATTGGATTTGACAGCTCTAGGAAAACAGTCTAACATGACCACAGCTAATCTTTATTTTCAATGCAGCATATTACACTAATTACCAAAGAGCCATGGAGCTGGCAACTTTCAGGAGGTCTGGACCTGAGTAAAACTAAAACTTAATGGTGTTTCCTTTTGAAGACATTTAAAAATTCTAGCTTAGACATTCAATATTCTCCCCAAAGCCTCAGGATTTGCTGCAGGGAAGCTGAGGTAGGGTACCATTTTCTCACATCAGAAAGGCTCTAAAATACAGTAGCTGCCACAGCCTTGCCCAAATTTTCACTCAGGGGGAGACAGTGTTGACTTCTGGGCTCTGTCACCGTGTAATGAAGTCAAAGGGAGTTTTCGTATTGACTCGGGGTTTGATTTAGGTCCCTAGTCTCAATTTTTAGGTATGATTTGAGGCACACCTGCTGCCTTCCATTACCACTGGGTGGGTGCTGAATGCTTTGAAAAATTGGTTCAATTACAATAATTACAGGGAATTAGTAATTTCTAAGAAAGCTTTCATGAGGTAGCTAATAAACCCATACTTTCCTGGTTGTGTTAGTTCTCATTTTTGGGCTGGATTGAATGGGGATTCCCACAGATACTTGTCCACATCTGATTAACATGTAATTAGTTTTTAAAATTATTTTAATAATGTATTAGTCCTTTCCCTTTAATTACAAGGTTTTTTTTATTGTGAAAGCTTGTCACTTATGCAGCTTGTTAAAAGCAGAAGACCAAATGGAGTGTGCATGGTACTTTTATTTAATGAATCCCCAATCATCTGTATTCATGGACAGAATGGAAAACTTGGCAAATGAACGATGCTGTGATAAGATTTGTGTGCCTCTGTGACCATTTGGTTTCAATAAAGATCCCTTTTTGAGCATAAAGGGAACTGTTGCACATGGTTGTTTGTGAAACATTCCCTAGTCTTTATTCACAAACACAGAAATACACTCCTCAAGGGCATTCAGAAATGAGAACTAAGGGAAAAAAAAGTTCTGTATTTCCTGCTGCCACGAGATAATGTGGAAAGTGACATTTCTCCCTGCTTTTATTTCTTATGGAAATGTTATCTCCTTGTGACACAAGCCCAAAGTCCATAACGAGCAGCTCCAAGCTGCTTGATGGAAGGACCCTGCGTGACCCAGCAGATCGAGCACTCAGTGCTACTCCCCCTCCTTTTGTTTTGCATTTATACTTTTCTCTTTTGCCTGCCCATCATATCATGCAAAGTTCCAGCTTGCTGGAACTACGCTTTATTGGCTAAAAACAAACAAACAAACAAACAAACAACCCAAAAAAACCCCAAAAAACCCCAAACAGATGTGAGCTTGGGAAGCCTGGGGTACTACTGTGGGGTCAGTGTAAGTGGACAACCCCAAATCCCTTAAAGACATCTCACTTTAATGATGTTCCTACAGAAAAGGCCGTTTAGCAAAGCAGTAGAGTCGATGATGAGGATAATTAGCACACCACAATGAGATGATAGACTCTTGTCCCAGGCTTTTGAGTGAAGTGAGGCTGATTTGGGTGCCTGGGCTTCGCAAGGAAATTCTCCGGTAACAGCACCGGTAACAGCTCTGAATAAACCAATTTACGGCACAATGCCAAAGCTTCCTATGAACTGAGAACTTCGTTAGGGAACTGTCTAAGTGGTCATCTGAAACCCTCCAGGTCGATTTATTTTTCCTGCTGTTGTCAGTAATCTTTGCTCAAGGTGTTCATTACCAGACCATCAATCCACTCGGCTCTCTGGGTCAGGAATCAGCCCTCGATGCTGTTGAAGGCTTTGTGAATTGGAGGGAAAAGAGGTGGTTTAGTCTTTAAAACAGACAGCCTTAACAGGTGTGGGCAGATCAGCTCGACCCCAACCTCCCTGCACTGATTACAGCCCTGCAAGTGTGATGGTTACGCCTTGACTTTTTCAGCTTTTCTGCCCCTCATCAGTATTCCCCTGGAGGCGTGTATCATTCTGCCTGCAGAGATGGGGGGAAATTGTCAGGTAGTGTAAAAGAGTGAATCTCAATGAATTCTGAAAGATTTATTAGCACTTACACTAACTGCTGATACGACCTCTGCTTTCCATAATGCTCTCTCAAGGTAAGATACAAACTACTGGCAAATAAGGGAAGGAGAGGACAGTCTCAGATGACTGATGTGAGAAAGAAACGTGAAAATTTTGCATCAGACTTGCAAACACCAGTCACACTCCCCGTCCGGGTATGAAAATTCCCCAGCATTTAAGATTATGGAAGCTAAGGGGAGGAAAAAATAAGCACAAAATACATTAACTTTCTTTCCTCTCCTGTCTACTTAATGAAGAAAAAAATTTAAATCCTTAAACAGATGGTCTGTATAGAATTAACGTGCACTGTTATTCACTTGAACCACGGAAATGATACCACATCTGGCCTGACATAAATTTATATCGTTTTTGAGCCTGTGCATTTCCATCAGCATCTGCTTAAGTTTGGGAAAATGACCTGATAAAACCCCAATGGCACCTTTGGTGATCCAGACAGGAATAGATTTTCCACTAGCTAGTAGTAGCTGGTGCATTTATTTAGGTGTAGTTATTTAGGTAGTAACTGAGGTATTTTATTTAATCAAGAAATCTCTGAGGAGCTCATAGGCCAAAGACCTTTAGTCCTGTAAAAGATACATTTATGGGTATGAAGAGAGAGCTCTAAGTAGGCATTTGTGGGCTATGTTCAGCTATAGCTACCTTGGAGTGTTGTCCTTTAATTCCTGTTTCCTTTCTTTCTGGCATGAAGTGATGGGAACTGCTTGGATCACTTCCTTTTCCCACCACTTCCCAGTCTACAGATGAAAATATGAAACATCAAGGCCTAAAATCCCTTTATTATTCCAAAGATGTGGGTATAGGCAAACAATCTCTCAACAACTAAGGCAGAAAATAGCACTGAGTATTTATATCATATGAATATGTATTGTTATGTATAACAAAATATGTTTACTCCTTCAATAGATGGTTATATTTAGTTACAGTTGTTACAGCATTATTCCAATTCCACCATGTTGATTGAGATTTACGTTTTTAATTTAAATAATTCCTGAATGTGTTCTTAAGATGAACACAAAATTAATTTCTAATTTCTGAATGCCGTTTGCCAACTGTTATTTAGGAGCCTTACATCTAAATGGCCACAGACGTATAGGGTTGTATATCTGGGTAAATTTCTATATACCTATTTATTTATTTATTCATTTATTTTTAATTTATTTTTTTAAAACAGTGTGTTGTTGGGAGCTAGTTGAATTTACAAACATATATAATGGACAATATGTTCCTATAAACCTAGCAAGAATTAAAAATTGAAGTTAGGTTATAAGCTTCCATATTCCAGGAGTGGTGGGGACAGTACTGGACACTGTGGCAAGATGAGTGAAGAGCGTGAACATCAGTCCCCTGCCCCTGCAGTGACTCTCTGCCAGTGACAGCCCCCACATGTCAATAAAACATCCCTGTAGTGACTGAGATCTTCCTGAACCACCACTGGGGCTGTGTGGCATTGTTTTTTGATAACTGGGTGTTTCCATGCTGCTTCCTTTAGACCTGAGAAAGTGAATTTTACTGTCTCTTGAATTTTGGGAAGGAGAGTGAATGATGCTTTCAGAGCTGGTGAAAAGCACAGCTGGGAGGATTTGATGCTGAATAATCATGTTTTATAAGTGTTCACTGTCATTACTCCTTTTCAGTTCTTAAAATTCATAACCTTGAACAGTGTTCTAAATCACACTTCTTTTCAGCTGATGCTTGGATGTCTTCTTAGCCTGTTTTCTGGTGGCAGACAGTAACCAGTGAAAAACAAGATTCATCCACGTTTTCAATGTGACAAGAGAGTCTCTTTTGGCATAGGTTTAATTTTCTCCAGATGAACTTAAAACTCAAATTGTCTTCTCCAAATCAGGGTTGGCAGTGTTGCTTCCCAAATCCCGGAGTTCTGGGTGTTGAAGGGAGCCATTTCCCAGTTCTGCATGGGTGCCTAAACACTGAGGTGTGGGGAAATCCACTTCTTCCAGCAGCAGCTCCATCAGCTCTGACAGATGAAAAACTCTGTGAAAAGTCTTTTGGGCAGCAAATATTTTTTGAGCTGCCCCTGATGGCACCTGCTGTGTGCACAGTGCTTGGGAATGTCAGTGATGAGCCAAGACTTCTTGTGTGAGACACTCAAAGTCATTTCAGTCTAGTCACAAAGAATGAAAGCCCAAACTTCTGTCAGGGGGTGGGGACAGAGCCTGCAGCGCTGGGGGTGCCAGGG
>JBBMKD010000005.1:26279658-26293668 GCA_037834095.1 Argya squamiceps | reverse complement strand
CCTCTGGTCTGACCAATGTGATTGAAGAGGTTTGTCTTTGTTTCACCAATTGAATTGGTCTGTGTAGAATAGTATAACAAGGGAGGCACATCCCAAGAATAAAGGAGTCATTTTCAGCCTTCTGAAGTTGGAGTCTTTGTGTTGTTGTGGTGTACAACAGTGTCATAATCCATGTTGAAAAAGAGGGAAATGGAAGGAATTAATTGTATATTAATTAATTTAGTTCCCACCCAAACCAGTCTGTGATTCCAAATCCAGACTGGGAAGTGAAGGCAGTAACATTTCACTAATCCCTCTCAGTGCTCAGCCAGCAGCATCACTTGCCACAGCTCATCCCAGCAGCTGCAGCACGAGACACTGAGACACTCATTAAAGATGTGTCTCAGCAGCCTCCAGGAGCAGCCACACTCATTTTCCTTGCACCAGAGTGTGCAGAGGAGTGATGAGTGCAAGGAGTCAGAGCATCTCCAGCTCATTGGCAACACAGCGTGAGAGATGCTTTCAGAACAATAAAATAGCATACAATGGAGATGCTTGGACAAGCATTTTGGAAAGATTTTGGATAATTATTCTCCACTTAATAAAAAAAACCCCAAAAAACAACACCCCAAAACCCCACAAAACAATGACAGAATAGGATAGAATACCTTACATGATGGAGCAAAACAAATTGAAGGGCTCCTCTATTAGTTATGAGTTTAGTCAAGAGAGAAGAGTGAAAAACAAACAGGGAGATGAAGACTGCCAAACCCCGAGCAGGCTATAAATATACATATGTAAACGAGAAACCTTGACAGCACTCACACAACACTTGCCATCACAGTTGTCAAAGACCTATAAACAATTCACACTACAGTTCCTTAAATGTTCCATACTCTTTTTTTTTTTTTTCCCCTAAAAAAATTGAAACTAAAATAAATAAACCCAGGAGACGGACAGGGGTTTTAGTATTGAGAACTCCACAGTGAACATATTGAACAGTGCAGTTGGACAAAGCATTCCAGCAGGAATCTGGAGGCAGTCAGATTTGTACAGATTTCAATTTGATCTTTATTCTGGCTGGCTTGTGCATGGGTTGGGAAACTTCAGCACTCTGCCTGTCCTCCACCCTCTAATTGGCAGCTACTGCTTGCCAGCAGGTCAGAGAACGTCAGGCAAGGACTATAAAATTCACAGAACATTTCCCTGCCTCTGAGCTCTCAGAAATAGGGGATAGCATGTATCAACAGCTTGTATGAGCACAGAGGTCAGATAGGAAGAATATCTCAGGCGAATAGAGACTCTGCACCAGAAGAAATCGGCTTAGAGAATAACAAAAGGCTGTGGAAAGTTTTCTGTTTTTATGTTGTTTTTCCTAGGGAATTTTTGGCTGTAATACATCTCTGCATGTTTTGTTATTATGGTTTATGATTCAATCTGCAATCATTCCCTTTGATCTATTCATTTAGTGTGAAAAATTACCCCTTGTGTGGGAATCCTTCACAGCTAACTGGCACTGAGAGTTATATCACTGCTGTCTTCTGCATTTCACTGTTATTTTTACCTTGTAGACCTTCTCACAGAGCTCCAGCAGAATTTGCATGTCTGACAGCAAAACTATAATTTAATCTCTTCCAAGATCATGCATATAATGCCTCTACATGCTGAAGCAGAGCTGGGTTTAAGAAAGGTTCCATTATTCATCCAGAAGACCCTCTACACTGTAGAGTGATCATTATTTTCAGATCTTTAATGCCTGAAAGGTTGGGAGTTTCATCACTGTTCCACAGGTGTTGTAGCAGAATCCAGAGAGCAAAACAAAAATTGGTTCTAATTGTTCATGGTGAGGTTCTGACCTTATGCAAGGAATAAAATAATGTCAAAGAAATTTCTTCTCATTCATGTTGGTATCACTGAGATCAGGGTTTCCACAGTTCCAGCCTCAACTACCACCTCTCCAATTTATCCAGCTCTTAATTCATGATCTCTCCCTGGACAGCCCAATTTAACCCTTTAATTCCCAAGGAATAGATAATACATTTCATGGGCTTTGGGTATTTTTCCTTTGAATTTTATTAAAAGTAATATGAAAACAGATAATAAAAAGGCCCTTTTGTGTCGTGGTTATAATAGTTCATAATTTTCCAACAGTAATAATAATTTCACCAAATAGAGGATATGAATGTCTCCCAAATAATATGCAAATTTACAAGGAAATTTATTTTTATCTTCTCCAAGTGTGTCTAGAGTCTGGCAAATGAAAAATCGTTCCATGTTTTTTCTTCAGCTTTCCATGAGATTCTTAATGTGTAAAATTAGGTGATGATAAAACATTGATGATATTAGAGAGAATGGTTAGAAGAGGACCATTAAAATATTTTTCCTGTCATGTTTTAGTCTACTTAAGTAGAGTTTGTTCTTACTCCAATTCTCTGTTTGAAATGCAGCATTCACAAGAATACTGAGCCAATGTCAGAAATAAATAGCCCATGTTCCTTCAGGTATAAAAAATACAATGTGTTGGTCTGTTCTTCTTTGCTATTGGTTTACACTGGGGAGGATGTGTCCTGCCTTGATGCAAATATCCCAAACTGACAAATCTGTAGTGTGTGACCTGAGAGCTCTTCCCTGATCCCTCTGTGTCATGGCTTAGAAATAATTGTGCACACATAGGAGATAAATATTCTGATAAGCAGAAGGGCATAAAGAAAATATACAGTGGCATATATGAATTTAATCCATGTACTTATGTGTGGGAGACCTTTATTTGAGAAAACAACTCTTGTCGAAAGGTTTTTTACAAGAGTTATTTTCTCCATACCATGAGAGGAGCTGGATATGTAGGTATCTAAGAATGTTCTGCCTCACATGGTTATCTGCATAGAAACAAAGCAATACCTGCAGGTGGTTGAGTTTCTTTCAATTCTGAGCAGAACAAAGTCCTTCCACTCCCACAGGGCTCCACAGTCCTGACAATAAGTGCTGCTTTTTTTTCATAGGTTTCCTCTTTTCCTTTCTGAACTTCCCTCCTTCCCTAGATTCTTGCACTCATAGGAACTCTGGCTCTCTCTTTTTCTGTTTTTTTTTTGATGGAAGAAATGCAGTTGCCCTTATGATACATCATTCTTTGCCCTTGCCATTGGTTGATCTACGTGAGGACCAGAAAGGAATGAATTAAATCCCTTGGACAAGAGCCTATATTCTATATTCTAAATATTTTTTTCCTACCCACAGTAGGAAATACACATTCATGTATGTTTTAATGAACAGGTCTTGGTGTTTGATAGGTCTTTCTATTCCCATGAATCAGGATGATGTGAAGGATTTTCCAGCTGAGCTCAGCAGTCAGTCTGGGTAACGTTGCCCTCAGAGCCTAATTCTAAGAGCAGTCTTCTGTACATTACAATATCTCTTCTAGTTTAGCTCATGAAATAACAATATTGAGACTCACTGGGTTCTCAGACAGAACTTTCCATATGAATGAAGCAGCCATATGAAATGAAGTTTAAAGCTTCAGTATTAAGTTGCTTTTCTTCTCTAACACAAATTTAGCAGAGCTCAATTCCCTTTAGCTTGAACAGCTGATAGGGATTTAATGATTAAATTATAGATCAGTTGTAGCTGCCTGGTCTGTAGGTAGGTCTGCAAAGATGCAGGAAACCACACCAAAAACCAGTTGCATAAAAAGAAGGGTTTAGCAAAACTGTAAATTTAGAGTTGGCCACACCAATGAGACAGAAAGGGCAAATGTGTTAACAATCCTTTTCCGGAGGGAATAAATGGGTGGGAAGTAATGAGGGTATAACCTAAAAATAAATCCCTGCACACATCTCAGTGAGCCAGACAGACACCCATGTTATGGACACTAATGTGATTCCTTGTGAGAGCTTGGAATGACAACCCCAGGAGGGGGAGTTTGATGGCAAAATAAAATGGACATGAGAAATGTCCTGCTGCAGACGTGGCTGCCAGCGAGGTGTCGGAGTGCCACAGACAGCACAAATAACTCAGGAGTTTCTGGACAGGAAAGGTAAGACCAGCTTAAATTAGTGAATTGCTAGAGATGGTGCTGAAAAGACTATTGCAATCAAGTTTTAAAGTTGCACAGAAATGTATAATGAAAGTCAAAATCTCTATGGAAAAATGACTTCTTAATTAACCTGCCCTTATTATTTTGATTTTTAAGCTTCAAGACTTTAAAGGCCTTTCATGATCTTTTTAGGACCTAATGTTAACCTGTCACATTTTTTCTTTGGCACAAGCTTTTTAAATTTTTTTTCTCTTAAAAGTAGTATATACATGATTTTAAAAACTGACCACATTAAAGGTATAATGTTCCCAAGTGATCTGAAAATACTTTTTATATTTATCAAGAGGATCTTTTTCCTGACAACTCAAAAAGAAAAGGAACATCCTGACTTTTCATCCTGATTTGGGAAGGACTATATTTTTTAGTCATACTTTCCCAATATTAAAAAAAAAATCCATTCAACTGCAGTATTATTATTACTAATAGTATCTGTGAGTCTTATAAATAGGCAAATCATTCTGTCTTCTTGAAACCAATGGGGACACAGTGAAAAATCCCAGTGGCCCCAGCATTGCCCACTGGAACTGGTCCAAGAAGATCCAAATCCTGTACCCAATATTCTTGGGAAGTCCCTTGAATGGGATTTTGCAGTTGGGTTAAATGTAAGAAGACATTTAACCTGTGTAGTATGAGCCCCCAAATTTCTTTGGAGCTTTTTTGTCTTTTATATAGTAATGGAATAATGTTTGGAAAAGGATGGAATGTTGGGAACTGGGTTTTTTCTTGAGTAGGCATCTTTGCTTTTGCTTTCTGCAGATACCTTGAGATTTTTATGAACGTGAAATATTATTTTAATTTGTATCTGTGCTGTTCTCTCTGTTTCTAATTTTATCTTTTAAACCAAATATATAGATTTCATTTACTGTTTGTTGCTCGGCTGTCTCTTTAGGCAATAAAAGCTGAGAAAAAATAATATTAGTGTTAATTTAAGTAAGATATGAGCAAGCAGAAGTAGCTAAATGGAGACCGAAACAAAATCCTCCATTTTTATTACATTTTTGCTAACTCTGTTATTTCTCTGTACGAGAACTTCACTGTCATCTCTTCTTCAAGATTAATTAAAAGAGATAACCTGTTCTTTTGGAGATAATGCCTGTCCTCATTCTCTGTATGAGGATGATGCACCTTTGATTTCTGAAAGTGCAGGAAATAAAGGCTCTGGCACTGCTGCCCTGACTGGTTTTCCAGCAGCCTCATTTCCTGCAAACTTCCCTGTTGCAATCCAGAAGGCTGCATGGGAACGTGGCATCTGACAGGCAGCGGATTGAAAATGTCCTTGAAAAGGGAAAATCGTGGCTGTGGAGCCAGAGCTGTCAGTGCTGCCAGACTTGTTCCAGTATTCTTGTGGATTGTCCTGGAATTTACAGACAAGATATTGCTCCCTGAGATAGTGGGGAATGGACTTGAGCAGAGAGAGGGGATTGTTCTCTATCAGGCAGACCTGAACAGCCTTAAAAAAGTCATAGCATTTTCAACAGATGTAACAGAGCAGAATTCAAATAGTGGGACTTCATCTCCAGTTCCTGAAACATTCTGATTTCCGAGGTATTTAATGCTTTATGTAAGTAGAATGCATTTCCATTTCCTTCTTATTTTAAGGTAACAATCTGGTTCACACTAAATTCCTGGGAGTGTAGAAACAAAGACATGTGAATGGAAGGATTAGACTGATCTCTTGGGAAGCTTTAGTGCTGCATTCAGTAAAATTCAAAGTCGTCTCGCTGCCCAGAAACTTGAAAGAAGTCCCTATTTCCCTTCTAATGAAGTTAATGGAAATTTTGCAATTATCTCTTTTGCAGAAAGATCAAGTTTACCATTCCTCTTCCATTTTACAGATGACAGAAAAATATGGTGGGAGTGTTTCCAGGTCTCCTGAGTTAGGGGGCTCTTCAAATTAGGGTATCAGCCTTATGCTGCTAGAAAATCTGTTGAAAATATGTCATGCCTTTGAGGTGTTGTTTTAGATTCCTGGCAATTAAAAAAAAAATCCTACTGAAAACATGAATCCAACCCTTGACATTGTCAGTGTTTCTGGTTTGTCTGTACCTCCTTCAGAAATGTTCATCTAGCCCGTAGTGGGAGAAGTATCAGTGCTTGGAACACTCAGAAAATTTGATTTATTTTAATTACACACTCATTAGCAGGAGTTTTTTAATATGTTCAATGACAAAAACAGGGCAGTGGAGCAGCAGCTACTGCGTGGCAAAGGGAAGTGCTGGAATAAAGGTGCTTTTGTGAAAAACTGTCGAGCCTGGGGGAAAAGAAAGAAGAGAGTTGGCAGGAGATCCACATCTGAATAGGAAGTACATTTAGTGCCTATTTATTTGATCAACCCTGTTTTAAGGTGAAATGAGTGTTGACTGCAGAATGGGCAGGGACCACAGGGGGTGGGAGCATGGGCTGCAGGATGAGGCCTGAAGGTGAGGTGAGGTTGGAGAGTCATGGAATTATAACAATCATGGTTGTAAAAGACCTTGAAGGTCACCAGATCCAGCCATCAACTCCATCGTGGTATTCAGGAAAATCCCTAAACCTTCAGGGTCCACACTTTTGCCCCATCTCCTGTCAGCACAGATGCTCAGAACAGACATTGCTCCCTCGTGCAGACACAAAGAGTTTGCTCTAAGTCCTTATTTGAATGTTTAAAGTATTTAAAGAGGTTTATGTGAATGTGAGCACAGCTGCCTGTTCTGCAGTGACCAACATTGCCTCATCCTCCTTTGTGCTGGCTCAGTGCTCGTCCTCAGAAGCCAAATCCATTTTTAAAGAGTCCTGCTGAAGAGGATAGTCCTTTATGCAAGGCACACACCACCTCTGCATGGGCACTTCGTTAGGAATATTAGCTACGTGAGCTTGAAAGGACACACCAGGAGCAAAATCTCTGCAGAAATGTGTTTCCCTTTTATTAGGAAAGTCTTCTGTAGGCTTAATTATCGTGGAAAAAAAAGCAGGCTGTTTCCCAGGGAAATACTACCCACTGATATCACAAGAATTCAGCCCTGCTTAAGTGCTAGGAGGTATGTTCTCAGTGCACTTATAATCGGGTCATTATCACCATGGTTATGAGATTTAACTGACTGAAAACTGTAGGCATTTGTCTCATTAATGCCAAATGTTAGAGTTTATTTCTGGGAACAGAAAACTCTGTTGCCGAGGGACACCTGTTCTGTGATCGTCTCTGAAAACAAGGCACTGGAGAACATCCTGCCTGCTTCATGTCAGATGGTTTCACAGGTGTTTTTTTACTGCGTCTTAGGGGGGTTTTGGTTATTTAATAACTTTGTTCTGTGGTGCTTTGCTTTGTGAGTTAATGCTCTTTGTGGGCTGCAGGTCGTGCAAAACAAACGTGGGGTTCTGGTGCTCTGCACAATGTCAGTCACTTCTGGGCCATGCTACGTCTCAGCATAATCTGCATTTCTATTTTATTACCTGTCCCTCTCCTCTTTTTAGTTGATCTTTTTTTCATACTCTTTCTGACAAAACAGTTTTCAACTGTGATCTTGGGACTGAACACAGTCACACTTTTCTCCTTGGAAGATAATTAAAGGCATGCCATCGCCTTTCCAATTTCATTCCTATTGTTGCTGAAACAAAAAAAATGTAAAATCATCAGTAATATTTGGCTCAAACACGAATTAATGTATTTTATCCTTTCAAAAATTTTTTTATTCTTCTCTAGTCTGCCTTTTCATCACCAAAATTACCCCAAAAGGTCCAAGACCAGGCTGGATGGAGCTTGAATCAGCTTGGTCTAGTGGAAGTGTCCCTGTGTCAGGGGTTGGAACTAGATATTCTTTATCAATCTGTAACTGTATAATTTAGGAAAATCAAATCCTTTCACCTGATCTCAAAATTTAATAGAAATTTGAGGCTTTCATTTATCAATCACTCACAATTTTGTCTGATTTACCACCTTTGTGGAGTAGGATTTTTGTAGAGTATACAAAAGCATATGTAACTGCCTAGCTTTGACCTGTAATCTAAAATTGTCATCTGTCAAAAGCTGAAGGTTGGATGATTTTTATATTCTTTAGCATTTATTTTTTGAAATACTGAGACTATTCATTTTGAATTTCTTCTTGCAATGTATTTTCTGTGCAGAAGATAAGAGTACCAGAGCAAGGCAGCTGACAGAGGGTGTGAAGGCACCTGGAAAAGTAAAAGAATAAATAATATAAATATGTAGATTGGAATGAAAAAATACCATTTAGAAAAGGTCCTTATTTATTGACATATTTATAGAGCATTGTCTATTATTACTATTATTATTATTGTTATTATTATCATTATCATTAAATTTTTTAATTACTTCACTGCAATGACTGTCTGTAAGTCATATCAAAACTGCCCTATATAATTTTCTTCTGAATCAAAGTATTTATAAATGCTATCACTCAAAACAGTGGTAGTCTCTACCTATGTCTGGCACAATTTAGATAAGAGTGAAGAAATATGAACAAAAAGGGGCACAATAACTACAAAGCTACTTACCACCCTTCCTTATTTTGTGATTTCAGGGGGCATAAAAGAGTAATAGGAATGGATAGGAATTGTAGTAATTTCTTTATCGTTTATACATTCCATATAACTTTATGAAGCTGCATTGCCTTATAGAGAAATGCTTGAAAACCATAATAATAATATGTAAAGGAAAACAACACTAAAGTAAATGGATTTTTAAATAAAGACTTGCATAGATGAATGCTGAGTATAATATGTCAGAATAAGGATAAAAGTCATTACAATATTTACCTGTCTATTTTTTATTTTCTGGCTGTTTTTCTTATTTAATCTAGGTAACACTTTCTTTTATTGTATAAAGAGATTAGGATTCTATGTATGGACTGGGGGTACTTCCAAAAATTCGTATTTTAGAATGGAATTTTAGACTACAACAATTTTTTTTTGGCAGAAGACTGAAGGATCACAACTGGTAAATCACAATTGTCATTCCAGCCACATCCAACCCAAACCTCATCCCCGTGCAAGAGCCTTTGTGCTGATTCAAGATGATTAAGCAAAAAGCCATGGCATATCTGCTGTTGTCTTAAATATTGAAGATTGCCAAATATGTGCAGAGAGGACACAGCCTTGTGTGTTTTCCTGCATGGCTTCCTCATGCATCTCGAGCTCTGCTCACAGGTTTGGTGGAGTGCTGTGTCCTCTCCGTGGGCTGTGCACCATCAGGAACTCCACCTCAAACTAATGGAAAGGTGCCAGGAGCTTGGAATGACAGCAAATCTCATATATTCTTTGCAAAAGGGCAAGAAGAATGTGAAATCTCAGTGGTTTCAAGAACATCATGACCCAGCTGCAGTCAGCCACAGGCTGTGGGAGAGCCAGGCAACCCTCAGCAACATGAAAAATCAGGGTTTATATCAGCAAACCTTCATATTCCCATCAAATCAGACTGTTCAAATAGCCCCCTCCCTTCTGTTCTTTACAATTCACATTGGTTGTCTGGCTGTCACTTGCTCAGTGCATGTCTGTATTTAGGAAATCTGCTCCCTGAGCCTGTAATTTAGGCTTATTCTCCAGGAGATCCAGAGCTGAATGTGATACCTGAAGTAATAAACAAAAGAAGTAGTCACATTCAAATCTGAGGCAGATACCAAATAAGGGTAAATCTGGCCTCAATTTCTGAAGCAGTCAAAAGAAGAGCAGTAGGAAGTTCCAGCAGAGTGGCTGAAAACTGTTTGGGAGGTGACTGGCAGAGGTATCAGTTTTACTTCTCATTTTAAAAGAAAATGGCCTTTTTAATTATTGTTGATACTTAAGAATTATATACAATATTCCAGTAAGCATATAGATTACAAACTTTTTTTTCTTTTTCATTTATATGTGTTTACTCATCAAGTTGCACCAAGGATAGACATTTAGATTGGATATGAGGAAAATATTTATATCCAGGAAGGGTGTCCAGTCACTGGTACAGGTTGCCCAGCACAGTGGTGGAAGCGCCATTCCTGGAAGTGTTCAAAAATCCATGATGTGGAAATTAGGACATGGCTTAGTTGTGTCTCTGGCAGTCCTGGGTTAATGTTTGAAGGTCTGAAAGGGCTTTTCCAACTTTTAATGATTCTCTGATATAAATAGCTGCTCTTTCCCAAATACAAACCTTCACTGTTAAGCCAGAGCTCTGCTTGTGGAGGTTTTGTTTTGATAAATGTAGATGTATTTTGGTTGTGTGGCTATGGATTTGGTGATTAGAACAGACAGAAATATGCAGAATTTTGTGCCTAAACTTATCTTAGGCCCTTCCCTTATGGAAAAAAAACATCCCACCACCACCATCATTATAAATACCACTCTTTATGAGGGTTTTTAATTCAAAACCCTGATCTTCATTGGAGAAGTCAAACCTTTTTTTTATGACTTCAAGCAGTTGTCATGTGCACAACTTTCAAGAGGGAAAATCGCAGTCCCCATTTTTATAAACTGTATTTAGCGAATGCATTGTAATTCCCACAGCTATGAAAAGTAAGTTGTCTTTAGGCTGTTGGTGTGGCATCACACCATTCTAGCATTATACTACTGTAATATTTGTGTTGTAATGGTGCAGTGTTTGTAAGGGTTCTCTGTGACAGGAACAGCACTTCCTGCTGTCAAAACATTTGCGCTCATCATTTCGGCAATTGAATTGTTATTCCACCATAATTAGGCCTGAAATGTATTTCTGGCTGAAACAGAGGGAAACTTAATGGAACAACCTTCTGAGCTCCTCAGCCTGCTCTGGATAATCCAGCAAGTCCTTCTGCCTTCCCTTCTTTTTCCTCAGGTGACAGAGACACGGACGGGTCCCCTTGGCTGCAGTAACTATGACAACCTAGATTCCGTCAGCTCCGTCCTGGTCCAGAGTCCTGAAAATAAGATTCAGTTGCAAGGTATGTAGGTGCAATTTCATTAATTTGTTTTGGAATGGGGTGACATTTATCACGCTGTTTGTTGGGTTTTTTTTCCTTTTTTTCCACCTCATAAAAGGTCATTTCCCTAATTTTTGTGTGCGTGTGTGTGTGTGTATTCCAGCCAAAGTGAAGAAGGAAATGTCAGCACCTCATGTTGCCTTCCAAACAGAAACAGTTTCTGCACCCGCCAGAAAATAATTTGAATAGCCCTGTTAACATTTTACATCCCTATTTAGCACCCACCTCTTAAACTGCCTGAATTCCCAGAGATTCCACCAAGCTGGGAGTGACATTTGGTGTGCCCAGCCTGCTTTGCACATACTGAGCAGTAGCTTACACCCCTTGTTGCACCAAAATTAAAGGAGTCACCAGAGGAGCAGCATATACATTTTCAAATACTCTAAACCAGGAGGAGTCAAAGGGCTCCACCTCTTGGGAATTTAAAAAAAAACCCAAAAACACTGAAGGTAAAAATCTCACCCATTAGTAAACTAGTAGTAATTGTGTATAAATAAAAATGAAAAATAGAAAGAAGTAGAAAGGGGAAGCAAAAGGAAGAAGAGAGTCATCATTTCTAAATAATATATTTTTTTTCAAAATTCCAGCAGAAGCATTTCCCAACCTGCATATTAGGACATAAAAATTTTTGAAAAGTCCCCCTTTATGGTATTAGGCCACTAATAATTTCTATTTTCAGTTAAAAAGCAAAGCATGAGCAAATTATGACCATGAAAAAACCCACTAAATTCTCTTTAATATGTGTGTATTTGTGTATACTTCTGACTCTGTGCCATGAGAGAACAATACAATTCTTAATTTGCAGTTGAAGGTAGATATACAATTTTTTCCAAGATTTAAAATTTTCCATGTGAGTTTGTAAATCACTCAGACAAACACTGTGAAGTGGTTGGAGACATTAAGAACAGCTCTACAGGGATGATGATCCCTGTGGTCCCTTCAGTCTCAGGATACTCCATGATTCTATGACTCTTCCTGAAAATATCCATGTGTTTTCTCCCTTTCACTTCTCCCCAGAATCAATTAAATCCATAAAAACATAAAATTATTTCCCAGAGAGAATTTTTTTTTACAAAACCTTGTCATTTCCACTGGGATGCCATGAATTTTTCCAGAAAATATAATTTTTGATGGTTTCCAGCATATCCACGATGTTTTTCAGTTAAAATTTGGAAAATAATCTTTGCATCTCTCAGACTGTGGTTTGTCGTCGTGTGGAGAAATGTATTATCAGAACTGTGTAAACTCTTTAATGGAAGAGTCAAACTGGGCTTTTTTTTTCCTTTCACAGCCTCATGGTTTTTCACAAGCACACAACTACATTACAATATTTACTCAGGGAGCAGCAGAGTTTTACAAATTTTGACACAGGTCAGAAGAAAGCACAGTCAGACCAGGTTTCAGCAGTTGTTATATGAGTTTTCACCTGGAAGGGCTCTGAAATTACTGTTACAACTTAAGTTTTGTATTTACCTAAAAATAAGGGATAAAGCTCTGTGAAATCATTCAAATGCCTATGGAGAAGAAAATTATATCACCAAATACTCAATCCATATGATGAGAAATTACTTGGAACACATGTAGCAGGAGCTTTTTGAAGCCCCAGGAGTTGGACTTTGCACCCTTTTCACGCTAAAATTTTAGTAGATTTAAGAATGAGTTTTCTTTCTTGAGGTTTTGTAGCCCTACTCTTCACATCCAATTGACGGTCCCAGAGCAATTTGCAACCAGTGCTAGAAAAACAATCAGTCAAATTTTATTTTTCAAAGATTTCTCCCAACCCAATTTCCCCCTTCCTTCCTAGTTTGTCCCTACAGAATCACGAGAGATAATGAGTTATTTAGACAAGCTGCATCTTGTTGTGCCAAAGGAAGCGTAGAAAACAAGCCCAATTTTGGGTAGAAATGTTTTCACCTCTTTTCCTGATTATGCTGTCTCTTTACTCTGTCTCTCATGGCTGCTTTCCCTTCATCAGCATTTTCAGAATCTGCACTATTGCTGGCACCAAGATTATAATTCAGCTGTGTGATTTCCTGCTGCAAGGCTCTGGCTGCTGTTCACTCAGCAGCTCTTCCCCAGGAGAAGCTGATGTTACCCCATCCCCCTAGAAAGATTAAAACAATCAACACTCTGTCTGAGGAATACAGGTTCCTCATTAGTGGATGGATGTTCCATGCTGAGAGGGAAATGTGAGGAATATGTCTGAAAATAATTACTAAGAAAGGAAATACATGACATAGTGCAAGTGCTGGGCAGACATGCAAATTGTCCTAAAAACTCCACATATTTTTGTTTTTCATAATTGTTTGTTTGTTTGCTGGGTAAGCTGGGGAAACTGTTCATCTCCAGACCTTCCTTTGTGTTTGATACCATAATATTTCCTCCATTTCCTTCAGGTCTTCAGGTCATCCTTCCTGAGTACCTGCAAGAGCATTTTGTGCAGGCAGCTCTGAGCTACATTGCCTGCAATTCCGAAGGGGAGTTCATCTGCAAAGACAATGACTGCTGGTGTCAGTGTGGCCCCAAATTCCCTGAGTGCAACTGTCCCTACATGGACATCCAAGCCATGGAAGAGAACCTGATCCGCATAAGTGAGACCTGGAATGCCTACAACAGTGAATTTGAAGAATCTGGTGAGATTATTTATGGGGGTTTTTTATAATTATTATTTTCCCCCTCTTTGGCTGTATCTCATAGAATGGTTTGGGGCTCAACTGGCCCAATCCATGTTGTCTTTACAACTCGCTCGTACCACACTGATGCCTTGGGAAGGTGGACCTGGAACAGAGTCTGGACAGAGCTAGAGAATAAAATAAATATTTATTGAAAGGCCTTAAAAGATACACCTTGGGCAGGACAGGGCCTGACCAGGGCTACACCCAAGGTGGGCTTAAAATGGCCATAGAAATGGATGGCTGGTCATGAGGTCTCACACCTTTACAAGTTTTGGTCCATTTGCATATTGGAGTTTAATTGTCCAATTACAGCTTCAGGTTGTGAGGTCTCATCCTTCTTGTT
>JBBMKD010000005.1:26263609-26279093 GCA_037834095.1 Argya squamiceps | reverse complement strand
CTTTTGGGCCTGAAAGTTGTCCTTGGTCTTCAGCAGGAAAAGGATTTGTTTTGTCTCCCTGCTCTGTGAAGAGCTGACTGACACGGAATGTGAGGCTCAGAACTGCACCCCTAGGCAGCACAAAATCTGAAAAACATGAAAGCCAAAACTTAAGGCCTCAACATCAGTTTTCCCTTAATGCATCAAAGTTTGTTTCATACATCATTTCACCTGTCCTGATCATCAGAATTTCCCGTCCCACAGAGAATGGGAAGTACAGGTAAAATCAGCTTCTGAACAACTGTTTTCTCAACTCACTTGTTCGGTGCTATCAGAAACAGCTGCCTGGCCAGATGGTGGGAAAAGTAAGGAGAGCTCAGCAGACCTGGGAAAAAATGTGGAAAAAAAAGAAGAATTGAGGGAAATAAGGAAAAGTCAGAAAAAATACACAAATCACAGGTTCTTATGAGTTGTGTTGGAGAAAAAGAACAAATCATTAGAAAAGGAGGAAGACCATACAGTGGTCAAGGGAAGAGAAGAATAAATATCAGTAAAAAGAGTGTGAATGAACTGTACATTATATACACTCATTTTTATATTTCTTGATTTATTGTTAAAAAACTGATTTCTCAGTTTAAGAGAACTGAGAATTTCAAGAGACCCTGTATCAGTAAAAACTTAATTTGTTGCAACTTTTAACCGGATGCTGTTTTTTATCTGAGTATGCTTAGAACATCTGATGTCCTTTTCCCTTCCCCAGTCTCACTTTTAGCAGGAGGACATCGGGACTCACAATATTTCTGCTTGGAGGATCACAGACCTCTCTGTGAATATAAAATCATAAATTCATGTGTTGGTTTTGTGTACATTTGGGTGCACTTCCGCAATGACTATTTGGAGACGTTTAATTATTTGTGGAGCCATGCTATCATTTACTACTTTGCAAACTAGGGCAAATATATTGACTCTTCAGAGGGGCACATATTTTGCCATATTTTGTCCTATCTCAATGAGCTGTGACACTGTTCAATGCCTGAAGAATGTCCTTTGTAGGCACCTACTTTACTGCAATTCTAGTCAAGCTGGAAGAACACACATATCTTGGTCTGTGGAGGATTCTTACAGCAAGCTGTATGCTGGACATCAAGTTAATTATGAGTTTGAATCATTGTCAGCTACGTTCCTATGCTCAGGTCTGTGACATGAATGTCAGGGGCAAATTGGTAAGAGTTAAATTCTGGGCTTTTAAAAGACTCTTTAGCTCTGCTGGGTGAATCACTAAAATACCAACTTCACATATATCTGTCAATTTGGTAATTGCTAGTAGGTGTGGTTACTAAGAAGTGTGAAATTTAGGTTATTAACATCATTAAGACATATGCCACACTCCCCTCTTTAGCCCTTGATATATTTAAATCATTTTTAATCTAATAAATACACCAAGCATGACTTCCACAACTCATAGGTAGCTTAGAATATTTCTGCTTTTATCTCATAAAGTGTTTTGCACGAAGATGTTCATGGGAAGATGAGATAGGTAACCTTGTATGGGTCTGTGCCTGGAAAAAAAGTTGGCACATGAATTTTTGATTGATAACTTAGTCATTGAGCAGCCAACCTCATATGAATCATATATTACCACTGAGCAGGCCTTCCAGTGCTGTCATACATGGTCTGTAAGCATTTCCAGCCACACTGATTTATATATATAATCTATACACAAAAATATATAATACATTATAATTTAATCTATTGATATAATATAATATAAGCAATATAATAAATTTAAGAAAAATAATAAATATACAATAACTTTTATATATATATAAAAATATATATAAATATATATATATATAAATAAAACCATTGAGACATATTCCGAAACATTTGGAGCTTGAGTAATATTTCCATGATGAAAAATTATTAGCAAATATCAGTGTGATCTGATCCATATTAATAGCACATTCTGGGAACAAAAGTGACCTTTATTAAGGAAAATTTAAAAACTGCTAAGTCTTTGTCTAAATCAATGGAAGTCAGCTTCTGAGATAACAGTATGTTGCTTTATTCTAATCTGTTTACAATAAAAAGTAAGTTCGCTAGAAAGGAGGCCAGATTATGTAGTAATTTCAGTCTGATCAGGAAGGGGCAAAATAATCCGGAGCACCCACTGCTGGCTGTAACAATTTCAGGGCACCGAGGAACGAGGCAGACGCAGCAGGTCAAGGGAAGGCTTGTGGTTCTTTACTCTTTCTAATTATCTGACTCCATTCTTTATATACATTTGTACAGAGGTTGAAGAGATTGGCTACACAGGTTGCCACCTCTTCAACCTGGATGGTGAACACCACCGTCCATCACATTTCTCCTCCCAGAGGACAAAAATGTAAATGCTAAAAATACATATTGTTTTTGTGAAGCTGCGTGAGAAACTCTAGTTCAAGAGTAAAAACAATCCAAAGACTTTTGCATCAGGGCAACAGCTGGCCCATATATTCTACTATTAATGACAGAGGAATTAATGAACTAATGAATTCCCTTCTCTGACACTGTGAACTCCAGAGTCAAATACAGGTAAATACAAGAGAATTTTTTTTTTTACCTTTTTTGCTTCTAAACCCTTTCTTACCTTATGTGTTACAAAATAGTCTTCTGACTCCAGAAACAGATCTTGCCCCCAAACACAGACCTGTAAGACTGACTGGGTTCACTTGAGGCCATTCACAGTGTCTGTAGGCAGGATTTAGTTTGAAGAGGAAGAAGTAAATCTTCTGTTTAAGATGGTTTGTTTACTCTCTGTGTTATCTCTCCTCCTGTCTGTTCGAGATAAAACAACTGAGGAATGGTTTGTTTTATTGGTTTTTTTTTGAAGAAGGGATGAGAGGGCTGGGGCTGTTCAGCCTGGAGAAGAGAAGGCTCAGGGACAATGTCTATAAATACCTGAAGGGAGGATGCAAAGAGGACAGAGCAAAGCTCTTTTCAGTGGTGCCCAGCAACAGGACAAGGGGAAATGGGCAGAAACTGGAACACAGGAGGTTCCCTCTGATCACCAGGAAAGGGTTTTTCACTGAGGGTGACCTAGCACTGGCACAGTTCGCCCAGAGAGGTTTGGAGCCTCCATTCTCGGACTTATCCTAAAGCTGACTGGTCCTGGGCAGCTGGGTTCAGGTGTCCTTGCTTCAGCAGGGTTTGGAGCAAGAGTTTCTTCACAATCTCAGCCATTCTGTTGCTCTGTGACCAAAGAATTGCCCTGGTTTCCATGCAGGAAGACTCTGCTCTGCAATCTGGGCCTGCTGATGGTGACAATTCTCTTTAGAGACACTCTGACTGTCACAGGTTACATGACCAAACACATCCCAGTCCATAACGTACTGCTTGTCCCTATGTGCAGACTGCATTTCACTCAGGCTCTTCTAGCACTTTTTAACTTCTCAAATCCCATTTTGGAGGATGTACAGTGGTGTGTTATTTATCTCTTAGTGAATTTGGCTGCCTTTTTCATCTCTCTAGCTGCCCTCCAGCAATAAATACTTGATCACCATTAGCTCAATGAGCTCTTGTATAACCTCTTAGTGTCAGGTTATGTACCAAGATTTTAAAGAAATTACAAGAGCTACTTCAAATTGTTTACTCAGAACCATCTGCTTATCCTTTATCAGATCTTGTGGCCTCCAGACTCTACCACTACCCAAGAAAATGAGCAGCTGTTCCCTTATCAAAAATCCATACGAAAGCTGTTCAACCTTTATTAACAAATTTCATTAGTTTCTCGAGGCGTTTGGCTGAATTACTGTGTAAGCAAAGTTCTCCCTGGGACCATCATTGCAACAAGCCGTGTTCTCAGCACTAATACTCAAAATAATCAAGCAGTGCTCCATTTACCTTTCCTGATGTGCATGAAAGCAGTTTTTCACTGGATTTTGTGGCCTGAAAGGACAACTAGGTGATCCACTTTGACCTGCTGCTATCACCAAGTTTCCCTGAGATTCCAGGCTAGGAGTCCACCCATGTTATATTAAAGCTGTGCAATCCTCATGAGTGTCCCTGCAGCCCTCCTCAGCTTTTCAGCCTTCAACTGTTCTTTAAAACTGCTAATTTTCTTATTCTCCTTCTCCCCCAATGGAGAAGCACCTACTTGTCCAGAGGTTTCTTCTACCTCATCTTCTCAGTGAACTCCAACTTTCTATTTCAGGAAAACGTTTTGACTTGAGCTCTTGGATGTAATTTGTTTCCAGCAATAAAGTGTCAAAATATTCCTTGAAAAAATTCTCACATTTTGGAAGTAGGTGGGACTTCCACAGCTTGTGGTTAGAGAAGTGATGAAAATGGTGCAGATAAAAAATTTGCTGTGTTACACATCACTGGTATGGGAAGATTTTAAGAGCGTTAAAGAGTTAATATACAAAGAAACCAACTCTGAGATACAATACTGACTTGGCAATTTAGCACTTTCCAGAGGTCATGACCCACTCCCCTAAAACACAGGACAGTCAAGAAGACCCCCAAAACCATCCACAGGCTCTGGATTCTGACAACAAGGATAAGAACATGATCACATGTTGCCTGTGCCATAATCTTGATGTGGCTGGCTGCTGTGTATCTTTGGAAATCTGAACACTTCATTTAAACAATTTAAATGACAGCAATTTTCTTTTAAGGTGATCTGGTCGTTGACATTGAAAAAAAAAAAAAAAAGTAGCACTCCCTGTAGCGTAATTTCATTTTTTGGAATTAAAAAGGCTATCAAAATAAATAAGGACATGGATGATAGTGCTGCTCAAACACTAGAAAATGGCAAAATTGCATTTTCATGATTTTTTTTTTATCATTAGCATTTATGAGACCTCCTGGAAATATGAAACTAAAATCTTCCATCAAGCATTTATTTTCACATATCAGACATGCACTGGCAGCTTGTTGCCTTCTCTCTGCATATTTCACAATATGCTGAGCAATGGATATTTTTACCCCCTTGAAGGCAACAAAATCTCTTTTGGAATATTTCCTTGGAAAGCACTGGATCAGGAGATGTACAATAGATATTATAATACATAATTTCAAAGAAGCTTTGAAATGACAAACTCATTCTTTTAAACATTTAGTTTAAATCCCAACCAAGAGGGAAGGAAAGAGCATACCCACCACAAAATGGACATTAATTCAGCCGTCACAGCTGGGCTCAAAGGTGACTCAGTGCAGCACTGAAATATGTGTGAATTATTTGTAGTCCGTTAATTTCAGGGATTTGACTTGGATGTCCAGCAGAAGCTTCAGTGGAGCAGAGTCAGAGCCACTGAGGCCCTTGAAGGGTTTGACCACTGTACACAAACACTGCTCGCTCCAACGTGGCTTCACAGACAGAATTAATCAAAAGTCACCTTGCAAATATTTTGAAATTAATCCGTCTACAGCTTTAAACCACAAACAACTTCTCAAAATGTCGAGTTTGATTTTTTCAGTCACTTCTGTGTCTGCTTTGCAGAGATAATTCAAAAGGTAAATTTCAGTATCACAGAAAGTGCAAGTGATGAAAGTACAGCCAAAATAAATTGATATTAACTTCCACATTAATATTTGCTGAAACTATTTTTCATTGTCCATCCACCCGCCATCACTGCTTTGATTGCAAAGTACTAACAGAAATGAATTGCTGGTGCAAGCTATTCTTAAATCCCTGGTTTCATTGGATTTGGATTTCATGTCTAATGCATTCCATAATTCCCTAATAACTCTGGGATGTCTTGCTATTGAGCATTGGTTACCCTTTACATATACAGACTTAAAAATCATCTGAAAAAATGCACAGCTTTGAAAGGTTCACCTGAAAATGAGGTCTGAACCGCAGTTAATACATAGCACTGCATAGATGTTAACAAAGTTTTTTTGTTTGCTCAGCAGAGATTACTTTGGAGACTTTGGAGTCCTGTTCCTCAGTTCAATTATATTTTCCTTTTCTTTACAGTGATTGAATTAATGATGTTTGCAAGATCCCCTGTATAAAAAAATTGGACTGAAAGGGTTGGAGAAAGTGGATTCTAATTGAGGAGATGATAAGCTTATTACTGAATTAAATATCAGTAATACTGAAGAGGAGGAAGTCCAACTATTTCATTATTTTTTTGGAGGTAGCATTTGCATTCTACATAATTACTTTTATGCAAAACCCACATAAAATAATAGGAAAGATCATCTCCAGCATTCCATAATCTGCAGTGAGATTTAGAGGACTATCCATTTAATAGTGTCATATATATCTCCATCTTCAAAACTGCAAAATGTGGAAAACCACTATATTTTGCTGATACATTTTCCTAACTCTTGCTTCTCCTTCAGCTCATATTTTCCCGAATGAAGTAAGCTGTAAAACACCAACTTTGGAACAAGAAAGGCTCTTTCCACTAAGCACATCTGTGAAACTGGTTTAGGAAAGCCAAACACAACTGAAGACTGACCAACTCTTTATGATCACATACTGTGTCTTTATAAAAGAGGACCCTGCCCTCACTCCTGGCTTCAAAACTGTTCCACTGTTTCTTGTGGAGTGCTCTGATCCCTGTTTTCACTGTCACTGGAAGTTGCTTCCAACAGCCAGGCTGCAAAGTTCTGTAAAATACAGCAAAATCAAAGCTGGAAATGAAACGTTGGCTCATACCTGGAAGTGCAGGTGCTCAGGGGAGAGTTCCTCACACTCTCTGCCAGCCTCATCTGTTTGTTACAGATGGACAACACTGCCTTGGTGATTGGTGAGGCTGTAAGGAAGCTGCAAAATAGGAATTCTAAGATTGTTCCAATGTCAGACACAGTCTGACAGTCAATCAATACACCCACCCATGGCAAGGGATCATATTTGATCTCAAAATCTACACAAATCTCTTCATACTTCTTAGAAAACAGAATTATAGTCATAATCCTTGCTTGTAGATACTCCTAGATGCTGAGCACACAGCAATACAGAGTGATACATTTGTTGAGTTACTTTTTCGTTCATTTTTTTGTAGCAATCAAAAAATAACAGATACAGCTGGACTCACTTAATATGCTATAAATATATTGATGCTTTAAGAAAGCAGGTGCGAAGTCAGGCAGTTAAACAAAATATAAAGTTATATTTAAATAGACTAGATTTTAAGTTAGAAAAAAAAGAAACGTAAATAAATTTAAATAGATCGTCCAGTGCTGAAGACAGAAACCTCAGAATGTGATGCACAGAATACATTACGAGGAGGGCCAGAGACAAATTCAAACCTTCAAGATCAAATGTGAATCAACACAACATAAATACACAGGGGGCAAGAAGTCTGCACCATCAGATAAATACTATTTTTTTCACCATTTCATACACTAATGTTCTGGAATTATCTTATTTATGGATTATGTTAATATCTATTGACATTGCATTAAGGAATGCAACCAGTGGAACAGCCTTTCTCATCCTCTTTACCAGACAAGCATTTTAAACTATTGCTATCATGTTCTTTCTGATGGACAACTCCAAAAAAGCTGCAGCAAATCTGCATTCAGTCTGTGAAGTTTAATCTTAAAAATCCCTCTATCTAGTCAGAAAAATCAACTGTAATTTTGCTTGCCACCCCAATAAGTCACAGATTATTTGCTATTCCTGTGGCAGAAATCCTTCCTTAAAACTGATTTAGCAGTAGAGGACACCATGGGATTCCTTTTTATTGCCTCTCCCCGCATCCAAAGTAAAAAAGGTAATTCTTCCCAGCAGCCAAGCTTGTAGATTGACATCATGGAGACACTGACCCAGGTCCCAGCCTTTTTCCTTCTTACCAGCAGTAATAATGACAACCCTAAGGGCCAAATACTGCCCTCAGTAAGACCTGTGTAAAATACAATGATGTTGTCTTAAAAATTTTCAGACTGCCATTTAATCTCTAGCTAAAAATTATTTTTGGCATTTTTAGTGTTTGCTATGGTTTTTCTACTGCAGGAGAAGAGAAAATAACTACCCCCTGCCCCCCCCCCCCCCAAAGAACCCAGAAAAGCTCTCATCCCAAAAAAGGCCAACAAAAATGCCTCAAAGAGAAACTACATTCCAAGACAGACATTTTAAACCATGTACCAAATGTCTCATTTATACCTGTTTCAGATTACTTAAAAGGAAGTAAAAGGGCAGAAGGTAACTGCAGGCATAATTTGGAAATGTCAGTTTAAACAGAGATGTTGTGTTGTACGCTCTGATCAGAAGAAACTTATTGCATTTATAATGGAAAAAAAGATGCCCAGACTGATTTTCAGACTCAATGTTGAGATTCCAAATTTTAAGTAACATCACAAGATGACAAGATTTGACTTGGCATCACAGACAGACTATAAATTCATAGGCCCACTCCATCACTTGCAGTGAGGGCAGTTTGCACTAGAAGCCCTCTCTTAGTCCAGTGACACATTCCTGCTTTTCCGGCTGCTGTGATTCAACTAAAATGCACATAAAATAAGACTAAAAATGACATCTGGAATTCAAACTGAATGCCGAAGGATTTCTTCAACTTATAGATGCCAGAAACCTAACCTTGCTGTCTGAAAAGCTTTGTTTTTGTGGGTTTGGGAGGATGCCCCTCCGTGGGTCCTTGCACTGAGCTCACACCAGGTGTGCCCGGGGTCACTCAGCACAGTCTGTCTCTCCCTGCTGACCAGGACAGACCCATTGCCATGCAGAGTGAGTCCCATTCGAAATCCTAATTGAAAGACTCCTTGTGAGCAGTCTGAACTGACTCACTGGCAGTTGAAGGTGCTTTTTAATCACTGAGAATAAAGACTTCAATCAATATGGTTCAAACTATTTGCCCCTGAGCAGTGGAGCGGTGGTTTGCTTTCAAACTCTGCTTACAGCCTCAGGCTCAGGGCCAGGAAAACTTAGCCCCCCTGAGTTCTTAATATAATTATTGTTTTCTCTATTATCTTGCAGGGGTGTTAATTTGCCTCCCAGTAATTAACTTCCCTCTGTGGTTGTCAGGAGGTTTAATCAATAACATGAGCAGATACACCAAGCTGCCTCTCCTTCTGTGACCGACGCTCCCCTCCCCACCTCGTCCACCCCTGTGGAGGTGTCACTGTTCTAATGAAATGAACAGGTGGGATGTGCATAATTCCTTTGGAGGGTCAGTGTCTAAATTGTTCCTGTCCTACTCCAAAAATGATGGTACAGCTGATATTACAGCCCCTGTTCCAAAGCTAAAAGCATTATACAGCTCCTGCTAAAGCTGCACCTGGCAAATCAACTTATTAAAGTTTCACGTGGCATTGCACTCTGAGATACTTCAAACATTGTGATGACATTGTAATAAGAGGAGGAGCAGAAGGCCTGATCTAATATAATTCTACTTATGTCCACCATGTACAGGACATAATGTAATTCTCTTCAAAGCTAGTGACAAAATCTCCTCATTCTTGGTGGAATTCCAATCTGCCTTGGCAGCTTTGGGCTTCCTTTATTAAGAGTGATGTCACTGTGTGGCCTCTCTTTTCTTCTAGGGCAGTGTTGTCTGCTCAGATTCATAGCTTCTTAAATCTTCTGGAACAGCTTAACACTGGTTATTTATTTCAGTGTGTTTTCCAAGAACATTTTTTGGTTTCACCCATTCTCTTCCCTCTTTTATCCTCCCTGTGAATCACTACATGTTTACTTACCCTACACAGTTTCAAACTGTAGGAGTTCCCAACATGTTCAGCTAAGGTAAATTTTGGACTGACAGAGGTTATATCTATATCTGCCCATAAGGAATATGTCATATGCATTAAGTGAATTTATAGTTCTGTAGAAAGATAATAAAGGACTTTGGGACCTCCATGTTGCAGGACTACTTCTAAACCACATTGAAGTCATAAAAATGTTTACAAAAAAACCCAACATAACCCGTAGATAAATTTTTGAGACATTTTTCTTGAAAGCTTACTGTGATTTCCAAGGAACATCCCTTTGAAGGGCAGTGATGGAAAAATTTTTAAAGGAGTAATGAACCAAAATCACACCAGAAAGCAAACCTGACAGGATGAAGGGAATGTCCTTCAAACGCTAGGACTTACAGAGACAGCTGTGGAGTCTGGCTTTTGGGTTTATGAAAAGAGAACTTGCTGTCAAGGTCATATTTAGATTGACAATAAGAAACAAGTTCCTTCATTGTAGGAAATGTGAGTCCTCCCAGCTCATAGCAGAGCCCAGAGAAGGTTGTTATCTCCTGCCCAGCAGAACAACTGAATTAATCCACAATTTATAGGATGATATTCTGGTTTCACTACCAATTTCAACTGCAATTGTTTCACCTTTATGTGGCACCAGGAGGCTTCAAGGCTTGTGAGAGGAGGAGTTTTGGTTTCGTGTTCCTATAACGGGCTAGCATTAACTCTGTAACATACAAATATGGACGTGTGTTTGTATATTTATACACATATCTAACATCTATCATAGAATCACAGAATCAGTAAGGTTGGAAAAGACCTTTAAGATGATCAAATCCAACTGGCACCACAACCCTGTTCACCACTGAACCATGTCCAAACGTTTTTAAAACATTTCCAGGGTTGGTGAGCCCACCACTGCCCTGGGCAGCCTGTTCCATACTTGACAATCCTTTCCATGAAGAAATTTTCCTGAATATCCAATCTAAAGCTTCCCTGGTGCAGCCTGAGGCCATTTCCTCTTATCACTTTTAACATTTAAATGAAGTTCCTTGGAACTATGTATATAAATGACTGACCAGAGGATCTCTGTTCCCTACCAATTCCACCTCCATGCTGACACTTATCCCTGTTCTCTCCTCCTTGCAGAGCCCAGGGCTGAGAGGAGCTCTCCTTGCAGCATTCCTCACTTCAAAAAGAAATCAGCCAAACCCTCCTTCCCCCTCCAAATTTACCCCACTGCCAGAATTTGCTAACCAAATTTGCTTTCCTGAGGCTTTTGTATTAGCTGGATTGTTCCACTTTAAAAAATCTGTCCAAAAGGAAGTGGGGACCTCCTTTCCTCCTTGAAAAACAGAGACCAGACATTGCAAAACCCACACATTTCTTTCCTTCCTTCCTTCCTTCCTTCCTGCCTTCCTGCCTTCCTGCCTTCCTTCCTCCCTTCCTTTCTGCCTCCCTTCCTTCCCTTTGTCCTTCAGAAAGTTTAAAGGAGAAATCCTCTGCTTTGGAGAAGGAAATATTTTAATTATCAGGAGAGCTGGCTGATTTAGCCTAAATTGGAGGGAGAAGGGGAAAGAAAATTCAGATTTACTATCTCTTCTCTGAAGAAATAAGGTTGTTTCCAGCTGCAGTCTTCTGCTCCTTTGAATTGGATTATTTTCAAACGTATATTTCTTGGAACACAGCTGCTACTTCTTTGACAAATTGAGTAATGCATCACGAGGAACTAAAATTCATGGCAACATAAAAACAAATATATGTTCATTTTAGCACTTTGTTTTCTCCAGGCTTCTGAATCATGGTGGGATATTTTTAAAAACATCTATCTTTTATAAATCTCTTTAATAACATCTACACAATATTGAGGCAGCACTTTAATGAACAGCAATCACATCCAACCATTTGAAATGTGGGTCCTGTGGTTTATATCCTTTCAGACTTCCAGCTTTGTGCTTTCAGACCTTGATTTACAGCTGACAACGGTGTTTGACTCACCGTCGTATTTACTGCCCTGATTAAAATTAAAAAAAAAAAAAAAAGCATTGTTATGGAATAGCAGTGATCGCAATGGTGGTCACACTGTTGGAGCAGCAACAGGTTTTCACAAACACTGCAGGAAAATGGGTGATAAAATGGGGATTAGGAGATCTTTCCCACCAGAACTCTCACCCCTTGCACTAATTGTAGCTTCCACTGAAGACTCCAAGGAGGGTGCAATTGCCTGGAGCAATAGGCAAAATTATCTTTATTATTTGTAATAAATGGCAACAATTAAGTTTGGGGTCTGTTGTGCTAACTGCCCTATAAAGAAATAATAAGAGCCAGGCCTCTCCTCTGAAAAGCTTACAGTCTAAACAGAAAAGTCTGTTGAAGTGTAGCAGAGATTAAGATTTATATATAGGACGTTATAGAGATAGCTACTTTGAATAAACCAACCAGGAATAATCTTTCAGTAACTGCAAAATTATGGTTTGTTGGGCTTTTTTTTTGCTTTTTAAAATTTTTTTTTGGTTTTGCTTTTGTTTTTTAGGAATGCAGTAAAGCGTTTAACCTTCATTTTGAAATGTATATTAATTATTTTGGAATTTTTACTTTATAACTTTGATGTTATAATATGAAACTAAAAGTTGACATAACAACAAAAACATTTCTATTCTTTCAAGGTGAAGTACTTTGACTGATTCAAAGCAAAGTGAAGGAGGAAAACTTTGCAATATTCCTTTAAGAGGATTTCAGAGGAATTAGAGGCATTTGGAAAACTTTAGAAAATTTCTAAAGATTTAAGATAACTTTGGAATGCTAAAAATCCTTTCACAAAATGGCTTTTCTTTGCACAGTTCTGCTTAAAGAGCCTATTCTTGACATGAATAGCTTTAGCAGCTTCCTTGGCTGTTGCGTGTGATGAACTTCAGTCTTCTTTCCAGCTCCTAACCTGTAAGAAAAACCAGCCAGTATTTATATTAAATATAAATAATTCTGTAATAATAAGACTGTAATTCATAAGTGGGATCTCTCTGTTCTTGTCTCAATCTGGGAACTTTTTTATCTCATGTTGTCACCCTGGGGAGTGAGGGGGAAACATGGGGGTCATCTGGCAGCCAGCAAAAGTGAAGGGAGAGCAAGGGACATGAGGGAGAAGATGACAAATCATCTCTGACCCATCTCATTCTCTCCATGACAAAATGCTGATTTATGGATGTAGGGAGAGCAATGGGTGTAATTTACTTCAGTTTTAGCAAGGCTCTACAGATGGAATCTGGTCACCCAACTGGATTTTTACCCAACTATTTGTCCTTCCATCCACATCACTGTCTCACCTTGGGTTCCAGGATGTTGTGGGACACAGAGTGCAGGGTTAGGGAGTCACACATCCTGTCTGAAAACTGGTGGCAAGTGCAGTACAGCCAGGGTCTGTCCCAGATAAAGCCAGGGTTTATCCCAGATACAACCAGGGTCTATCCCAGACACAGATATCCCAGGGTCTGTCCCAGGACTTGTTCTCTTTACTCCCTTTAACAATGACTTGGAGAAAGTGCACTCTCAGATGTTGCCAGCTTGAAGGAGTGAGACAGAAATCTTCAGGCTCAGGGCTGGCATAGAGGGGGACCTGGACAAGCTGGTGGATCAGGACAACAGGAGCCTGGTGAAGTTCCACAAGGCAAGAAAGAAAAATCCTGCTCTGGACAGGCAGAGCATCAGCTGGGGCTGGATCTGCAGCTCTGCAGGAAGGTTCCTGGGCAGAGGACCAAGTGGCCTGACAGTGGCTGCAAGGCCACATTGTGGGTGCTATAAAGGAGGTCAGGGACCAGAAGGTCAAGGAGGGGATTGGCCTCAGTACTCTTCAGGCCACATTCAGATGCTGCATCCAGCTTGGGGCTCCACAGTACAGGAAAGAATTCAGCAACCTGGAGTGTGGTCAGGGATGTCCTTGGAGAGGTGGGGGCTGGAGGAGCTGCCCTGAGAGGAGAGGCCCCAGGAGGGGTTGGTCAGCCTTGGCCATGGAGACTTCAGTGAACCCAGAGCAGCCACTGTGTCTGCAGGGAGGGGAGAGAGAGAGCCAGGCTCTATGTGGGGAGATTCACAGAGAAATGAGAGAGATTCACACTGAGGAGATGGAGAAATTTATTGTCCATGAGGGTAGTTGAGCCTTGATTGCAGCAGTTTCCAAATCCTGGCTGGACCAGACTCTGAGAAAGTTAATCTGATGCAAGAGTTTACCTGCTTGAAGCATGAGATCATCTCTCTGTGGACTATAGAGTGCCCAAGGAAATACCAAGTCTGATTCAGCATCTGATCTCAGAACTCCAGTTTAAGAAGCAAGCTGGCTTCCTGAAGTAGCAGTGCTTTGTGCAGAGGAGTGGTCATTTGCAATTCTCATTATGAGAGTGAGAAAAGAGGAAATGCAGTGGAGAACAATTTTGAAGTTGTCTGAAGCACTCTGACCTGGCCCAGCAAATCAGACAATATCACTGCTTGCTCAGAAAGCATCACACCCTCACATGTTAAAGACCAGTTGATTTTTATCACTTTGCATTTATCCCACTGTAACATTTTGTTAGTGCCAAAGCAAAACAGTTTGCATGAGGTATTACTCACTTCCAGACTGTGATGGCAGAATTTGAATAGCTCTAGAGCAAGTTAAAGAACTTGATTAAAAAAGAGGATGTGTGTACGAATGATAGATGTACAGACTTTTAAGGGAGAAAAATGTTTCCTTAGAGCCTCATTTAGAGAAATTACAAAACAGCCCATTACAGTTGCTCTCTAATGGTAGATTTTGACATGTTAATTTGATGTAAAAAGGGGTTTTCTCCTATATACATATTTTTACTGAACTTTGTTAAATGAAAAAAACCTCTAAAATCCAAATCCTTACTAATATTAGAAAATATATAGACTATATAAAATTGTGAATAGCATGTTTCAGTCAATAAAAAGATTCTTACTTTTTTTCAGTTATTTTCAGGCTGCTTTTGCCCAGAAAACATAATTGCTTTTTCAGGGCTTGAATATTGTTTTAAAAAATTAAAATTGATTTTGGGTAGACCATGTAATCCACAATTAGACAAGATTATATATTTACTGAAGCACTATGCTGTAATTTCCAATGCTAAAGGTTTTGTTTCCATGAGATTATATTATTTCATTTTAGGTAAAATGACTCATCAGAAAATATGGCATTAAATTAAACAACAGATAATCTCTGTTACACTGATTGGGAAAACAGTGCCTATGTGATTTAAAAGAAAAATTCAGGAATGACTATTTCAAAGCTGAGTTGTGGACTTGCTGTGTTTACTCTAAAGGAAATAGGAGACAAAAGTGCAGTGATAAAATTTGGTATTTTCATATTTCCAGCATGACATTGCTGACAGATGTCAGCTGCAGTGCCTTTAATACCCTGGTGTTTTGAATCCCCAAGCAGGTTTTAAATCCATTGACCTCCAAGGTGCTTCCAAAATCCTCCACAAGGGTTCTTGGGAAACAAGCTAACCCAAGACAGTTTGGTAGCCTGGAGAAGTTCCACAAACCACTCAGTGGAAACAAAACCAGGAGTGTGCTGTGTAGGTGGGACAGCCTTGTAGCAAAATACCAGGGAAAACCAAAATATTGAGAGCAGAGAGATCAGGGATTCTGTTCTCTTCCTTTTTCCCTTGTAGTGATGCCTTGGGAAGGCTGACCTGGAACAAAGACTGGACAGAGCTAGAGAATAAAATAGTGATTTATTGAAAGGCCTTAAGGGTACGCCTTGGGCAGGAAAAGAGACTGGCCAGGGCTACACCCAGGGTGGGCTTAAAATGGTCATAAAAATGGATGGCTGGTCATGAGGTCTCACACCTTTACAAGTTTTGGTCCATTTGCA
>JBBMKD010000005.1:26240500-26263509 GCA_037834095.1 Argya squamiceps | reverse complement strand
ACTTTGGATTTATCAATTCAATCATTTCATTTCAATGAAAGCACCTTATCTGACCTGTTCTGACTTAGCAAAAGCTAATATTGTGTTATCTTTTATTCTCGTGGAGTGCTGTACTAACATCTACCCCTACTTTAACCTACAGAATTTATTTCTGTTAATTCTTCTAGCTTTGCTGCTCAAATTCTTGAGGCAGCAGCTACAGGGGCAGCTCAGTCATGAGCTTCCTGACCCTCCAACAGATCAACACTGCCAGTGAGCTTAGTGTCATCTGCAAAATGACTGAGGGTGCCCTCAATTGTCTTGTCCTGATTGTTGTAGAAAATGTCAATTCCATAGTCAGGGTTTTGTTTACTCAGACCAGAACCCTGACTTGCTTTGGCACTTGCTTTGCCATGTCTTCTTTCATGGTTGGGTCCATGTGACAAAGCCAAAGCATTCACTTTCTGCAGGGCCTGGCTCAGGGGCCTGTGCACAAACACACACGGTGTGGGGAGCACACCAGAGGAAGGAGAGAGTATTCCAGTGCTCACTCCAGTGCTCATTCTAGTGCTCGTGTCTCCATGGGTGTTATAACCATTGGCATTACCACAGAGACAGGAGTGAGTGCAGAGTGTGGTGACAGAGCTGTCCCACAGCTTCTCACAGTGACAAATCAACGACTGCAAATGAAAGCAGTGCTTGTGCCACAGCTTTAAAAAATGTGTGTTTTCACATCCTGCACAGCTGTGAAGTTGTAGAAGACATCACTGCAGGCTAGAATGTATGTGTAAATAATTGCTAATTATGAAGAATTTTGGACACATTCAAAAAATCCAAGAGCATCATTTCATTGGTGTCTATTTCCTGTGCTAATTGCACACACAGCAGAGAGTTTCCTTCTAAAATCAGGTTAGAGGGGTCACTGACAAATGCAGTGTGACATGTGACATGTGCAACACCAAGTTTGGAATCAATCTTAGATCTCAGAGAGGAACTGAATGTTTGGTCCCATTTCTGAGAGGACAAGAGGAAGTAGCCTCAAGTTGTGCTAGGGGAGTGATGAGTTGTGTATTAGGGAAGATTTCTTCCTTGGAAGAGCAGTTAAGCATTGGAAAATGCTACCCAGGGTAGTGGTGGAGTTGCCATCCCTGGAGGTGTTCATAAGTGACATTTGGTGATATGGTTTAGTGGCTGTGTGGTACTCAGTCAGCAGCTGGACTTGATGATCCTGGAGATTTCTCCAGCCTTAGTGGTTCTGTGGTTCACATGATCCATAGTAAGTTGATGACAAAAACTCCACAGCATGATGATAAAATCCCTAGTATGATGATAAAAGAACATTTGATGCTATAAAAACCATTGTATTACTGATCAGTTCTTGTGGCTCTAGAGAGCTCCCTGAAAAGTAAACTACATCTTTGTAATGCTGTTAAACATTCTTCATTCCTCTTTCTTTACATTTCTGGGAACTCAAATGTAAATGTTCTAGCACAAACTTAACTGTGATTTAATAAAGAAACTGACTTCTAAGTCCTTCCTTCAGTGCATCATGGTACACGGGTTTTTTTCCACCATATGTGATTTCACCTAGGAGTCAGCCCCACTAATTATTAGCAAAGGGTTTCTCAAGTTAATCACCTTCTTAGGAGACTTTTGGGACCTTAACTGGTGTTTACTGCTAGGCCTTTTGAAATGCAAATCACTTCTGCAAACTTCAGAAAGCCCCAAACTCTATTTGGATTCATTTGTAAGTAGTTAAAGATCAAAGTCCCTCCAACCCAGAAAGAAGATACAACATCTTTTTGTTCCAAAATGTTGATTTATTTTCCCCACAAACTTTCACAGTGTTTGGTCTCATACTTTTTTGGTACCTGCAAACAGCAGTCAGAAATCCTTCTGGCCATTTCTTTGAAGATTAATGAGTTGCAAGATGCATTTCTTTATTTCATAACCTTTACTATCACAAGAGGTCACTCAATCTGTGAAGGTGACAGCTTTGGATATAACTTTACAACATTAAAAATATGTGACCCACAGTAAATTACACACCTTGTTCTTTTTGTGGGCAGTGCTGTCAGTGTTTTTCATCTGTGGCTTGTCTGCAGACCAGGAGAGCTCTTGCAGCCCCATTTGTCATGTAGAGAGAGCTCCATGGTGGAGCCCGTTAAAAAATTCTCATGGACCACTTTGTCAGAAGTGAAGTGTCTGAACTTATCCATTACACAAAGTCAGGAGGAGCCATAGCTGCTTGAAAATACATCAAGCCATTTCTATCCAGACCCCTATTTGAAGCTATTCCACTGGCTCCTAATATGCATTAGAGAAATTAAGCCAACCTGTGAGTTCTGGTGCCATCTGGATGGATCAATTTCAACACGTTACCCCTGTTACAGTTTCAGACATAATGATTCAATTGTTGGTATATTGATTTTCCAGCTTCTTTTTCACTCTTTACTGAAAAGAAATGGCGGTGAAGGTCTATATATACAGTGTGGATTAGTTAAAATACTGGAAACATCTGAAGTTGTTATTTGTAACTGTTGTAACACACAAAGGTACCTCCTGATGCATCTGTGAGGATGGTCTGGATTGGAAGGAAACTTAAATCTCACCCAGTGCCACCCCCTGCCATGGGCAGGGACATCTTCCACTAGCCCAGGTTGCTCCCAGCCCTGTCCAACCTGGCCTTGGACACTTCCAGGGATCCAGGGGCAGCCACAGCTTCTCTGGGCAATGTTATAGGATGACTGAATCACTGAGGTTAGAAAAAAGACCATCGAGTCCAAGCTGTGCCTGATCCCCACCTTGTCCCCAGCCCAGAGCACTGAGTGCCAGCTCCAGCCCTTCCAGGGATGGGGACTCCAACACCTCCCTGGGCAGTCCCTGCCAAGGCCTGACCACCATTTCCATGCAGAAATTCCTCCTCATCTCCAACCTGAGCCTCCCCTGGCCCAGCCTGAGGCCGTTCCCTCTCCTGCTGTCCCTGTTCCCTGGGAGCAGAGCCCGACCCCCCTGGCTGTCCCCTCCTGTCAGGGAGTTGTGCAGAGCCACAAGGTCCCCCCTGAGCCTCCTTTTGTCCAGGCTGAGCCCCTTTCCCAGCTCCCTCAGCCTCTCCTGGTGCTCCAGACCCTCCCTCTGACATGCTCCATCCCCTCAAGGTTGGTCTGGCCAGGAGGACCTAGAATTGGACACAGCACTCGAGGTCCCTCAGCAGTGCCAGCACAGAGGGACAATCATCACAAGAGTGCATCATTTCTACATATCAAAACACCACTAGAGTGGAAAAAATGTTTTATCAGACTTCAGCATATGATCGTTTTCTTTTTTGTCTTTTCTTAGAGCTTAATCTAAAAAGTAAGTGGAAAATGTCAGTAATAATAATAATAATAAAAAAAAGGACAAAAGTTCATTTAAAGCCCAGTTTATCCTAACTAGAACTCAGTTACTCAAATTCTGAATGGAGGGGTGGTTTTTTAGTCCTGTCCAAGTCGCAGATGCCAAACTCAGTATGTTAAGCCAGCAAGTATTTCAGGAGGCATTACAAAAGTCAGGTCAGAGATCAGAGAAGAAAAGAACAGGGTATAAACCCCAGGTCATTCCCATGCATGGATGGGAGCCTGAGGTACCAGCTATAATTAGCTGGGACTAGAAAGCACGGCTAACTTTCCTGCTGGAATAAATGGGCACAGATCTACCAAAGCCAGCACACCTATGACATTTACAGTGGTAGAATAGCTGACCCACATTCCTCCTGGTCCCTTCATTTTGCCCTGCTAACTCCATCATTTCCATCCATCCTGCTGCCATCCTTACTCCTGCCTCTCCATCCTCCCACCTCCCAGCTTTTGTCACAGAAACCCCATTTACAATCCATATTTACCTTCCTTACCGGGGGATAGAGCAGATGGATTAACATGATTCTGAAAAGATAATTTCAGGGACATATTTCCTTCAAAGAGGAGATGAAAAATGGTGCAGTAGAGCTGGAAAGATACTTCTAAAAAAGCCAGAAAAGACAGTTAGTGCTCAGCATGAGGAGATGGAGGGAGGGTGGAAAGGTTAATACACTCCACAGAGCCATTGCTTAAATTAAACCTGGCCTTTGAATGCTATCTCGCTCCAAGACACACCGGATTCTATCTCAAATTGCCTCGGCCTGGCTTTTTTCTTCTCTCCTTTTCATCCATTCAGTGAGTCCTGACTCCTGTCAAAGGCACCTGACAGAAAGCTTGAACTCCAAAGCGTTCCCAGCAAAGAGCCTGGATGAGCTTTCTCGCTCTTCCCCCTCTCCCACACATTTTTCTGCTCACACCTTGGCTGCAAGCTGCTGATTCCTGAGCAGGAATGCTCAGCCAGAGATTTTCCTGGGGAAAGCAAAACACTGCCAGGCACTTGGAAAACTTAAGGAGCAGGGAAAGACCAAAGCATGAAGAGAGGAAAAGTGAGCAAAGCTTGCTCTGATTGCACAGGTAATACGTGTTCAGCTGTCCCTTGGTGTTGAGGCACTTGGAAAATCTAAGGAACATAAAGAGGTTTTTTTTAACAGGGAAACACTGCACAGCCTCTCAATAGTTGCTCTGGGGAGGAAATTACTCAGTGCTCTCATTGCTTGTTGAAACTGGAGAGCTCAGCTCGGGCACCAGCAAATTCTCTGGGTGTGTCTTCTCTTCTTCTTTTAGTTTTCCCTTCTAGAGGTCACAGAATATCCTGAGCTGGAAAAGAACCCCTGGGTCATCCAGTCCAGCCCCTGGCCCTGCACAGACACCCCAACAATCCCACCCTGTGCATCCCTGGGAGTGTTGTCCAAATACTCCTGGATTTCTGGCAGCCTTGGGGCCGTGCCCATTCCCTGTTCAGTGCCTGACACCCTCTGGGAGAAGAACCTTTTCCTGACCCTTCCCTGGCACAGCTTAAGGTGAGGCAATCAGGAGCTTAGAAAAAGTTATAAATAAACTTCACAGGCTCAGACTTCTCATGGGCATCCAGGAGGCCACATGAGCAACAAGAGGCTCCTCAAGTTGTGGGATTTCCAAACTTCCTAATACCCACATCGTAGCTAGCAATTCCAAGATAATTATGGACTGACAAACATCATAAAGTCAAATTGCTGGGATCTGAATGGAATAATCCATCTCCAATTCAAGAAAATTGCCACACTTACTCACAATAATTAAATATTATGTGCATGTATAATTAATAGATGTCTAAACCATCCAGAACAACAAATCCATCTTCATTTCAACTTAACAACAGAGGGCGTTTAAATGGAAGCTGATTGATGCAATGGAAACTGATGGATGCAATTACAGTGTTTACCTTTTTTTTCCCCCCAGTTCTTGAAAGCAATTCTTTACAAGCTCATGGCACTGAGAAACTCCACTTCTGTGGAATTTAATGGCAAAATTCCACATGGGATTACCATGACAATGGATACTGACAGCACATACCCAGGGCTTTGAAAACTCCATCCTAATGTTTCTTCCACGATGTGCTCAGGCTCTCACAGCAGGAATTTTCATATCCAGTGGCTTGGTTATATGGAATTTTATACTCAAGCTATTACCAGCTGTACAAGCATTGGACAGATATTCCTGGGAAACACACCTGATCCAGGTTACAGCACAAATTAATGCAGGAACAGGCTGGCTTCCATTCACACTGATTGCGTTTCAAATGGGCCTTCAGTGCATAATGATTAATATTTCACTATAATTATTTGTTCCAATTAAATGTAACATGATTAAGTGACATTTTCCCCTGTGAAGCTAAACTGCATGTTTTTCTTAAAAAAAAAAGCAATGATAAAATTAATTAAGGGAGGTTTGACTTGCTTATTTTGGCATTTAAACTGCTCTTCTTTTTCCATTGCTAATTGAGAAATTTAATTTCTCCAGGATAGTTCCTATTGTACACAAAAGAGGCTGCAATCTGGTAATTAAAAGGAAAAAAAGGAATATTGCTCCCTAGAAACATTAAAAATAGAGCAAAGCCATTCAGAATGATAAGACCAATAATAGCTCCTGTTGATTTGGTCACCAGCTTTAGACTTGACAATAAGCTCTGAATACTTGGTTTATGAAAGGTACCAGATACAACAGCAGGAAGAAACAGACTCTTTATACCATTATTTGAAATTTCCATTAAATAAAAGTCGAGTAACATGAAAGGTGCTTAAAAACCCCCACATTTTCTTAGTATTTTTCTCAGACAGGAATGTTGACTTCTGAAGAAATGTCAGAGTCATGTTTTTTCTGGAAGACCCTCAATTGTGACTCCTGACCACACAAAGCAGCAAAGTGCCTCTTTAGCAGAACTTTCACACCAGAGAAGTTCCAACTTGCTCTGGAATTCCATTCCCTTGGATATTCATTATCTTCTGGCTGATATTTTTAAACCTGCCTATGGGATTTGGATGCCCAATTCCCATTAAAATTAAAACGGGGAAATGAGTAACCAAATTAATTAATTGAATGAAAATTAATGAGAGCTGGGCATCCATATCCTTAAGGCAAGTTTGAAAAATTCCAGCCAGTCGAATTTTAGGACAATGCATACATTTCAGGAGATATATATATATAGATAGATAGATATATAGATATAGATATATATAGATATATATACACTGACCAATGCTAAAAATGACAGAATTAAACCCCATATATATCCACATCCACATCCTAGGCAATGGCTGTTCGTAATTCAGATAATAAGAGCTATCAGAGCAAGATTTAGAGCTGCAGTTTGATTTTTAAAGAGGGATTGTCATAATATATTTGAACATTAGTATATACTATTATTCAGAGCTTCCCACAGATTTTCCTGTCACTTCAAATATTATTATTTTATATTTCTAGAAGAGATCAATCACTTCCATTTAATATATTTAAAATTACTGATTTCCTCCCACCCCCCATACCCTGCATAGCTTTCCTGTCATAAAAAACAGTCCACAAAGTTTATGGGTCAGCAAGAAGCTGGCTAATAACACAAATCATAGATATATATTAGCACTGGAAGTAGGATTTAGGTCTCCCAAAAGTATTTATACTTTTGCTGACAACTAAAATCACACAGCAATAGAAACAGCAATGTATCTGTGGCAGCCTAATGGACTTGGGCTTACTTTGTTTTGCAGTTTTTAGAGTGAACTCTCATTTACCAGAAGACTTTAAACTGATTTTTTAACTACCCCACTCTCATTTTTGCTACAGTGAAGGATTTCATGGATGTTCAGGGATCTCACTACCAGTCAGCCAATTCTTAAAACAAATTCTCTTCATGTCAAAGCAAAGATGTCATATTTCACTGACACAAACAGAATTCTTCTGAGAGCTGAAGGTAAAGAGAATGAGAAACCTGTGTTTTATCAAAGAAAAGAACTTTCTATTAAATAATCCAAGTATTGATGGGAATATAATAGTTGGCCAAGCAATATATAGTTAATGTCTTAACACTGACAGTTCTCTCTCTAGGTAGAACTTCAGATTTCCTTCATGCCTTTCAAAGACTCTTTTAACCTTCTGTAACTCAAAGTACACATTGGCAAAGCAGCTCCAGGTGAATCACTGCATATCCCAAAATCCTGGATGTGCCTGATGCCTTGGGAAGGCCGACCTGGAACAGAGACTGGGCAGAGCTAGAGAATAAAGCAGAATTTTACTGAAAGACCTTCAGGATCCACCTTGGGCAGGACAGGGACTGACCAGGGCTACACCCAAGATGGACTAAGAATGGTCACAAAATGGGTGAGTGGTCACAAAGCCTTACATTTTAATATGTTTTGGTCCATTTGCATATTGGGGTTTAATTGTCCAATTACAGCTCCAGGTTGTGAGGTCCCATCCTGCTTGTTCCTCCCTTCAGCCCACCATTGTTTGTGCTTTGGGCACAAAATTTGTCCTTGGTCTTCAGCAGGAAAAGGATTTGTTTTGTCTCCCTACTCTGTGAAGAGCTGAGTGACACTGAATGTGAGGCTCAGAACTGCACCCCTGGGCAGCACAGAATGTGAAAAACATGAAAGCTGAAATTTAAGGCATCAGTAGCAGAGCACTGTGAAATCCTTGGGTGAGGCTTCCTGGATTTTTCTGGCCTTGGCAGCTCTGTCTGCAGGATGGTAATCATTGCACTCAGCACTGAGCCCTGCTATGACACCAAATAACAGTGAGGATCCAAGGTACATATGTGCAGCTCTAGGTATTTCTCACAGCCTAAATACGTCTGATATTCATCTGATTTCAGCAGTAATGTTTGCTCCCATTATGATATTTCTCATTTATTCTTTCCCACTGAAATATGGGATGCCATTTCCATCTCCAGGCACTGTTGACACAAGAAAAATTTACCTGGCAGAAAGAGGAAGTGAAAAGAGACATATCCAGCCAGAAAACGAACTTGCTTGACCCACCACTGCATATAATGTTTTCCCTTTTTTACCTTATTTGCAATTAGTTAAGAATATATAAAATTGTATTGCACATATTACCCACGTGAAAATAAAAGAGGAAGTGCTGTAATCATATTTTATGTGGTATCAAGAATCATGGTCTGGTTTTTGAGGTTGTCCTGTGTGGGGCCAGAGGTTGGACTCGATCCTTGTGGGTCCTTCCCAGCTCAGGATATTCTGTGATTTTATGAATTAAAGTATCAATTTCTATGGCCCCCGGGACTGTAATACTGGCTGTTAATCCTCAGGAATGGCTGGCACCGTGTGTTGATTAGAGTGTAATAGTTTAATCATCTCTCAGTGTTAGGAGTTCATGTTGTAGTTTCACAGATCATGAAATGTGTCTGTTTAAGATATGGGCATATTATCTTCTCTTTTTTTTTTTTTTTTTTTTTAGGTGTTAAAAAAAATGCAGCAGGCACTATGTAACCGTACTCATTTTATCTCTGTCTCTCCTTCACCTGCATTATGGAGCTCATTAGCAGGATCAGACAGGGCACAAGGGTAGCCAAATATGATGTCTATTACAGGGAGGAAAACCACATTTTCTTATTGGAAGTGCTGTTGCATTGCAAGTTGAGGAGAGTAAACCCTCCTTATCACTTCTGAACACTGCATGGAGCAGTTGTTAGCTGTAGAGATTAGTGCCACTGAGCAGAGGACAGCAGAGTGACAATGTTTCTTAAATACATGGTTAGAGCAATGTGAGGGCTGAAAAGGCATCATCTGAGCCCATTGTCTCCTGAGGGAGCTGCCTTTGTTTTGGCTTCATGAACCTCATTTTAAGGGGATATGCCAGTGCCTCAGAGGAACAGAAGGGAAAAGAGACCTTAGGAATTAAGTAGGTAGTCAGCCAGGAATGTGGCTTTGGGATCTATTCCCCCCAAGATGTCAGAGTATATATTTTTACATATATACCCTCAGTCCTCTAAATCTGGTAGAACTTGTCTGATTTTTCCAAGCTGCAGATCCGTGCTTTGTAAAGGACATATTTTGTATCAGCTCAGTTAACCTTTTTTCCTATTAATTTTTTTTTTTAATGACCATTTTTAATATTTTTAAGCCTTTTGACTTGGAAGGCTTTACCAAGCCAATGTAATTGTGGTTCCTTTAGACAAGCCAGATATAACCTTCTGTCACACCTTGTGTGCAGACCTGGGAGGGACTGAGGGCTGGGAGGGCAGTGTGAGGGTGTCACTGAATGAAACTCTGACACTGGCTTTGAGCTGCCAGTGAGCCAGGCATTCCTTTATTCTGGCCAGGATGTGCACTGGAAACCATTCCAACTACACACATCCATTGCAAGGCTTTTCACGTATTTATGCATTTATAGAAAACAAAGAATTCTTTGGTTCTGTATTACACAATTCTTTTCATTAGTTAGTGCGTGATATTCTGTTGGATATTGATCCCTTTTCCTTTTGTGCTCATTTGGTGCAGTTCTGTGGTTCCCTCAGCATTCTTTTCTCACAGAGGGTGTCTCCAACTTTGCCAGGCAGTAATGTCTTCTTACCCCCTCCGTATCTTCTGGATTCCCAACATGTAAATTTTAAAATCCCAGACCTCCAAAACTCCCTTTTTGTTTGTTGAATCCTGTCCAGCCAGACCCAAAGCCTTGGTGGTTTAAAGATTAGACCAACAACAGAGCCCAGCTCCCCTCCCCCTTTGCAAAGGTGGACAAACCCATGACTAAATTTAATTAAAACTACAAAGAAAGTTATGTCATTTCCAACAAGGAATCAGAGGTTGGCAAAGTTGGATGGGGCTCTGAGCAACCTAATCCATAGAGGGGGTTGGACTATAAATGTCCCTTCTGACCCAAACTACTAAGGAAGGAATAACACCTCTTGGGAAGGAGAAAACGGATCTGTCTATCCCAAAACTACATTAAGATTCATAGAGACGCTCATCTGGTAATGTAGAATTTATTAAATATTCCTATCAATTCAAATTGTTAGCTGTACACCCAGGAATGGATGTTCTTGCTGAACAGAGGATAAAAAACAACTTAGACAAAATTAAGGAAGGGAAAAACCAAAAGATAAAAGGCTCCAAATAGTTGATAAGATAAAGACAGTACCTTTTCCTCATGTCCTAAGGACAGCACAGGGGCTGTGCAAAGAGGAAGGCATGAGGGCAAAATGAACAACACATTCTCAGAGGAATTATTAGAAGCATTTTGTTAAACATAAAGTCATCATCTTTGACCCTCGACTTTCATTTTTTGCCTTCCAGAAGACCTTTCAATGCCTTTTGTTTTGTTATGAGTCTTCACCCATCACAGAAAATACTCTGCAGAAGTGGGACTGTTGTGTTCCATCACTGCCCTGTGTCCTTCAGGATGTGGTCAAGGACCATTGCAGTTTATTTACAAAAGATCTTTTTTTTTCCATCCATAAAAAAAGGAAATATTTTTGCCTGCTTTTTGTGAAATGATGTTAAAAAACCTAAACTAATGTTAAACTGAAAGACTTATGAACAAGGATGTTAATGGCGTATTCTTTGATGTGAGTGAACTCTTTCCCGAACCAATCCTGGTCCATGAGTAACCTAAAATTACACCAATGTTAAATATTATGATTATTCTCATTTGAAGAGAAGGAGGGAGGATACTTCAGGCAGCAGGATCTTTGCTTTCACATAGCCTGCTGAAGTGTAGACTCTCCAAAAGGAGCATCTGGCAGGGTGAAAGCCAAACTGTGGGATGAGTGACTTCATTGCAGAAACAAGCTGAAAGAAAAAACTGGATATTGAAGGGTGGGAGGATGGCAGCAGGCAGAAGGGCAGCCAGGGAAATGTTCTGATATACGAAAACAAGACAAGAGAGGAAAAGGATAAATGTGTGCATTCAAGTGTGCCACTCATTCTCACATATTCCCCCAATATTTGGAGCCCTTTCAGTGCAAGTTTATTTAGGTTCAGAAGTTATAAATCATTCTACTTATGAAAACAGACTCCTGATTAATAAAACTCTGTAAATAAGATTCTGTCTGCATATCTTGTATGGACCCTGGAGCTAACAGAACAAGCCACAAAGCATGGCATATTCACAGTAACAATGACCTTGTGATTGAAGGACTCCTTTCCACCACTTCAGAGTCAAAAAGAAGTTATGGGAACATTTTTGAAGTGTCATAAAATTTTGAAGTACCGTAAAATGCTTTGAAAGGCTCCATTTTAATTGTAAATACTTATGGAAGTCTAATTTAATGGCTTGTGTCAGGTGAAATAACATATATATATAAGAGAAATGGCCTGTAAAATCACATTTACTTGCATGCCCTAAGTATTGGAATATACTTCTTTTAAGACAGTTTCTGATGTTCTTCAAATGAGTCAATAAACATTGATCATTAAATGCACATTTGCTTTCAGGTCTCAGATCTGAATGTAAGAAACTCTGATTCTTATTTAATCTTCATATTATCCAGGTTGAGAAATAAGGACAATGCTTGTATTTGCTTGATTCTTAATTTTAAAATTATATTAATATTGGACTTTCCTGGCTTTATTCTAATATTGTCAATAAAAATGTAGTCACCTTTCTAGTTTGAAAGAGTTAAAATGCTCAATTTTAAAATTTCAAAAGACCGAGTTTTTGAAAATTGGTCCAAGAAAAAAACAAATTAGAAGTTAATTTCTGCTGCAAGAACAACCATAGCTGCATAATTAAAGACTATTAATTGTTTTCTTTTTTTGTTTTCAGATGAATTCAAATTATTTATGAAGAGGCTGCCTATGAATTATTTCCTGAACACATCTGCTGTGATGCATTTGTGGACAATGGATTCTAATTTCCAACGCCGCTACGAGCAGCTGGAGAGCAGCATGAGGCAGCTCTTCCTCAAGGCCCAGAGAACGGTGCACAAGCTCTTCAGCCTCAGCAAGAGGTGCCACAAACAGCCCCTCATCCGCATGCCAAGGCAGAGGTAAGGAACCTGTGAAATCCTGACAAATCCAAGCTGCTGGAATGAAGTCCATGAAACCCTGAGAAATCCAAACTTGGCACTAAAAATCTTCTCAAGGCCATGGATGCGGGAATGGTAAAGGCACAGGGAACAGCCCTCGTGTTTGTAGGAGTTGAACAGTCACATCTTTCAATATTGCTCCATTCTTGTTTTCCTAAACACAATGGGAAAGGTCAGAATAAATCCTGATTTATTCCTGTAGCCTGTATAGGATGGGAGGCAACTTACAAGTGATATGAGCACAGATTCATCATCCCATTTGGTTTGCCTGTGTTTTACAGAGCTGTGTTTTCCATGGCACTTGGCCAGGTGTAACAGTGCCAGAGAATTGTGTACAGAATCCTGAATAACTGCTCTGGAGCAGGCAAAACTGTTCTAGGAACTTTGCGGGTCATTATTCAGTGTACACTACACGCAATTGATTTCTCGTCTCGTTTGTCAAATATGAATTGGAAAGGATGCCTGAGGAAAGAAAATAGAAGAGTTTCAGTCCTTCCCAGAAACAGAGAGAGATTCTGAAAGCCAGCTAATCAAATCTACATTAGCATAAAGTGGGTATACTTGATTGCTGGTCGAAAATTGCTTTGTTGAAATTAGTGCAATGACACTACAGTAAATCTCAAAAAAATGGGCTTTTAAGGACATTGTTCTTCTGAGCACAGGCACTGTTGGATAGTCCAGTGACTCCTGCATTTAGCACCTTTCTCCATTGATTTTAAAGAAATCTAGTTTAGGTTCAGTGTTCCAGAACTGCCAGGGATACTTTACACTCCCCTGCTTTCAACTCTGCTGTTGCAAGCTCAAGCACCATCAATTCCTCTTTACCTTTCTGTGGCCCTCCCCCTTCTTTCAGGACTCTGTGCTTGTAGCTTTCATGCCCCCTTTCTTCTGCATATTGTGCTTTGTGCTGTGATCTGACAGCTGAAACCAAAAAATTCACTTGTGGGGTCATTTAATGATTAGAAAACATTCTGCCAAGTGAGGTTGTATAATCACTGCAGAGCCTCGTATCCTCTCTGGTGTGTCTTGGCCATGACCTGAATGGGCATCCCGCAAAGAGATAATTCACCGTGAATGACTTCTGCAGGAGCCCTGAGCTTCTTAAAACACAAGAAGCAGTCCAGACTCACTTTTTTCTCCCACCAAAACTGAATATAATAGATTTCAAAAAATGTAAAATAATCAGGTCTTCTAAAATAACTTCCCTAGGGCTTTGGAGCAATGTTTGATTGACATAGATAATGGCAGTGCTAAAGATGAAGTGAGAGATGTAAAGTTACAAGGACTGATCAGAACACAGCTTTCTTGTTACATGAAGGATTTCTTATTTCAATGCAAAACTTGCAACTTCATGATTTTTTTTTTTAATATAAAGATGTGTCACTGCGCCAAAAGGATGTGGACAGGCTGGGAAAGGTCCAGACAAAGATGATCCCAGAACAGGAAGCTGGCCCATTAGGAAAGGCTGAGAGACTTGTGTTTCTGGCTGTGAGAAAAGCAGGCTGAGGAGAGACCTTATTTCCATGTGCCAGTTTTTAAAGGGGGACAAAAAGAAGATGGAGACTCCTTTTTTACAAGGAGTCACATGGAGAAGGTGAGAGGAAATGGGTACAAGGTACTGCTGGGGAGATTCTGAGTGGACATGAGAGGAAAATGTTTCACAATGGAAAATGTTTCAGTCACTAAATAACCTCTTGAGGGAAGCAGTGAACTCCCCAGTGCTGGACAATTTTAAGGTTCAGCAGGACAGGGTGCTGGGCCATCTTTTCAAGCCCATGCTTTTGCCAAAAAGGTTGGACCAAATGATCCTTGAGATCCCTTCCAACCTGAAGGCATTCCATGATTCTATGACAGGAAATGTCACTAGCAATGAGTCTGCCTGTTTTACAGGGAGTTGCACCAAACTTTCACAGTAGTTTGATTTTGCAGTGTGTCTCAAACTTAGAAATACCATCACTTAGTTTTGAGTTAATTATGTCTCATTTTAGTGACTATTCCAAATTTTTTTTCTTGTCAGTACAGAGGGAGATGGGGCGTGTGATGTAGTGATGAGGAACAGATGACTCAAATATCGGTGTTAAAGCAGGCTTGGGAATACTTTGCCAGTGGGATACGTTTGCTAAAAGAGACAGTTTTCAAAGGTTGGACTCCATCTGACTATCTGGGAAAACTGCCTTCTGACATCCAAGCTTTTATGGCTTTTAAAGAAGAGCTTTAAAAAGAGAAGTGAGGGGACAAGGTCAAAAGAAACTGGTTTAATGTCCAAGCCCATTTTAAAATAAATCAGATGGATGAAGATAAAGTATTGGATAAAGGCATATCAGTGGTGAAAAGACCAATAGTGAGAAAGAAAACAGAACGCTGACAGAATAGTTTTCAGTATTCCTCATGATGAGAATATACCTAATCCAGGTTAAATGCTGAATTTTTGATATGTGCTAACAGGTAAGTGAATGTCAGTGTAGAACAAATGCCTGAGTAATGCCATGGAGAAACAGGAACAATTGCTCAGGCTGTAACATCAAACATTTCAACAGACAGTGAGTGGAATAAGAGGACCAAAATGAAACACAATTTTTTTTTGTGTTCAAGAGAAGATAGAAATAAAGCAGAAAAAACACCTCTGTGATCTATAAGGTCCTTTCCAGCCTAAGCCAGTCTATGATTCTCTGTGCCATGGGTAGTCTAGGCTTCAAACAAACAAGAAGGGGAAATTGGAACAAAATGTCATTGTTTTCCAGTGCTTTCTAAACAACTTCTTCAGGTTAGTGTTTGGGCTCTGCTACTGGGTGAATTTTATTATGGAAAGAGAAAATAGATTGAGTTAATGAAGATATAAGTCTTATTTCCAATAGTATTTTTTGGGCATGTGTCTTTTCAGATACAGATTAAAGAGGCAATGCTTCAACTTTTAATGAAGGTCATGGTGTTGGCAGTGAGTACAACCAACTCTGCTAATGTTTAATTTTACACCAAATTTCACTAGTCAGTAGAATATATGTATAAAGGATTTTTAAAGGCATATCTTGAGAGTGAGGGTTGGTTTTTCTCTCTCATGAAACTGGGAGGTATGTCTTCAAAATTTAATGTGATTCATGAAAACTTTCTCTGAGACTGGAGTTTTGTAGGGATTTATCTGTGCAGTCTGCCAGAAATCATTTGGTCACGCCTGCAGGAACTTCTGCATACAGTCAAGGTTATCATTAATTACTGAAAATAATAATCTCTTTTCTCTGGTCACAAAATCTCTTTCCTGAACATGAAACAAATTGTAGCCTGATTGTTTTAAATGGGACTTAATTAATGAGTTACACGGAATTGCTTGCAACTTCTTTCATATTTCCTGAAGACCAAGCCACTTAGTAATCATAATACTAAATTATATTAATATTTTAATTTCTAATCCTGAAACCAAAATACCATTGAATCCTCTCCTAACATCATTGTTCACAGAAAAAAAAAAAAAAAAGACTCAACTTGCAGGTTAAAGAAACTAAATTTCCATGTCTCCTTTTTGAACACAGCTTACATTCCTCAACTAGAATAAAGTACAAATAATTTTCTTTCAGTTTGCACCTGTGGTCAGAAAAATTTACTGCAACTCTTTTGTGTACAGTGGGTTGGGCCCAGGATTACAATTTTTATTTTACACTGTTCACTGCAAATCTTTTAAAGTTCCAGATGTTCTGCCCAGCTTTTAAGCCTGCTTTCATTAACAGGAAACAGATGACTGGTCCTTTTCCTGAAAGTCAGATCATGCCCAGATACATCAAACATCTTTAGATTTCCATTGTGGCACTGCTGAATGTAACTTCTAAAATTCATTTGAATTAATCAATCAATCTGTAATCAGTGGAGTATTCACTGGTTGTCTGAGTTCAACAAAAAAATACCACCTAAAGGCAGCAAGGTGCAGAGAAATTTCTGTGCAGGCAATCTGCTCCCCTGTTATCTATAAGGATGGACCAACAAAACATTTCATTTCAAGTGATAAAGAGAAAAACAAGACTAAAAAGACAATGCACTCTGAAAAAGAAATGAGCTCTGCAGAGTAGTACTGCCAGGTGAGCTTCTACCTCCATGAATTTGAGGTTCTGCTGTTTCAAGAGGCAGAAGTGATTATTTCCAGAATGTTCTCATTGCATTGACACATCAGCCTTAAAAACATGAAGTATTCTTGTTTTTCCTTGGGCAGAGCCCACGAGATAACCACTAGACAGTGGTTATCCTACTCTATGGCCAGCTCCTGCTGCAGCTTTTGTGCAGGAATGTGGTTGAGAAAGGCCACAATCCATTTTGCTTTGCAGGAATCAGCAGATGGTGTAAAATACAGATGGGCAGATTGTTGAACAGCACAAGGAGCACAGCACGTTGGGTTTGCAGGAATCAAACTCGTGTGTGCCTTGAGCTAAATATGCATTTCTGGCTTAGGACCATGAGTTGTGAGGAGCAATGGTCAATCTTTGGAGGGGATTTGTTGTGGAGTGCACCCACCCTGAGGAAAGGACTAAACTAGTCACTTAGTCCAAGCTCTGGATTCCAGCAGCATCTTCCTCAAATGAGGTCAGGAAGTGATGTGCTACTTGGTGAGGGCAAGTCTTCTCCCAGGCTTAGGCTGCGCTTGCTGACTCACACCCACACTGGAGGGTGACATCTTTGAGCCATCTCTAACATCACCTTCAGGTTGATTTGAATCTTTTAATTTGTCAAAGCCAAAAAAAAAGTGGAGGGACTTAGTAAATATCAACTATTGCACAGGGCCACCGTAGCTCACATATGGCAAGAGGAAGAGGTGAAGCAACAAGCAAAGTTTTGGTTATACAGTTGTCACTGTGTTATGGAGAGGGAAAGTGGGTTTTCTTTCTGTTTTGGTGAGCACAGCAGTAAGGTGTAATTTCAAATGTAATGTCTGTGCTGAGAAGATGAAAATCCCAGGAACAGAAGAGCTGATGTTACCCTTGAATTGCTGTCAGTGAAACTCCTGATGTGAACCAGAGCTAGGGGTGTGCTGGCACTCACATCCACCCAAATTATGGAACAAAAGTGGGAGGACTGGAATCTCTGTCTGACAACATAAAAGAAATATTAACTATCTTGGTGGAGTGGAGGGTGGAGACCCTTTCCCAAATACTTTTCTAGAAGGACAGCAATGATTTCCTCTGATTTGCTTTAATATCCAACCACTAGTGAAAGACAGGGAAGAGAGGGGAAGCTTTAATTCCTTCCTTCAGAAGTGCCAGTTTTTCTTTTTGTTTCATTCAAATGGATTCCTTCACCAATTATCCTTTTGAGTGAGTACACTCAGTACAGGACATTGTTGTAGGTATGAACCGTATCTGCAAGCACTTTAAATCATTTCATACTGAAAAAGCATCGCTTAAGGTCTAATATAATCAGCACCATCTGTGATTTAATAAAGGCATAAACAAAAATATTAAAAGGAGAAATGTAATGTAAACACTGTAATAAGTCAGTGGGAAAAAATGGCATCTTCCTTGAATAATAACTAAATGGAAACCTGGTGCAACAAGCTGCAAATGAAGATTATCAGCATCTCAAGTAAATAAGAATTTCAATCTTAGAACACCAAGGTATGGCATGTGCACACAAAAGCATTGCATTTTGAATAGAATGTTAGTATATGAGTTTTTGAAAAGACTGGATGCTTAATATTACCATATAATTTACAGTGAAGATGATAATTATACCAATTGTTCAGACACTTTTAAAAACTATATTATTCTGGTAACAGAAACTGAAGACAAATACAGATAAAACTTCTTAATAACTTTAAAAAATATTTTAACGTACAACCCCCTGCTATTTCTGGAATGAAAGTAATTTTTGGCAGCCTTATGTTTGAAGCATGTCCTTATCTCCATGAAGGATGTTTTTTTTAAGAAGCATAGTCTGAAGCTAATGTAGACTCAGAAGGAGTTCATCACTAGAGGCAGTGAATAGCTACATCAAACAGAGGAGTTTCAGAAAGAATTCTGCATTTTAAAACCAGATTTTTTTTCTGGAATTTCCCACAGAATGCACCAGAGGCAGCTATGAAAGAAGAAAAAGCCACAAATTTACATTTTCTTGTTTCTCTCTTATTTTTGAATTTCACATAGCAAAATATTCACATGCCCTAGAAGCACAACAAGGCCTGAATACTCTAAAGACACTTCAGAGAAGGGGATTTGTGTCTTAGTCTTCTCTTCAGTCCATGGGCAAAAAACAGATTTAAAATAGATGACTTTTCTACAGCATCTGTAAACACAGTCCATCAGAACACTGAGGCCTGGAATCCTGTTTCCTTCAGAACTCTCCAGAATGAAATGCAAAATAAATAAAGGGGATAGTGCAGGTTAATCCCATTCCTTCTGGATGTAATGCAGGATTAGTTCCTTACATCCCAAAGTTGTTTATCAGCTACTTTAGATTGCTTTGCTATAAGTGTAATTGATTCATGGGCGCAACATCAGTAAAGAAAAAAATCTTCCACCAAGGAAGCCACAGAGTTCAAGATATGAAAGTTTCTCTGTGCATCACACAGAGACTTTTCTTCCTAAAGAACATTTGTGGCAATGGATGTAAGGGGAAAAAAAATCCAATTATCCATCACTTAACAGGCTGCTGGAATGAAGGTGAGCAGTGAGTCTAGAGGAAAATTATGTTTTAGAAAGGCAGTGTAGGACAGACAGCAAAAGCTCCTCTGGATGGGCTGAATCTAATGTAAATGATTCTTCTGAACATGAGGTGCTAAATAAACAGTATTTTGTCTGATTTCAGAACATCTTCTTTAAAAAGGATTGTAGAGATATTTCTAAACAAAAGTGGCTCTAAGAAAAATGTGTTTTCAGTATTAGTATATTTAAAAAAATGAAAATAAATAAAAAGATTTTTTACCTGCTCCAATTTAGATATTGCATTTGGAAATCAAAAATGCATCTACAAATTTTAATGTAGAGGAATTGCCTGTCCAGTGGAAATTCAGATTGGATCTGACACATCTGGTGCACATCTGAAAGTCATATCCCACAGACAAGGAAGGTGATAAGATGAAAGTGTGTGGGATAAAGTGAAGGTCAGTTTGGCAGTGGTTGCTTTACTAACCCGAATACTAAGTCTGCCTCTGTTCTCAAAGGAAATAAAATGATCTGCTTCGAGGTGATACCTTTAATTGGATTGGGGATTAGAGTTATTTAAAACTGACGTGATGTACATAAAAATATGATCTGGAGCCCTGCAAATAATAGGTCTGATAACAAGGAGAGGCAGAGATAAACTCTTGTGTACAGACGCGTTTTCACACGTGGCTTAGGAGCTGTATGTACACAGGGCAGCCTGCTCTTGGCACCTGGCCTTGGAATACCTTTCCTCTCAAGAAGATTTGGGGTTCTGATGGTGCAGCACCTTATTGCAATTCATAGAGGCTGGTCTTCACCACCTGCTACCCATGAAAAATTTTTCCAGCTGCTTCTCAAATCCACTTTTGGTATTTTTGATGAATAGCAAAATCAGAATGAAGTAATTTCAGCATGCCAGACAGTGAAATGAATAGAGTTTATAATAATGTCACAGGGCAGGAGTATTCCTGCTTTAGAAATATATGCAATATGTGCAATGAAATCACATTTCCACACCAATGTTTTGTCCTTTTCAACTACAAACTTACCAGTGCTTCCGTCCCCTAAAAGCAGTGTTTTTGCAATCATAGTTTACATTTTGTCATAGGATGTTAGAAAAAAGGAAAATCACCTTAGTAAGATTCATCTGACATGAGAGGTGTTGTACCAACACAGTATGAGAGATGATTTAATGATATTGAAGACATGATATATGATGTGATACTGATTTAATACTGCAGGGTGTTGAGTTACACCTTGTTCTGAGATTTGCAATACTGGAAGATGATTACTGAATCACTGGCCACGTGGCAAACAGCCCATACTTTAAAAGGACACAACAGATGTGACTTGTGTTGCCCACACATTATCTGTGACTGCTGGATATTCAGATAACATTTCAAAGGAGTCACTACTCAGAAGTACAACAGCAGAACATGACTCAAGGAAATAATCTGTTCAAGAAAAGTGACTTTCTTGTGGGCTCATTTCCATGAGGGACAGGGTGATAAGAACAGAAATCACATACTCTGTTGGAACATGAATTTCCTCTATACAGTCCAGTTCTGAGAAAGTTGGACTCAGTTTCCTCTTCTCCCTCATGAAACAGTTTCCAGAGTGTTAATTTCAAATTTGCTGACATTAGTTTGCTACCACTGCAAATTGCCTCTGTTCCTCTCATCTAACAAAACATCTCTTTGTTTCTAACCCAAATGTCCAAACTTTCCTTTTTTTTCCCCCAGGCAAATTCTGTAATTCAATTGATCCAACCAACCTGACAATTTGAAAATAATTAAGCACAAGGTGCTTAAAATAACATTTTATTTGCTCGATATGTGGTGTTAAAACAAAAAAAAAAAAAAAGAAAGAAAAGCATGGGTTAAGAAAAAGCTGCTAAAGAATTTTATCTATAAAGTACTCAGCACATTTAATCCCCAGTGTAGATGCATGGTACTGAAGATCTTGTTTTTGGCCTTTTGGCTTTTACTGTGACCAAACTGCTGTAAAGGACTTTTCCTCAGGCCAGATTTAAAGACATCTTAATCACCTATCCACATGAATCACCTGCAGAGACAACATCAGAGCCAGAACTGCTGTGACTCACAAGGCTTGGAAGGCTACACCTTAAAAAAAATTACTTGACATGAGGAGAGATCCTGGTACACATTTCTGGACTTGGCAGCTCCTTTTTGCCCCTGGCCTGGTGACCACCTGTCTGTGCAGCTGTGACATGTGACATGGTGGCCATGAGCCTCTCTGGACAGCACCCCACCACTTTCAGCATAACAATGTACCCCACAAATACAGCTGGAGGTCAGGCAAGGACACCTGAGGCAGATATTGGAGCTTGGAGCACCCTGGCCTTCAGAAAGTTGTAGTATTGTCCAGATTTCCTGTATAATAACAGCATATCTGAACAGCAAGGTTATAGAATATACCATAAGGGCACATCTTTTATCATCTATGAGTTATTAAGTGACACATGTACAAACTAAGCTCACTTAAAATGGGCTTTGTCTTCAGCATCACCACAGCATAAGAAAGATCTAAAGCTGTTGTGGAGCATCCAAAGGAAGCCATGAGGATGCTGAAGCCCTATGAGGGGCAGCTGAGGGCACTTGGTCTGTCCAGCCTGGACAGGAGGAGACTGAATGAGACGTCACTGCAGTCACAACCTCCTTGTGAATGGGAGAGGAGGGACAGACACTGATCTCTGCTCCCTGTGGCAGGGACAGCACCCAGGGAATGGCTGGAGCTGTGCCAGGGCAGGGTCAGGCTGGATCTCAGGGAAAGGTTCTTCCCCAGAAGGTGCTGGGCACTGCCCAGGCTCCCCAGGGAATGGGCATGGCCCCAAGGCTGCCAGAGCTCCAGGAGTGTTTGGACAACACTCCCAGGGATGCATAGGGTGGGATTGTTGGGGTGTTTGTGCAGGGCCAGGGGTTGGACTGGATGATCCCTTTGGATCCCTCCCAAATCAACTTTTTCTGTGATTCTGTGGTCAGGAATCCTTTGTGGAGCCACCAAAGCCCCTCAGTCTATAGCCAGCACAGACCCACAGCCTGGCCTAGATCCCATCTCCTTTATTCTCTTTTTCCTTTGTGTCCCTTCACGGTGACAGCCACAGAAGGGTCCAAGCCCAGGCTGCCATGAGCTGCTGTAACACAAACACTTCTCTGGTCTGTGCTGTTGGAAGGAAAAATATCCCCTGTGGGAGATGGTACTAATGCAGAGTACTAGAAAACTTTGACACAAGTGCAGAGGAAAAGGGGAGGTGAAGGCTGGAGTTGTGGGGTAGGGGATATTGGCAGGCATATCCATATTTCAGGCAAAGCCTTTCATGCCTTGCTTTGACAATGAGGTCTCTGCTTGTCAGGTCAGGTCTGTCAACACTGAAAATTAACTTTTCATGATCAGAATAAAAAAAAATAATCTCAGTTAAACAAGCAGAAGGATTGTGAGACATGCATTGATAGAGAAATGGACAGAGACTAGTGAGTGTCTGATATTCCTCACCTGGGTTAAGCCACATGGGATTGACTGTGTGAGATTGCTCAGAAGGTGAGGTACCAGCTCCTCAAGGGGACATCAAACACCATTCTTTAACCTTCAGGGTTGTGCCCCAGGTCACCTTACAGAAGAACATATATTTGCTTTGAACAGATAAATTTGAAGATTGCAGAGTTTCAGTCCTGCAGATGAGGGGAATTTCAAATTTTAAAAATATTTTGGAAAGTACTGTAAGCCTGTATCTGACTTGTCCATAATGTGCAATGCCTACTCTTTCATTCCTTGTAAATATATAAATTAATCCTTGCCTTCCAACATGCAGAATGCAAAAATCCCATTGTTGCAAACTTCCAAAAGACATATTTCTGGGAACAAGCTCTATCTGCCCAGTATGGAAGAAGAATAAATATAAGAAATTAATTCTTCCCTGTGAGGGTGGGGAGGCCCTGGCACAGGGTGCCCAGAGAAGCTGTGGCTGCCCCTGGATCCCTGGAA
>JBBMKD010000005.1:26222011-26240400 GCA_037834095.1 Argya squamiceps | reverse complement strand
CCCTGGAAGTGTCCAAGGCCAGGCTGGACAGGGCTTGGAGCAACCTGGGCTAGTGGAAGGTGTCCCTGCCCATGGCAAGGGGTGGCACTGGATAAAGTTTAATATTCCTTCCAATTCAAACCATTCCATAAAGTTATGAAAAGATTTATGCAAAGTTTCATATGACTGATTGCTACTAGGTTGTTTTTTCTATTTGCAGCACAAAGAAAGAAATAACTCAGATATGTCAGCTTCGTAATTATCAAAACTTAATAACTCTTTCTTATTTGCAATCTATTATGTTTTCTATAAACCTGAATTTCATTAATTTTTGGTGTAATATATTCTCTTTATTCTCTCACATGCTCTTGATAAGAGCAAAATAAATGGATAGAAAGAAGTTGAAGGGTAAAGTGTAGGGAAACATTCGATTTTTCTGAGATTGAACTGTTAGATAAGAAATTCCGTTTGTGCATAATGCCTATGGATATTTTGAACTGTAATTTGTGAACAAAAACATTAGGAAAAAATTGTATACAAGAGCAGTTATTTTTTTTAGAAACACAAAGAAACCTTTGAAAAATCAAAATTTTCAAATTAAGGATTCATTACTGGTATCTCATGTGTGCAACCATATCCAGATTGGTAAAGACAACGTGCATTGATATACCCCAAGGAGCAATATCAACATCTCTGCTGTCAGCAGGGATATGACACGAGTGCCCTTCTCCTTCTCCTTCTCCCTTCCTGCCTTCCCCTGTTTTGGAACCAATTTCTCCCTCCAGAGAGGTGCCAGGCAGACAGCCCAGGAGCATCCGGCCCTCTGTGCTCCTGGAGGGACAGCAATCGTAGCAGGTCCAGGCTTGCACTGCCTTGCCAACAAATGTCACCTTTTCATGGGAGGGGTGGCAGCTGGAGGGGTGAGAGCAAGTCCACGACAAACAATAAACCCAGTGCTGATTTATTCTCTGCTGGCTGTGCTGTGACATGTGCACAGGTGTCACCCAGGAAAAAGCTTTGCTGTGGAGGGATTCACCTCATACTCTGTGTTGCCAGAACTTTCATGTCCCTGACCGGTTTGTTACAGCCCCAGGATTGCACCCAGAGACTCTGACAGAAACAAACTGGAATCCTTTACTCCTGGGTTATTTGGGTGGGAAGGGACCTTACAGCTCATCCATTTCCATGGGCAGAGGACACCTTCCACCAGACCAGGTAGCTCCAAGCACATTTCAGCTCCATCCTCCCTCTCCTGTGCTACTGTACAAAAGTCACAGACTTACACTGATGCAGATTTCCCATGTCTTTATTCTTTTGGAGAAGTGCCACAAATATACTTCAGAAAATGAACATAAAGCACTGTGTTATCAGTAATAGTATTTAAAAAAACCCTTAATTTTTGAGTCTTTTAGGCAGGAAGCAGAAAAGCTTGAGGCTGAGAGGATGCAAACGAATTTTGTTGCACCCACAAGTGAAGGAGATCAGGACCTTAAAGCAACCTTTGAAATGAAAACGAGATTGCCTTGCTATCAGGTTTCCTTCCTCCACCTTACATCCAGTGTTTTGAAATTAGACAATTGTCTCCTTATCCTACAGCTGCATAATGACCAATGACAAAGACAAAATCAAATGTCCAAGACATCTGTGTCCCATGGCTTCAACCCACACCTCTGCAGAAAATGGCAGGAAGGTTTCTTTTCCATAGAAAGGCATCAGAATTCATAGGAGGAAGTCACACCCTGAGATCCCATGTGATCCATCCCAGGAAGGCAATGCTGACTCAGAACACAGAGTCTGTTGACTCCTTATTTTGGGCTGTGGGACACATTAATGAGGTACAATCAGTGCAATAGTTTAACATGGAGAAGCACAGACCATTACAAAATCCTCCTCAAGTAGAAGATGACACAGCACAGCTGCAGAATGCATTAATTGCAGTTAATTTGTAAGGAATTTATCCTGGTCAGAATATTGTCAGACTTCTAGAAATTGATTTTTGAAATGACAGGTGAGGATGAGTATAAAATAAAGGACTTACCTATTGCAAGGAGCAGAACTAATGGCACTCCAGAAAAATGGTGACACTTGCTAATTTTCTAACATAGTTATGTTTTATTATTTTTTAATAACTGACATCTCAATTGTTGAGATACTAGAGAAGATGACCCAAACCAAACTAAAGCCTTCTCTGACTTCTACCCAGAATCACCTTCTCTTTGCTTGCTTTGCAATGAATCTATTTGCTTAAAACTCAAGAAACTGTAAGTGTAATTACAACCTCTACAGAAAGGCAAGATTTTTTTCCCATTGTGAAGCTGCTACCATATTTATCACAAAATGTATTTTCTCCAGGTTTTTGTTATAAAAATTCCCCAAAGTTTTAGGGTTTTTTTTATTATTTTCCTACATGGTTTTTAGTCATTCAGATTCTTAGATAATTAGTTCCTGCCCTACCTTATGACAGGAAAAACTTCAATGTGCCTTCAAACATCTCCTGTTACATAATAGTACAGCAAACATCAGCATTTGTTGCATTTATTGAAATTATGCAAATATATATTTGTGTTACAAAAGAAATTTGGAATGAATTTAACGTTTTGAAAGGCATTTCCTTTTAAAAAGCAATTAGAAATCTCTATCAACATGTGTTAGACTTTGTTATTATATCTCTATTTCTTATTTTAAACAGTGATACTTCCAATAAGATCTGAAATCAGGATCATTAGCTCAAACTTTTGTTAGTTTATTGTGGGTTTTCTTTTAAATCTTGCAAATTTAAGACACTGGTTGTTGATAGTTAAGATGAAACCCTAAACAATTCTTTAATTGGCCTGAGAAGAGCCCAAAGGCATTGTGTCCTTGAAACCGTACATATATTTTTCCACAGATTTTTGAACAAAGCTGCCTTAATTTTGGGAAAAAATTAGGAACAATAACTGATGATTTTTTTAATGTAAGTTGATAGCTTACCATCTGTGTAGATTGCTTCATCAGTGCATTATCTGCAGCAAGCACTACTGGGCTGGATCATTCCTGGAGTGATGGCTAAGACAGAGTATAAATATAAACCAGACAGTTGGCAAATGTGTCCAAGATGGGGAGCAAGGCACTGGGAAGTGGAAAGCTGAGCTGCTGACGGGGCTGGCCGAGCCTTCCTTGACAAAAACTCAGTGAAATAAGCTGTGAGCAGAGACCAGTGTAGCAAATCCCAGGCCAGCATGCAGAGTTTCTGTTTCATCAATTTAGCCCTCGGTACCTCGCAAAACCCTTGAGCTGCAGTTTCTGTCTTGCTGAGTCCAGCCCATGGTTTAATGAGTCTTGCCACTGGTATGAGATTGTTGGACATTAAGTGATTTTTTATTTCTTCTGCTGACCATCTGCTGCATATCCCAACTATTCCTCTAAGTATATCCACGTTTGGATATAATATCAATTGCATGGGAGAAAAAACATTTGATTTGTGGGTTAAGAGATGAGCAAAACTCCATAAAAGCCAGAATCCTCAGCTTCAAATGATGGAAGCAGAGAAACAGGTTTCCAGCTATGAATATTTAAAAGGAAGTCTATACAGAATTCCTGCATCTGGGTGTCCAAGCGTTGCTGCAACTTAGGGTTGGATTAACTTCAAAGACAAAAATAGACCCTCTGTCTGTGAAAGGCAGAATTTCTCTGCACTGAATAGTGTCCTGACACAGAGCAGTGAAGCTTTATAAAGAGGGTTTCTACACGAGGCACCTGTGAATCTTGGCTAGTAATGACTCCAGAGCCTGTTTCTTCTTTTTTAGCTGAATAGCAGACAGTCATCTGGTTATAGAGCCCTATAGAGAAATTCAGATGAATGGTGCCACGCATTTGTGAAATCCATGACATTGCAAGGCTCACAATCTATGGGATCACACATCTTGCCTGAACTTTCAGATTTACTTTACAAAAAACTTATTTAAGCTATTTCACCTTTGAAGTTTGCAAGAGCATTCACTATATGCTGTTGTTACCCTGTGTATGACAGTGATAGTGAAATGGAACTGATATCCTGTGTCCATGAAATTCACGAAATTTGTATGCAATTCCTGTTTTAAATATCTAACCCCAATAGTAAACACAACCAGGAATTCCTTTGCAGATCAAAATCCCTAAGAGCTGATATAAAATATACAACATTGCATACACAAAATCATATTCATGTTTACCTATGATAAAAGAACATTTACAGAACTTTCTTTAAGAAAAATATACAATTTTCCTTCAAAATTGTGAAGTAAAAACTTTAACATACAAGTTAAGATGCACAGAAATTGGCCTCTTAAAAAAAAAAAAAAATTATATACATGGTTTCTCATATCTATCCTCAGGAATTTTATAAAACTGCCCTGACTTGTGGTTTCTTCTTTTACTCTCTGAGAAGTTTCATTTTAGGGGGGTACTTCACAGATTGATCCCCCTGAGTCACAGAACTTCCCTCACTTTGGAAGAAAAGACTGTTTCACATCATTCCCAAGGGTCTGATCTGAGGTATTGCCTTGATGATAGAAAATTAGATTTCCAACTATCTAGAAAAATTGGATTTTCAACTATCAGATAAAAAATAGTAACCAATTACAGTTGTTTCCTCTCTTCCTGACCTTGTCATATAGAATGATGGAATTATGGAATGGTTTGGGTTGGAAGGAATCTTAAAGCCCATCCAGTGCCACCCCCTGCCATGGGCAGGGACACCTTCCACTAGCCCAGGTTGCTCCAAGCCCCATCCAGCCTGGCCTTGGACACTTCCAGGGATCCCAGGGGCAGCCCCAGCTTCTCTGGGCACCCTGTGCCAGGGCCTCCCCACCCTCACAGGGAAGAGTTTTTTCCTAATGCCTAATCTAATTAATATAATTTTTTTTTTTTTTAGATCTAAACTCAGTTGCTTGCTCACAATTCAAATCCAACCATCCCACCAATGCTGTCAGCTCCAGGAAAGAAGTGTGCTGTTCTAAGTATCACTTTTTTTCACTCTTAGGTCTGCAAGCTCCCACAGGCCCTAAGAAGAATTTCATGTCTTTATTGGCAATATCAGTCTAGCATGAATTCATGTGAACCCCAAATAAGCCAATCTCTTGCACCCATAATGATGTGGGTTTACCACCTACTTTTATTTGTGCTCAGTAGCCTCATGGAAAAGCACAGACCCTAAATCAGTTCAGATAATCCATAAAGAAACAGAATTGTTGAACTACTTTTGGCTTTTTTCTTATGTGTTTAACATGTTATATTCAGGTCTGGAGGCTGTCACAGTGCTGAGGTTTCATTTGCTCACCTAGAGATTTTGGCTGCTCTGCATGATGTTGTCGACATCAGAAGGTGCTGAATTACCATTTCCACTGGAGGAAAGGAAAAGATTGAGTGCTTAATTTCTTGAGAAGATAGCTTTTAAAATGCAGTTAGGCTGTGCAACTGCCAGTACTGAGGCACCTGAATGGCAGCAACACTTTGCATACCTTTAAGCTGTAAAGTAAAACTGAGTGTGATTAATGGGATGGCTTTGCACATAACAGCACAGCTGGGGATTATGTTATTTTATATTCATCTTCCAAACTCCCATAAAAGTGGATTATTGTAGCATAGCACTTGTGAATAGTTACATGATGACTGGAGCCTTAACAGCCCCCGTGCTCTCCTTACAAAAGGAAATGTACTGCCTAGAAATTCAGTCCTCCTCTGTGGAATTCACCCTTCAAGTAGGATGAGGGACATAAAAAAAGCTGGAAGGCTGCTTGGAGGACGTTGGGGTCATCATAAAAATATTGGAAGAGAAGTAAATACTTGGCTGAGCACTGGGAGTGCATGGAGATATGTTTGCTCAACTCCTGTGGCCCAGCTGGGCTGGGCAGGGGTGGTGGGCAGGGCTGGGGCTGGACACTGGTGACCTGAGCACCAGAGTTACAGCTGCCACTGTTCCCTGGGCCCCAAAGCCATGATGAGAGTGGGAAGAAGGTTTTAAGGAGAACATCTGAGCCTGAAGATGTGATGATGCTGTTTTACACCACAACGACACAAGACTCTGACTTCAGAAGGCTGAAAAGGACTCCTTTATTTCTGGGATGTATCTCCTTTTCATACTATTTTACACAGACCAATTTGATTGGTGACACAACGACAAACCTCTTCAATCACTTTGGTCAGACCAGAGGGACATCAAGAAGAAGTCCCTCCTAGGGAAAGGAATGAACAACGCAGGTACAGTTACAAAAACATTTCTCCTGTTTACTGAAAATTCTCTGGAAAAAGAATTTCAGAAAACCAAAATATCTCAGGCATGGAACCAGGGCACAATGTGCCCCAGGGTGTCCTGGTGATGCACCCACATTGGGAGCTCTACACAAGCTCCTAGGTGACCTGAATGGTGAGAGAGAGGTTAGAGGTGTAGAAGTTATATAGATAAAGAGGAGAAATGTATTAATAGAGCTATGAGCAGCTCTGCATAAAAGGGTGTTTGACTTATGGTTCTCACTGCCCACTAATTACAAGATAAAATTTGCAGCCATCCAAACTCTGCTGAAACCCAGCTGGAATTGGAATTGCTGCCATGTGTTGTGTGAAAACCCTGTCACAAAGGAAGTTTTTTTAAATGGGCTGTTGGCATCAGCTGGAAGATGCCCACTGATCTCATGGCATGAGAATCAGGGTTCTTCTTTATGGTGACTCTCTAAATTAAAATGCTTTTATATATAAAAAAATCAGTTTTTCCTTGATTCATAGTCCTTGATTCTGTTACTTGTGATCAATTGAGTCACAAGAAGAGAAATTTTTTATCATCTAAGTTTTCCCCATTCTTTTTTGCTATTATTTGGGAGACAATGTAAGTTTACCAGTAGTTAAATATTAATACTTTAATTTCATTAATTTTAACTGTATCCATATCTAAAAGGATTCAGGTTGATTCTGCAGCAGGAGTTGTATTGATCTGCAGAAATTCTTGCTCCCAGTCTGGCAGATATCAAAGAGATACAGTACAAAGAATATTAAACATAAATAATTCAAAAATTTCCAAAGTTTCTTTACACAAATAAAATTTACTGGGGTAGGATTTCAGCTATTTTAAAAATTTTACTTTTAATAGAAGAATAATGCTCATTAACCCCACTTTTTTCTGTACTCTGTGTTCTGCAGAATGTGCAGCTGCTTATATGGCCTCAGTACCAACTTTCCCATAATAATTTTTATTTTGTCATGGATATGTTGCACTTTCAGCGAATGAAGAGAGAAAATATTAGTTGTATTTTACACCCCTCTCCCTCCCTAATTTTCTGTGGAAAGTCTCCTTTTTTCAGCTGTTTATTTGGAAGCACAGGGTATTGCACACATTTACCAGGCAATGATGATATACTTAACTAAAGCTAAACACTGAATATTTTCCATACATTACTGCAGTGCCACTTCTGTGCTCCTAAAGTTCTTAAAAGAGTAGATATCACTAGGAGAAGCATAAATTTAATAAGGAATACTTAGCAGGTCAGCAAGAAATGAATAATAACAGGTGACATTGCCTTACCTCAAAACAAGTAGGAATAATGCAAATATACCAACCTCAGCAAAACCCTTTGAATGATAAATAATGTAAATGCATATTAACATATTGTGGCCTATGGTTAAAACGTATTCTGATTCTTTATGCTTGTAAAAATATGTTGAAATAAAATTTGGAGGTTTTTTTTCAGGAATCTTTTAAATTTTTTTTAAAAAGTTTCTGTTTATTTGTTTATTTTTTATTAAATTATTTATTTTTAAAAAATAAAAAAATGCAAGAAAAGTGATTCAAAGAGAAAATAGCTCTGTAAAGGCTGAAACTTGCAAGTCCTGTTTCCCTATAAATTAGCCTCTCATTGCTGAATTTCCATGTGAATCTATGGATTATTTGGGCTCACACTGCAAATTAACAGTTTCTCCATTCTATGGACTTACTATGTTCATAAAACATGGAGAAACTCAATGTTCTTGATTATTCCAACCTTTTCCAAATTTTTCAGATATTATCTGAACACTTCCAGATCTCATTGGCAGAAATAGCATAGGAATGGCAGGCAGCACTGACAGACAATACTGCTAAATAAACCTTTCTCCCCTCAGAATCCAAGTGGGAACACATGAAACCAAAACATTAAACCAAAACAAGTGTGAGTGGTTTCTTTGGGGTCCCAAACGAGAACAGTTCAATGGCAATGAGATTATTTTAAGTCTCAGAACCAGAGACCAATTTATGAGGGTTTGTCCTCAGTGGTTTATCCACATTTTTTTTTCCTAAAATTCCCTCGGTTTCAAACAATTTATGGACATATATTTCCTGCTTCTTCCGTTTGCTTTAAGATAGCTGTTAATTGTCAGCACCATCCTCATGGATGGTTTTTTCAGGATCTTCTCCAACTTTTGCAGAGCATCAAGGAGGTGTGAGTTTGACAAGCAGTTATGTGGGGATTTAAGAGTGAGCAGAAAGAGCAAATGTGTCTCCACATGAGTGCAGAGTAACTGGAACAGTGCTACAGCAAAACTACTAATCTCTACAAATTCTTGGATATTGAAAGGAAGGATTCATCAAAATCAGACATATAAGCAGTTAATAGAGAATGCAAAAGACCATTTGAATAAAAAACAAGCTTGAGAAACTGTCACATCCAAGAAAATAAAGTGTAAATTTGAAGAAACAGACGAAACCGACAAAGTGCCTCACAAAGAAGAGAATGTAAAAGAATCTTAATCATTTTTTTCTTTAATATTTGTATTAAATACCCTTCAGGGTAGGGTTTGGCAAGTCAAAAAGTGAGAATCATTTTGCCTATCTGTAGTAAGTTCTCCAAAGTAACAAACAGAAATTCCTCCCATTCTATACACCTAGTGAACTTGTGGAAAACTGCAAATTTAGCAACAGATGGCAGGAAATGGAATTTGCTGTCTTATCAGGACAATAAAGCTGAAAACAGTTGGGTTAAACTTGTTACAAAGGAAAAAAAAATCTAGCAAAAGAAAATGGAACAGATACTCTACTTCACATTTATAGATTCTATTAAGGACAATCTGTTTTTAATTGGAGAGGGCTCCCTGAGCCTGAAAATGTAGTGCCTAAGAAAGTATTTGCAAGTTATTGTCATGCAGAACATGAGTGCTGCTCATGCACTAAATTAGATTCACTGCTCAGTGACTCCACTCCTGTAGCAGCAAAGCAGGAGAATCATGAGTGGTGTCTGAAACAGCTTCTCCACCAATCACTCACCTTGTAGTGGAGCCTGAGGAGAGAAGCTGATTATTTCTGCAGCTCAGCTCAATCACAGCTGCTCAAAGGTTCTGAAAATGTTCTGCACAGGTGACTGGTGCCTTCAACATGGCTCAGCACACACTGGGATGGGTTGGAGGGCTCAGCTGAACTGAGATGTAGGAAATTCATGAGCCATTCTCAGTGAAGGAGAATGAAAATAAATAAATGAGAGACTCCAGGTGCCTGCATAGAACACAGGGATAGCCTGGTTTTAGGGGTCAGCCCAAATATTTGCACTTCTAAACTTTGCAGGGTTTCTCTTCTCTTTGGTTTTGTTGCTTTTTTAAGGTTGGTATTTGATGAGGGAAAGGAAAAAGGGAAGGGAAGGGAAGGGAAGGGAAGGGAAGGGAAGGGAAGGGAAGGGAAGGGAAGGGAAGGGAAGGGAAGGAAAGGAAAGGAAAGGAAAGGAAAGGAAAGGAAAGGAAAGGAAAGGAAAGGAAAGGAAAGGAAAGGAAAGGAAAGGAGTAATGGAGTGCTGGTTCTGAGTTCACTGTGATGTGACTTCATGTGACCCTCAGAAGGAGCTTTGTGTCTCTTTGTCCTTGTCACGGTGTCCTGTGTGGGCAGATAGTCTCATCCATCAATCACTTCTGAGAAAAATATCTGCTCAAGGAGGAAAATAATTGCAGCTATGTCCACTATGACTCAGTCACTGGCAAAAGAATGAAAATTCATGTTTTATCCATTCCCATCTCTCTGATGTGGGGACAACATGCTGTTTCCACCTCCTCCCAAATAAGAGAGCTGCTCCATAACTGCTCTGGTCTGGAACTAGAATAAAGCAATTCCCAGCACAATGTAAATGATGTATTTTCCTCAATATTTGCTGAGTTTGCCTAGAAAAAGTTTGTAGACCATCTTTCATGTATTAGTAATAAATCTCCCTGTGATATTTAGAGGAAAACCTGGTCAGTATTATGTACAAGGTGATCATAATTAGCAGTTTGTTTATAGAAGATATTGTCCCTCTGTGCTCCAGAGATCTTATATAAAGAAAAAAAAATAAATGAATATTTTTAGAAAACAAAACAAACAACCCCCCCTAACAGAAATTAATATTAGTCAAGAAGAAAATAAATAAACAAAAAGCTTTCCATCATTAAAATATACATATTTTTACTGCAGAATAGTATGAGAGTTGAGAAAGTTTATTTTTCTTTTGGCTGCCACAGTGCTAAAGCCAGGTTTTTGCACTGGGCTTTTGCATTTTTGGCCATCTTCTCTTTACTTTGTGTCTGTTTTGTCTGAAGTCCAGTGGTTCTGTCTCTAAACTGAAGTGCCCTGACCCCAAGCCATGATTCCTGCTTTAGGAGAGGCCACAGGAATTATCTCCCCAGGGTCTCCTGGGAGATTGGCAGAATTCATTCAATCTCACAGTTCCTGTGGGTGAGGGCTGGACTTGACTTCAGGATTACTTGGAGGATGAACACTGAGATTTGGGGCTGGGGGATTATGCCTTGGCACTGCAGATGTTGTTTTGCACTCCATCTAATGGATTTATGTTTATGGGCTTGTGTTTTACATGCTAAACAGCATTACCTGAAAACAAGCTCAGGTTTTTTTGTGGTGCAAACCATAAAAGATGAAAATATAAAAGATATTAAAGAGGTCAAAATTTAAAAGGTCTGTGAAACAACCTCAACAACCATTCTCAACTTCAGCAGAATATTTTAAGTTGAAGAATAAATCAAATTGCAGATCAGTAGGAAAACAATGACTCCCTTGGCAAGACAATAAGGCTTTCCCCCACAGTAGCCCTATCTTACTCTTTATAATGGTTATTTTTACCCTAATATCATCCTCAACTCAAAGATGGGAAATCATTGAGATCCTCGAGCTGCAGGATCTAGTAGGATGCATTAAAGATTATGCCATGACAATTCAAATTTTCTCTCCCATCACAATCGTTTCATGCTGGGAAACTAAATGGTCTTTGAGTACCCAACAAACCTTTATTTCTAGAGCTGAGGGTAGAGATATTTCATTCAAGAGTTCAAGTGCCCATTTGTGGACGGGGAGTCTATGCAGCAATTCAGTCCTGTGTGACAAAATAATAATTGAATGTGTTTCCATAGAAACTAAAGACAGCCAGTGGAAGCTGCTGTAGAGTATTAAAAGAATTCAGTCAAGTTTTATTTGAGTAAATAAGGATCACTGGCAATATACTGCTGGTTACAAGGACAGGTGGTACTCTTAAAATTACTTTTAAAATTACATCACTGAGCAGGAGCTTCTGTGGTTTCTCACAGAGCCACAGGCTGGTATTAAAAATATTAGGACTATGTAAGTGATAGATCAGGAATTTTCTCAAGTTAAAGGGGTCCTTTTTACTACTGCCATAATTTTTTTTTGGAGCAAGCCCATAGTGAGGTGAATTACATAGATGAAGGGAGTAATAGGCATTCAGATAATGGTAATGCTGGACAGATCTATATTGCAACGAGCAGCACTGCTTGTAAAACTCCTGCCAGATGTAAAGCCAATGTTCATTTGCTCTTCTTGTACCACGACCAGTTTGAGGTTTGGAAGAAGGGGTGTTTGGCTCTTAAGAGTAAACTTCAAAATCTAAGAAAGGATTTGAGCAAAGTTTTTCTCTGACTTTCTGGGAATGTCAATCCTGGCTGTAAACAGCCTGGTGAAAAGCGCTGGGTTGTGTGTGGGTTTGGGCCCATCAGTCCTTTTGCCATTGGAGATGGATGGTGTGGCAGAGGCAGTGCAATCCCTCCTCAGGGTGACAGTGTTTGTGCTGCTGCAGCCCCATTTGCCTGCCCCTGACAAACCCTATTCCCTCTGCTGTCCATCAGCAGCACCACAAATAGCAGCACCTTGGGAAGAGGGAGAAGTCACCAATGATGGGATGAAAGTGCCATGGTTGGCAGGCTGGAAGGGATCCCACCAAAACATGCCTCCCTTTTGATATAAATGCTAAGCCACCTCATCCACTAGAATCCATGCAAAAGATCCTTCCAAACCCCATGTGTTGGACAAACAGGAGAAATCATACATGGTATGTTTGCCTGGGGACATCAGTGCTGCTTTTGTGGCTATTCCTTGTTATTCAGTGGTGTTCACTGTGCACAGCAGGAAATCTTCTGCATGACACAGAGACTGTTAAAGACCCAGACTTGTATTTCAGCTCGTGGCTCTGCAGTTATCCCCCTCCAGTCCTCACCATCCCTCACTGCAGCTCTAAACCCCCTGTGAGCACACCCTACAGCCCATTTCTATTTATTTTGTCTGGTTTGCACTTAGATTGGGATCTCTTCAAGGGAAAGGCTTTGGAGGCAGATTGGCTTTTTCCATATGGATCATGTCTTCAGGCTTTTGTTGTCCATTCTACTATAAATACAATAGAAGGTTCAAAATCATTTGCAATATCAAGAATGGATGGAATCCTTTTGGGGACATTTTGGTAGTGCCTTTACACCAGTAATTAAGCATTTAAAAACTAACACTATGACCTTCTTCATGTTTCGTGACCTTATTCACGATCCTAAAATTTAACCAACCTTCATGAGCTTGAAGAGTTTAAAGTGCAAAGATACTGAACTACAGGTGGTATAGAATTCTGCATAAAGTGGTAAAGAAAATGAGGTCTTTGCCATTTGTCTGTCCTCAGTAAAAATTCAATTTTATCTCTTCATCATTCATTTCCATTAATTAGTATCATCATCATCCCCCTGATGCTATCATGACCTTTGTTCCTTTTGCTCATTTAGAGCCCCTGAATGTGTATTTGGGAGGACTTTTTTTTTTCGGGGGATTTTTGTTGCTTTGCTTTTTTATTTTCCCCAGGTGGAAGCATCTGGTCTTTCTGGAATGGACAGATAAACCTATCTGAATGTACCTAGGGTATTAAGGAGGAATGTGTGTTTTGTATATATATATATGTATGTATTTATATGTATTTATATAATATTATATGTTAATATACTAGATAAAATACATATAGTATATTTATAAATTTAATTATAAATTTGAATATATTTATATATATAATATTTATATAATATTATATATTACATACAGAGTGTATATATATATATATATGTATTTATATAAAACATACTGGAGAATTTGGTAATGACAGAACTCCTCCAGAGCCTTTAGTGTCCCACTGTGATTATAATCCAAGATTCTTAGAATGACCTGCTAAGAGTGCTAAACATGTCGTAAAACACATGCCTTTGCAGGCCCTGAAATGTTATACACCACTTGTCAGAAAAACAGATTCTCTAACAGATCTTTTTTTCTTCTCCTGCAAGGAAATCTTGTCTGCTCCAATCTACTTTTGGTTATTGATGTGAACACTTAAGAATTCTTTGTGGAAGACAAGGTCCTTAAATTAATTCCTTCTGTAGCAGCCTGTTAGTTTTACTAAGGAGGAATTTAAAGCGAACCAACACTTTGGGTATTTTGTTGGCTTTTTGTTGTTTTGGATGGGCTTCTGTGTGTGTTTTTAATTTTATTCCCTTAAATGAAAAATTTCAGTGTATCAAGGAAGCTGTTCTGCATGGGGAGATTTTCTTTCCACCCTTGGATATTGTGGCATACAAGGGCACACAATACCAATAGGGAATGAACTCATCAGAAGGAGATTACCTGTGTAGAAAAATAGCATTTCAGGAGGAACGTGGTCTTTCTTTGCCATAAGAGTTGTCACTGCTTCAGGATGTGATTCAGAGTTCCTGTAGTGGTGCAGATCACAATTCCGTATCTTCCAAGGTGGGACTTTGGCCCCTCACTCTGTTATCTGTACTAATTTTTCTGTTATGCAGATTAACATGTAGAAAAATGTTCTTTTTTCACCCTTTCTATCACCTTCTGTATTGCATTTCAGGCTGTGGGTTTTATTGCTTAAGGAAGACAAAAAATGTCCCAGGAAATACAATCACTTGATATTTGTCATAAGCATTATTGCAAGTCTGTCTCCTAATTTATATTACAAACATGCAACATTTGGCCATTTATTTTAATACTTCCCATACAGTTTATGACTGTTACACAATTGACATCTTATTAAAAGTATTTTACATTATTAAGTAAAGTGAAATATGTGTTGCTTTTAAAACAGCAGGATCCAACTTTTCTAGACAGCCTTTAATTTTCCTTCAGAAATTAAAGGGTGTGCTTGTAACTTATTCAAACATACCATGGCTGAAAACCAAACTTCTCTTCTGCAACGTGTATTAAAATTTTAAGGGTTTGCTCAAAATTATAGTTATTTTCAGTTATTACAAAATTAGAGGAAAAAATAGCACACTGATCTCACAATCTTATTTTGGTTTATTTTGTTTAATAACATGATAAGCGAGGTATGAATACAGAACTGAGTTTTGTATTTTTTAATTAAGACCATTACTCTTGTCTGGGAGATTCTTGCTTTGCTGTAATCCTTCTGGTTCTACACAATGGAAGAACACGACAGATTGTTGCTGTTTATACTACTGTAGCTTTTAGGGATAACTACATTTATAATCCAAATAGGAAACAGCAGGGAAAAAATAAGGATCATTATCAAAGGAAAGAGCAAGTGACTGGTCCATAGTCATCATCACACAGAAATAAGCCAGGAATAAAAGCAGATTTTTCCCTAGCTCCACATTTATAGCTTCCACAAAGTTTGCAGAAACAGATTTTTATTTATTCATTTGTTTGTTTGGTTGGTTTGTTTTATTTCAGTTATTTGTATCTGAGGATAAGAATGCCTAAAATAGGACTGAAGGTCCTGTCTCAAAATCAATAGGAAAATGGGAAGATGTAATGGTCTTGTATCAGCTTCCCAGGCATAATCATGGGCTCACCTCTCTGCTGCTGGCTGTTAATGAGCCTCTGATTTTACCTGGAATAACGAGGTTTAATTCCAGGAACTCTGGAACTGATGGCTGCTTTTTCTGGTGCTAAATCTCTTTTCATATCCAGATTTACCCCTTACCATGATTAAGACTTTGGATGCTTTTGTCAGTGGTGAGGTTTTTGTGGGTCTGTTATGGTTTAGTAGCCTTACCAATTACCTTTCTGCTTGGTTTTTAATTATCCCACAAAATATTGGAAGGCTTTAGCTCAGAAATTATGTCCAGTCCCTGAACTCTCTATTTTACTCCTGTTTTGAAGAAAACACTCCAAAAACATGGATGATTCTTCCTCATATCTGTAGTACAGCATTAAAACACAGCATTCTGTTCTCATCTTCAGTTTATACACAGAGTTCTTTCAGTCAAGGCTACTTTTTCATTAATTCTAGAATTTCTGCTGCCTACTAGAGCTGATGGCACATCTTGTTATTGTTTCCAGTATAGTTCACACAAACAGCTTAGACAATTGGTGTGCATTTGGCCTCAAGATCTTGACAAGAGAATCCAGTCTTGGTCTTAGTAGCTGTTACTGGCTCCCTTCCTCCTAAAGATTAATACTGAATTTAGGTTTGTGCCAGCTATATATACATATTAAAATTCAAAGAAATCCCTGAATTAATTACATTAACACTTCCATCTTAAACTATTCAGTGAAAGGAATTTTCATTTCAAAATCCTATTTAATTTTTTCTCCTTTTTTCAAGTCAGGGTGTTCCTTCACTTCTTTCTTTTTTACCTCCACCTTATGGTCTGCTGAACACAGAGCAAAGGGGTGCCAGTGGCCCTTGCTCTACACTAATATGAGCATCTTTTTGGGATAATAAATCCAGCTGGGAGGGAAAGCCTGACAGGAAATGCAGGGAAAATGCACTGGGGGACATGAATACAGACTGAGACATGAATGGACTTGTATGAAATATGCAGAGAGGCTTTTAAAGAAGGCCTGTAGTGAGGGGACAAAGGACAGTGATTCTAAGATAAGGTAGATTCAGGCTGGACATAAAGGAAAATTCCTTTTAGGATGAGGGTGGGGAGAGCCTGGCACAGGGTGCCCAGAGAAGCTGTGGCTGCCCCTGGATCCCTGGAAATGTCCAAGGCCAGGTTGGATGGGGCTTGGAGCAACTTGGGATAGTGGAAGGTGTCCCTCCCCCGGGGGAGGATTGGATTAGATTATCTGAAAGGTCCTTTCCAAGCTAAATTGTTCCAGGATTGTGTACAGAAATGTGCACACCATCATCATACCCTTATCTCACCTCTCCCTGTAAAAATAAAGGCAGGGACTCTTTGCTTTCAGCTTGTTTAATATTATGATGTTTTCACAGTTTTCCTTCACACAAAGCAAGGATGATTATGTTGCAGTAAATTTGGCTGTTACTTTTCTAATGCCTTAAAGGAGTTTAACCTGACTACCACAGGGGAATTTAGTTAAGCCTTATAATAACTTCATATTTTTAAAAATATTTATACTTTAATATGCATCTGTAAAATTCCACCCAAAATTTCATTAAATTAGAGGCTAATCTGTGAGCTAAGGTCAGTTTTCCGCAGATCTAACTCTAAAAACACAAGCACACAGATACATTGATACCCAAGAGGTGAGTGGCTCCAAGCACACATTGGTTGTCTGGTTTGGTGGTTTTTGGCTGGAGTATTTTGGTGGGGTTTTGTGCATGTGTGTGGCAAGTTTCTTCCTCCTTTACATGGAACCTCTCAATTTTCCTAACAGTTCTGATTCCTTTTGTTCTACAATTGACTCCATAAATTAATTTTCTGTGTATTTCCTTTGTCCCTGCTTCACTTTGGATCATTATTTAGTAAAACTTTCAAAGCTTGTCTCTGATTTGGCTCCCTTTACATAAATATTTGGTGCTACAAAGCAGTTTGATTCCCAATTAAATATACCTCATGTGTATATCACAAAGTCATTGTGAGGTCTGTGTCAAAAGTATTGTGGGTATATTATATTGATTTTTTTAATAATTATTCTTTTGGCGGTGTGTGTAGCAGAAATGTTTCATATAAGAAAAATTTTACTATGAGGGTTATAAGGGTGTAACATCAATGCAGTTAAAACTACGAAGCTTTATAAATTGATTCATAACAGACCAACTAGAAATATCCTCGGAAATATTACATTTTAGTGCCAAAATGTTGTTGAGCTTGAAATATCATGAAATCCATGGCAGTTTTCTCTATAAGATGCAAAAGGTTTCAACCACTTAATGTAGAGGCCTAATTCCTCTACTTCTTATAATATAAAGTCTATCTGGAATTTAAAAGGAAGAACATGTATTATTGATTTTAAACTGTACTGTACCAGCCCAGAGGGGCCCAGGCAACAGCTGCAGAATGGTGGCACGAGGGCTAGGAGGTCTGTAAAGACTCTCCTTAAATGTGATTAACAGGGAAAACAAGGTGCTTTACCTCAATAATTCAAAGTAGATTCAGTTTAGATTGTGAATAAACCCAGCAACATAATCCAGAGTCATGCTCCAGTCACCATAGAATATCCTCACGCAGAGACAGATTTCTTTAGTTACTGCATCCACTTCAATGCTGGGACCAATTTTAGCATATATAGACAACATTTCCATTGAAATTCCAGAGCTAATTAATATCCTTTCTGTGTATGCTGACAGGCATTCCTTAGGTAGAGGTTTCTCTTTACTTTACATGCATTTAGAAAAGCATCATTCCCTCCTTTATACTACTCTTTGTGTTCACCAGGGTCCACATAATCCAGACCTTTGGATCACCCTTAAAGTACCTGGCTCAGGCAGAGCAGCTGTGAAATTGTGAGATGTGAATTCAGAACAGCTGCACTGCTCCTCTTTGCCATCTTTGGCAGTGGGGTTGGCACTGTCACCAGGAGTCTCATGGCCATACATGAGCCACACTAAAATGATTTCAGGCATGTTTATTTGAGTGGTGATTAATTCTGTGAGGCTGAATAAACTAAGAAAACATTCAATCGTCTAATGACAGAGGGATCGAGGCCACCCTCAGCAGCTTTGCAGGTGACACCAAGCTGAGGGTGCAGTGACACCCCTGAGGACAGGATGACACCTAGAGGGACCTGGACAAGCTCCAGAAGTGGCCCATGGGAATCCCAGGAGGTTTAACAAGATCTGGTCAGGACAAACCCCGGGGTCAATCCAGGCTGGGGAGGAGCAGAGGGAACAGCCCTGGGAGAAGGATTTGGGGCTGCTGTGGGTGAGAGCTGGAGCTGCCACAGCCCAGAACCCCCCGTGCCCTGGGCTGAGCCCCAG
>JBBMKD010000005.1:26203350-26221620 GCA_037834095.1 Argya squamiceps | reverse complement strand
GCTGTGGCTGCCCCTGGATCCCTGGAAATGTCCAAGGCCAGGTTGGACAGGGCTTGGAGCAACTTGGGCTAGTGGAAGGTGCCACTGCCCTTGGCAGGTGGTGGCACTGGATGGGCTTTAAGGTCTCTCCCAACCCAAACCATTCTGTGATTCTTATTCCATGATCACTTGCTGCTTTTCTGGCTACTGTGCAGTTGCTAGTTTCACCCTGATTCCTAGAAGAAAACAACATTCTCATAGACCATTATCAAATTAAGTAGCAATTACTGTTGTTGTTTTCAATCACGGCACAGATACAAAGTACTTGGAGTCTGATTTGTCCTTCCCAAGATGTAAATCCACCTGATCCAGAGTAGGACGTTGTAGAGATGTCTGTAAGTGCATTTGGTGTTGATGTTGCTGTCTCACAGATTTATACTGGACTTGGCCTCCAAAGGAAGGGAAAGTAGGTAATGGGTATTTTACTGCCTCTCCTCTTCTTGTTAAATTGTCTTCATTTTTTTACTTAGCATCTGCCTCACTGAGTACTCATCATCTGCTACTGAGCCATCTGATGTACAACAGATGTTAAGCACTTAGTGAGGCAGAGAAGGAGGTAAAAGTGTCATATCATGATTAAATACTTGCTCCAGCTATTCTATAGGGTGACCATAGTGCTTTGTTCTTACATTTAATGTTACAGTGTGCTGAACAGGAATAGGCACATGGTTTGGATCAAGCTTGCAACTGCTCTAGTAAAAATGATCCTGTTTTTAAGCAAAGTTTTTTCACAGTAAGAAAAAGGATTGCAAAATATTTTAAATGCACTTTAGAATTATGATTTATGTCTCTCATTAAGATTCCCATCAGAAACTTGGCTGATGCTAATTGCTGCATAAACTTCCCTAGGATTATCATATTTTTTACCAGGCTTGTGCAAAAGTAAGAGTATCTGGCAGGCTTTTTTTGCCCTGCAAGCATTCCAGCTGAAAGCTGGTGCAGTTTATAGGGCAGTTTTAACCACAGGACTCTCTTCATCCTGCAACGATAGCCTGAGCTTGTAGCAGAGTAGGAAATGAGCAGAAGTTTGAGGTGAAGTTCTCATTGAAGCAGAATTAGTCAAGATTCTGATTCCAAGTAAGTTTTAAGAACTGAGAAAATTTGTGGAATGTTGTGCACCTCTAGGTATCTTCAGGTTTACATGTTTGATCAGACAGGTTAATAAGGAGGGAGGAATTGTTCTTCCATGAGAGATGTGATTTGTGTGAGAAGGAGCTCTTTGCAGTCAGTGGTGAGATTCAAGCCCTCAAATAATGGAGACCCAGTTTTGGGGTCTTAACTAAAAGGCAGGAGTTTGGGATTTGGATGCGTTACCTGGCTCAGTGTTCATAAGCCAAAGCAGCAGCTTGATGAACTATTTCCTATAGGACAGCAGGTTTTCAACTAACAGAATGACCAATATTCATGTTTTCATACAGATTCTGTCCAGATTTAGCTCTTCTTTTGTGCTGGTTTTGAAAGATTGATTTCAATGAATTGATATTAATAAACAAAAGAGGTTTAAAAAAATTCCAAACAACTTCCAGGAAGGTGCAATTCATTATATAATTTGACAAGTATCCTGTACTTAGCAAGTATCATATTTCATTAAGCTAAAAATTACTTTACTTCTACAGTAAAGCTGTGATTTCAAGTGTGTGAATCACCAGAAATAGCTTTTGATTATAAATTATCCCATAATTTTGCACGATGAGGAAGACACAGGTATCTCAAGCATTCCACTTTTGTCTGAAGCTCAGTTGAGTGACTAGGAATTTTCTTGCTGGTTTCATTAGGTTTGGAAGCTGGTTCCATACACCAGTGTTTGGAAAAGTAGCTCATCAGGCCAGCATATGTAATTTTCCAAATCAAATAATAATGTTTTTTTGTTAAAAGCATAATTGAAGAGCTCTTTCAAGCCTCTCTTAGGGCACCTGTGGTCATGTTGTTTTCTCCACTTGGTTAAGGGAGGCTTCATCAATTTCCTTTTACCTTACGGTGTGTAAAGATTCTGGTAGTGCCTCTCTCACTCTTCTCTCCTCTCATCCTTGCCCTGGAGATCCTGATCAGTCCATTGCTTGTTCAGTAGAGAAATTTTAGTTCTGCAGTCTTCTTTTTGTGGGAAGTACAATTGTTCCCCTTCCACCTGATTTCACCAAGGAGTCTCTGTCCCTGCACCACATCTCTGTGGTATCTCACAGTACTGGAAGTGTGTTCAAATCTGCCTGTTTCCCACACACACCCATTCCAGGCACACAGAGGGGTCCCTGGGTACACCCCTTTCTGCACAGAATGGATCAAAGGAGGTTTTGGGCTGGAAAGGACCTCAAGGATCACTGATACAGGTTAACATGTGGTCAGAGTGTAATGAACCACGTGTAAATGTATCAATCTCTGAGGGTCCAGCCTTTGCAGAGAAGTGGCTAAAATCAAATAGCGAGACTAGTCTTCAGAGGTGTTTTGTAAAGCAAAAGGTTTAATAAGGAAAAATAACAAAATAACAAACATCACAGAAAACAAAAGATAAACCACGCAAAGGTGTCCAAGAAACCTTTGACACCCTGCTGGAAACACTCTAAAAAGCCTTTTTCTTTCTTAGAGCCCCTTCTTAAATACTGAATGTTTTAGGAGGGATAATTTTGCTTGCTGCCAATAAGATCACCAAAATGCTTTGAGTTACACTCTCAGAGCCCAATCCATGCTCTTGTGCTGGCCTTGAGCCAATCACTGCCAGGGGGATATCCAAGTTTCTGGGTTCTTTACCTTAAAGGGGTGAGTCTTAAACTTTTCCCTGTATGGAAAACTTTTGCTGGATTTGGGAAATTCATTCCTACAGATCGCCTCGTTCCAACTGGATCCTGCAGCTCCAAACCACACTAAACAGCCTCTCTCCCTGGATGCTTTATTTCCCAGCCCCCATGAGAACTCCAGTCCCAAGCCAACAACACTTGAAGCCCTTGGCACAGGGTTGGCAAGTCTGGCACTGGAGATGTCACCTCTCTTCTTCTCTGGAACTCCCCTGTGTCCCCAGAGTGGCTGTGGCAGCCCCAGCTGCACCAGCTGATCAGCCAGGTGGTGACCTGCAGGACACATCTGCTCCCAGTCAAACCCTCCTCTGCAGGGTCCAGAATTTATCTGGTCTTGAATTTCTAGGAGAAAAAGAATGGTTTTGTAACGACATGCCAGTGTGAATTAATCCAATTAAGGATGAGTGGCTTAAATAAAGTAGGTATCACCAACATTTTATGTACTTTCACATAATTTACTTAATTCGCTCCACTGAAAGCAATAAATTTACAAGGAGTAACAGTATTCCTTAATGAATAATTTTAAAACAAGCAGTTAAATAAGGAAGTAGATTTTATTTTTTAAATAGACTGTACTTGTTAAATAATCAAAGACAAGTATAAGCAGATTCTTATTGAAATCTCTGTGGTTAAAATCAGGTAAAAAAGAAATCAAAATAAGGCAATAATATTAGAATGTTACTGTTTTGAACTTCACTGGAATAAGGAGATAACCTCCTTCCCTCTAAAGCTGCTGACCTCTTTGCAACTGCTAATCATCAAAGACATGGCAGTTTAAATAAGCTAGATAATACTAAGTTAAAAAAAAAAAAACTAAATTATAGGAAGAAACTGACTTAATTTTGCAGCTTTTTAAACTGCTGCTTCTATTCCCTAACAAAATAAAAGGAGGAAGGTGGGCTCAGTAAAAGGAAAAAGAACAAAAAATAAGTGACTTTAAAGATTTTTCTTCTCATAATCATCCAAACAGTAGATTGCATCATTAATAAAGGAAAAACCAATGTTTTATACACCATGTGGCTGGAAGCATGAATAACCCAAACCAAATCAACTTTTGCCAGTAAACTAATGCTGCTGGTTTAAGTAGGCTTATTTCAACAGCAGAAAATTCTCCTCTTCCAAGAGTCCCAAATTCCTCACCAGTTGTCCCTCATCCAGTCATCTTCCCTGTGTTCCCAGTTCCATTCTCTCCTCCACTCTGAAGCAATGCCACAGCTTTCACTTTTTTTTCTTTGCCTGGTGCACCCTGTATTCCAGATACTTTTCCCACCCAACCATGCAGGAGTTCCCTCACAAAACCTCTGCTATGAAAAAACCCTAATATAATATGCAGAACACTTTTTAACTTGTTTCAATGCCAAATAATTATAAGTAGTAACATCATATATAAATATGAAAAATTGTAATGCTGTTGACTAGAGCTAAGAGGAAGAGAGGGTATATGAAGCACAACAGGGATCAACTTTAAGCTGGAAATTATCTCCTTGTGTGGTGGGTTAATCACTGCCCCCACACAGCCAGCCACTCTCTCACTCACTGCCTTCAGTTGGAGGGGAGAAGGTGATCAGATAAAAAAGCTTTTGAGTCAAGATCAGAACATCTGGCTGGAATCAGCTGAATCTCTGTGGACCCAGCTGTGTCCCACCCCTGGGAACTTCTTCCACAGCACACCACTGTGCCTGCCCCCCTGCTGACAAAACCTTTCCAAGGACACCCAACCCACCTCAATAAAACAATGTTCAAAAATTCACTCAGAAATTCTCTTCAGCTGTTTGTCCTCTACTGAGATGAGCTCAAAGCCGCGGCTGGAAGCTCAGAGTTGGTCTATGTAGAAAGAGTTTTTTTGGAAATGTGTTCTGGAAATGTACTGCTAATATATAGCAAAACCTTTCAAGGGCATGGGCTTCTGTTCCCAACAGAAGTGGAGGAGGATGCTGAAAGTCACAGTCACAAACCCAGTCAATGTCAGTAGCCATGTGGTAGCACTCATGGTAGCCATGAGTAACAACACCAGCAGAAAACTTGGAAGTTAAAATGCAAATAATACAGCCTTGAAATCTGTCCAGTTATCTGTCCAGTGAGATAAATCACAAGCTAGCAACTTTATGAGGCCTAAAGTGAATCAAATGGCATTAACCAAAGTAAACATATCAGACTTCTATGCCTTACCTCCAGCAGCTTTTGGGACTCAGTATCAATTTTTAAATAAGCACAGAGAAGCACAAAGGATTAGTGTTAAGCTGCAAAGAGAGAGCTTTGAAAGGTTGGTTTCCCTACTTTGGGAAGAATCTGTTCTGTTTTGATCACTGTGGTGCCCATGGGGTTGTCACAGAAAACAGGAGATTTCAGCCCAAAATGGGCTCACACAGCTGGGCTGGCTGGGACAGCTCCAGATGTGCAGGCTGCTGTCAAAACAACCCAGAAAAAACACACAGGAACTTCTCATTCCACCTGAGACAGCTTCGAAGTCTTCTCAGTGTTGGGGTAACTTTTATTTTGTGACATTGACCTTGCTTGCAGAATGGGTATTGTGATTTTTAATCAGGAAATAAAGCTCACCCAGAATATTGTTGCTTAATATTGACTTTCAAACAAACACAAAGAAGAATAATGGTATGTTCATGTTGTGCATGTTGTTATATTTACTTATGCTTCTAGAAAATACCTAGAGCTATAGGCATATAAACCCCCCAACACTGAACAACCAAGGTTCCTGCCCTAAAAAATGGAAAAAAGAGAAAGATTTAAAGTCACCAGAGTAGACAATGTATTTTTTTACTGAACTTTATTTTCATGTTTCTAAAAAATCAGACTTGGAGATGCCATGGATTTCTCCATGAGACAAATTCAGATGTGACTTAAAAGTCAGTCAGGGGAAGATGATGGTCTTGTATTTTCTCTCCAAAACAATGCAATGAAAGGGGAAAAAACTGTACAACCATCATCATTCACATGGCAACAATAAATCTGATTGCAGCAGGCAAAACAAGTTCTTTAAACTGTGCATTGCTGGGGGTAATAGGAGCTGAAAAGTGCAAAGAAGATTTTTTTTTCTGGCTAATTCCATGTAGCTCTGCTCTTCCCATTGTCTTTCTTCTAGTGGCTGTGCCTTGTCAGCCTACGCTGTTGGTTTCAGGATTTTTTCCCAGTGTGATGTAGGACATTAACTGTTCCCCCTAGTGAAATTGAAATGAGAAGACAAGAAGAACGTTAAAGTTATCTTTTAATTTTGTCCCCGAAGATGAAAAGTAAACACAAAATGCTCATGCATGGCTTCCTGGGGAGATCCTGTAGTGCTGGAAGTCATCTAAAGAGTCTGTTCAGGTGGGGAGCAGGGACCTGTTGCTATTCTAGGAAAGAATTTTGGCTCACTGTCTATAAATCAATGCAGCTCCAGCTAGTAAAAAAGAATAAGGTCTTCATAATAGAATAGAGGGACAGTAGAGCTGTAGACACTTAGACACACACAAAGCATTTCTTTGGTCAAATAGAACACACAAAAATAATCTCAGCTGTGTAGGATTTCAAGATGTTAATCTGAAGAGGGTTACAGAAAATGGCTCTTTGTCAGGCTTCCTTGATAGAGACACAGAGGAAGCAAATACATGAACTAGATGTTCCTGTCATACCTGTGGGTTTATAAGGAAACTTTTCTTTTGTGATTTTGCATTAAGAGGCAATTTATACCTGTATCTATCTGACAGCAGATGCTTAACCTGACACTAAAACTAGCTTTATTTTTTCCTTTGTGATAAAATGTAACAAAGTTGTACTTGTTGCATGCAGGTCTCTCTTTGCTAAAATAAGCTATTTTCAACGTTGCAGGTCTTCCAGCTATTGGCTCACAGAGATTTTGTCCAGATTTAGCAGTTCTTTTGTGCTTTTGTGTCAGTTTTGAAAGGTTGATTTCAATGAATTGATGTTAACAAACAAAAGAAGTTTAAAAAAATTCCAAACAATTTCCAGACAGGTGGAATAATTCGTTATATGATTTGACAAGTATCCTGTACTTACCATATTTCATTAAAGTAAAAATGACTTTACTTCTACAGTAAAGCTGTGATTTCCAGTATGTGAATCACCAGAAACAGTTTTTGATTATAAATTATCACATAATCTTGCATGATGAGGAAGACACAGGTATCTCAAGTATTCCATTTTTATTTGAAGCTCAGTTTAGTGACTAGGGATATATTTGTTGTGTGCAGGCCTCTCTTGGCTAAAATCAGCTATTTTCAACCTTGCATGTCCTCCAACTGTTGGCTCATAGAGATTCTGTCCAGATCTAGTATTTCTTTTGTGCTTTTGTGCTGTTTTTGAAAGATAGATTTTGATGAATTGATATTAATAAACGAAAGAAGTTTAAAAAATCCCAAACAACTTGCAGGAACAACTTCCAGGTGTAATTCGTTACATGACTTGACAAGTATCCTGCACTTACCAAGTATCATATTTCATTAAACTACAGTAAAGTTGTGGAAGATGAGGAAGACACAGGTATCTCAAGCATTCCATTTTTATTTGAAGCTCAGTTGAGTGACTAGGAATGTACTGGTGCCCTAAAACTATACTTTGGTAAAATACACTATTTCCAATGTTGCAGGTCTTCCAACTACTGGCTCAACCGCATCCAGTCGTTCCTCTACTGCAACGAGAACGGGCTGCTGGGGAGCTTCTCTGAGGAGACCCACACGTGCACATGCCCCAACGACCAGGTGGCCTGCCACGGCTCCCTGCCCTGCACGGTAGGGGACGGCCCCGCCTGCCTGAGCTGCGCCCCGGACAACCGCACGCGCTGCGGCAGCTGCAACGCCGGCTACATGCTGAGCCAGGGGCTGTGCAAGCCCGAGGTGGCCGACTCCACCGAGCACTACATCGGCTTCGAGACCGACCTGCAGGACCTGGAGATGAAGTATTTGCTGCAGAAGACCGACAGGAGGATCGAGGTGCACGCCATCTTCATCAGCAACGACATGCGCCTCAACAGCTGGTTCGACCCCTCGTGGCGCAAGAGGATGCTGCTGACTCTTAAGAGCAACAAGTACAAGTCCAGCCTGGTCCATATGATACTGGGCCTCTCTCTGCAGATTTGCCTGACTAAGAACAGCACCTTGGAGCCTGTCCTTGCTGTTTATATCAACCCTTTTGGGGGCAGCCACTCTGAGAGCTGGTTTATGCCTGTGAATGAAAATAATTTCCCAGACTGGGAGCGGACTAAGCTGGACTTGCCCCTTCAGTGTTATAACTGGACGCTGACTCTGGGCAACAAGTGGAAGACATTTTTTGAAACTGTGCACATCTATTTGAGGAGTCGAATAAAGTCAAACGGTCCAAATGGCAACGAGAGCATCTACTACGAACCCCTGGAATTTATTGATCCCTCGAGAAATCTGGGCTACATGAAAATCAACAACATCCAAGTGTTTGGCTACAGCATGCACTTCGACCCAGAAGCGATTCGAGACTTGATCTTGCAGCTGGACTACCCCTACACTCAGGGCTCACAGGACTCAGCACTTTTGCAGCTGTTGGAGATTCGGGATCGTGTAAATAAACTCTCTCCACCTGGCCAACGTCGCCTGGACCTCTTCTCTTGCTTGCTCCGTCATAGACTCAAACTGTCTACCAGTGAAGTGGTGAGGATCCAATCTGCTTTGCAGGCCTTTAATGCCAAATTGCCAAACACAGTGGATTATGACACAACCAAATTATGTAGTTAACCATAAATGTGAAGCACAACACGAAACCTTGAAGGAGTTTTTACAGTGCTTTTGTGGAACAGTTTATGTTTGGAAGAGTAAATTTAAATTGTCTTTTCAATATCTGTCTTATATCAGTCAATACTGTTGGATGGCAATTTACACACATGAACTTGCTGACAATGAATATATTATACCTGCAGTTTTGGTTTATGAATGAAATAAATACTGACACCAGTCTAGAAGACATTCTACTTTTTACAATAAATTTCATTTGTAATTTTATATGTTCCGTGGCAATGCTTTTGTGCATTACATCCTCTAGAGGGAACATAGAAGGAGACCAATAAAATTTTGTAGCTGAACAGTTATTACAAAGAAATGCTGTGGGATTCTTTTTTCTTGCACAAAAGTAGTAACTTTGATACACTTTTGTGTGTGTTGGACTCAGGAGGGGTAAAAAGAAGAGATTGACTCCAGATTTGAAGAGAAACTGTCAGAAAGTCAAAACAATAGGATATTTTACTTTTAGGATCCACCTTTATAGCTGACAGTGCAAGTCATTAATTAAACATTATCAATTACTGAAATTAATTAATTGTGAATGTTTGTGGAGCAGAATTAGGTTCTTTGCTATTTGACACATCCAGGCAGAAAAAAGGCACATCTGAGACAGCAGAACCTGGGACTCACAAAAACATTTTCTGCCTCTTGCAAGAGAACAGAAGAAATGGCTGGACTGTTAGAAGTCCTTGTTAGTAAAAGCAGGTTAAAGTGAAGGAAATGGATAAAAAATGGTTTAGTAGTACCTCCTTACATTCAGTCAGAATGTGTGTCATAGATTCAAAAGTCAATTTGTATTTTTAAATAGGAAAGAATTACATAAAGAATGATATTTTATGGGCAAGCACAGAAAGCAAAAAAACCCCATTTCATTCATACACAATTCTAATTCAGCTGCACTTCAAGTTGATGAAATTCACTTTATTAGTTTCAATTTGTTATATTACAGTGTCATTTGAATTTAGCCTAAACTGAGTTTAAGGCACACTCCTCACTTCCAGCATGACCCCAGCAACACAGGGGAGAAAACACCTTCTAAGTGAATGTAGACAAGGCAAAAAAAAAGGGCAGAAACTCTTCAGAAAAGCCCATTGCCAAGGGAAATATTTTCCTTAGTGATTCCTGTCTCTCCTGACTTATATATTTATCTGCTTTACTGTTTCTCTGCCACCCATAAGCAAAAATTAAAGTCCTCTTCTGTTTACAGAAAGTAAAAGTTACGATGGAAGTGCGGGGCAATGATGAAGCCCTTGCTTCCCTTCACTAAGAAAAAACACCAATTGTCACAGTAAATGATCTGAGGGGTTTCCCCCCACACCTTTCATCCCCCTTAAAATTTTTCCCCTATGATTTTTTTAATTCCTTCTTTAACATATCTTTCTCTGCCAAGATTTAAAGCTCTTCAGTGTGCACAAATTTGTCCATAATAGAAGATACAGATCAGACGAAGCCCCAAAAACGGGACATCATTTTCTTATTACACAACACATTCATTGTGTTGGACTGGAGCAGTGGAAACCTCCTGTTATTACTCACCAGCTTTGTGCCAGATTCCCTAGCCCACTAGTCATGGACTAGTTTTGGATTTTGGAACCTGTAGGCTCATGGAATAGAGAGAGTATCTATTTTGCCAGAACTGGATTCTGTAAAGATAAATATAGGAAAAATCCTCACAAGTATTATAGTGAGAAAAAACCAACCAAACAAAAAAACACGGCACCAGTTTATCTGGTTCTCAAACAGGAGACAATAATATTTCCCTTTTGACATATTTTCCATTTGGAAACTTTCTATCTTCTCAAAACAGATTTTTTTTTTTAGAAAAAGATCAGTCTGGACAATTCAAATCAGCAAACAACTTGATACATAAAAAAGTTTTGTAATAAGGTACAAAGCCAATGCTGGAGAAGAAAGAACTGTGGCTACATCCATGTGCACTCATTTCCATCTGGGCATTGCAGATATTTGGAGTGATCAGATCCTGGTGCTTTCTGCTGGCATTCACCAGTGCTGTTATTTCCTGCCATCATAAACTGAAGAAAAAAGCCAAAGCAAGGAAAGGATGGTAATAGATAATCACAGAATCATGGAAATCCAGACTTGTTTGGGCTGGGAGGGACTTTAAAGCCACCCCTGCCATGGGCAAGGACACTTTCCACTAGCCCAGGTTTCTCCAAGCCCCATCCAACCTGGCCTTGGACACATCCAGGGATCCAGGGGCAGCCACAGCTTTTCTGGGCACCCTGTGCCAGGGCCTGCCCACCCTCATAGAGAAGAATTTCTTCCCAATATCAAATCTAAATACACATTTTTTCTGTTTAAAGCCACTCGCCCTTGTCCTGTCACTGCCCGTGCACTGTACCCATGGAATAGCACAATGGCAACCTAGGACAATATTCAGGGCAAATTCTAGTGACTACAGGTACAACAACCAGACAGTTATTAATTACAGTCACCATCTTTTTTAAATGAAGGCTTCTCTGATACAAAACTCTTCTAACACTATTTTCCAAGCAAATCCAATTCAGATCATATCTGAAGTATGGGAGCCAAGTAAATGTCTAGAAATTCTATTGTGGGAAGAAACTGCAGAAAGGATGGACTCCCTTATCACTGCCTAGGAACCAGAATTAGGTTTCCCAGACTGATCTAAGTCTCTGGGTGACAATATTCAGAATACAGAGGCTGAATTGAATCATGTTAAAAACATAGTGAACATGAATAAACCTTCCTTTCTCTCATTGCTTGCTGAAAAAAAAAAATACGCAGGAAGAAAAAGTGTTCATATCCTAATGGCTGAAGATAGAGAGAGGTGCAGTCACATTTCAGGGTGTTTCTTCCCAAAATTTGAGGGGGAGTCTTTGTTTCCAAAGGTGTGGATATGCTGACTGCATTTCCTGTGAAAGTGCTTATTTGGCAGGCACCTCAATTCAGGAAAGAGGCAAAAGCCAACAAAAGTCAGTTTTCCCAGGCTAAGTAAGCAGCTTGTGCAGGAAGAAGGATGCAGGAGGGAGCTACAACTGTCTGAAGGTCTTTTCTCTGAAAATGCAGCACGTGTTCCAGGGACAAAGCAAAATGTCACGGGGAAGAAAAGTGATCCACACTCTCCTCTCTGCTGTACTGACAGCAAACAGGTAAATGGGATATGGTGAAGGGCCAGTCTTTTACAATCCAGCAGCAATTGTTTCTGTGGCAGGTAGGGGACAGAATCTGAGCTGCTGTGCCAGCAGGGTCACCCTTGGGAATGGGATCTGCCTCTGGTGGACTCCTGCCAAGGTGGTTGGAGTGCAAGGGGGAAGCCAGGGAAAAGCAGAGAGAGAGGAAAGGAGCCAAGATCTCATCTGAGTAGGCTTTTAAAGAAGCAAGAGAGCCTGCATGCCTCATTGCAGCTAAAAGTAGAGGCCAAGATCTCCTTGGCTGTGGATGAGGTTTGGAAAAAAGGAATGGGTACTTTTTAATGAGAGACAGTGCTGAGGGATGTCGACACCAGAGCAAGTGCAGTGTCAGTGCTGATGTGCAGGATTCATGGGGACCCAGCAGGGCAGTTTGTGGGACTGCAGGACTGACTTTGGGGTTATTCACTCAGCTTCATTCTCTAAGCACAAAATCTACTCCAGAAGTAGCACCTGCCTAACACTTTCTGCATACACAGACCATCAATGAAGCAACCCATAGCCCTGGGTCACAGTGGATAAAATGTCAGCTTATCCACAAGGCAGAGAAGTGGATGGATTTCTGACATTCTAGTTTCACAAATCTGGCAGCGTGGCCACACCAGAGGGTGACACTGCTTTGGGAGCACATGGGAGAGCAGGGTCATAAATTCTTCCTTTCCCTGCCAAGCCAACAACAGCAAGGTGTGAATTAGGACCAAAGAAACAGTTTACCTCCCAGAAATGATGGAATTTTCCTTCCCTGCAGATCACTCCTTGGGTGGTAATGTGCATCTAAAAATATCAGCATATCTTATCAGCACACTCACATATTTCTCTGTTTTAGGGAACATTCAGTGCAACATGCAGATATGAAAGGGAAACACAAGAAATGCCAGTGTTAATAACAATAGGTGCTGCAGGATTGCCCACCCTCTGGCCACACCTGCACGAGGCATTTTTTGTCTGCCTATGATCTGCTCTCAGTTTAAGAGATTTAAGTTAAGATGCCTTAAATTTTAGCTGTCATATTTTTCAGATTCTGTACTGCATTAGTATATAATTCTGAACTTCATATAAAGTGTTAGCAAGTTCTCTTCTCAGTTTAGTCAGACAAAACAATCCTTTTCCAGCCTGAGAATCAAGGACATCATTACAGCCTCAGGCCCAAAAAGTATAAACAGTGAATTGAGGAGAGCTGTCTGGGAGGATGGAACTTCATAACCTGTAGCTGTAACTGGACAATTAACCCCAAAATGTAAATGGACCAAAACTTATAAAAGTGTGAACACTCCTGACCCCTGGCCCATCTTGAGTGCAGCCTCAGCCAGGCTCTTGTACTGCCCAAAGTGTTTCCTGTGAAGGTCTTTTTAATAAACACCTACTTTATTCCTTTAACTCTGTCCAGCCTCTGTTCTAGGCAGCCTCTCGAGGCATCATCAGCATACAGCAGACAGAAAAAAGAGCTTAAAACCACCTGGGAGGCAGAGATAGCTTTGCTCTGAAAACAATGCTCCCCTAAGAGGCACTAATCCAGAGCGTGACCACCTTTCAGCATATTCCAAGAGCTTTCTCTTTTTAGAAAATGGCTTTTTGCCAGTTCTCAGCTGACAGAGAAAAGAGAAGAGGAGGAGTAAACCAAAGTGAGGTGTGTACATATCAAACCACAATTCTTTGGCTGGAAGAGAAGGGAGAACAAAGTGTCTTTGAAGAGCTTTGGGATCCCATCACAGCTGTGTAACTCCCTCCAAGAGCATTTAGATACCACAGGGGTGACAGAGGACCTAAAATGCAAAGATCAGGTGCAATTGCTGAGCATAAGTGTGACAGAACAAAATCGACCATCACTAGTTTTGAACACACAAATTTTTGTCTTTCCCTCACTCTCAGCAGAGAAGAAACTTTAAGCATTAATAGGGGAATGACAAAAGATAATTTGTGGTATAAATGTGTAGGGTTTCTTTCATGTGCCCCTTTCAGTGGGGGCCCTGATGTCCCCCTCAGTTATTCAGTTTACCAGGTGTGTATTAAGGCACAACTCCTTTGCCTACAAAATTAATGTATCACAACATGAGAGAACTTTATAGTTGTGCAAGATGTCCAAATAATTTAAAATAACCATATGTGTTGTGTATCATTATAAATTTTCCAACTAAGTATTTCCTCAGTATCAAAAAAACAAAACCAAACCAAAACCCCCCATCCCCAAAATAATATAGACAATTTCTACAAGATTAGGCAGTAATTCTGCCATGTATCAGCTCTATGAATTTTTAATTTTATTTTTTAAAGTGATCTTTGTACCGCTGTTTTTCTATGAATTTAATTCCTCTTTTGCTGTCCAGTGCTTAAGATTTCTCTCCCAGAATCTGTATTTCTGAAGGGACTAGTTTGACAGCTTGAGGTGTGGAAGTTCTTTTTTAACAGCAGGACATCAGAGAGCATCACAGTTACCTTTTTAATGTTTAGATGCATAAAGTTAGGATGAGGACTGTGCTGCTAAGCATTTTAAAAGTGCTGACTTGTCAACACAAAATAGAAAATGGAAATTCTTAGCTATGAATTTTATCTGGACTCCAAGCATTAAAGCCTCTAGTCAATCAGAATTTAGTCATAAACATGTAAAAGTACCAATCATTTATTCTCATACATTATTTCTCAGCTTTAACAGACTCAGAGAGCAAAATGAACACATGAACTGACTGAGATTGAAAACATTGGTGCTATTTCTAATATGCCTTTAGTCGAATGGAATACATTGATGACATTTTTTTTTCCTTCATTGGAAAGGAAATATTCTGTCATATTCTCTTAAAATAAATTGGGGTGACTATATTCCTTCACTTCTACCCAGATATATATGAATTTTTTGGTGTGAATATTTACTAAATAGTTGGATTCTACACATACACACACATTCAGTCATTGAACTGCCTGGTTACTTTTTTTCCTTAAGAGACAACTTTTAATGTCATTGATAGAGTTGGGAAAAGCTATTCTCTAAAGAACTTGGACACACTGGGCAGTAATCCCCCTGCAAGTGCAGATATTTGACTTTCAGGTTAATAGATGTCATTTCCACCTAAGCACTTGGGGAACAGGCAATTCCTGAGCAGGTGAAGTTGCTCTGTAAGCAAGGCCTTTGTCACACTGCTAAAAATTAACATACATTTTGGGTGGCTGAAGCCATCCTTGCCCACATGGAGTCATCCAGCTGGTAAAACTTACAGCATCTGTAATGAAGGCTTTAATACAGGAGCCTCTTCTATCTGCAATAAAGCTCTGAAGGGCATTTTGGAGATCTCATTAGCCTGCACCTGTCCATCAGCAGCCCAAAGGTCCAAGGTTCCCAGCCTAGATTAGATGTGTGATGTTGGGCAATGTGAATAATCAACCCAGAACTACTGAGGATGTTATTGACAATTCCATTGAGCCTAAGCCCATTTTCTATAAAAAAAAATCTGCAATATATGTAAGAGACAAAGAGCAAAAAAAGGACAAAAAATGAAAGAAAAAACCCCCCAAGAAATAAAAATACTACCAGTCATAGATATAAAAAAGTACTAAAAGTATTAAAAAAACCTAAAAAAGTAAGGCGTGATTAAGGCCCACATTTAGGCACTGCATGGAATTGTGGAATCCCCAAATAGTTTGAGTTGAAAGGACCTTACAGATCATCCAGTGCCACTGCCTGCCATGGGGCAGGGACACCTTCCACTAGCCCAGGTTTCTCCAAGCTTTGTCCAACCTGGCCTTGGACACTTCCATAGATCCAGGGGCAGCCACAGCTTCTTTGGGCACCTTGTGCCAGGGCCCTCCACCCTCACAGGGAAGGATTCTTTTCCTGATTTGTTATCTAAACCTTTTTTCTGCCAGTTTGAAACCATTCCCCCTTGTCCTGTCACTCCAGCTCCTGATGAATTGTCCCTCTCCAGTTCCTTGTAGCCCCTGCAGACCCTGGAAGTTGCTGTGAGGTCTCCACACAACCTTCCCTTCTCTGGGCTGAGTATTCCCAGCTCTCCCACCCCAGTTTCATGTGGGAGGTGCTCCAATGCCCTCAGCAACTCCATGGCCTCCTCTGGACTTGCTCCAACATTTCCATGTCCTCTTTATGTTGGATTCACCAGGACTGGACACAGAGCTCCAGGTCCTCTCAGCAGAGAAGAGCAGAGCAGAGGGAATGTGCTGAGAGTGCCTTGGTCCCACTGCCCATGGAGCAGAGCTGTGCAGAAATGTTCCCTCATGGAATTCAGCAGGGTGGGATGCAGCTGCATGTGGAGGCCACAGCACAGTCACACCTCAAGGAAATATATTTTTAACGCATTAGGAGAGAATGTAAAATCTCCTTATGAAATATGATGTTTGGATTTATAACTGAGTTTCCTCTGGTAAGTTCTGGGAAATTTCCCTAAATCAAATTAAATGTGGGGAGCTCAGCTGGCCTCATAAATCACCTGTCTGAACTAGGAATGCTTCAAGTGATGCACGTCCAAGTCAGGAAGCGTGACAATAAATTTGATGACATGAAGTGAGCCTGTTAGGCCTGGATAAAACTGTCAATAGGCAGTTTTTATGCCTTTCCTAGACAACTACAAATGAGGCTTGCTTTTGTGAAACACTGGATGAAATGTCCACATGTGCAGCTACAGCCCCACTGAATCTTATTCACAGCAATGAAAAGTTCTCTGCTCAAAGAATTTTGGAGGTTACCCCAACACTTGAATCTGAAAATGTTCAAATGAATATCAGGTCTTGGATATCTCCTTCTCCAGTGTCTGTGCTATCAAACAGGAATGCAGTGTGGTTAACACAAAGATGAGAAGGGGTTTGGAGCATCTCTCTGATGAGAGCAGACTGCAAGATTGATCTGAATTATTTGGAGAAGGGGAAGGTTTAGAGGGGATTTCATCAATTTATAAAAAATATCCCAGGGGCAGATGCCAAGGCGATGGTGCCAAACTCTGTTCAGAGATGCCCAGTGTGACAGGACAAGAAGTGATGGCCATAAACTTGCCAAGAACAGGTTCTCTCTCAACATGAGGAACTTCTTTTCATGGAAGGTGGCAGAGCACTGGAGCAGCTGCCCATGGAGGGCCTGGAGTCTCCCTCTCTGGAAACATCGCAAACCCACCTGGACATGTCCCTGTGCCCTGCCTTGGCAAGGGGTGGGGCAGACCATGTCCAGAGGTCCCTCCCAGTCCTAAGGACTCTGTGGTTCTCTGAATAAAGCTCCTCCAGCCTCGGAAATTTATTGCTGAGATAAGAACAAGCCTTCTTGCTCTTTGCAAAATGCCACTAATTCACAATGCAAAGCAAGAGTTAATGGATGAGGGACAAGCTGGGAGAGCTGGGGCTGTGAGAAGGCTCCAGAGAGACCCCAGAACCCCCCTGAGGGACCAAAGGGGAAACTCCTCCAGAGGAATTCATGGCTCACACCTCTCCTCAGGAAAGGGTCAGGAAAAACTGGCCCATTAGCATTCAAAATCTTGTCATAGACAACGATAAAACACACATTAAAGCAAAGAATTAGTTGTCTGCCTATTGAAAATCTTATCAGAATAATCAGAGAATCAATACTGGTTCAAATCAAATTATTTGAATAAAAACAAGGAATAGAATACTATTACTCAAAAATTAATGACGACAACAACAACAATAATAATAATAAATACCAACGCTAATGATAATGTTTAAACCCATTCTGTGGCTTCAGGCAATAGTATGTGGTGGGAGGAACACCAAGTTATCAGCATCTCTTTTCCTTTGCTGGCGAAACAGGATGTGATTTCCCACATATTCCCCAGCAGCTCCCAGGGACAGGCTTGGTATTTTCATGTGTTTCTAACAACTTTATCCACTTTTTATCTTCCTTCATTGGTGTGAAGGTCCCTACCATAAACGAATTCACTGCACATGGTGCATTTTGTGTAAGTTACATATCTGGGATTTGTTCTCTTTGTTACCTCTAAATTGATTTTGTCCAGCTCCAGTTGGAGTACATAAAACACCTATATCTGACTGACATGCTAATAAAAAGAAATAAATAATAAACTGTGACAGGACTTTCCTTGCTACCCTGATCTACCCTGTTTACCCCAGAGGACACATTACAAGCTCAGTACAGTTTCAGGTTTTTCAGTGGGACTCTGATGGCCAAGTTTCCATTTAGAAGGATGTTGGCTTGCCTTTGTTTTCATTTCCAGAGTGCTTCATTAAGCTTACAAATGTTTAATTAAGTTTTATTAAATGCATTAAGCTGAGAGTAAAGAGCTGCACTTTGCACACATGGTGAAATGGACTCAGTGGAAAAAGCCCATTATCAAGAGTGATCAAGATTGATCTGTGAATGCTTTGGCCAATTTGTAGCTACAGGGAGGCTGATTTTTACTTGCTGTTTATTTAAGGGAATGAATCATACAAGTAAAAAATAAATCATTGTTTTGATTAGCCTTTTTTTTTCTCTTTCTTTCTTTCTTTCTTTCTTTCTTTCTTTCTTTCTTTCTTTCTTTCTTTCTTTCTTTCTTTCTTTCT
>JBBMKD010000005.1:26147875-26187459 GCA_037834095.1 Argya squamiceps | reverse complement strand
AAAGGAAAGGAAAGGAAAGGAAAGGAAAGGAAAGGAAAGGAAAGGAAAGGAAAGGAAAGGAAAGGAAAGGAAAGGGATTTCTGTTCGTATTATCTGGGAAAAAAGAAGAAGCTCCAGAATATTAAATAATGATATTCCCATGGTTTTAGGACAGTTGAAGGTGTCATCCTGCTTCCATCTCATTTTAAAAAAAATTTTGACTCAACACCATTACACTCTCTTTTGTTTTTCTTCCTCTTTTTTGTTTTTTTTCTTTTTCTTTCCTCCTGAGCTATCTTGTGTTGTATATATAACACAGTTTTAAAGAACTGTCAGGTTTCTCAAATAAACAGGCACAGCAGCAGTGAAAAAAATTAAAAAAACCTGTGAAAAATCTGATGAATTTTGTATTCTGTGCAAAACAATCTCCTATTTTATCCTGGTTTTTTATCAGATTCATATCTAGACATCACTAAGAAGGAAAGAGTATTCAGGAGGACCATTTCTGCTCAGCTGCAGAGAAAATTTAAAAATACATTTTTTTTATTTATATAAAACTAAAAAAGTTGTCAGACTAAATAAATTCACATTTTTATTCATGTGAATATAGAAAGGTTAGTGAGTGATGAATACATTAAATACACATTACATTGCTCACAGAAAAGGAAACAAAACTCAGAAGTTTAATGCCGTATTTCAAGTTGAGTCTTTTGCTTTACTTGCTTGTTTATGAGCTTTTCCCCAAATCCCCTCTCCTCTGCACGGCTCCCAGTGCAATTAATTAAAAGAATGCAAATTCCAGCAAACCAAAAACCCACCAGTAACCTAAAAAGGGAGTAGAATGAATTAATCTATTCCTCTGAATTTGTTTTAAACTTTTTTCTTCACATTTTAAAGGTTGGTGACATGTGGACAAGTGCTGAATAGTTCATACCTGTGACATATAAAGCAATTGTTTGTAGGAAAGCCTGAAACAAATGACAGGTCAATGAAAGTTAAATTCAAAGTTCTAAACAGACTTTTTTTACTCCTGAGAGGAGAAATATCTCTTTAATCTCCCCTTTTATATAGTGGACAACTAATTAGAGGGTAATAATTAAGTAGAGCTGCAAAACAAGCAGTTTATAAATCCTAATACTCTGTGTTCCTTTTCTAATATTCCCTCACTCCATGCAGTTATTAGGAGTTCTGATTAATTCAACATGAACATGGAGCAGGATTTGAGTATATCTTGTGCACATAGCTATTTGGCAGATAGCAAAATAAATGTAAAAAAAAAATCACCAAAAAAGAAATGGAACACCTGACATCATAAACCACGGGTTATCTTGGACCCACGATAAGATTGAAAAATAATCGTCTGTTCCACATTACTTATTTTTATACGATACAAGAAAAATTAATTTCTGGTTAATTTTGATCAGCTGTTTGTTTTCTTATTTCCTAAAATTCTGGATTAGAATTGGTAGGGTGGTGACAATGCCTGGAAATCCCAGGCAGGACAATCCTGTTTAACATGCACGGCATGTGCTCCTGGCAGGGTCGTTGGTTCTGTAAGCACCATCTTAATTACTGTCTTTATGCTGATGACATCCAAATATAATAGGTGTATCAAACAGCTCCTGATGACTTAGATAAATCTGCCTCTCCTCTGGAAAGATACTTACGAGACATTAAGTGTGGAGTGTCTGCTAACATTTGGTGCTTAAACCAGAATTGATTTTATTTGGCCCGCTGCCTGCTAAATAGCAGCGCCTCATTTATGGTGCCACTGGTTGGAAATAGAAAATTGCCTCTTCACTGAATAATTTTGGTGTTACATTTGACCCTGGAATTTGTTCTGAGGCCACGCTGTTAAGTCTTCATATTTACACATCAGGAATTTAGCAAGGTTAAGGACATTGCTGGTTCAGCAGGATCCACGGCTCTTGATTTATGGCCCACCACAGCGAGGTTGGAATGCCGTAACTCATTGTTTGCAGGTTTCCCTGGGCTGCTTGTTGTACACACTTGAGCCGTACAGCGTCCAACACCTCCAGCACTTGCTAGAAATTGTCCTCAGTAGAGTGCCTGAGGAGTCTGTGACTGGCTATCAAAAGGATTCCCAAGTGTTGGTCCACATTTAGGAATTCTTCCACTCAGAAATCAGCAGATGTAGTTCCCAACATCTAAATATCTAAGGCAGATTCTTTACAGATCCTTGGATAATTTTTCTGGTAAATGAATTTGTATAAATTTTCCATTTTTCCTGTGAATTCTCCAGAACTCTCTATTCTTTTCTAGAATATGATTTTACTTAGTTTGAGGAGCTGCTTACTTAACAGTAGTTTATTTAATTCCTTCCAAAGTCTTTCACTTCTGCTAATAGGAACTGCTAAACCACTTGAACCATTACTGGGAAAAGCATTTATTTTATCCGATTTGATCTCAGTATTTGACCTGAGCCTTCTTTAGTTTTGTGAGCCCCCATGATTTTAGGAAATAAGCAATGCAGTTGAAGAACAACCAGCTGACATTTGTCCTTGAAATTCAGGAGAGATGAAGATGGATGGTGATCCTCAGTGTCTTTATTGATCCCATAATGACAATGCAAATAAAATTATATGGTCTTAAACTTACTGACAGGCAAACTTTGGGAGGTAAGAAGTCAGTGTTACTTCAGTAACAGCATAATTAAATACAAATAGATGCTCAATACGAGACCAAAACCACACATATCCGTTTTTAAAAGTTTGCTTACAGCTCTTTCAGCAGTGCTCAATATTCTGTTGGCTTTCTCAGTGTCATGTGCCTCTCTCAAACCACAGCCTTTTAGGCTCAGGTCTGTCAGACTTTTGGTGTTTGCTCCACATGGATTTATCAATGCCTTCTTTAGCTCTTTCCTTTCCAGTTGTCATTCTGGAGTGTCCCAGGTTGCCTCAATCAGTTTTCCATAGAAAATTAAAAGCTTTCCTGAGGGCAGTCCCTTCTACACCGTAGACATTTTGGTCCCAAGATGGATGTTTCTGGTACATACATAAATATAGACATATAAAGAAATAGGTTTGTGTGTATGTATATATAAAAATTGCTTAGTCTGAATTTCCCTACCCAAAGCAGCTTTAAAAAATGAACCCTACTGACCTATAGATTTTATTGCTGTTTGGGATGATTTCCAGACTGGTAAACTGCCCCAACCTCTGACTCTGATGTGCTCTAACCCCTTTAAGGACACTGTCTGCTGTTGCATTATTGATTACCACGTGTGGAAAGGCCTCCAACAGATTCCCGAGCCTGCAAAGTGGGTCAGTCATGCAACCAAGTGGAAGAACACAACCTTTGGATACTCTGGAGATGTTGTGTTGGGATGATTACTCTGAAAGTGCTTCCAATTACAAAGATTGCTTCCCCCAAAGGAAAAGAGGCTTTGATGTTGGTGAGTTATCTCAGAACAGTTGGAGATACAATAAAATCCTATCAGGAGCCAGCATCACCTCGTGGCATTGACACATCAGGTCTCAAGACAACATTTACCAGGAACCAGATAAGCCCGAGGCTTCTTCTTCCTTAATTAAACTTAATTAGGTTGTCTTTCTGAAGTTTTTTCACTCGGGAATGATTGGAGCCATTGGATTAGTGAGTGGAATTTTCACTGAGAGGTTTTTGGAAGAACTGCACTTATAGCAAGTGGGTAAAGCTCTTTCCAGATCCACAAGTTCCCACAAAGACTTTATGTCGACAGGGGGGGGTTTGGGGATGTCTTGCACTTCCACATTTCTTTGTGACCATGGACAAAGCACAACAAATTGTCTCACTGAAAATGCAGCTCTCAGAATTTTTTACCATCCTGGCGTGTCTGTGGTTGACTGTTCTGATAATTAAACTTTCACAGTTGAAGAGATAATTTCTGATACTCGAGCCACATTCATGCATATTCAAAAAGGGGCTTGTTTTTGCACACCTCCTGATTGCCATCTCTCAATAAACATCAGATTGTTTCCATTATCAGCTCACAATACCTTTCCTTGATGGCAAAAGCATTTTATTTGCCTAAATGGAAATGAGAATGCAATTATGGATATTTATAACCATGCATAATACAAAGTTTATCCAGCAATCATGGGAATATAGTGATGAATTTTGTGTTCTGTCAGTTCATATTATGGCTTGCTAAAACTGGTAGTCTCCTACATATGTACATTTGTCTAGTAAAATGATAATTCAATCATTGAACATTTTAAGAAACAATTGTTGCGATTATTGAAAGATAAAAGATTTGCACAATAGCCATCAGTACTGATTGCATTGCATTTTTATGATTAAATAATTCTTAAGTAACTTTTTAATTGTTTATTGGTTTTGTCTTTCTAACTTTACTCATTTAAACTAAGTGCAACATTAGAAAAATACTTTCTGTAGGTTTTATCTGATTATCTGAATAATTCTATTTTGTAACACAATGTGGGTGCCAGGTTTGGTTATTTGTAGCTTTTAGGATAGGGATCTAAGTGCCCAGAACCAAGATAATACGCACAGTGGAAACAGGAAAATTGTATACATTTGAGAAAACACTTTTCTCAGTGTTTCACAATTAACTGCAGGGTTATTAATGACAAAACCTTTCTTTTTCAAAGATAAACTGCATGATATAATGATAAATAATTAGTATTGTATTTTTTTGGTAATGTGTTTAAGAAAAGAAATGGGAAAAAAAAAATTGGTCATTTTCCAGTATGAAAATTATGAGTTTATTTTCTATCCTCCAGAATACATTTGGAATTACTCTGATATTTTTTAATCAAAGTTTTTTGGCACAGATCTAGACTGAATAAAGCATTAAAAGAAGGAGTTGATCACAGATAACTCCTAGGATTTTGTTTCCAATTTTTCCTTTTGACTCAGTGATATCTTTCTATTGTTTTTTCTTCCTCTCACTTTAACCCTGAAAGATTCAACAACTTCCCCCTTTGATGACTAAATACAAATTCTGTGCAGTCTTTTATTTGCAACTATATAGAAAGATATTTTCCCCCTTCTTTTTCTGTCTATTTTGAGCACCTTGCTTAGTCAGAAGTGCAAATAAAATTATGTGTCAGAGAAGATCTGGGTGAGAAAATGGTCTCACCAACTAATAGTAAACATGTCAAACAAAAAGGAAAATCTGCTCAAGGTACCAACTGTTTCTAGAAGGTACTTTTGTCCATGAAATATTATAGGTTAAATAATTAAAGGGAGAATGGTCTATGGTTTATTATCTTGTAGCAAAAATCAGTATCTGGGAACTATCATATGAATAATTCTTTTGATTGTAGGGAGACAAAACAACTTTGCTTTCTCATTTCCCTCAGGGGGAGGTGCTCATTGTCAGCACCTCTGCAGGAAAGGTCATAACCTCACTGAATTTGTCTAATAGCAGTTAATAACCTCTGACTATATAGCAATTAATTACCTTCAACTTTAAAGCTTTGCTCTATTTTCAAGCACTGGGGTTACATTTTATTCAAACTCAGACGTTTTCTCAATACACTTAAGGCAGTTGTCTGTGTCCACAGCTACCACCTATTCCCAAATTCAGATTAATATCTGTTATGGCGTTATAATACATGGTCTCTTCAAGCAGGGCAAGTCTAACTGCAGCTTCAATACTTAAAAATAAAACCAAAATATCTACAGCTATGGTTATTGCTCATTCCCACAACTCTTCTCTCCTCCCTGCCTCCTTTAGCATTCAACTCTCCCTTCTGCTTGGACCCTCTTCATTTCAGTTTATACATTTGAATGATGAAATACCAGAAGCAACTTCACACACTGTTTCCTTGCATTTGTTCTCATTATTGTTTTTATTAGAAAACACCCGTGTAGTTTCCAAGTAGGGAGGGCAGTGGCACAGAAGTAGTCAAACCCTTTCTTCTCAGTGGCTCCTAGTGTCACAACAAGAGGCAAGCTGAAACACAGAAAATTACACTTAAATGTGAGGAAAATTTCAGGTTGGGTTGTTTTTTTTCTTTTACTTTGTGAGAGAGTTTGAATATGGAAGCAGGTTATGTGGAATCATTGGGTGAGTTGGTCCAGATGGTGTCCAGAAGTTCTTTCAAACTCAGGTCTTCTAAGGTTCTGGAACACAGATGATGCTTTCCAGTATTAAGTGAACTCACAGTGTAAAAGGCTTCAAAATGCCTATGAAATTTTCTGTATAAAACAGCGTATGGAATGTATGAAAGTATGCTAGGATATTAAAATAAACCCCAAACAAGCAAACCAAAGGTTCCAAGATTCTTTTAGCTTGCCCTTTGCTAGGAAGTCCTTTACACTGTTCCCTTCTGATATAAAGCCAATCCAATTATTGCAAGTCCCCACCACAGCTTACACCCCTAAAAAGTACTTTTAGAGTTAGTATTTCAATTTGGCAGCTACCAAATGTCATGGGGTTTTAATTTAAACATAGAGAATCATAAAGACTGCACCAAGGTCTTGGTGAGTGTAATTTTCCACAGTTATATGTCCTCATGGAAAATTCCTTGCCCATGGCAGAGGGTGCAACAAGCTGGTACTTCAGGTCTCTTCCAACCCAAACCCCACTCTGTGATTCTCTGATTCTTACAGAGTTAAGGGTAATCTGTTCTTTCAGGGAGTTTATTCTTTTCCAGAACCAGTGTTCACTTCCTGCACTGTCATTCAACTTCCGTCTCCTGATATAACCCAGCCTTTCAGAGATCTCTGACTGAACTCATCCTGTTGAAGTTCAAAACATTTTATTGTCATGGACTGCTGGATCGCATTGATGTGCATCAGGAAATGTTTATAAGAACTATAACAGCCCTTCAAGTTCTTACTGTGTCAAGAGTGACTAAAATTAAGCATTGTTCAGTGGCAGATGAGATATACATATATATTATACTTTCATACATACGTATATATGTTGACATTATTTATTCAAGATGGATACGCTCTTAGCTCAAGCCTTTCATTTCAATTTCACTTGGATTTTGGCAGGATACCAGGGTTATCTGAATTCAACAGAAGACTTACATTGACTATGATGGATAATCCTTAGAAATGCAAAGGATTCATAGATTCATCCCAAATAGCCCAATAATCCATATCCTGAGTGCTTTAATGGCATTTAGCAGTGTTATTCTTTTTGGTTTCTTTTTACATCTTCCAGAATGCAAGAGCTTGGTAGCAAACAAAAGGACTTTGTACACATTTTCCTCAAGTTCACAGGTAGGCAACGTAATAACTGATTCAGAGCTTGAATTGGCACTACAAGGTTCTCTTCAAATCTGGTGTGTAAACTGGAATTGGTTTCCAACACATCTGGGAAATGATGATGATGATGACAATGATTTCAAAAGATCATCTTCAAAAATTACAAACCAAAGAGATTGGTTCCCTTTAGACCAGTGCAGTATAACAGGAAATGCCAGGTACTCATCTGGTTGAGTTCCAAGCTTCCATTATTTGAGTAATATTAGACCTGATAATTTTTTCCCATTTTCTTTGCATTTGTAATTTTTCACTTTCCACCTGATTTCTGTTCATCTTTTGGTTCACAAGGTGGATAACCCAGGAATTTTCATTGTATATCTATCTCAGAAAGACACAGAAATGAGTTTTTTCTGTATTTTCTTTAATCTTAATTTTTAGACCAGACTGTATCAATGCACTCAATGCATCTGTACAGTTCTAGGGAAATAGGGGATAAAGAATGGTGAACATGAGTTTTGAATGGAGATCTGGACTTTTTTTATATTGGAATCAGGGGAATGATGAGTGGTTTTGTGACAGCTCCTAAGAAGAACAACTTATCTCACTGTATATTGCTCTGTAATTTGCTTGCAACAGAATCTGCAGATTTGCCTTTCTGGATTCAGACATATACAAATTAGGTGGTGTAAAAGACATAGGAAACAAAATGGAAAAATGATAAATCTACTGATAAACAGATGCTGTGTTGGGTGGCTTTTACCCTGTCTTTTAAAATCAGCTTGCAGTTAGACTTAGTAAACAGCATATGCTTGTTGATATAATAATAGAAATAGTCCAGATTTCTAGTATTTCTCTGCGGTATAGTTATTGATGAACTTGCAAAAAGCTGGAGGGTCTTCAGCTCTAAAGATTTGATGCAATGTTATTTTTGTGTACATACATATATATAATAAGAAAGCTGGAAAAAAAATAGAATTTTACTACTTTACGAAAAAAGGAAAAGGAAAAGGAAAAGGAAAAGGAAAAGGAAAAGGAAAAGGAAAAGGAAAAGGAAAAGTGAATGCTGGTCCTTAATATCGTAAATGTGTCAAGATCCCACTTTTATTAAAAGCTCAGCCAAGGGGAAACCTCTATCAGTCATGTATATTACTATGATGCCTTAGAGGAATCTGGAGGGGTAGAAAGCAAATGTCACACTTTTGCAAAAGGGTGGGAGAGAAACTATCTGTCTGTCAACCTTAAATCAGTTAGTTCGATGCTGATCACAGGGAAAAGGAATGAAATAATGGAATGCACTGTATAAAAAAAATTAATGAGTAGTTTCTTCATGAATGTCAATCTTGTGGTTTTGTGTAACATTTCTTACCCCGGGTAACACATAATCATACTTAAGGTGTGTTAGTGTGAGTACCCCTCAGCTTTATGCTTTGGATTGTAAAATTAGTTTGTTTAATTTGCTTAAATATAAGAATTGTCCTGCTGCCCACAGGAATGTGCAAAGTTAGGAGGTGCAGCTTCAAACCCTGTGGGAAGTGTTGCTGGGGTTGTCCTCAGGGTGGGGAGAGTGGGACCCTTTCCTGCTGGCATTTCATCAAAGGCCACCTGGGTCAGTGCTAAGCAGAAGCTGCAGGGAGTGGATGGACACACAACTCACCAGGAAGTGGTTTGAGAAGTGCCAGTGCTGAGGTCAAAGCCATAAAGTAACTCTGTAGAAATTGCCACGTGAATGAGAAAAACCCCAGAGCGCTGAGTGATGGGATCACATATCACAGGATCATGGAATCATTAATGTTAGAAAAAACCTTCCAGATCATCTAGTCCAACCGCCGACCACATACATCTCTGCCCACTAAACCATAACACAAAGTGCCATGTCTACAGGTTTTTTGGGTACCTCCGGGGTGGGCACTCCAACACCTCCCTAGGCAGCCCCTGCCAAGGCCTGACCATCCTTTCCATGCAGAAATTCCTCCTGGTGTCCAACCTGAGCCTCTCCTGGCCCAGCCTGAGGCTGTTCCCTCTCCTCCTGTCCTTGTTCCCTGAGACAGCACATTTCGTGGTGCCAGTCCCTCAAGATTTCCATGAAGACCCAGAAAGAGTGTGCAGACATTGTCTGGATTTTATGATTTTGGGTTTTTGTGGAAGTCAGAATGTTCATCTGGCATGAGAACAGAGTTCAGTCAAAGAATCAGAGATTCACAGAATCATCAGTGCTGGAAAAGCCCCCTAAAGTTATCCAGTCCAAACATCGATCCAGTGCCACCAACACTTTCACTGATAAACCAGTGCCACAGCCACAGGTTTTATGAACACTTCCAAGGACAGGTCCTCCACCAGTGCCCAGGGCAGTGTGTTCCAGTTCCTGAACCTTCTTTCTGTGAAGAAATTTTCCCAGTATCCAACCTGAGCCTCCCCTGGCCCAGCCTGAGGCCGTTCCCTCTCCTTCTGTCCCTGTTCCCTGGGAGCAGAGCCTGACCCCCTGGCTGTCCCCTCCTGTCAGGGAGTTGTGCAGAGCCACAGGGTCCCCCCCAAGCCTCCTTTTCTCCAGGCTGAGCCCCTTTCCCAGCTCCCTCAGCCTCCCCTGGTGCCCCAGCCCCTTCCCCAGCTCTGTTCCCTTCCCTGGAATCTCTCCAGCCCCTCAGTGCAGAATTCCTGAAGACTGGGCCATAATTGTTCAGAAACCAAAGCTTTGTCATCAGGTTTGATATCACCTGTCACTTGTTTACAGGTGACTATGCAGGAACCACTTCATGTTCTATAAATATGAACCACAAAATCGAAATACACAAACCATATCTGGACTCCAGATTTGAAATTTGGAAGAAAATGACGGAAAAATTTGTTGGAGGAATATTGAACAAGCTCTGTCAAGTGTCTGCCAAAGATTAACTACCACAAGAAGGAAATAAGGAACCAATCTATGGAAGTGAAAGTCTTCTGTCTCTGCAGGCTAACAAACCACTTTCCTTAATAAAAGAAATAAATATTTTCTGCGGGCTTTACTTAGTCTCACTCTTGAGTGAGTGTCACAAATGACATTAAATTTGATGACTCTAATGTTAAAAGCTCAACAAAATCTGAAATACCATTTCCACGGGAAATGTCAGGTACAGATGTGATCCTCATCCACTATCAGGGAAAAAACCTTCATCACAAGAGCTTAGAGGCTCTTACTTTATTGAGCAATCAATTTTATTTTTTTACTTATAGGTGAAAACCTCACAACAATTAAAACAAGTCTATCAATTTAGAGAATAAACTTTCTTTTCAAATTAATGAAACAATTGAGTTCTTTTTCTCTTTTATAAAACCAAACTGTCAAAACATCTATTTTTCCCAGATATATGTGATGCTTTTACAATGTGGATTTTCAGCTGTTTTTTAACCTTTTCCAGATATCAGTAACAACATTTTTGCTTTAGGCTTGACTATGTGCTTAAATATTATGTAATTATTAACAAAGTGAGATAGGTTAATATATTAAAAATTCTGAGTATTTATAAGAATTTTGGATGGAAATTCTTATTATATAAAATTCAAATTTTCCATATTTTTCATTAAAATGAAAAATGTAGAGTCACTGTAGATAAATGTAGCGGCTTGCAGAATTTAAATTCGCCTATGTATGTACTGAATTAGGGTGTCTGGGTTGTTATTTGGTTTTTGTTGTTTTGGTTTGGTATTTTTCAGAAAATGGCATTTAAATATGTTATTTCCAATTTTCTATCCATGACAACTTGGGATCATTTGAGAAATATTTGTTGTTTCCTATGTTATTCTCCTTAGCAAAGATGAAAATTAGTATTATTTTTTCTCATGGCCAGAAAGTTTTGCATGTCTCAACAACAACAACAACAACAACAACAACAACAAAAGAATGTGTTTTTTCTCATCTTTGTGCCACTTTTAGTTTAGCCAGTCATGATGTGATATGATGGAAGATTCAAGCTTCAAATTTATAATTGATAAACCTGTTTCTGGGAAAAAAAATTCCACAAAATTTCCACCATATGCTTTTGTTTTTCCTGTAGAAAACACAGCATTTTGATGTTATTAAAATTAATTAGTCCTAAACTGGTTTACCCAAGTGCAAAGCAGTTTTTGGTGGTGTATTTTACATGTAGCTGAATATTCTGATATAGAATTATGGTATTTAAGTTCTAAGAACCCATGACTTACAGAAACACTGGATCCTTCTGGCACATTTTATTTCAATGAGTATCTCAGTTTTGTAATTGAACATGAAACAGAGATGAAAACAAAGTGAAAGCATTAGAAACTCACAAAAACCTCTCTGTTTTAATCTAATTTTTATATTAATGTAAACTGTGACTCTTGCTAGATACCAAGAAGTGTCCAAGGCCAGGTTGGAAAAATCTTGGAGCAACCTGGGCTAGTGGAAGGTGTCCCTGCCCATGGCAGCGGGTGGCACTGGATGGGCTTTAAGGTTCTTTCCAACCCAAACCATTCTGGGATTCTGGGACTCCATGACTTAGCTTAGAATTATCCTTTTAAAAGTCTCTTTGGGCAGTTCCTTTTTCTTTCTTTCTGTGGTCTCTATTTTCTTTTCTTCTATTTAACTGGATACTGAAAAACACTTTGTTGGTATTTTTCAATGGAGATGCAGTATATACAGCAATTATGGGCTAATAATAATTTGGCTTAGGTTGTTGCCTTGTTTATCTTTTGCTGCCTTTTTTTCTGTAACACAATTCAGTTTACAGGTTAAATTACTTTGAGACAATCTCCTTAGCACCTGATTGGTGCTGGAGGTGCTCAGCACTCACCTCAGTGGGCTGCAGGTCCCCTTTGCCTGAATTCAGGAGGATTTTCCCTTTTCCTTTGGAACACCCTGACCTCATGCCCTGGTGCAGCTGCCTGGATATCCTCATGGCAGAATATATTTAGTTGGATTATCTTTAATAAAGCAAATATTTCCTATCAGGATAATATTAGTTGATGCACAGTTTTACACTTCTCAGAATTCACTAGACTGCAGTCTAGACAGGTGTGCTTATTTTTGAATTCCTGGTTCCTTTTTGCAGTGATTCATCCTTTAACAGTATTGAAAATGATTTATTGTGAGAATTATTTTTAAAGCCTTTTATAGACCTGATTCTTTTATAGTTTTATGTTGACTGACGTATGATAAGATTGTAAAGAAGAAGTGCCTCACAGGGGAGGATGTGGTTAAGGAAATGCAATCCCTGTGATTAACACATGAGCACAGAACCAGCTTGGCTTTGAGAATGCAGCATGAATTTGAAATAAAAGGAAATATATTGGTATTTGTGAATGACCAGACTCTTATGGTGTCACTGTAAATATGAGGAGGCTGTGTCTGCCCAAGCCTTTGGAGTGGGAGTGTTAAAGCCAAATTCAGTTGGTGTGTGGGGTATCAAACGTCCCAGGGCACTTACAGCTGAGCCAGACCCTGCATTGTCCTGAGAGGGAAAGGGCACAGGGAACACAGAAACAAACAAACAAATAAAGTCAAAGGCTTTTTTAAGAGGACAAAGCCAAATAATAATAAAAAAAGATTGACTCTAGACACAGCAAGAAGAGGGCAAAGGGGTTGTGAAGCCTCTGCGTGTCTGTACATGCTAAGATGATTTTCAGCCCTCTCGGGCTGGTGCACTTAATTCTTTTTCTATTTGTTATTCTATTGGCAGCCAAGCTCCTACACCATGCATTTCTCAGCACTGAATTGCATTTGCTTCATGTCAAAAAAACATCTATAAGGGCTTGCTGCTTCTTTTTTTGTTGTCGTTTGCCACAGCTCTGAGCATTGGAGCATTGACTATGCAGAGGCTATGGGAACAAGTTTGGGGATATTTCAAAGCTTTATCAAAGGGAGGAATATTGCTTTTGGACTTACTAAGGAGGGATTTATGTGGGGAATTCCTGGGAAGTTGGCTTGCTGGATCTTTTTTGCCTTCCTGGAAAATTTTGTCCTATTCCAATGTTTTCTTCAGAAAAGGAGGGACTACCTACAAAGTGGGTATCCTTAACTTTCTAAAAGCTCCTTTTGCCTCAGAGGATTCTATCTGTGCAGAGTATCACTTCCTGTTGTTACCATTTACTGAGATTTAGTAAAAGATGCTTTTAGTTCTGAATTTGAAAAAAAAACCCAGGGATTTGTATGACTCCAAATACTGTCAGGCCACCAGACATCATCTTCTGTGGACGTTTGGTAACAGGTCTGAGAACGTGATGGTCCATTATAGAGAAGAATCAAGACAGTGAATAAAATCCTGCCCTCACTGATACCAAAAAGAGTTTGGTTTCTGTCTTCACCAAGCCCCAGTTTTATCCTTGTATTTTTCCCATAGGAAAAAGGAGTGCATTTTTTCATTACTGAATGGAAAGAGGTCTGGAGTGTGGAGCTAAGCTCATGTTTCAGTCCAGGCTTAGCAATGATCAAAACTCTTAGAAAATAAAATAGCAATAAAAGGCCATTACTCAGAGCCACTAAAACTACCCCAATATTCAGGAATCAACAGTGAATTAACATCCATAAAACTACTCCCATCAGCCTACTGCCTGTAATGAAGCTAATTCCAGCATCTCCAGGTGCCAGTGTAGAGTCAATGTCCAAAAGCTTGAGACTGCCTTTAATACCAGTTAACTTGACCCTGGATATTCCTTCTATCTTCAGGTGAAACTCAATGTTCAGAAAGTTCAGAGAATCAAGGAAACTCCTGTTTTCTCTTTAAGAACCGTGAGAAACACGTCAGTGTCTGTCTCGCACATTATGCACTGCAAATTCCAGCTGCCCACTTAGCAAGCTCACAGTGATTAGTTCAGAAGTTGATTCTCCTTGTGCAAAAAACAGGTAAAATCAATCAATGATGTAATTGGGATGCTGGAGTTGATGCAGCCATCAAATGGAAATACCACACTCCTCAAAGGATTGCATCAGAGTAGAGGAAAAAAAAAGTTTTAGAATTAAATGGAGTCTTTTAATCTACACAAAACAGCCTCAGCTTTTCAGGTGCTCTGAGAATATCTAAGCAGACAGTTTAATAAATTAGACTTAACAAATCTTTTTTTATGAAAATGAGTTGGAGACATTCTATCAAAAGGTTTCCAGATAGCTTTTTTTCCCCTCAGTATTTCCTATACTTTGCGGTTGTCTTTCAGAATTCGGATTTTTTTTCCCTATCTGAATGTACAGAGAAAAGAAATATTGATTTTAATAACTATATTACTTGAAAGCATGCCCACATTCAATTTACTCAAATCAGATTCCCTACCTACTCTGAGCAGACAGCAACAACATGATTCTGTTCTAAAGAGCAACAGAAACACCGAATGAAACCTAGATTTAGTTTTAACTGAAATTATTGCAAATATTTGGTATCACATTCAGCAGATGAATTTATATAAGTACATACATCCACAGAATGTGTGTAGGAATCAGAACACCTAAAAGCGGTTTGGGTTGGAAGGAATAATCTCATTCCAAAACCAGGAGCTGCCCATGGGCAGGGACAGCTCCCACTATCCCAGGCTGCTCCAAGCCCAGTCCAACCTGGCCTTGCACACTTCCAGGACACTTTGCCTTCTTTTGGGTCAAAAGAGTTGCCCCAGTCTTGTCAGTACGGGCCCAGAGCTGGGTATGGATATGCAGAACATATAAAATTACATGGAAACAAATGAGAGCCAAAGAAAGAGTTGTGGTCTGTATAAATATCTATGTATTTTATATGAAATAAAAATAGAACATATTTTCTTTGTGATTTTGGCAGTTAAGGAAAACCTTCTGTACTCTCCTCTGGGTGAAAATGTGTTAAGTAAAATGCAAAGTTTTAAAAGGCACGCAACTAAAATGTAGGAAATAAACACCTGTCTGCCCTGTACCAGCATTTCTAATGTTCCTTAGGTTGAAAGAGGTTTTAAAGTGTCTTTTTTCTCACTAGGTTATTAATTCATGAGATATAAGCCTTTCTCAGACTGCTTGAGTAGTGTTTCCTTCATTTCTGAGGATCATACGTCTTAGAAAAATCTATGCAATACTTGCATGAACAATATTTGAATTAGTAACTGTGTTTGTACAGTGTGGGCTTCCTAAAATCCACACCTTCAAAGGTGATTATGTACCTAATGTCCACAAAAATCCCAGTGAAATCAGTCATGATCTCTCACAGTAGATACTTCAAACATATGAGACTGCAAAAAAGGGTCTACTGCACTCATGAATTAATCTCCACATAATTATTTAGGTTTAAACTGTATGAAATGGAGGGTTTCTTTATTTTCCCCTAAAATAAAGCAAATATGTGTAAGAGGGTGGTGATTCACACTACAAGTGGCATTTCTAGAAGCTCCCATCATTAGTACTAAAAATGCTTTAACCATCTGTCTCCTTCTCTCTTCACTCATTTGTTTTGCTGTCTGCAGTCACGTTATTTGCTTTTTGAGGATTATTTGTGTTTTTGAAGAAAGAGCAAAGTTGGCATAAGGAATGCAGAGATCCTTGTTCTGCAAACACTCTCCACCTTCTGCCTCCTGTCCCCTGGTGAGCTGCTTTTGCATGGAATCACATGCTCTGGTGATGCAGACCATGAGTACTGACACAGGCTAAATATAACTCAAACACCAGATTGCATCTCCTGTCAAAAAGTTCAATAACTAGTAAGTGAAAACTCTTCATTTTCATTTTGCCCAATTTCAGCTTAATGTTAAAAGAAAAAAACAAAAAGATCCAGGCAAAACCCTCAAAACAAATCCTACAAAATAAAACCCCAAAATCAGCAACAAAAAAAAATCACTGATGATTTTTATGCTTTTTCCATTTCTTTGTTTGTCCTGCTTTCATGGACACATTTCTTCAGAACTCCCTGGGGCATCTACCTCCAAGCAGGTCCTTTAATAACACTCACATAAAAACTGCTCAGAGTAAAAAAACATGTTGGAAACATATATAAACAATCCAAAGTTACTACTGTGTAAGTAAGAACTAGTTTACTTAAACAGAGGATTTGTCATGTGGGCATAAGCAGCTTCAGAAATTAAGTGAATCAAAACAGAAATGTATGGATTTGTGGGTTCAAGACAAAAATAAACATCCCATTGTTAGCAAGATATGTAAATATCAAAATTGGTTGCAAACATTAGCTTCATCAGAGTCTGTAAACTCAGGTATGCACAGCAACAAGATCACTGGGAGTTTAATAAATTCTCTTTACTTGGCCTCTCAAATGGCAGTGAAAAAGACCCACTATGGGACTTGTAATTCTGAAAATTAAAGATGTGTGCAGATGTAACACACAGAGAAACATGCACAGGAATGGTAAACTGGCAGGAAATAGGGTCACTTTTCACAATGGAACAGATTCCTTTGGGCATAAATATTTATTAACTAGAATATTCACAAATGTCTTTGATTGCCTGTTTGGTATCTTGCTAAAATTGTATCCCCATGAAACTCTGTTCAAACAGGGCTTCAGCCTTTCCTCACTCATCTGCCTACAACATGACAAGGTTCTTTCCCCCTCCCCAGCTGTCAGACTGTTGCCCACATCCAGGTTTTGCTTATTTCATCTGTCCACAGTGAGTCAGCGATGAGCTTGGTGTTTCAAACACAGTTGCATCCATGTTGGGGTGGAATTCAGCAAGCCATATGGTATTTTCTTCATTGGAAAATGAAGATGTTAACAGTGCAGAGATAAATCAAGAATATATATAAATAAATATTTTAAAATATTTATTTAAATAGATTATTTTATTTTGGTTTAAATTTCTCTCTTAGAATGGTGAATCAGAATGCTTGGTTTTAGAATAAACAGTTGTAAACAAACTGCAACCTGTATTAGTGTTCAAATGGGAAGACTTTATCAAGATGAAGACAAAACTCAGTATCAGTTTCAAACCTGCAAGCAACTTGCCAGAAACACAAGTAAAACAAACAAAATCCTCCCCCTCTAAGCCCTTGGTCTGACAGGAAACCTCCTGATCAGCCTTTAAACAGGGAAGCATGACCATGGCATAAAGGATCACGTTTTCCTCTGGAACAATTGGGAAAGCAATCCTTTTGGGAATCAGCAGAGCAGCCGTGGTGAATATGCAGTGATTGATGGGGATTTGTGCTTGGAGTGTGCTAATGAACAGCAATCCACCAGTGCAAACATGCAATTTCTCAGTCATTACCTCTACATTAACACTGGATCTCATATCTTGTCAACATCAAGTGCAAACTAACTCAGAGCTGGAGAAAAATCTCCTTTGGGTGTTCCTCAGCAGGAAAAATAGCCTAAATCTTAAAACAATGTAAAAGGGCACATGAGTTCACTGCCCAAGAGCTGTCCTGCTGAAGGCTCTGGTAGTGAAATCCTTTCTTGGTAGGACAACCTAACCTGTGTCTGCCTTCTATGTGGTGCCTGAATTTTATTTCTGTGCCTGGGCCTCTTTTAACCTCTGCAAATTCCAATTTTTTCACAGTCTCTGTAAAGCAACAGTGACAGAGATAAAAAATGCTGTCTAAATCCAGCAGACATTGAAACTCTGAAGACAGATATTTACCCTAAGACTTCTTATTCCTGGGAAATAATCCTAGCAGCAAGGGAAGTGAGTAACAGGTGGGATTACAAACACTGAAATTCATCTGCTGACAATAGATGTGCATAGTAAAAACTGTAAAGATTTTATGAACAGTGAAGATCTCACAGTCTATAGCACAGGATAAAAAAAATAGCATTAATATCCCCAAGAATCCTCAATACTTTCTTTCTTCCTGGTGCCATCATACAGCTACAGAATCTCAGAGTGGTTTGGGTTGGAAGGGACCTTAAAACTCATCTCATTCCACCCCCTGCCATGGGCAGGACACCTTCCACTATTCCAAGCCCCAATATCCAACCTGGCCTTGGACACTTCCAGGGATCCAGGGGCACCCACAATTTCTCTGGGCACCCTGTGCCAGGGCCTCAGCACCTTCCCATAGAAGAATTCCTTCCTAATATCCCATCTAACCCTACCCTTCTAAATTGGACAATTCACCATTCTTTCCTCTTGTAATTTCCCAGTTTAAACTGGAACTGTGTGAACAATTCAGCCACTTATGAAATTGTGTTCCAGCTGCTCATCTCTGGAGGTTTTTTTTCCTCGGTGTGAGGGTTGTGATCTTTACTAATTCAATAACAGTAATTTACTAATACAAGTGATTTTTATTGCAAGTCATTATCACAAATATGAACAAGGTTAGAAAGCTTGGGAATGAGTGACTGAAACACATTGTCTTCAAATAATTAAATTTTTGGTGTCAAAACACAAATTTGAGGAGATGAGTGGTGAGAGGAGCAGCACTACTATTATATATACCACAAGGAAAAGAACTATAAAAGGAAATAATTTATTTGGTTTTGTCTGATTTTATCTGGTTTTAAGATCCCAGCTAATCCCAGAAGAACTAAAATTTGGACTGTTATGGAATGATTATCATTCTGAAGAATAATTTCTGTTTAAAGTACTAATCTGTGAATGACACTACCACAGGGATATTTTAATTTTCAGAGAAATTTACCATTTTGGGTCTTTGCTTCACTTATTTCCTGATGTCCACCTGGATTCTTGATAAACACTTTTCAAAATCAACCCTCATTTGCTGGTGTCTGTCAGTAATAATTAAATCCCTTGGGAAGTGATATCTAGAATTATTTATATTTCCCAAAAAAATCAAGAAGAAAGGCTGTTGTGTTTTTCTTTTATGATTCTTTTTCTACTATTTTCCCTTTTTTTAGGCTAATTTTGTTGTGATGCAAAACCTGCCTTTTAGGCTGTAATTGTCATTAGTGAATGTCTGTAGTCTTCTGGATTTGCAAACCCAAAATGCAAATTGAAAGAGCATGATTAAGCGTATTCTTTCCAAACACACCATCATTAATTGCTGATCAGAGGTTTTACAAATGGAATTAAATGCACTATTTAGCTGTCTAAACTTGGAGAAAATATCTCTCAGCTTTGAATTATTTTGGGGGCAGTTAGTAAATACATTACTGCAACAATATTATGTGAAGAATCCATAATAAAGAGTTAAAATCATAATTATTGTTGTTGTGTGACAACAGTTTTGCAAATGGATCATTGCAGCCATGGAACAAAGTTCTGTATTTTAAGCAAAAAACATGTGGGAAAAAAAGGGGTTCATCTCTTCATAACTTGTGTTTTGCACCTAAAATTTCATTATTTAAAGACACAAAGGGTTTCAGTCACTCATTCCCAAGCTATCTAAACTTGCTCATACTTGTGATAATGACTTGCAATAAGAATCACTTGTAATAGTAGATTACTGTTATTCAATTAGTAAAGATCACAGCCCTGACACCAAGGAAACGGAGGATATTAATAGTGAAGCCAGGGGGGAGTAGGGTTACATGAGATATTGGTGAGGAATTGTTCCCTGTGAGGGTGGGGAGGCCCTGGCACAGGGTGCCCAGAGAAGCTGTGGCTGCCCCTGGATCCCTGGAACTGTCCAAGGCCAGGCTGGACAGGGCTTGGAGCAACCTGGGCTAGTGGAAGGTGTCCCTGCCCATGGCAGGGGGTGACACTGGATGGGCTTTAAGGTCCCTTTCATCACAAACCACTCTGGGATTGGTTGGAAAGAACTCCAGTTCCAGAGTCACACACACTCACCAATATCTTTCTTCTGTCCAGTTTAAATGTACCCTCTTTCATTTTTAACCAAGGGAAGACAAAATTCTCAGTGACAACCCTGCAGTCCCCCCTTAGTCACTTCTCCTGCCTACAGGGTTGAATGATTCCTCCTTATTGATGTAGAAAATTTCAGATATATAAAGTTTAAGCTCAGCACCTGGCATAGAAAGTGTGCCTCAATTGTGTTTTTTATCGGATAGCAGAATGATGTCTTTGTGAAATGTACAATTTTGGAAATTGGACAGCTTGCCATTATAATTTTCCACCCTCAGTACAACTGGTTTAAAATTGTTTTCCACCATATTTCTACTGATTGTCCTCACACAAAGAATTAGCAGTCATCCATCACAGCTTTCAAAAACAAAGACCAAGCCCTAATCCAAGAAAATATGCAATATTACATAATTTTTCTTTTTTTTTTGAAAGCAATCTGGGAGATGTAAGCACCACACACCAGTGAGAACTGTGCTATTCCAGATACCCATGCCTTTGTTTAATCTCAACCTTTCTGCTTACTCTGTGCAGTAGTCTAGGTGAGGAACACCCCTTAAGTCAAATTAAAAAGAAAAAATAACCAGCTGGCACTGGAGGGCATATTAAACAAATCATTAATTTGAGGGCCATCAATGTATGTGCCCATTTTTCACCAACACAGTGCATATGTGAGCAGGAAATCCAAATTACATCATCAGCAAAGCTTGAGCTTAATTTATTCATTACTTCTTCCCCAAAGGTTCTCAGTAATAAATGAGCAATTGCATATGTCTTCTTGTGTATATCAGTTGTATACAGCCATCAACTATAAATTAGCTACATCTCTGACCTGAATATTTAAATGTTAAATGGAAAATCAGGCATATTCTCTCACAACTTGCTCTTACACTGCCAACCTACACTTACTGATTGTAATTTTTTGGTTAACAGGTACACATTCCCACAAAAATCCTATTGAGGAAGAGGAAAAAAGTGGGAAGGAGGGTGAGGAGTGTGGGAAACATTTCTGTGAGTACCAAGATGAAAAAAGAAGGAAAGAAGGAGGGGCTCAGCTGAAGCTGAGCCTTGCTGAAGGGGTGTGGGGAAGGTGTTGTTTTAATTTTGTCCTCATCACTACCCAAACCTATTTTAATGCATAGTTAGATAAATAATTAATTAAATGAATTACATAGATTAATTAACATCACTAATGAATGTACAATTAAATAATTAAGGAATAGCTAATTTAATTGATTAGTTGGCCAAGTTGAACCTGTTTTGGCTATGATGGTAGTTGGTAAGTGATCTTTGTGTCTTGATCTTAACCAGGAGCTTTCACATCCCAGTTCTTCCTTTTTTTCTCCTCTTGTCCAGGATCCTGTGATCCAGGTGAGACCAGCTCCACAGCCCTGGAGAAACAGGACATTCACTCCCACTGGAAGCCTCTAAACTGCTCCAAAATGTTGTGGTCCTGAGGAATGCTGAGCCCAGTCTGCATTGTAACAGTTTTGGAGTGAACTGGAATTCAATGTGTAAAATGTTAAACACCTTTTAAAACCCACAACTGTGTTTTAATTGAGAAAATTTAAACAATAGGAATTTTTCTGTCCTGGAATATGAACCTAGAAGAGACCCTGAGGCTTCATCTGCTTCACCACGAGGTTCAGCCTCCCTTATGATGAGGGCCTGTCATTTGCTGCTCTGCAATCTGCCTTTGGCTTCCAGCTCTGGTAACTTCTGTCAATTATTTTTTATGGCAAAGTTATTTGTTTCAAAGTCTCTGTGGAAATATTTCCCCCTTTTTTGTTCTCATGCTGTGGTTTTTGTGCCGCCCATGATGCAGCATCTGCCAATCCCAATACTGTTGTTATGGCATGTTTCCATCAGAAGAATGAGTTGCCTGGAAATCACCCCCTATTTTCTCCTGCTTTCCTTTTTCATTAACTTGTTAAAAATTCCCTTTTTTTGCCCTTCCTGTAGAAGAAACTTCCATTATAAGAGTTGAGGTGTGCCATCATCTGGGTCATTGCTGATAAAGCCTTGTGCACGTAGGAAAGTTCCCTTTAGGAAGCAGCAGATGCTCAATCCTGGTCATGCCCATATCTCAGCAGAGCCCTGGAATTTTCCCAGGCAGCTTCTTGCACTGCCTCCCTGAATCTTCAGCTCATCAGAGCTTTTCCACACTTTTCTTCTACCTCATTATGTCCTGACCTGTTTGGTTTGTCCTGGCTCAGGACAGGAATAGAAAACCACTTTTTCATTTCCAGTTACAACAGTAATGGGCAGAAAGTAACTTTGCGTTTTAAGTGGAACATCACATTTGACACCTAAAAGAACCAACAAATATCTTCAAAACTTACCATGAAATGTGGCCTCTGGCGAACTGATAACCCACTTTCTGTCTTTCACTTGGATTTTAGTACCTCCAGCGTTAAAAGAACGAGAGATAAAGAATTTCTGAGTTTTGTAGTGGCATAAATAAGATTAAAACCTGACCATTGCCATGACGACAAAATGAGAACTATCAGAAAGATATTAATTAAAATATTTGAATAATATACAAGCTATTATTCTCTTTATATCCGAATTATATTAAATGTTACAAATAATATGACATCATAGATGGTCACCTGATAGATACTGTTATTTTTATAACAACATCATTTCGTGACATTGCCAGCACATTTTGATAACAAATTGACCTAATTAATTTAATTGATCTGACCAAACCCAGAGTTTTCATTTCAACAGAGCACTTTAACACTCCCTGGAGGTGTTCAGGAAATGACTGGGTGTGGCACTCGATGCTGTGGTTTAGTTGAGGCAGTGGTGATGGGCCAAAGGTTGGATTCGATGATCTTGGAGGCCTTTTCCAACCTCAATGATTCAATGATTCTATTGTATATAAAAAAATTCCTTTCTAGACAAAAAAAAAAAAAAAAAAGAAAAGACACCTAAAGTACGTGGCTTATTCTTGCTGAAGATGGTTAATGCCACACAATTGAATGTTCAGCAGTGCAGTGAGTTCAGCCTGTCTTGTTGATACTTTACTGAATTAAAGCCAAAGTGTGCTAGAAGACGCTTTGAAAGTCTTCATACAAAGCCACTTTTGCCATGGAGAATTCAGGGGAGAGGAAGGGCCACCATCCAACATGATTTCAAGGAGCTGCAGAACTGAAGGACAGTCAGCCTTTGCAGGGACTGGGATTTATAGGGTTAACTCTGTGGCTGCAGCTTTGGCTTCCAACGTTGTTGAGCAGTTCAGAGTGGATTTCCCAATGGCTGGTTAATACAGTCCAAAATCTGGGATAACTGTTCTAAACTTAATTTGATGAAATTAAATCCTGACCCTTCATTGTGGCTTCAGTATGGAAGTGATGGAGAACACAGGGACAAATTAAATTTTACCATTTGGGGCAAAATTAATAAAACTGAAATTCATATCCTTCCAGGGGCAGTTGTCTATTTTAGCCCTCTGCCAATCCAGACTCCTAAATCTTTCTCTAATTGAGGCAAAACCTTCATCTGGAGTTTTTATGGGGTAGGAAAAAGAGAATGAGACTTTCATATTTAGAAATTATATTACATAGAGAGTAAACTGACTTCGGATTCACACATTTTCTGATTTATAAAGCATATTATTCTCTGCATTATTGAATTTCACAGGAAAAGAAAACATTCTGAGTTAGTATAGTCATTCCCTCTCTGAGAATAACGTTGCTGAGTTCAATATTCACATCTTTCTTAAACTTCCAGAATAATAAACCAAAGGCTTTCCTCATTTCCCAATTCTTTGTTGTATTGTCTTTTTGGCTGGTATTTCTTTAATACAGTTTCAGGATTTCACATAGTGTGATATTCACAGGGAACATAAACTGATATTGCCCTGTGACTTGAACTGCAAAAATGTACCAAATAACTGCAAATCTCATTCCAGGTTTGCTAATATATTTTATTGACTCCCAGAAAATAGACTTATACTAGGAAATAAATTTCCTCATAGCCCAAAAGATAAAGTCTCCTATTTGATGTGATGCCATAGCACTTATACAGAGGAGGATAAAAAAAATCCATAAAACAAACTGGGATGGGCAGGAAAAGGGCACCCAGATTTTTAAGCCAAGTTCTGTGAGTTGTTTAATTTTTAACTTTCATGGACTGAGGTTGGAGAGGGAGATGACAGGCAATAGGTCTTGCTGGTTGAGGTCATTCAGAGCTCCTCAGTTCCTTCAGCACAGAAGAAAGAACATGAGGTTTGGCTCCAGAGAAGTGAGTCTGAGAATTAAAAATGCCTGGAAATCCTGCCTGAGTCAGAGAGAGAAGACAAACATCTGAGCTCTCTGATCTCTCTCCATCTTGCTACCAAGTAAAGGATGGGTTGTGCCTGATCATTTCTTCCTGACTAGAAAGGCCATTTTCTAGGATCATTTCCTGCACCCTAAGCCCTCTAACCCAAAGCTCTGCCTGCAGAAGAATGTCTGGACTTCTGAGGATTGTCATCTCAACAGGGAAGATCAATTCAATATTGAACATGGTGGCAACACAAATTAGGAACTGTGTGACAAAGAAATCACAGCTGTGAGATCAATGTTAGTTTGTTATTTATCTCCTCACCCCCAAGCAATTCCTGAGGAATATCTTAAATTTCAAAATCTTCATGGGTTTTTTGTCAATGATGAAACACAAATATGCTCGTGTGCTCTAGAGGTTTGATATAACTGCCTTTGAAGTCACTTATAAAACTTCATTATAGAGAATATTGATCAGCTGTTCATACACCCATATAGAGCAGACATGATTTGCACTCTGTAAAAGTGTGCAACTAAGCAGTGAGTTTCATTAATTAATGGTCCTTTACCATGGAGAATTATGTTCTTTTTTTTTTTTTTTTTTTTTTTTAATTTTTGAAAGAGAGGTGCAGGATTTATCTTCCCATTTAATTAGAATAAAATTTATTTGGTTCCCAGATTGCTATTCCTTGGTGATCTATATTGAACCTGTTGACCATCTTCATCCATTTGATCACAAAAATGTTTTCTCTGGAAATGCAGCTTATTTCCAAGTGTGATGGAATTGCCAGTTGAGAAAATAAAGCCTAAAATAATATGAAAGTTTAGTTCTCTTTTTCTGTTAAACCCAATGGTCTGATTAAAAATACAATGAATGGCCTGAAGAGAGAGGGGAAAATATTCAACTATTCAGCCTCTAACACATAAAGCAGTAAAACTCTCTGCTTTGCAGTCTGGATATTTTTTTCCTAACTGTGAGAACTGAATTTATATACTGGGGAAAAACAAGGATATAAACAGAAGATGAATTTATGAGCAAAGTTCATGTTTGTTCCTTTTATCAGAGCCATTGGTTTGGCTGAAATGTAAATGTACATGGTTGCCTGCACTTGACATTCATTGATATTGCCTTTTCTCACTTGGCTCATGACCATTTGCACCTCACTTTTCTGAAAGGATGGAGAGAATGATTTAAAAACTTCTCATGGGTTTTATTTTGTATGTTCTTTTAATTTGTATATTAGATTTATAATCATATTATAAACACATATATACCTACATGGTATATATTTATTATATGTTATTATATTATTAGTTATTATATTATTATATGTTATATATATATACCTACATGGGATGTACAATATACAAATGATTGAATTATTAATATATAATATGATATGATATGATATATAAAAAAATATATATATATGCATAAATATATAAACCAAGAATTCTCTCAAATCTGTTATTTACTAGGACTCCATAGGACATGACATCTCATCTTCAGCTTCATAACGCATTTTGCTTTGCCAAGAGCTTTCAACTTGTTTCCTGTCTAAGTACCAGAACCCTTTTTGGCAGTGGAAATTGGGATGAAACACTGAAGCAGTCGTGGCATATGATAATCTTCCAACTGTTCACAAATATATTTTCAAAGCAGCTTCTGCTGGACTAACAGCTCAGGGTGGAAAAGCTGTAGGGCACACACAGTCATACAGCAGCAACTAATGATGAGTAGGGATGGACAGACTCTGCTTGGGGTGGATAAAGGTGTAAACAATGTAGTCATCCACTTTTCCAAAGCCTCATTAACAGGAAAGGTGGCAGAAAACTGGAGGAAAAAATGAAATTGTAAGGTGAATGGCTATTTTTAGTCTCCTTAATCATTAGCTGCTCCAAAATTCAAATCCTTGCCTACACAAATACTCAAGGAATGCTCTCCATGGAAAGCCCAAGTCACATATATTAACTAGGTGGCTTGGGTCTTCTGCTCATGAATTTTTCTTCGCGGGACATTATAATTCATATTTGTACAAGTAAATTCTGCTCAAACAAGTTAATGTCATTATTTGTTGTAGTCACCCCTTTTTTTTTACATCCAGTTATTCAGTCAAAATGACAACAAACACATCTGACCAACGATGAACTAACTGCATGTGCAGTGGAACAAAATGTAAATTGGTTAAGTGAGGAGATCATGAGATTCCTGTGGGTGAACTTTTCTTGGATATATCATCTGAAAACAGTAAATGTTGCTTCTTTTTAAAACTTGGTTTCTGAAACCTGAAGTGGGCACTTGAAGGACGTGAAGTTTTAGTATTTTTGTAAAGCTATGTAATTTGGCTTGGGAAATACTAAGTATATTGATTATTTAATGGCATATGCTCTCTACTAATCATCTAAACAGAGATCTTTTCCATCCCAGATGGAAGTGGACGCATAAACCTATGCTCTCTACCATAAGATTTAAGTAGGCTTAAAACTTACACCAATTTGCAAGTTTCAGACCAAACTTTCCATGTATAGTTCCTATTAAAGGATTTCTCCTCATTGCAAAAGTACTTTGGACTATTAAAATTTTCCAGCAGGTAATATGTAATTGAGCTGCTACTCTTCTAGATAAATGTCTCCTGAATAAATACTATACCATGTTGAAATGTGCTTTATTTTTAAATTGAAAGAGTAGGTGTGAGTATTGTATTATTAACAAAGCATTACTTAAATTCTCCTCTCGTTCCTGGGGCTCCATTAGTAAGCAGCTGGCTGAAGCCACCAGAGACTTTTTACCTGTTTGGGAAGATTTTTGCACTTGTCAGGGTGTTCTGTGAAATGTCTGCCCTGTACAGTGTTTGCACTGTGCATTTTACATTTAAATGTCTCTACTAAAAGGTGTGATCACACTTGCAATTATATTCTCTGCCTTCCTGAGCACACCTGCCCTGCCAACCTTTTGAAATGTCAGGCTCTGAAACCAGTAATGCAGGACATTTAGGATGATTCCTTTGTTATGAGACTGTATGTATTTGTTATTGAAAATATTAGACTGGGGTTTTTTTTCCTAGTTTTATAATGTTAAAATCATTTATATCCCTATATCCACTAGCAATAGAAATATCTCTTCTCACAAAGGGAGCCCAAACTGTGGCTAATTCAGTAACACTAGAATTGATTTTTAAGATGTCATAAAATTGCAAGGAAACAACTGGTCTTACTCATATCCACCAAGATCTTTATCTTTTCTCCACCCTCAGTGATTTTGGTGATTCTGAAAGTGTGGGGTCTCTTGAATGCATCATATTTAAGGCCATGAGGAGGGGGCAGCTTTATACCTTGGAAATTTCTGAGATCAACTAAACAGATCACAAGTTCAGTTTCTTTATTGATTGCTATAACAGGGACAGGTGGGCTCTGCCTCTTTAAAGCAATGAATTTTGTTATTTTGATGTTTTACCTCTCAGCTAACTCCCTTTATACACCCAAAACCCTCCAGCAAACAGGTTGTGGAAGGGAAACTGGCAAAGAATTGCTTTAAAATATGTTATTTTCTGCCAGCATTTCTTAACTAAGTCCAGCACTTAGATGGACAGGTTTTCTTTATCCTTTTAAAGTGCTCATTAAATGGAAAGCACAATTATAGTTGATTATTTACAACCATTAGTGCCAGTTCATCTCAGTCTTCTCATGATCTCATTAGGCTCCAGATAATAATATATATAAAAGATATTTGTTCATTTAGAAGCCTGCTACCTTCATCAGTCTTTATTCAAAGAGTTTAATATGTTTGAAGGGAACTGTCAGCTGTGCCAACCATCACAGATTTTGTTATTTTCTTTTCCCCTCTTTCTAACAAAGTTTAAAAAAGAACACAGGGAACATTGAACAAGTTGGAAGATTGAAGCAAGCTTATTATATTTTGTGCATTTTATCTGGAGTTTTGTGCAAGTGTTATAGAGACAATAAAATTCAATACAAGCTTGATCACATTAGATACTGTCAGAGGAACAAAATCTGTCTGAATAAATGGAATTTCTGTAGTCCACCTGCACTCCAGCAGCACCTTGCTGAAAAACATGGATGGAATATTTGGTAGCAGAAAAGGTAACCAAAAGGTGCCCAATCATAGCCTAACCCCAGAAAAAATAGGGATCCCTTTGATGTTTGGGTGAAAATTTGTCATATTTGGCCATACTTCATCAGAACAATGCTCAATAATTTGCTTCAGAATAATGTTAATATTAATGCTAATAAGAACATTATGACTAATTATAAATTATATAATTATAAAAGAAATAGAGATATGGAGCACATAGAAATACCCATTTGGGGCATGGAGAAATGTCTGTGGAATTTGCTTTATCTGGATATAACACCAAAAAATATTTTTAAATTTTGAAAAGGGAAAATATTATATTGAGGAAGTGGCTGGAAAGGGAATCATCAGCAAGTGCCTTCAATGACCTCAAGAGGATAACAGGATGTCAAACACAGAAAAATACAATATTTTTGCTTCCATGAAGTTATTTATTACTGCAGAAATAGTTCTTTATGTTGCCATTGTTGTAGAATGAAAGTCATTAAGCCAACACAGCTACAGAGAAGGTGCAAAGTGAAAAGCTGCTGCTTGCAATTACCCATTCCATAAAAGCCCTGGCCCACATTCCTTGCCCTCACCAGTTTGAAGCAGCTGAAGCAGAAATAAGGGGAAAAACAGAATGGGAGATATGCTTTTTATACATTCTATGTGCTTTTGTAGTATTAATGTGTGTATATTTTTATTTACTTACTAGACACTTCTACATCCACATACAGACACACAGGCTCACAAACATGATATCTGTGCACAAGAAAACTTTCAATAAAAGCATCTTCTACCTCAGAACTGATATAAAACTTAATTTCTGAAAACATCTTCCTGATACATTGTGTAGCAGGGAAGAAATGTCCTTATTTTGCCTACACGCCATTTGGAGTTTGGGTGAATTTATCATAATACTGACAAAATTCATAAACACCTTACTTGCTTCTTCTAAGAAAAAAATAAACAAGTGTTTAGCTTACATTTACAGTAATCAGTAATAATTTCAATCACTTAAACTAACATAAAATTTTGGGGTTTGGTTCTAGCCTGCCAAATTTATGATAACTGACCCTGGATGACCAGTTGTGTCACCTCCAAAACAGAGATTACCCATCAGAAGTTGTGCCATATTCATTGCCTGGGACTAACCCAGATTACCAAAAACCATTTTAAATTCAATTTCTATTTAAGATGAAATTCATCAATGTCTTTGAAGGAAGATTTCTGTAGGTCTTGTTGGAATGCGACAGGGAAACATGTCTTTGTTAAAGGTTTATAACCATACAGAGAATCTTTAATACACAGAAGGATTATTTGGGAGGAAGACAAGAAGGCAGTAATCAGCTGTGATAACACCACTACCGTGTTTTACTTATTTATTCCTCCTTTGCACAAGTTATTCCAATTCTGCTTTACTTGCAGCCAGTATTGGAGCATCTGCTCTTTTTCCTGCCTTGCATTATTTGTTTGCTGCTCTAAAAATATTTTTTCCTGACACCTCAAAATCAATGTTTTTTTTTCCTAGAGGTACAAGTTGGGAATGTTTTACAGGCAGTTGGCCCTGGTCCTTAATCTGTCCATTCCTTGCCATTTTTTTCATCTTATTTCACATTTTTCTCTCAATATTTCTACTAAATTTCAGTGGAAGACAAAAAATAATTCCTGTAGTTAGTCCTTCTGCCTCATGCTTATTTTCTTTTCCATTTATCTTGTCTGTAACACACAGGCTTCCAGGAGGGAGCTCTGAGTGGGAAGATTTCCTGCTTTGTATTCATTAGTGCCACTGTCATCAGTGGTAATTTTCTGCAGGAAACTCAAGGACTTCTCTTTCTGGAACTACACACACTTTGCTGCCTCCAAATGAGTTTCCATCCATGACAGAATGAAGGTCAGGGAAAGAAGGGTCTGAAGGATGAGTTCAATTTTGCAGAGCTGTTGCCACAAGTGGTGGCTGCTTGGCCAACGCCTGACAGACCTAATGGACGTGGAAAACGAATGGTTCTTTCCCTGTTTCTGTTTTCCCAACAGGACAAAGCAGGAGCTCATTCCAGGAGTGGAAAGGTCACTTGTGCTGCAGTTCCTGCCAGAAGTGCTGTCAGAACTGAGATGTGTTTCTGAGCTGTAATGCTGCCCTCAGGGTCGACAGCACGAGCTGCAGCCTGGCAGGGCAACTCCAAACCTCTGTATGGCTCCTCTGACTCCATCCCCTCACCAGGAGCATGTATCTGATTATGCCTTATCAGCTGAGGGCAAGAGGCAGATGTTTGGGCTACTCTGCTTCATGTTTGACCCGAGTTCACTGGGAATGCAGCCTCTGCTTGCTCACTCCAGGTGCCCCTGGCTCATCTTGCTGTTTAGCTGAGCTCCTTCACTCTGAATTGTGCTGCTTAGGGCTGCTGGGAAATCACAGAATCATAGAGTTACCAAGGTTGGAAGGAACTCCAAAGATCAGCCTGTACGTTCATCACTGCCGTGTGTAACTCTTCCTTTTGCATTCTGTTTTTCACAGAAGAAATAGGCACAGCATAAAAAGTGCTATGTCTTTGGATAAACATGTTACCCAGGAAGGTGTGGCAAAAATTACTTTGTATTCAGTTCTTATTTTTCCCCGTTCTGCTTTAGCTACTGACAGCTACATACAGGGTCCCTGCTGGGAGGGATCTTGTGGGAGGAAACTTGTGCTGTAGCCAAAAATTGATCCTGAGAAAACTGGGTAGAGGCTTTGTTATAAACTGTCATCAAAACAGACTGTGCTGATGTGAAAAGGATGCTTTTGATTCTGCTCCCACATGTACATCACATTCCTGAGGGATAGGACAGGAAAGTCGGCTCTGATATTTGAATATTTGTGCTAGTGTTAGAAATACTTGTGTTATTGTCATAGAGTGCCACAATGGTTTGGGTTGGAAGGGACAATAAAGCCCATCCAGTGTCACCCCTGCCATGGTCAGGGACACCTTCCACTGTCCCAGGTGGCTCCAGGCCCCATCCAGCCTGAGTTTGGACACTTCCAGGGATCCAGGGGCAGCCACAGCTTCCCTGGGCACCCTGTGCCAGGGCCTCCCCACCCTCACAGGGAACAATTCCTTCCAAAAATCCCATCTAACCCTGAACCTCCTTCAGCTCAAGGCCATTCCCCTTGTCCTGTCATTCCATGCCTATTTCCAAAGTCCCTCTCCAACTCTCCTGGAGCCCCTTCAGGCACTACTCTTCTCCCACCTCAGGCAGGTTTTCATGCCTCAGAGTGTTTGTTAAGCTGGGAGGAAAACACAGGCTCCGGATCTGGAGGCATTATCTCAAGGAGCAGAGCAGCAATGGATGCTCATTTTGGGATTTTTTTTTTTTTTTTTTTTTTTTTTTTCCCCCAAAACAGCCCCTGATTGCCAGTTTTGGCTGGATAAGGTCTCCTATGGAACTACCACAGTGACAGTGAGGACCATCTGGGCTACTTTTCAAGATGTGGAACTAGTGCTGATTTTAGCTTACATCCAAACTCACCTTTCTGCAATCATAAATCTTGGATCAATTTTAATGATTCCGGTAAATTGGTTAATCATTCTTTGACAGGAAAATTGACTGCTCCCTTTTATTATTCCAGCATGTTCTCACTACAGCTATTTCCACATATCATGTGTAATTTTCTACAATATTTTCTGCAACTTCTTAAACATGAAATATTTAAGATTTTTTTAAAGTATCATATCAAATATCATAGAATCATTTATGTTGGAAAAGACTTTCAAAATCCATGAGTTCAACTGTTAACCTAATACTGCCCAGTCTAGCACCTGAAACATGTTCTCCTTATTTTTACTTCATTAGAAATATTTTTAAATGTATCTTGTTCCAACTATGATGCAGTTTGCAAGAATTCTCTACAGGTAAGAACATTACTCTGTATGCAGTGTGTGAAAAAGCCAATTCAGTCTCCAATGAACACAACCCAACACATTTTTCTATAAGATTTCTGTGAAAAAGAGGTTAATTTTTTTAAAGGAATTCAGTGATCAATTAGCTGTGTAGTTTACTACATGACTCCCTGGCATTTTCATTCTAAATCCAGTCTAAAATGAATCTAAGCACCAAGACTAAACAATTCACCTGATTACTGGTTTCTTAAGAGCTCCACAGAAGTTAAATATAATTTTAACATGAAACTAGTAAATATAATACATTTTTAGTAAGTATAATTTCAAAGTCCCCAAAGTCCAAGGAAATACGTGTAGGGATTCAGGACAGACCTGGCACCTAGGGAGAAAAAATTTAAAAAATACATATTTTACATTCATGAGAAGACTCTAGAATCAGTTCCTCTTGAAACTGTTTTAACCCACAGAGCAATAAGGATATTTCTCCTCTTAAGTGTACCTATGCTTTGCAAAATCTCTAGAATTGTCTGAGGAATGATTGTATGTCATTAGAAAGCACAAATATTCCAGTATGATAATTTGTTATTTCCTGATCAACTGATTTAAACAAAATATGCTGTATAATTCTTTCAGATTTATTACTGGTTAAATTTCATTAATTGGATTTGCTTGATGTGGGCCAAGTTTTGATGGAATCACTCTGTAGGAACAAACCAGGACTACCATGGAATTTTATCTCACTTACAGTTGCACAGTTCCTTTGTTTATTTTTCCCTTCAGTGTTTTCTGCTGTGGATATTTCTGGAGCAAACAAGGCAGTGTTATCATCCTGTTATGATTTAATTAATGGAGTAGGAAAAACCTTGTACCTCTTAGGAATGTTTTGTTAGAATTTTAATTTTCAGTCAGGCTTGTGTGTGTGTGTTTTGTTAATTGGTTTGGGTTTTGTTTTGTTTTTCAAAGTAGAAGAGTATTGTAAGGCTCATTCTGTGGCACAAAGTGGTCATGGATAAGATGGATAAGAGGTATTCCAATGGAGCCCAGATTAAAACATTCCAGAGAAAGGACCAAGAAAATGGAAGAAAATCAGTCGGGTTGAAAGTAAAATCTGAAGTTTCTGCAGAGGGGAGCTTTTGGAATCAAAAGATTCCAAAAAAGATTTCCAAAGGAAAGATTTAAATTAACATTTTAGTTAAAAACACTGAAAATCAACTTGCCTGACTACTCCAAGTATTACCTGCTGAAAAAAGCAATGTCCAGTGCTTAGTGCTTGTCCCAAGACAGGGGAATCCTGCCCTCAGTCTTCCACATGATCATTGGGCTCCTTCTTTTTCAATGTATCTGATTCATTCTGTGAGGAAGGAGAGCAACACATATTTTCCCTCAAAATAAATAATGTGAAATATAATAAATATATTCCTAGTTGTGTGCCTCTCCGGTACTTAATTACCAGAATTATTGATTTTAATGATATAAAGTGTGGTAGAAACATTTGCTGTCCAACTGGCTCTCAGAGAAATTAGAATAACACCGAATCCAATATGATTCTGAAATATTTTCTTGTGAATATAGAAATGCTGGATAAAGAAACAGTAATATTTTGATTTTTCTTTTAGTTTGATTTTGATATTGAAATAGCTGTGAAATACAGCGTTACACTTTTTATACATCTTTGATGACTGATTTAGGAACAAACTCCCATATAAGAAGTAGCACTATTGCAGTATTCTGGATGCAAGCTGAAAATATAATAAGAATATCAATGATTAATTGAGAAATCCAGAAAAAGCTGCCAGTGAGGGAGGACTTAGAGTAGGAGGGTGAGTAGGAATCAGCGATTATGACCTGATTGCATTTGTAATCAAGAGAGAAAAGATGGTCTGTACTCATAATATAGTATAGCTGTATTAACCCTGCAGGTAGGTTAAATTCTCATTTCCATGGGAAACTAGAAATTAAAATTATCAGAAGAGATAAAGAACCTGAATAAAACAGAACTTCCTTGAAACCAGTAGAAACAACTTAGGAAATCTCTCTATGCTTTTCAGGAGGAGCCAGTGTGTTCTTGGCTTGTGTCTGACTTCATGCAATCACAGAATCACGGGATCAGCCTAGGAAAGGGTGTGGGGGAGGAAGGTGGTGTAGTTTTATATCTGTTTCTCATCATCCAACTATTTTTATTTGGTAATTAGCTGAAAGGAGGTAGATTTAGATTAGATATTGGGAAAATTTTGTTCTCTCTGAGGGTGGGAAGACCCTGGCACAGGGTGCCCAGAGAAGTTGTGGCTGCCCCTGGATCCCTGGAAGTGTCCAAGGCCAGGTTGGACAGGGCTTGGAGAAACCTGGGACAGTGGCAGGTGTCCCTGTCCATGGCAGGGGCAGCACTGGATGGGCTTGAAGGGTCCCTCCCAACCCAAATCATTCCAGGATTCTGTAATTTTTTTGTCCATGATGGGCATTGGTAAATGATCTCCATGTCTTTATCTTGACTCATGAACTTTTTCACCTTATTTTCTCACCCTGTGCTGTTGGTGGGGAAGAGGAAGAGTAAGAAAGCTCCTGGTGGGTGTCTGGCAGGTCAGCAAGATCAGCTCACCCCAAGTGCACTCAAAATTCTCTCAAACTTCGTGTGGAAATTCTTCACAGTCCTACAATGTATAGATGAGGCTGAGGAGCATGAATAAACATGACCTGGCAAACCATTTGTAACACAGACCAACCAGAATTCTGCTGAAGAACCAAAACCCACTTCTGACCATGTCATCAAGGGGACAAAACATGAGACCATAGAAAGGAGCTGTGTATTTTATTTTTCATTTCAATAAGGATTTCGATGTGGTGGAGAGACCATAAATTAAGGAAATAACTCTAAATTGGCAGTGTATCAAAGAATTAACTGGTCTCTGCTTCTGAAGTTTCTGTTTTGCACAATAACCTGCAGTGAAGTGACTTCACACATGTGAAAAGCTTATTCACTTCAGTAAATGTCATGCCCTTAATACAGTCACTTTTCAAATACTATTATATCATAAAATGTTACAGAAAATAATAAGGCTGTTTTATAATTAGAACCAGGCAGGATCACCATCTCAGATTACTCATTTGCTTGAACATTCCTTTACCACCAACTGTCTGTGCGACATTTGAATGTCACAAAGCTCCTGTTATTAATATTTGCACAGCAGTGTGGAATAATAGTTTGTACATTTGCAATGAGCTCTTCTGAGATCCCACATAAGCCCCAGATATGCTCAGTTCCCTGCAGAGTCAGGCACTGTCCTCAGGACTGGATAAACAGCTCCAGTGAAGGGCTAGGTTCATGTTTTTAGGGGGAAGAGAACCAGGTGTAAATCAGCTGAAAGAAATACGTAAAAAGGTCCCAAGAATAGAGGGACAATGACAAGAAAGACAAAGTCTCACATGTCACAAGGTAGCGTATCCCCCACTAATTTGCTCCAGACCCACGGAGTGAAGGGACAAGGTTTAAATAGGGAAGAAGAATGTCACCATCCCTTGGCTTTACAGCTTGATCTCCTCAGGCCACAGAGAGCTGGGCTTTAGGAAAGGTGGTGGAAAATTATCCTAAATGGGTAGAATGGATATATGCCTAAAGAGATGTGCCTACAGTTTCATGTTCTAGTGCACAGAGATCATTCCTGCACAGAATCACAGAATACTCTGACTTGGAAGAAACCCACAAGGATCAGCAAAGTCCAGCTCCTGGCCCTCTTTAACATACTACAAGTGGGTTCTTTTTGCATCTTCAGCTTTTTCTTTTTCTTTTTCTTTTTCTTTTTCTTTTTCTTTTTCTTTTTCTTTTTCTTTTTCTTTTTCTTTTTCTTTTTTTCTTTGTTTTCTTGACTTAGTCTAAAACTTTTGGGTTTAACTGAGGTTTTACAGGATTTGTCAGTGGAGAATCCCAGGCTCTGGGGTGACATTATTGTTCACAATAAGGAAAGGCAATAGATTGATTTATGCAATTGAAGATATTCCACAATATAATATTCTTTTTAAATTTGTTAGCGGCTCTTTGCAGCGTAAGAAGTCCTGTTCTGTACTCACTTTTAACAGGCTACTGGAAAACCTTGTGTTAATTCAAAACTTTGTGTTAAAGCTACACCTGCCATGCTTCTACTGTGAATTCTTATCACTTTGACAAATATCACCAGAAACCTAGAAACAAGTGAGTTTTCACTAATGTTTCTTCTTTAACAAGAAAGTCCTAAGGCTTGTTCACTGAGTACAAGATCTAGATGTAAAACTTGTGCAATTTGTCTCGCCATGTACCTACATGCTTGACAAATTTACTGCTACAAATACGATAAATATCTGCAAGCAGTACTGAGAAGTGGTGAACAAAAGAAATGTTTTCCATAAATCATGCATTTAAAAATGAACACACCTTTTTCCTTCCATGTATTCTATTAAAAAGAGCAAAAATAATTTATTAAACCTTTTAAGTCAAAGAACTTTTTCCCTTGTGGACATCCAGCTTAGCTCTTTCTAATGTCTCAGTACAAATGTGTCAATTTCAGATCAGCACCCATACAGGATCTTATTTTATTTCCAAAATAGAAATTAAAATAGCACAGGGTGGGATTGTTAGGGTTCTGTGCAGGGCCAAAAGTTGGACTCACTGATCTCTGTGGGTTCCTTCCAATTCAGGATATTCTGTGATTCCATGAAAATAATAATAATAATAATAATAATAATAATAATCTATATCTGAAGTACTTATTACATTGAACTCTTTTAGTCTTCCAATATAATGAACTTAAAAAATGAATGAAACAGAAGGAATGCCGAGCCTGTTGTCTCATGCATCATTTTACATGATGGAAAAGCAGTTCCTTTAAAATAAGGACCATTAGGAAATTTTTCCTGAAAAATCTTAACTTTGAAGGGGTAAAAATCCCTCATTTCTGAGATGGAAGAATACCTGATCGATTTTTTACTCAGACATCACACCAGAAAAAGATTAGTTTTTTTCAAACCACAACAGAATTATTCTGAGGACCAAAAATAATTAAAAAATACATTGACCCTCTCAAACTATTAATTGCCAAGTGCTAATTCCAGATGTTGCATAATTTGTATTTTACTTTTTTTGAATAGCTGCTTTTGAATGAGGATACAAACTAGCCAATCTTGGAAATGCAAAGTTTCTCAGGTTTTTAAAGTCACATTAGTAAAGGAATTTACAAAATCTGTTAAGTAGTTCTTTTTCTGATCATCCATTGCTATGTATTTATAAATATTACAAATACATAGCTTTTAATTCAGCATTCTTTCTATCTGCTTTATCTGGGATGTTTCCTTTCTTGTTCCAGACAGACATTAGGAACCTCACACAGCTCCTACTCCTTGCGACGAAGTGCCACTAAAAACCTGCAGGAAAATTTAACTGGATTTTGAGTCTGCATAGGGAACTATTTGCAAATGAAGTTCTCAGCTGTCTTTTTGCAATAGAAAATTAAATATTTGCCTTTTGTTGTCAATATTTTGTGGTAATTTTGATTTCTGACTTCACTTTTCCTCTTTAATTTCAAGCAATGTTTTTTCTCCCATGTCTTTAACTCACAGATCTCCACTTTGCATTATATTTCTGTCATTCCTGACGTATTTCACTTTGCTGTAGGCTGTGGGGTGGGAATAAAGTCTGTTGGAAAGACTTGCCATACAATTTCCCACATGGGTATTTCTGATCAAGCCTGAAGTGATATTTAAATGTCTTCTCTTCTTCCAGTTTCATAATCCTTTTTCTGAAGCTGAACATTAAATGACATTTTAATGTAGCCCAAAAGAGTCTCAAGAACTGTCATTATCTTTGGGGTGCTGAAGGAAGCAAAGTGCTGCCTTTCAGAAGGATCTGGACAGGCTGGAGAGGTGGCAGAGAGGAACCATCTGAAATCCAATAAAGGTGAATTCAGCGTCCTTAAAACACTGGGGTTTATTCCTGTTTAAATGTTTCTCCAGTTGCTTTAGCGACTCGAGGAATTTCTGTTTTCCTTAGTACTCCAAGTAAGAAATTACATTTTCCTTGCTTTCCTTTCCCTCTTCTGTATTTTTGTTTGTTTGTTTGTTTGTTTTTCTTTTCGTTTTTGTTTTTTGCCTCAAGCATGCCAGGTGTTTCCTAGATCTCGTGAAAGGTCCTATGGAAGAAGAATTCTACACACTACTGCATCATATATCTCACTTCTATTTCTTTGAAGTCACCTCCTTCTAGGTATACTGGAGCTCAAATTCAAATAGTTTGGAAAAACTTTACAAAACCAGAAATCAACCATGATCCAAATTGTGAGTGAAGTTTCTTGCTCAAGAAACCATCTGTGTTAACTTAAGCATATTTGATGCCAAATCGTGGCAGCATGATTCTATGAAATTCTGATTCATTCCAGTGACTCTAAAACTGTGGTTTTAGTCAGATCTGATGGGAGGATCTGGTGAGATTCTCTGGGCACCCTGTGCCAAGGCCTCACCACCCTCACAGAGAACAATTTCTTCTCAAATACCCATCTAACCCTTCCCTCCTCCACTGGAATATTCGCCATTATTTCCTCTTGTAATTTCCCAGTTTCACTTGGAGCTATGTGAACATTTCAGCAATTTTTGAAATTGTATTCCAACTGTTGCAGTGCATGACTAAGCCTTTCAGAGTTTTATATGTATTTTATTTGTATCATGCCAGTTTGCTCCTTCCAAAACCCCTTCCCTGACCCCCTTGTCAATCACCCTGACTAGGTGCTCAGGCACCTGCCCCTTTCCATTGTCCTGACAAGTATCCCCTTCTAGAACACCCAACCCCTTCCCGCCTATTGGCCTGAATTCTCCTGTGGCCTCAGGCTATGTTCTGGGGTACTTAAGGGAGAAGGACAGGCCAGAACCTGCCTTTTCCACGTGGAGTTCCACCAATAAAACATATTCCTACCCATGAGAAAGGGTCCGCTCTTCTTTCCAAAAGCCTCACACTCTTCCAGCTAGCAGGACTGAGGGACCCACGAAATCTTGCTGTTGCCTGGAGTAAGCAGCCTCAGCCAGTAAGCTGCTCCCAGGGGAAAACCTCAGCACCCATCCATTGGCCTGAATTCTCCTGGTGCCTCAGGCTATGTCTTGGGGTACATAAGGGAGAAGGACAGGCCAGTCCGTGCTTTTTGCACGTGGAGCAGCATCAATAAACATCTTCCAACCCACGGCAGAAGCCCGCTCTTCATTCCAAAGCCTCATCCACGCTTCCAGCTAGCAGATCTGAGGTGTGAAAAATGAAGTTTTAAACAAATCTTAAAAAGTTAAAGTTAGAAAGTATTAGTTATATTAGTTATAGAATTGTAAAGTAAAATGTTAGAAACTGTACTCATGTTGTGATATATCTTCGTGGCCTGTCAGGCAAGAATGTCGCTTCCATAGCAACGTAAGACTCCTACACCTCTCTACTCGTCTCTGGCCATTCTCCCCCCCTCCTTGCTCAACTACCAAGCTCTTACACCCCTTATGGTAATTAAAAATCCCAGGATGCAATGCCTCAAGAAAATCGGGACAATTTCCAAAACAAAC
>JBBMKD010000005.1:26049585-26146536 GCA_037834095.1 Argya squamiceps | reverse complement strand
ACCACTGCACTCCAGCCTGGGCAACAGAGCAACTCTGTCTCAAAGAAACATGAGAAAAAAGAAAATATAATCTACTAAAAATTCCAGTTCAATGAGTTAATCCATTTGCAAACAATACCACTAAGTAGATCCCACAAGAGAATAATTATTTTGGGGGGGATAAAACTACATATGTGTGAATAAGAAAACTTGAGAGACACAAGTCTAGACAAGATTATAAAACACAATTGACAATTGCCACAGAATTTCTTTAAACAGGGTGCTTATCTAGCACATACAGAATTTACTGACAGCTTCTCAATTTCTATCTTCATACATAATATAAACAGCAAGACACATGAGTCAGAGGTCCTGAACGTGAGATGAATGTTTACTACTTAGGGACTCTTAACCTCTCGGGGGTCTGTTTCCTCAGCTAAAGAAAGATTGCCTGGTTGTCTTCTTGTGGAGATCAATAAGAAAATGTAAGTGAAATAGACTGGGAAAAGAGCATTCCAGTCGAGGAAACAGCGACTGCCAAGGCTCTAAGGATACCTTCTTAGTGTATTCAAAAAATGGCAAAAAAAAAAAAAAAAAAAAAAAAAGAGTTCATGCACCTCCTTGTGCCATAGAAAATTTTCAAAATGAAAGAGACTGAGGCAAAGCAGGGAAAAACCTCCCAACTATGTACTTGCCCTAAGAGCTGTAGAAGTCTCCCGCTGACCTGTGGGCACATGCCAGGATTGGCACAGACGCAGCAGGAAGGGAAGGAGTTGGGAATCAGTTGCTCTGAGGAAGGAGCTTTTCCTCTGCTGTGCCCTCCTACTATCCCACTGCAGCTTAACCCCTGGGAGGCAATTAATATTGCTATTAGAAGTATTTTCAGGCTAATTATTTTCCTAGAGAAATGTCAAGATTTCTGCCATACCCAACACAAAGCATTTTTTTTGTCCTGAATTACTTCTAGCAGTTTGATAAAATGGCACTTCGGGGTTTGGGGGAAGGATTTTCAAAGGCACAAATGAGATGTAACTGTAACTCTAAATGCCTCTTTTTTTCTCCCTGGTTTTTTTTTTTTTAATGCATTTGAAAAATAACATTGTCTCTGCATACAATCAATTAGTTTTCACTCTGTAACAAGTTCAATTAAATTCATTTGAACATCCACAGAAGTATTATTAGACATGTTGTTCAAAATATCAATTTTTATTAAGCAAGTAACAGACATATGAAAGATTAAAACAATGAGATGCTTCTAATTATAAGACAGTTAATCCTTCATTAAGGTTCTACTGATTTCTAATTCTTAATGAATAACGATTTTATGCTTTTCAAGGAAAGGTAAGTTGGCCTTAATACTTCCATAATGGCAAGCTCCTGAAGACAGTGTTATTTCCATTTCCTCCCATCTGTGCTTCAGGAAACCACATGGGTGATCTTTAAAACTAAGAGCAACCCTAAGGCAATGCACAGCAATCTAACCAGCCCGGTGTGGATCCAGCAGAAGCACAGGCTGGTTCTTCAGGACAATGCCCTGATCTCCACAGGTAAGGGCCTTGAATGTCGTCATAAGGGAAGAGACTGATAATGAAGTCATAAAAAAATTAATAGATGGAGCTGGTGCTCCTAATCCATCCATTTTCCCAGAATCTAGCCACTAGTTGCATGAAAGAAGCAAAATTATGTTTTGTTGTTTTTTCTTTCAGTCTGCTGTGAATGGATTGGTCCCTTTTCTTTCTGTCCTCTTAGGGCTTTCCTTTGTCCCAGGTAGAAAACCACAGTGAAGTAAAACTAACTCAAGCAAACAATACTCACAGGTCTGAGATGTCATTTGCAGAGACATCCCTGCAATTGCTGTTTTTTATGATGACATGGTTTAAAAGTTACAGTAATTCATTTTTCCCTTTTGGACCCAGCTGCTCCTCCTCAGGCCACAGACATCCTGAGTTGTGTTCCCACAGAAAATCCAGGGATGTGACTCATGTTACCCCACAGCCACCACCCAGCCTGATGTCTCTGTGTTCACAGACATGGGGGATAGCTTGTTTTCCTTCAGGAATCCATGGGAATCCTGGAACAACAGAAGTTTGTGTTTGGGAAACCATTCCAGTGCAGCAAGCAGGGCATGGAATACAGGGATGGATCCTTCACTGGAAAACTCAGCACAGGAATGGGAAGTGCCCTAAATCCGCGTGGTTCTTTCCTCTTGGTGTCTTACAGTAAATGTGGGGTAATTCAGTCCTTGCTGTGTGAACCTGACCCAGCTGGAAAGAAGGAATAACCATATTTCTCCAGCTGCCATCACAGCTGGGAAACAAATTAACATCTTCTCCATGTCCTACATCTCCTGCAGAGCTGAGCTTTTTGTACTCTTGATAATGTGATTTGACAGTGAGAGTTACTCATTCACAACCTTGCTTCTCACAACCTTTATGTTTAGATTAGTTAAACCCCTTTGGCTTGGCCACGAGAAGGTTGTAGTTCTGACCCAGGCCTACTAAAATATTTCTGAGGGATATTATAGAGAGTGGACTGAAATCACTCCTCAGACTTTAAGAGTGCTAAAGCTTAGATTAATAGAATTTTCTTATCCCTACCTCCAGAATCCAGCCCCACATCAGTACCAATTACAGCCAGTATTTTCTTGAAACTCCTCTGGAACTGCAATTTGCCAGCCTTCATCAATTTTATCTTCTGGCTCATGTGCAGAACCAGTTTCAGCAAGTTGGGAAAGCAAAGTGTTTGGCTGGGAAAGGTGCAACACGAGACACATCTGAATAGAACATGAGAAATGGCTCAGTCTGTACACTTGGAAATGATTGATAATTGTTTGGTTTAGCTGGATTGGGATCCTGAAAAACAGACTTTTCAGAAGTCTACTCTTAATCTAATGATACTGCTATGATGAATGTACCCTCAGTACATTTCTGTGGAGAAAGAATAATCCTCAGTTGTGGGTTAGAACTGCCCTGTTTTTCCTCTAATTGAGTAAGACAAACAATCCCATGAGCTATGATGTCAACAAACCTCTTTGTAATAAAAAAAAGGTTTGGAGTGCTTAGAATCAAAAAAGTAGGACACTGTTAATTTAATTGCTGGGAGATAAGTTTGATCAAAGCTGAGGAATGTAGACTGCATCCTCAAATATAAGTAGCTTCATTTAGAAAATGGACTTAATAACAAGCATATTTATTCATTGTTGGAGACTCGTGATTATTAATATTTGATCTAAAGAATGCCTTATATTTAAGGCTCTTCCATTATTTACATTTATTATCCAGTTCTCTCCTGCCATTTCTTTCTGGCTTCACTACTGCTAAGAAATATGTAACAAAGATAATCACATTATCTCCCATCAGTGCTGCAATCTGCTTAACTGGAAAAGCCAAGCACAATATTGCAGTGCTGCTGCTGACAGAGGATTTAGCTAGAGCTGATTGTCCTCGGAGAAACTCACTCTCCTGATTTCCAGAGAAAGTCTGATAAAACCTGGGAAGTTTACTCTGCTCCAGAGGGCTGGAATTTAACTTCTTCTTCCAGCCCCAAAGAGTCAAATGGTCAGGGTAGCATGAGGAAGCTAAAGTGCATTTCTGCCTGCTGCATGAATCTGTGTCTGGTGGAGATGGAATCATGGAATTGTAATGTTTGGAGAATGTGGATCTGATATTTTTTGGTCTGAGAGATTTTAGCCTGCTAGCAGCTGTAACTTTTTTTCAAGGCAAAACTTTTCAAGAAAGTTTCTTCTCAAAAAAATCTTGGCAAACAACTCTCCTTTCTTAAAACAACTTTTTTTTCAGAAGGCAAAGGGCATAGAAAAAAGGCTTTATTGTCTAATTCTTACTACCTTTTATAAGGTGCTCCCATACAGACTTAACATGGTTGGTGAATAGGAACGACACCTCTCTAATCCTCTTGGTTAAAATAAGAGAAACAGCAAAACACCACCTTGAGAAAGACTGTTTTGAGAAAGGAGAGTTGTTTGCCAAGATTGTTTTAAGAAAAAACTTCCTTGAGAGATTTTTCCCTGAAAAAAAGTTGCTAACAGACAAAAATCTCTCAGACTCAAAAATACCAAGCCCACAGGAGAAGACCTCTGAGATCATCAATCCCAGCTGGAAATGTGGCACCACCACCAGGATCACCACCAGACCACATCCCCTGGTACCACACCCACGTGTCTTCTGAGCCCTTCCAGGGACAAAGACTCCACCAGCACTGCCCTCAGCAGCCTGTGCCATGAACAATTTGTTGTGATGTTCAATCTAAACCTCCTCTGGAGCAACTTGAGGTCGTCTGCTCTTGTCCCTTGAAGCAGAGCCTGACTTGGCTCCAGCCTCCCGCAAACCAGAGCAGCCTGTACAGGTCACACAAGGGGATGACCCTGAATATGAACACTCCATTCTACTATGCATCACATTGTGCTCATGGTTTATTCTAGTTTGTGGTTTTGGGGATTTTTTTTAAACTCATTTTTATTTTGAATTATTTTTATTGTGTGAAGAAACATCACAACTTTGTGACCCCATCCTGTGCATTCCACATTTTTTAAAGCAATGAGTACATTTGGAAATGTTTGATGTCCTGCTTGGATGTTTGAGCCTCGTCCAAATCCTAGCCAACATAATTATTGGAGAAGATATTCCTATGAGAGTGGCCTTTCACAGCAGCTTGATTGCCTTATGACTTTGGGTTGAAAGGTGTTTATTCTTCTTTCTTTTTTAAAGGTACGTGTGTTTTGGATACAAGGAAAAACCTTACAGTACAGACAGAAAAATTCAGTGTAGTTTTAAACAGCTCCTCTTTCCCTATGAATGTGCACACTGAGTGGGATACCAGGGCTGTGCTGAACAAACTTCCTGATCTAAAAGAGAAGTCTGCCTGTACCTCAGGGCCCCCACAGCAAAGAGACACTGACGTTTGGTTTGATGGGCTCCAGAAATTCCTCCGCTCGACTCAGTGCTGTAGAGCCCCAGAGCCTTTTTTTGTTCTCAGCTCTGCAATACTTTATCTTCTGAAGAAGACCAAGAGAGGAAGGTGGGTTCAGAGGAGCTTGGCAAAGACAAATCCCTCTGTTGTAGATTTTGGAGCTTTCTTGGCTTTTTTGCAATAATGGCCTTCTTTAATGCACTTTACAGGAGGAAGAGGAGTCCCCAAAATTTCAGTCCTCTAATGAGAGAACAAAGTAATCCATTAAGCCTTCCAAAAACATTTTTGAGGAATGTATATAGCTATATAGTCATCCATTCAGGTTCATCTCCAGCAAGTTTTCGTGGTGTTAATGAGTATTTTAAATAATTTTAGACAAAGCAGCATCAGTAAATTGGGATTTAGTTTATAACTAAAAAGTTTCAGCCAATGTCATACCTTGAGGATGGTTCTCTCGTGTCTCTACTTATGGTTACTCAGCAGATAAATTCCATGAAGCAGAGAAAGAAAGAGTCTATTATGAGAAGAAAACTTCTATCCAGGAGGAAACAAAGCTGCAGAAATCCTGGCTCTTTCTTTCTTATGAGATTAAAATTTCATTTCTGTGTTGTCACAGATTAATGATCCAAAAGTTTAAATATTCCTGTTAACCTGCCCTAGATCAAGGCTGCAGATTGTCTCCAAGGCACTCAGAGCCTTGTAAGAAATTAAAAAGACATAAGAACAAATTTGGCTTTTTCCTCATGTGTACCTGAAAAGACAGAATAATTTTTTAAAAACCCTAATGACCAGCAAAGTTAAAAAACAAAACAAAACAAAAAAAACCAAAAAAAACCCACCTAAATATATTTTTAATTGTCTTTATTCTTAGAACTAGGAAGCTTTGAACCTTTCACTGTTGTTGGAATGTTTATGGAGAGCACAGGGATCCCTCTAGCAGTCATCCCATTTTGATGTGGCATTAGTAAAAGCTGCATGACTATGAAACACTCACTTGGAAATGAAAACATTTGGGGTTTTTTTGTGAGATGCATAGTCACCTATACAATATGATGATACTCACTTTGGCTTCAAGAGGAAAAAAACTCACAAAAGTCTTTGAGCTCTTATTTTTGTGGTGCTGTCATACTTTTTTTTTCCACGCAAAGTGCTATTGCTCATTGGAGAGAAAAAAAAAATAAATAGTCTTGTCTTGGCTGTTGTCAGGGAGCCATCCCACCCTAACTACAAAATCTTACACTAAAATAGCTTTAATAACTTGTAAAAATCCTACATGCAAGGATTGGGCCTTGCTTCTGACTCATGGAAGCATTTCCCTGGGGAAATTATTCCCTTATTGTAGGAAGTAATTCCCTTATTACAGGAAACTATCGCTGTGCAATAGTCATGCATTGTGTTTCTGTTTCAGTCACAGTCCTTATATCACCCTGGGCTTCTTCAGTTCTGATCTTGTCCCTTTCCTTGTCTACCCATAACATCAACATTGTTTTCATTGACAGTTTTGAGTAAATTGTTTGTCCCTGATAAAACTGCGAAAGATAAGAATGAGACGAGTGGAAATGTTGGGGAACAACACAGCCCCCAAATCTTTTCTTCCCACTGGTTTAAGGTCTGTTCTGGGCTTACATGACAAGGTTTAGTATTACATTTTTTTGGCTGTTTCTCGCTGTGCTACTCTGCTATTAATTAGCAATAAATTCAATTAGTCTTCCTCAGTTTGAACTTTTTTGCCTGTATGGTAATTGCTGAATGATCTCCCTGTCATTATCTAGACTGACAAGTTTGTTTCTTGTATTTTCTCCCCCATCTTGTTGAGAAGGGAGAGTGAGACAGAGGCTTGAAGGGCATCTGGTCAATCCACCTCAGGTTATATTAACAAGTCAACTTTTATTGCTTTAACAGTTACAAACCAACAACCTTCAGCAGATAAAATAAGAGTTCATTTAATTGAAAAGGTACAAGGCTATTTGTGTTTAGTATCCTACCATGCCGAATATAACATCTAAGTTCCAAAATCAAAATATTGACATATTTAAAATCATAATCAAGATTACTAAACCTGAGCAAATAAACAAACTAAAATACTGGAATTGTAATATCTGTGAAGGAATTGATACCTCTGGCCATAAAGGTAGCGCAGACTTTATACACCCATTATTTTAATTATTGATGAAATAATTTCTGGAGATAAATAAAAATTATAATCCATTTCTAAGTAATATCTTTATTCCTAAAAATTCTATAAAATGCTAGGGGTGGCATGTGAAAAGAAGGATTAACTTCAAGAGAAATGTCCAGTGGAAACTGAGTATCTTTTGGTGTAAAACAATTCCTTTAGGTTGGTGTATGCAAATTGAATATGGTGTTATGAGTGCCATGACTAAAAATGAAAGTTTGTTGGGCTTTGTAATTCTATGCAATTCTGCACATTTCTCCCCTGAAATTTGAATTCCAAGTCTGGGGCAACATGGAATATCTCAGAGGGAGATGTCCAGGAGTCCTTCAGTGCCTCACAACATGCAGAGCTTTGGTTTTCTACTTGGAACTGGGCTGAATTGTCTCTTTTTTATTTTTTTTCCATTTAAATTATTTTTAACTAGATACACCTCATTGGCTTTATTGCTGTCCATCCTCCCAAGGGTTCTGCAAAATGAGGAGCTTTTCAAAGCAGAAGGAACACAACACTTTATAAAGATGTGCCAAAATACCACATTTCTTGATAAGCCAGGCTTTTCCATCAGGCCCAGGTTACTTCCAAGTTAGAGAACCATTTTTCAGATTTTTTTTTCAAAATTTATTTGCACTGGAATTATTTTTCTCAAAGGGCCTTAACTTTCTTGAGCCCTCCTTGCCGTCAATAAGTGCATAAATAATGAGTCAGAGCAGAATCACTGCTCACACACAGCTCTTCCCTCCTGGAAAACCCTGATTACTGGTGGGTAAATTGCAGGAAAATTGAGTCCAGTACCTGCTTTTAGGAGTTTCTAAACAGAGACATTTGTGTATTTATTCATATATATTTTATATATATACTACACTTTAATGAAAACTAGTATCTTCACATTATCCTTTCAACCTTATTTACTCAATTTCTCACAGTCTCTTAGAAGAACATGTTATCTACTTTGTCACAGTTTATGACTCAAACAGCTTTAAAAAATAGCCCCATTCATACAGATTTTTTTTCCAGACTCTTCTTCACATTTATTTATTTTTTAAATTTTGTTTTTCTATAGAGATCATATATCTTTAAAAGCAAAAAAACAAAACAAAACAAAACAAAAACAAACAAACAAAAAAACCAACAACAACAACAAAAAAACCCCAAAGCTAAACCCCACTGTAGGGAGATTTTGTGTCAGGAAGTGAAATAACCTCAGTGAGAGCAGAGTTCCCTAAATTTCCACGTGTACATGTAACATTATGCTACATAAGTAGACTGGAATAGATAAACATAAATTCTAAAGCTGACTGCACCAGCCTTGAAAAGCTGTAATTAAGGTAAAGAAAGTCCAGGGAACGATCTCTAAGGAAATAAAAATTATGAATGAAAGAAGGAACCATTTCTCCGCAGTACATTATTCCACAATAATTAACATTTTTTATCGCTGCATATATATCTCCAATTAGCTATCTGAAAATGGAGGTCTGAGTTAATTGATTCTGTTATATTTGTGTAAATCTCAGCTAATTCCATGTGCTTCAGCAAAGCTGCTCTGGTGGAGCTTGATGGCAGGATCTGGTCAGCCATATGGGCTGCTTTGATCATCCTAAACTGCTCATTTAGGAATGTACAGTAACTAATACACATTAATACAAGTGTTTAGCTGCAAACTAAGAAAAATCAAATGTTTCCTATCTTCCTGCATGTAAAAATACCTTCCAAGTACTATATTATATAGGAACATAATAATGAAGTGGAAGGATAAATTTTGAAGTTTGTCCTTAAACCTCCACAGTTTTCTACCAAATCTGACCTTTTATTTTATTTTACATAAGATTTTGCAATTCCAAGGTATGTGCTATCCAGCAAAGACTGAGACAAATACAGAAGATGGCATAACATAGGAATTTTATATATATACACACATATACTGGCAGTGGTATCACCAGCAAAACTCATATTCAAATATTATTGAATATGCAGTCTTGACTTCCTTGTCTTCAGCTGATGCCAATTATTCAATTTATTGAAATTCAGTAATTTGATCCATTTCTCCCAAGAATGTACATTTTTTCATGATTTGGAAGGGAATGCTGCTTTGATATGATTTTTTTCTCATATTTCAGAATCTTTACATATATTTTTGTATAAAGCATAGAACTGTTAATTTGGAAAAATTTGCTGGTATTTGTGGTTTTGTTCTGAGACTCTGGACTACTTTGGGAAAGCTTGACAATGTGTAGTTTTCAAAGCAGCTAAGCCATGTTTCCCTGTGATAAAATACCTTTTGAAGAACATGTTGAAGGCTTTTCCCCTTCAAACAATCTTCTTTCGAATTAGCTGGAAAAAGAAAACAAATGTAAAAACATTAAAAAAAATGACACAAAAATCCATAAAATTTCAGTGCACACAAATTCCTCTGCTGGCTTTCTCTTTGGCAGGAATATATCTCAGGTTCCCACAGTGAACCAGAGTGCTTGGAGCTGTTGGGCTCAACAGGGCTTAAACTCAAGCCCAACAATTGGGAGGAGGCTTAAAGCTTCTTGGCAGGGGAGATAAAATTAAACATTCTGGTGGCAACAAGTGGGTTGGAAGGGTGGGGTATCCAACTTCCCTTTTTTACGGGTTTGGGACTGAGATGAGAGCTGAGGAACAGGAGAGGAGCAAACACTGGGGCTTTGTGAAATAGAAACTGGAGTTTTGGGGGTTTTTTCCCACTTTTCTTTCTTACATTACTTCTACTCTCCTACAGGGCTTTCCTGTGAAAACCCCACCTTTTTGAATACCCTAACCAGCAGCAGAATTGATTAAGAATTAATTTAGAACACTGGGGTTTTACCATTAATGCAATTTTAAAGCCAGATTTAGTAATAATCATATGTAGTTATAAAGCTGTTCTTCAACATCTTGTTACACAAGTGCTTTTTCATGAAACACATTCTTGCTAAGACTGAGCCAGTTACCCTGAGCCCCTTCTAATTGAGTACTATTTTCATTTTAAAGTGAAAAACACAGTTGCTCATGTTTATTTCAGGCAAAGATATTACAGATGTCAAAAAATACAGAGCTATCAGGCTAAAAATCTGAATGAGATTTTTCTTTTTAGTGATAGCTTGCATATGATATTAAAGCAGAAAAAAAAATCTGCTGAAGGTTGTTTGGAAAATAAACAGAACAAAAAATAGAAGCTAATAGTGTTTCCTTCCTAGGGATAGTGGCATGTTACAGAGTACTCCAGATGGCAGGAAGCCATACATTTATGGACTCTTGATGTAATTTGGTTCTGTCCATAAATAACAGGGGTTGATTTGTTACTTTAAAACTGCTCAAGCAACAGAAAGCTCCAAAAATCAAAACCTGCCTGAGATGTACTCCTGACATTCTTCCTGAAGTAAAGCAGGAGAGGCCATTTGATGGTCTTATTTCTTTGGACCCAACACCTGCCTCAGATATTGATTTTATCACCAAAGAGTGGGCCTGCAGAAGGTGAAGAGCTCTGTAGTGTGGAGCTCTGAAATGTTGAGGCACACAATGCACAGCACATTATTTTTTATTATTTTAGTTCTTAATGGAAAACAGCCTGGAGAAACAAATGGTTCTGGTTCTGGTGTGGCTTCAGTTTAATCTGGGGTTTAGATGTCTCCAAAGCTCAGATTAAACTGTCAGAGCTCAGGGCTGTCAGGGACCTCTCACCTGTAAACCCAGCAGACACCAAACTTTTCCACAGCTTCTAGCAGCTGGAAGTGGCTGGGCTGTCAAAGAACATGAAGATTACTTCTCCAAGAGGTCAACCTATTAAGCAAGGAGGTCAACATGTTTTTCTCCTACTTTTTAACCGTTCAAAACCTGTTTTATTTAGCAGTTTTAACTTGTGATATCCAAATCTTTCCATTTCTTCAGCTCAGTCATTTAGGGTCCAAGCCCAGGTACAAAGATCCCTTGGACCATAACTCTCATATGGCTTAGATAAAATGCCCAATACATTCCTGGCACACCAAAACATAATATTTTTCTTTTCTGCGTTAGAAGGTTAAAAAAAAGGTTATCTGTCTTCCAAAAGCCTTCAAACAAAAGGAGACAGCAGATTTTCACTGTTTTCCTACATGAGGAAATGATACTTTGACTGACACAGTGCATGAAGAATGACCAGTCCTGTACATTTGAGACCTGGAGCTTCATGTAAAACCAGGATTCCGAACACGGCCATCAATACATGTCTGCTGAATGTACAGCTGGTATCTTCGTTCCCTTTGTCACAGTTTGTTGTACTTGGTCTTTCAATGAGAAAAATTCATGAATTATCTACAATTTTGATTTAGCTCATAGGAATTAAAAAAAAAAAAAAATCCTACAAAACACCAAGGGAAAAACCCAAACAAAACCCCCCTCAGAGCTCCCAAGCAAACAAATGAAAAAAGAATCCCACCAAACTCTCTTTATTCCACAGTAATTCAAATATTGATCTGCCAAAGGACAGAATGTATTTGCTGAATGACAAATACATTCATGAAATGCATAGATGCACAATTTCTAGGCCAACACTGTATTTTTTAAAATATGTATTAAATCAGCATTTTTCCAGCAACAATCAGAAATGAACTGAGCATCCTGCCTAAGTCAGGTGCTCTTTGTGATCTTTAGGGAAGTCTAGATGGGGTTTCTTGGGAAGAAGAAATGTTTAGTGGATACAAAATCCTCCTTAATCCAAGTTGATATTTTGGATCTCAGTCCTTGGAGGTCTTGTTAACTCCTGAGGCCCAGGACTGGGCAGTCTCTGGCTGGACGCTCCCGAGGTCACAACAAACCCCATTTGTTTCACAGTTATGGAATTATATTTTAGAAATTAGAACACTATTTGTGAGGAATTTTAGGGGTTTTTTCCAAGTTGTCGTTTTACAACTGGCATTAGCGGTCTTTGATAAAATCAGCCAACTCTGTTGATATTAGTGATAGAAAGCATGAGGTGATTTGCCCCAGTTTTGTTTGTAATACAAAAATCTCCTTTCACATTTGAGACGTGAATTAGAATTGAATTAGAGATTTTTTTATTTATACATTTTATTTGTACACTTTATGTGACAATAGTCACCATGACAATCAGAGGGATGCAATGTACCAATCTCCCTACATAGGTTAGCTGCAACAGAAATGCAGAAAAAAATCTCTTCCCTGTAGTTATTTTCCAACTCATAAAGAATGCCCCAACGCTTTACTGTGATATTCACAATTTACTGCTGATGAGAGAAATACCAGGCTATCATTTTTCACTTCTGTCATTCAGAGGAGCTGTGTTATGTCATGTTCACCTACGAACCCTAAATGTTTTAGGGTTTCTTCCTCCAGCTCCCAGTTTAGCTGGAGCACAGGACTGCTGCTGTAAAGGCAAGAACAAGAGACCATTTCATACCAGCTTTTAAAATTTATTTTGTTATTTCCCTCATTGGGTTATGCAAAAATGAAGTGCAAATATTACTGGAAATGTGAATTGTAGAGAAGAAATTGCACCTACCCACCTAAAATAACAACTTGATTTTTTTCATAGTTACCATTTTTATGTTTGCTAGAAACCAGGATGTCAGGAGCAGTTCCTGCAATATTCCAGAGCTATCCTGAGTTGTATGAGAAAGCTCACTTCACACATATTTTGCACATCACCAGAATTTGGATGATATATGTTTCTCTCTGATTATAGATGTGTCCAAATACCCTCCCAAGGAAGCTGCTTTTAGTCCCTCCCAAGGTCTAATTCATTTTTTCATGCTGGATTTATTCATCTTTCTAATCTTTCTTGGTGAGCATCCAACCCCACGTTCACCCACAGCTGTGTCCTCATTTCCACATCCCCCAAGCCCTACATTTCCATGGGAATGTAACATACTGTTTGAATTCCACAGGGCCATTCTGACAGGAATTATTTGTCACTGATAGTAAAAATGGGATGGAAAAATGGCCTTCCAAAGACACACCTTGCTAAATTCATGGTCATGACATCAAGATACCCTTTTTCTCTTGTGAATTTTAAAGACATTGTTGCTCAAAGCATCCACAGCTGCTCTAAAATGTCTGAAACCATTGCCAGTCTCCTGTGGTAGCACTTCATGAACCTTGAAAACATCAGGACTCAATTCTATTTAATTACTTTCCCATAACTCTTTCCCCACATTCTGTATTTTGAGACAAGTAGATTAAAATATTATAAAAGAGAAAAGCCAGACTTTCATCTTCTCTGGTTTGATGGAGAAGAACTTATGAGACAGTGAAAACAGAAAGTGGCAGGAAGCCTTTTTCACCTTCATTGATTAAGTACTTTATTTTTTTCTTAATTTGAGATACGAGGAAGGGAAGGAAGTTTCAACTGACCTGTGAAACAACACTGGGAAAATTTCCTATTGCTCTGTGAAAGCTGGTTACTAAAAACCAGCATGAAAATCAGTTAATGACAGCACACCCTCAAAGTTGCCATTTCCATCTGCAAAAACCAATAGTCAGAAATAATTTATTTAAACTGCTTTGTCAAAATATTTCAACTATCCCACCTCCCTGCTCAATCCAGAAATGTTTTTATTGTACAGATGTAATTGTTTAATGGTCAGGTAGTCTGAGTGGAAGCTTAAAGAGTTTCCTCTCTATTCCCCAGCACAGGGAGGGGACGTGGAGCTGTTGAAGAGTCCAGGGAAGGCACCAGGATGATCAGAGGGATGGAGCAGCTCTGCTGGGAGGAAAGGCTGGGAGAGTTGGGATTGTTCACCTAGAAAAGAGAAGGTTTTGGGGTGACCTCAGTGTGAACTTCCAGGGCCTGAAGAAACCAACAGGAAACATGGAGAGAGACTGTTTACAAGGGATGGAGGGACAGGACACAGGGAATGGCTTCCCGCTGCCAGAGGGCAGGGTTAGATGGGATATTGGGAAGAAATCCTTCCCTGTGAGGGAGGTGAGGCCCTGGCACAGGGTGCCCAGAGAAGCTGTGGCTGCCCCTGGATCCCTGGAAGTGTCCAAGGCCAGGTTGGACAGGGCTTGGAGCAACCTGGGCTAGTGGAAGGTGTCCCTGCCCGTGGCAGGAGGTGAAATGAGATGGGCTTGAAGGGTCCTTTCCAACCCAAACCATTCCATGTTTGGTGCCCTCTTCTTTCACCCCACCACTGGAGAATCAAACTATTTATAAGACATTTTATGTTGATTTCATTATTTGCATAACAGTTTTTTAAGTGGCTTCATGTAGAACCTTCCTGTGTGTGAATGATTGTACTGAGTGACCTTATTTTAGACACAGAGGCAGGAAATATATAATAAAAGATTTGATTATTCTCTAGGAGAAACTGTGATGAGCACATTCTTCTGTCTCTTGTAATCTGATGTGATGCATCCTACATGAAGTTTTCTGTACAGAAAATAAAGAGAGAGATTCCTGTACCTTTTCTGGGGTACAGGAATTATTAGCTTTGTTTTTCTGTTTGTTGTCCTCCAAGAGAACCTCTCTGTGGGTTTGCACTCAATGATTATATTTGAGAATAGCCCATATATGTGTGAATTGCCCATGTAAAAGGGTGCATTCCTCATTCCTAAGCAATTTTCAACAAAGTACATAACTGACAATGAATTTCACTGAATCCATAATTTCACTCAAACTTCTGTAGTATCTACACAAGGTTAAATCAGATTGAAATACAACCCTAAGGCATTAATATTGAGGAAATATCCTGTATTTCTTTTATTCCATAATATAACCTTCTAAAAGTCAGTTTATGAGATAGTAATCTTTCTGATATATCTCAAAGAAAATAAGAAATAAAAGCTTGAAAGCTGACTGGGAATTTTTACTGTTTTTAAAACTCTGTTCTGTTTTAAGCCTATAGTCCTCTTAAAATTGATGGCTCAATATTCTTTCATCTTAAAGCATCCTTAATTACACTCAGAAAAAATGGAGATTGAATGTGTTCTGCATAAGCAGTGCAAACAGAGGACAAATTTGGGAGTATATTTATACTACAGTTAAATTTATGATATTCTGAATAAATCATTCCAATCTATCTTTAATTGCTTTGAAGTGAAATATGAGGGTATGTGGAAGTTTTGTGCTCTCAGTTTGGATAGTTTACTTTTTATCATATCAGCTCTCACTTCATCCCAAAGCTGCTGAAGGGAAACTGGAGGTATGACTAAACCAAAGGGAAAATTTGATTTAGATAATGGTTCACCATTAATAGTAATAGTAATAGTAATAGTAATAGTAATAGTAATAGTAATAGTAATAGTAATAGTAATAGTAATAGTAATAATAAAATATGACATTGGTACAGTTTTTTCTAGACTGTGGTTTGAATTAACTTTTTTGATATGGTTTTGGAAAGCAACACCTACAATGTATTGGAACTGCAGTAACCACTGAAAAAAAAATGAGATTCTGGAAAAGGATAAATCTAGGTATTTTGTGGTAGCAGCTTTGTTATTGTCCAAGGTAGAGGTTCAGTCTTCCACATCCTTGGTCTTATTCTCCATTTGATGCAATATTGTGAGTCAAAAATAAAGAGAATCCAGTGATAGTCAAGCATTTTTAGAGCTAAGAAACTGTTTCTCTTGCTTCATGAAAAGGAATATTATTGCTAAAAGTGAGGTAATGTTCATGGACAATCTAATAAATCCCAATGACTTTGTAGTGTGAAAGTTTTTGTCATGGTAGAACACATGGAGAGTCGATGAGATCTTTTTTTGGACAGACACATAATTAAGTTTTCAGCTCATCTTTAGCCATGCCAAGTAAACTCATAAAGCAGAACTACACATTCTGCTCTCTGCATATGCTGCATATGCTGCAGGATGACTACTGGGGCAATGGTTTGGGGATGAGAAGGTCTGACAAGCAAAATTACAGCTGAAGAGCTCTCACAGCTCAGTATTTTCCAGGATAAAAGATGGAATTTTGTGTATCACTGATAAACTAAAACCCTCTCGCCATTTTGGAGGTCTAAAGCTCCATATGGTCTTACAGACTTGCAAATCTTGTCATAATGACAAAACTGAATGTTCTCTGTCCTGTTTCCTCAGACCACCACCCCATATGGGCTGGTTCAGAGGAGAAACCATGAATTATTTATCTGGCAGATTTTTTAAACTGCCATGTGTGTTTGGAGCTGTTGGAAAGTCTGAAATGGCATAAGTGGCTTCACAGGAGATGGATTGGGAGACAGAATGTAAGCAAAGCTGCCCAAATTATGTGATTAATGTAATATGTTGCTAGCTACTGATTTATTGTATAATTTTCACCAGAACTGGCAGAAAATCAAGAGGGAAACTGGATAGTGTGAATCATTATCTAGTCAAGAAAAGCAAATTCAAAGCCTCTCCTGCAATCCCAGTGTCCTGATAGAAGTGTGGGATGCAGGAGAACTGAAATCCTACTTGAATATCTGGGTGTACTTACTACATAAAAATCCCTAAAACAAACAAAAACAAAACATAAAAATATGCCTAAGAAAATAAGGAATGGATTTAGCAAAATCTTCTGTCATGTTTGCAAGAGGAGCAACCCAGTAAGGAGCAGCATTTTATAGACTGAAACCTTAAATTCAGGAAGGGTTTGCTGGCTCCCAGATTTGATACAGAGTAAGGACATCTTTCAGGATCAGATCTTAGCAGCTCCAGCCAGTGCAGCCAAGGCCAGAAATTAATATTTCATTACTGATGAAGACAATAAAGGAGACTGAAACACAAAGGGCCTTGAGTCCGAAGCATTCATTAGTGTGTTTTAAATTTCACTTGACATCTGGTTGAGATTGTTGAGATAGTGCATGGTGAAATGTCACTTGTTCCTCCAGTTTTGGCTTCTGAGCCATCACAGAACCACGGGATTATCAAACACTTCAATAAAGTCTTATTGCAAAGGCTAAACCTCCTGTGTTGTAAATGCAGCTTTCCTGTGAAAGTTTGCAGAACATACAGAGGAGAGGGAAGGTTTCTCTGTAGATTATTACTGAAGATAATACTAAGGATTCAGATTTTCATCTTGACAATGTGCTTGGTTTACTGCAGGATCATTTTTTGTTTTACCCAACTGGGTGAACATCAGTAGTCACCTTGCAACATTTTTTACTGGAAATGCTACATGAATTTCCTTAATTTTACAATTTAGAAGAGCAAATTGGTTCCATTCCTTTTCAAGACACCAAAGCATTTTGCACCCAGTCTTGAAGAGGCCTTTTACCTTTTAAATTCCAAGCTTTTATATGACCTTTCCATGAATGTGAACCACTCCTGCTCTTTCTGAATTATTAAACCTGTAGAACAGGACATGTTCCATGGAAATGCCAATTTGGTAAATGCCAGTTTGGGTTTCAGACCTGATTTAAAAAAAAAAAAAAAAGAAAAAAAAGAAAAAAAGAAAGAATAAAAAGTCTTCTCTTACTGAGTAGGTAGAATTTATAAATTGGAAAAACAATTTTTTTTTTGGTATTCTTTACTGCTGTCAGATGCCTTCAGATCAACCCAAACTTCCTCTTTACCACAATCTTGCTAACACAGTGTATGAATAAGGAGTGTTTTAAAATTCATTACTAAATATGTAAACTTTTGGTTTCAATTTTTTGAAATTTTATTATTTAAGATTAGGCTAAATCCCTACAGAATGAAAAAGTTGAGTCTTCCAACCTAAACTTTATCTTTATTTTACCTCTTGACTGCTGCGAAAGAGAAGAAAACTGCACATTTCACACTCCAATTGGCAATGTATTTTAAAATCCTGCAGCAGCCGTAACAGCACAAAGCAACAACTGCAAACTTTCTTGAAAGTCTGTACTGTCAGCGAGTTCTTTTCTCATAAACACTTCAGAAATACTATACAGACAATTTAATTAACATGGGTGACTGAGGTTATAAAAAAAAATCAGCCAGATGGGGTGATGATTTTGTAATCTGTATTGCTCTAAAGTGTGTGAGAGTCTAAGTTCCTTATAAACAACTTCACTTTCATACAATGAACCATATCCAAGGAGAGCTACTTAAATACAATATGAAGAAGAAGAAGGGAAGGGAATGAATGACACTCCTGCTTGAAAAATACAGCCATAGTTCAGTGCTTTTCTGCTGATATCTAATTATTTTCTACTGGTGAAGCATAAGCAGATCAAGTTTCATTTGTGCACTGGAAATTCTGTGAACTGTCTGCAAAGCACTGAAAAATTAATTTTCCCATTTATATGAAAGGCCAAAGTTCTTTTAACTGCTTGTAGTACTGTGACAACTCTGTAAACAATCTTTTCACACGTACATGAAAGTGAGGATTCCCATAGTGTCCTGATGAATTGGCAGAGGGAAAAATTTTCTCCTACAAGTTTTCAGAAATTGTCTGGAGAATGAATTAACAAAAAAAAACCAGACAAAAACCCCAACAACAACAACAACCCCATATATATATATATATAAAAAAATATATATGTATACATAAATATATACATATACACATATATATATATACATACATACATACTTTTTTTTTTTTTTAATATCTATATATATAAAAGAGAGAAATCTTTACTTTGGCGCTAAAGGTTTAAACAAAAATGTTCTTTCCAGTTTATCTGAGGTTGGAGCCAGCCAGGGGTCAGTTTCTTCTCCCAGGTAACAAGTGACAGGGCAAAAAGAAAGAGCCTCAAGCTGTGCAGGGAAGGTTTAGTCTGGATATTAGGAAAAAATTTCTTCAAGGAAAGGGATGCAAAGCCCTGGAACAGGCTGCCCAGGGCAGAAGCAGAATCACAAACCCTGAGACCCTTCAAAACACTCGGGGACGTGGTTAGTGGTAAACATGGTGATGGTAGTGTTGGACTTGATGATCCTAAAGGTCTTTCCCAACCTTGGTGATTCCATGATTCCCTGTCCAGGGGGTGGCACAGCCCCAGGTGCAGCCTGGACACAGCTCTGCTCTGTAATCCTGGTGAATTCCATTGGAAGTATTCTCATTATTCCCTGCAATATCCTTGATTTATTTCCATTTACAGGTTGAAAAGCTGTGAGCCAATACAGATTCTGCTAACATATTATTTGCTCACAGTTACCTGGCTTTATTAATAGAAGGGCATTATCGTCCAAGCTTTTCTTACCAACTAAATCGGTCATTTAAATCTTGTTTCCTACACAGCTGCTTCTATTGACTTTATCATTACAGACCCTGGGTGCCTCTACTTTATGTCTGTTTCAAAAAGCATTGACAGAATATAATCTGCATAATTTTAGGGGCTGTTAATAAATAAACACAACAGACTAAAAATCTGGGGAAAAGAAAAAAAAGCCTAGCAGATAAAACCAGAGATAACCAAAAGAAGGAGCAGAAGAAAATAATATGTGTTCGGATTGAATGCTACTAAGCAACAAATCTTTTTTTTTTTTTGTCCAATTTATTTTTGTCACCTTGCCTTTTTGGCCTGTGAGTTTTATATAACTGAGGATACAGGGATTTCACCCCTTAGTTGGGGAATTAGGGATGCAGTAGATAACCAGAAGATGAAAGTAACTGAGGAAATCTGTAGAGGAAGAAAATAGGACTCTTAATATTGAGGACAGAGAATTAATTTTGCTTGCAAGAACATAAATTCAAGACTTTGATCTACTCTGTAAGAGTGCAGTGACAAAGCAAACAGAAACTCTTCAGCATTTCCATGCCACTTTCTAAAATTCATTGGCTGGCTAGCAGGCAAAATCTTTAAATAAACTAATAAACATGGTATATTACAAAAATAGAAATAATTGAATATAAAAGAGGGAAGAAGGCACATGGTGTACACAAGAAAAAAAACCCACAACATTTTCAAGATGATTCCTGTTCCTCTGAATGAGAGATGAACAGATATAAAAAAGGAAACAAGCAGCAGGAAACAGCAAATATGTTCCATAAAATGTTACCATGAAGCCCATGATGGTAGCAGCCACATATTGTGGGAGGCTGGGAAATTGTATTTGCAATTCTAAATGAACAAAATGCATATGAAGCAATACAAGCCTTTACTTTTCATCATGCTAGGAATCGGGAGATGAAATGAGGGTAAAATAACCCTAATTTTATAAAGATTGGAATAGAACCTGAAGAAATAAGAGAGGGGAAAAGTGTTTCAGGAAGAAAGATGGCAAGGGAGCACAAAGCGCACTTAACAGTAAGAAAGATAAAATGCTTGCAAAATGCAAAGAGAAAAAAAGATAAAATTTTTTTTTTTGTTGTTTGCTGGATAACATGTCCACATCTGCAAATTTTAAGAATTTGTGCCTTGGATAATCAAGTGAAAGGAAATACAATTTTTTACTGACTTTTCAAAGTGTGGGAGAGGTGCTTGGTTCACTTAAGGATTGTGGACACATCCTCTTTTGCAGCTCTTTCAACATTTGGACCATGTGGCGAGAAAGAACCACCAGTCTAATGCCAGTAGATTTTGGCTAATTATTCAACACCCGATAATTTAGTCAGCTTTCAGTCCAAGGGAAACTTTTATCTTATGCCACAAGGTAAGTTTATTTATAATAATGTGGTGGGAGACCCTGTCAGAGGCTGTCCTAAAGCTGAGGTGACCAATACCCACACAGTGCTCTCCCTTACCTCTCCCTTGGGGAAGGCAGTGAGGCTGGTCACCCTGGGAAAACTCACTCACCCTGGGAAAACTCACTCTGGCTACTCCTATTACCAGATTTGTGTAATTTGCCATTTTGCCATCAGAATTTTAGTGGGAACACTCACAAACCTGTAATAGCCTGGTCACATGAAAGTCACGTGAACAGTCAAAAGTCAGAAGGCATATTTTCTAACATAAATCAAGGTAAAAGCCATCTGGGTATAAAATATCTATAATTCTTACCTTATGGAGCATGTTTGAGGTCGTTTCAACAGCTGATCCATTGAGATTCAAAATTTTGGATTTCATATGCGCATTTCATAGTCTCTGAGGTGAGTCCTGCGTTGTCTTTAAGTGAGTCTTCCATGTGAGTGAAGGAAAATGAAGCCTTGTAAAAACAACAGATTTCAAGCCTTTAAACTGAACTTCTGCTATTAAACTGAACTTCTGACGTTAACTTTTATCAAAATATTTAAATGGTTCGCTTTTCTCTTTCTGTTGGTGCCGGTGAAATATGATTTTGTGTGGTTTGACACAGTGATGGAGAACAAAGGGAACAGAGGATGTGCCAGGCACCAGCAGAATTTATGGGGGAGAGCTGAGATAAGGCTGTCTCCTCAAAATGAAATGTACAGATTACATTGCAATGCTTCACTGCATCTGCAGATAAGAGAGTTCATTTCGCTTCCTCCTCTCCCATGGTAATGGACATTTTTCACTTTCACCAAAGGCCAGTCTAGCCATAATACAACAATTTGGAAACAGACTGGCTGGAGTGTTTTGAGTAACTGCTTTATGATGTGGTGTAAATCCAAAGACCTGAAGTATTAATGTCCATGCTTGAAGAAAGTCTTCTGCAGCTCCTGGAAAGAACTGAGAGTGGTTTAATAACTCTGGGTCCAATGTTGCTTCCATTCCTACTTTCATTAGCTGCAATTTTCATTCAACGTTTCACCTTCCATGTTAAAACAGAACTTTATCTCTTAACACAATTACAGGAACAGCTTTTGTACAGTTTGCTTTATGTCTTTTTGGGGGTGGGGAAAGAGAAGAAGAAACGAGACAGAAGTCATGTTGTCATAATATTGATTTTCAAAGCCTGGAAAACACACTTCATATTTTGAAACACAATGGAAAATTCAGAGGACAGTTCACATATATTTATTGTTCAACAAATACATGTTGCTTTTGCTTACATGATTCTATTCAATCTGTTAAAAATACTGAGTATCCAAGGACTAAAATGAACTGAGGTTCACAATAATGATATTGCTCCTTCTTTAATTTCTGTTCTAGTATCAAAATAGATATACAAAACATGTTTTCAGGAAAGTTAACCACCAAGAAGATGTAAACATCACATCTGGATTTATATGAAAATTACTTTTATCTTGAAAAACCTACTGAAGACCTTCATATTTCAAAAGACAGAATTAGAAAGAAGAAATTTCAAAATAAAAGTAATAGTAATAATAATAATAATAATTTAAAAAACAGCAATCAAGAGACAGAAAAAAATTACAACAGGCAGTGTTTCTGTGATACAAGAAATTCAGGCAGGTCTCTGTAAAGCTTAGTGACTTTTCTAGTTAAATACAAAATACAATGCTCCTTAGAAATACAAAAAAAAAATCTCTTCAAGGGTCTTTTCATAAATAGATGGTAAGCTGAGACATGACCTTGAATTCGAGTGTTCATTGGAAAAAAGGTTACTTGAAGTGCTCCTTCAGCGCTCAGACAATCTTGTGGCTACAGTGAGTCACCACGCTGCTCCAAAGAGGTGTCACAAACTGTCTGAACCACAACAGAAAAGGAATGGTTGTTGCTGCAGAAAAGGGATCTTAATGGAAAAAAAAAAAAAAAAAAAGGAGCCACAGGATAATTTGGAAGCACTGTGTTTCTGTTCCTTTGTTTCACAACCCAGGTAGGAAAGCAAGAAGGCACCAGCAGAGCAACATGTGCTGTTGAACTCAACAACTGAAATATCCATACCTCTACTGAGTTAATAACACTAATACCTAAAAGCTTTACTTGATTAAATTCATGTTTCAACAGCCATGGCTGTTTCAGGTCCACTGATACAATATTTGTTCTTGAGCTGTTCTTTTGCTAACTTGACCTTTTCAAATCTGGAACATTTTGGCTCTGTTTTCATTTATAGGGTGGCTACACCACCGTGTGATATTTCAATTGAGTATGACAGTTTTATTATGTCTCCTTCTGTCTAGGAGTAGAGTTTATGGACAGAGTACTAATAAAAATTGTATAATAAAACAAAACCAAAACTGGGCAGCTTTGGCAGTGAGATGTAGTAAATTGCTTAAGAAAGATACTCTAAAAGACAAACCTGAAAATATTAAGAAATTCTGTATTATGTATTTCTTGTGCTGGTATAATATTATTTTTTATTGTCCCATACATATTCATAGCTGGAGTATCTTGAAGTACTTGCTGTTGCCACAAGTTGCAGTCTATTATAAAAATAGTGTGGAATCCAGCTAAAGTCATAAGTTCAGCAGCTGAGTCGAAGGACACATCATTAAATGGAGCATTCAGAGAGCCAATTCCTTGTTTCTTATTCCATGAATAGAATCGTGGAATCATAGAATGGTCTGGGCTGGCAAGGACAAAGCTAGCTTATTTAGTTCTAACCCCCTGCCATGGGCAGGGACAGCTTCCACTGTCCCAGGTTGCTCCAAGCCCCATCCAACCTGGCCTTGGACACTTCCAGGGATCCAGGGGCAGCCACAGCTTCTCTGGGCACCCTGTGCCAGGGCCTCCCCACCCTCACAGGGAGCAATTCCTTCCTGATATCCCATCTAACCCTGTCTTCTGGCAGTTGGAAGCCATTCCCCCTTGTCCTATCATTCCATCCCTTGGAAATTGTTTCTCTCCATGTTTCCTGTTGGCTTCTTCAGGTTCTGCAAGGCCACAGTGAGGTCACCCCAAAGCTCCTCCTCTCCAGGTGAACAATCCCAGCTCTCCCAGCCTTTCCTCCCAGCAGAGCTGCTCCATCCCTCTGCTCATCCTGGTGCCTCCCCTGGCCTCTCTCCAGCAGCTCCAGGTCCCCCCTGTGCTGGTCCCCAGGGCTGGGGCAGCTCTGCAGGTGGGGTCTCACCTGATCTCTCACCTGGAGCAGCTGAGCAGGAGCTGCAGGTCAAAAAGAGAATTCTTTACTGGCAGGGCAGATGTCCAGCAAAAAGGACTGACCTGGCTCCTCTCTAAGGAGTTGGTTGTCTATGGAATGGAATGAGATTGCAGGATGGTGATCCGAGAACTGAAATATCTCTGTTCTCTGATTCTTTATGGCTCCCTAAAACTCTTTGCTCTCCTTTTGTCCATTAAAGAGAAAGAGGAAAGAGAATTTGTGTTAGCAAACACGAATTCCCAGTTTTAGAATGGATCATTCTTATACTCCAGGTATGTTTTTTTCTTGGAACTCTCCCTAATCCTGAACCAGTTTACATAAGCAGAGGGAGTCTTCTTCATCTTCACAGCCACTGGGAAAATACCTTCAAATTATTAAATTATTGCTGGAAGGTTCACTCTGGTTACAGGAACAATCACAAATAATTTATCACTTGTTTGTGCAGATTAATATCTGGATGACATTTACAGGAAGGAACCTCAGGTCTCAGAAAACTTAATAAAGATGATAATTATTCCTAAGATATTTATACAATTTTCCAAGATAATCACTCTGAATGAGAGAAAAAAAGTGTACTTAAAAGTTTATGATGCTAGTTTGAATAATAAGTGGTGAAAACTACATTGTAGTTCTCTATATATATAAAAAAATATAGCATTAATCTTATTTGTACTTATAAGATCATTTACAGTAAAATGATTTCAGAATTAGATGGCAATAACCTGGTGCTGTTAGTTGTTATTGAGTGACTTTTTATTAGAGAATAAAAGAGACTTTTTTAAATTATGGCTAAGAACAAAGAACGGAAGCTCCTCAGTCTATTCTGTTTCTATTTTATGCTTGATGTATTTCTCTACGAAAAGCTCAATAGTGACAGACAATACAAGATTAAATGAAATTTTTATGTGAGCCATGTTTGGTGAAACTTTGTAATATTAGAAGTGGAAAGGGTTCAGCTCAGTTATTGCTACGCCAATTCCATAATTACACATTACTGTAAACATTTAGTGTTTTCTCCAATCTCAATATATTTCCTTTAGATTTTTCCTTTAAACCAGCTTGTATTTATCCTATGGGCTGGCCATTCTCTTTCACCAAATACATGAAACAGAAGTAAATTTTTGGAAGAAAATATGCTTTCACTGAATTTTAATTAAATCAAGAATAGCTGAGTCATCTTTTTTCTTGTTCCTATGGAGATCAGCAATCCTTTGTTGACAGTGGGTTGTTTTACATTTTTTTTTATATTTTAATACTTTAAACTTCCACAAACTTTGATCAGCCATATTCTACAGGACAAGTAGACTTTGGAAATGGAGTAAGGGATATAAGAAGTGCCTGAGAAACAACCATGTGCTCCTGGGATCCCAGGATATGACATCCTGTGCCGAAGTAGTTTGCATTTTCAGAAAAAGAAATATTCTGAAAGGAGATGCAGAATGAAAATAAAATTTAAAATAAAATAATAAAAAATAACATTAAAAATATTTATTTATACAATTCTTTCCTTGAGCACTACTTTCCCCCTCACCCTTTTAACTGTAAGGATTTTTAAAAACATAGGAATATAAGGATGGGTTAAAATCAGCAAGCTGGGTTGCCATGAGGGAACTCAGACACTGGATTAAGCTAAAACTGAAGTAAGAAACTTAAAAATCAAAAGTACAATTGATATAATTATGAGATTACATGAATTGATCCAGGCCTGAATGTAATGGAAAAAGCAAGATCAGTAGAAATTGTCAGAATGGCGGTTTGCAATTACTGTATTTAAGTTTCACACGCACTTGTTAAGAATGAAATGTTTTTTCCCAGTGTCAGAGATGTCAGACTCCAGTCGCAGTAAATCAGAGATTGCAGTTTTGTATTCAGAATGGCACCTTGCTGCTTTGGGAAAGGCACACTGACATTTCACCGTGGAGAAAAAGGTCTTGAAAGTGTTGCCTGTCCCTAAGAAATGTTCCAGAGAAGTGAAATGTGGTTGTGTTTGCAAAGCCTTGGTGACAAATCCTTGCCACTGGCTACGTGTACACTCCATTATTCATTCCCCCCCCTCGAGCAACTGATACAGGTTGTCATTACCCAGCTCTCTTCAAGGTTTATGCTGGAATTATTTATGTCAAGACATTTCAATTAAGGGAACAAAGACCCTAAATGTCTCTCTGAACAATGGATTTTGCATAAGAGTGGCGCATCACAGCTTCACTTTCAACCTGGAGAGTCTTCCCTGTGCAATGAGGGTTGGAGTCTAAATTGATCATCTATTGACATCCACAGACTTGATTCATCAGTGATAAAGAATCATAGACATGATGCATTTGTTGCAGCAGCCCTCTCCTTGGAGGGTAGAAACGAGCTGAGACACAGACTTGTTGCTTATCACAGCATGAAAAGGGTCCTGGTTTTCTTTATTTTCTTTATTCTTCTTTACAGCTCAGCCATCCTTTCACTGACTCTGGCTGCAGCAAGCTCCTGCTGTGTTTTCCCTTGCAGCCTCTGACTGCTGGTTATTTCCTGCTGAACTCTGACTGCAGGGATCAGTTTGCAGACTCTGACTGGAGGCTTTTACCCAGCTAGGCTGTGACTGCAAGTTCCAACAACAGGCTCTGGCTGCACACCCAGACTGACTTCACAGCAGTGATCCTCCTCCTTCATGGATCCTCCTCACTAGCTAACCCACTCCCTTTTATCACACTTATCTTTGTTGGATATAGCTGTGACTCATCAGGGGTGAGGCTGTACTGGGTAATTAACATAACTGTTACTAATGAGGGGTGAGGTTACCTGTATTCCCTTCCCTACAAGATTCAAAGAGGACTCCCAGGCTTTCAGAATTCTTGCTCAGAGGGGAGTTTGGGTGTGTCAGGATCCAGTCCCAGGCTTGGGCAGTACATATGTCCAAAGAGCTGTACAGGTGTTTTAAATTACTTTTTCCCACAGTATTAAGGGTGGCAAATCAAATATATTTATAGAAATAAAATAAATAATTTCTTTAAATTGATGAAGATAATAACTATTAGACCAAAAGATCTTAATAGAAATATTTACTGTACATTACAGGCAGCTCTAACTACTAGTACAGTTCACTATTTATTGAAGCAGTGATATTAAAGTTAGAAAAACAGTCATTAAGTAGAGATTGATGTCACTCACCCATCCCAGTTGCCAGATCTCTTTCCTCACCCTCAAGGAGTGACCTTGATGGTGTCCCCACTGCAGGGAGGAATCTCCACACACTCTCAGAAGGGGGATGTTAGAATATCCTCCTGTTAAAAAGTGGGGCTGGGCTTTTATGACATAAAGTGACTGATGTCAGATGTCCCCAGGCTGGGTTAGGTCAGTTGTCAGCACTGTCACCCGCTGTTCCTCTATCAGATTCCTCTATCAGGATCTCAGGAAATATTCCTCTTCCCCAGAATGTTGGGATGAATGAGTCAAGCTGGTCTCAGTGTCCTTCAACCCCTAACTCAGCATGACCTCCTTCCCACCCACCCCGCTAACTTTTGCGAACAGGGATTATTCAAGCTGTTTCTATCCCCACTTAGGCAGAGAATTCTGCTAAAGCAGCTGTTAAATATGCAAATATTTGACCATTAAAATTTTCCTTTAATCTGAAGCAGGAAGCATTAACAATGTCCTGTGGAGGGAGGTGGATAAAATGAAGACATAATTCCAATTCTGAGGTTCAAAAAGAGACAAGGATTTCATACAAGATGCAATATCAATGGCAGGGCAGGAAATGGCCTCTCTGTTCTTACTACTCCATTTCTTGAACTTCCCTGAAAGCATTTCTTTTCATGGCATAATAATGGAGCAATATCCCTTCCAAAGGAGAAAGGGATTTTGGTTGCCAAGTGTCAGAAGCCAAGGCATAATTTAACAGCTTTACCAACCGCAGCACAAAACACAACATCTCTTGTATTGATAGTTTTATACTTTTTAGGAAGATTTTGGAACACTTCCAGAGTGGTGTTCATTCCCAGGCAGTGGTGGACTCACCTCCCCTGGAACTGTTTAAAAAAGGTGTACCTGGGGACTTGCTTTAGTGATGATTGTGGTGGTGATGCTAGTTGAAAGTTGGACTTGATCTTAAAGGTCTTTTCCAACCTTAATCTTCCTATGATTCTATAATCTGTGACTTCAGAAGTTTTTCACCTACTTATGAATCAACTTAATCCAAATCACAAACCACAACGCTGACATTGTAATTGGTTAATTGGTTTAGGCCAAAGAAATAAAAAAAAAAAAAAATCCTAAATTTCATACATCTGTTGTAATACTTTGCATGCAGTTTGCAGAGGCTGTGGAAGGGTGCAGGCATTCTGTAAAAGTCTTATGAAATACAAGGTTGCACTGCATGAGAACATAAATCCTGGTGAAAATTTAAGTATCTTGATCTTCAGAGTGAAAAGCATTGGTCTATAGCTGATGAAAATGTCATCAGGTGTATAGTCTGAAAAAATTTAAGCCCATTTTCACCTCTCTAGTCCTAGTATTTCCAAGTTTCTTTTCCCAGGGTCATGTCTAGAATGTGTATTCTTGAGGTCTGCTACTTGCAAATATGCAATCCTTAATTCCTGACCAAAGATAAAGGGAAAAAACCCTTTTCTGAAATGATTAATATTTCAACAACTATAACAAGAAGAGGAATAAGTTATTCATGTAAGAATAAACAAAGAGCAGCTCAAAAGCCCAGATTAGTGTGAGCAATTCAATTTGAGAAATAATTTAATATTTGACAGGACAAATGTAAAAGCAACAAGCTGCTAAATGCTCACACTGGCACAACTTCCATGTCCATCCCATGTTCTGTTCTTCCAGGCCTGTTAGTGAATAACCAGGACTAATGATTTTACTCAAGTCTAAAACATTTTACTTTGCAAGGTGCCAGGATGGAGGCTGCCCTTCCTGACCTTGCAGGAATGAGATTTTTCATTCCATTGATGATGTGTAATGTCGTTGAAACCAATTTAATACCTTCATTTCAATTGCATCGTATTTTTGTAGAAGATAGAGTGCAGTTACTTAATGGAAGGGTTGTATTTTTTTTTTAATTAAACTCACAGAACTGTAATTCTATTAATATGACACTTACCTTTTCTATTTTTGATGAGATATTTTAATTTTTGAAATAACTCTGAGAATCCAGGTTATGTTTCCAAGATTACAATTATATTTACTCCCAGTAAAATAATTTCTTTCCTTGTCAAAAATTGTAGTTGCAGCGTTACAATTCTGAAATTTCTACCTGCACATTACAGAGCTGAGGGCAAAGATTTCGCTGCTTACACAATTTTGCATGGTGACAAAAAGAGGCAAAAGAAGAAAAGCAATTTAAAACTTAATAAATAAGAGAGTATCTCCACCCTCCCTGTGCTCTATTTAGTCTTAAATAATGGGAACAGAACATTCATTTGATCAGAAGTGTGAATGGAGTTATTGGAATTAATGCAATATGAAAACCTAAAGATCTAAAAGGCAAAAAGGAAGAGAAGCAAGTAAGTAAAAGGCAGTGCCTGCCCTGGAACTGAATTGAAAATATTCACAAGAATTAAATGTATTTTGATTTTGGTGACATAATTCTTCCGATTGCCTCTTCTGATAAAAAAAAATTGTCCAAGGTCAGATGAAATTTTAATTAAATTGTTGTGCATTCATTGATTCTGTTTCTTGACACACAAAAAATAGGTTGATGCTGAACTGAAATAAAATGATAATAGTAAAAAAAACTAAGTGGAGCTTCCTTTGATATTACAAAAGTTCATTGGACAAAAACTTTTATCAGACGTGGCAGAATTATGTCACCAAAACCACAGCTGGTCTATTTTGATAAAAAGCCCAAATGAAGCTCATGTGACTGTAACTGGGCCAAACAAAGGTATCTGAAGTGGGAATCTGGAGCAGAGTTTGATCTTCTTTCTCTGGATCCGTACCTAGATGTCCCTGGAATTGCAGTGTTCTGTCCTAAAATCAGTTATATCCTGTGGCTTACCCCAAAAGAGTCAAGATTTAGTATATTTCACTTTGCAATCAGCACAGAAGAGATATAACTGCTATTTCCTATGGAAGAAAAGATAATGGAGAAAGGACCTATTTTTTATAAAATGCCCCTTTTCTTTACACAAATACCATCAAAGGGGAAGCTGTCACAGGACCCTTCATCCCTATGTGCTCCTGTACCTTGCTGAGTGGTATCACATTTATTAGGAGTGTTATTAGGAAGTCTTCCTCCAATGTGTCACATCTGTCACATCTGTCTTTCACTGCCTAGCTGGCTGTCATCTGCTCTTTTGAGCATTAGCTCATGAGGCAGCTCTTTCCACAGGCTGATTTTCACAATGGAGGGAGCAATGTATAACCTGATTATTTTTTTTTCTTTAATAAAATAAATTTTAATTGATTTGGTACTTTTTATTTCTCTCATTCATCTAAATGGTGTATCAGGCAACCACAGGGTTACATATGTGTGTATAGAAATGTGGCACCTAAACAGATGTGATGTAGTGATCTAATGATGTGTGAAGAGACCTGAATCAGCAGGTGAGAACACATTTCAGAATTTAGTGCAAGAAAAAAAGCTTGCAGGAAGGAGGAGGAGGAGGAGGGAACAAAGTGTGTAGTAAGAGTTGCCTGAAGTTATTTTTACTTTATTTTCTAGCTTTTTTTTCTTGAAGACAAGCTAATATAATAAGGTATTTAAACAATATTGTTGTCCTTCTTGAGAGTCCCTTGTTTATGGTTGTGCACTATTACTGCTCTATTCTCCTGACATGTCATAAATCTTGTGTGGTACCTGCTGCCCAACAATGCCATGTGGAGCTGTAGAGAGTTAGTTTGAGCCCAGTGGGCACTTTTCAGCTGTGTTTACCTGTTTACTGGTTTGGTGACCAACACTCATTTCAACTGGAAATTAAATCATGAAATCACAGAATATCCTGAGTGTGAAGGGACTCACAGGGAGCAGCCAGTCTAACCCCTGGCCCCACACAGACACCCCAACAATCCCACCCTGTGCATCCCTGGGAGTGTTGTCCAAACCCTCCTGGAGCTCTGGCAGCCTTGGGGCCGTGCCCATTCCCTGGGGAGCCTGGGCAGTGCCCACCACCCTGTGGGGAAGAACCTTTCCCTGATCTCCAGCCTGACCCTGCCCTGGCACAGCTCCAGCCATTCCCTGGGTGCTTCCCCTCTGCTGCCCCTCAACCCTTGCTGAGCTCTGACCTCAGTCTCCATTTCTCCAGCTGAACAAACCAAGTGCCCTCAGCCTCTTCTCAGATGGAGAAAACCTTTTAAATTCTATGCTGTTTCTGTACTACATCACTCCTGAGGGTTTTAATTCATAGATACTCAATGCTTGCTAAAAAAAAAAGGGGGTTACCAAGTTGCCTACATCCTTTAGAATTATAGCAGAGAATTATTTGTACTCATCTCTGAAAATCTGTCCTCTGTAAAACCTGATGATAACGTTTCCCTTGAAGCGTTTAGTGGAAAATGTCTCCTCTTAACAACGTGTGCGGGCGCCGCTTGTCCTGTTGGTGCTCTCATGCAGCAGACCATAAATCACTGCAGAATTACTGACAGCCTGCACCACCAACATGCTGTACCTTACTCTGGGACCTAATTATATCACCATCCCATGGCAGCACCTCTGAAAGGGGTTTGTCAGCATTTTCAGTACACAAGCTTTCTGATGCTTTCCAAGGTGGATGAAAACTTAATATATCGGTAATTCCAAAATTGTATCTGCTTGAGCAGACACAAATGTTGTCAGTCAGGATTTGATTTTACTTGTCTATGATATGTTCCAATTTTCTTCATTTATTTTTTTTCCAGCTGGGGTTAAGAATCTCACAGCATCTTGTGTGTGTTTTTGAAAAGTTCCTATAAAAAGCTGTTCAGTGTTTCTCACTTATTTCTAATTATAGGTGAGGTAAACGGTTGCTGAATAATGAAGTGTAAAATATATTCAGTGTACATACAAAAGTGCTGGAGGGGAGGAAAGAAAAAGTTATCAAAAATAATCCTGCTAGCTCTGCCTCCTGGGATCATCCTAAGTGAAATGGCAGTGTGATTTTGAGAGAAATCTGAGAGAGTTGTGAAAAATCCAGGAGCCTTTACAGCAACGTGCATTAATACAGCTCATATTCTTCAATGTTTGCACATCAAGCTGTTATTCATTTTGGATTTCTCCCCTGGTAATTTTTTCTCTGTCATATTGAAGATTTTTTATTAATATAATATATACTGTAGGTCACTCTAGTTCTAGAAATTAGTATTTTAATTTTAACAGGGATTTAAAACTTCAACTATTTGCACGCTGGTTCATTTTTTTTCTTATGTGAGGCAGCAACTACAGAAGAGAGGATGGATTAAATCAGGTAGCAGAGTTTCCTTTATTGCTAAAATATAAAACTAATTAATGAGACTCATGATTTGACAGGGGGAAACAGTACTGATGGTGGTGAATAACAATTGCTACGTGGTGATAGTCCAGGGAAAGTGTCACTTATGGCATCAGGAGTAATAAAAGGAATCATATGTTGGACATTTTGCTGCCATTTCATTCTGCAGCACCAAAGTCAATGAAAAGCATTGATACAGTTAGCTGTTGGCTCAGGATAATCTCCATCTGGAGCACTCTAGCTAACACTGTTTTGTACCTGGGACACACTCCAAATTCAATTTAACCAGAAAGACTTCTCAGCACATTTGGAAGAACTGCCTCTTCCACCTTTCTCGATGAATTTGCCTCATGTGCAGCTTTCCACAGTTTTTCTTTCTGTATATTTTGGACCATCAATATATTTTCTTTCCTAAAAATTGTCACTCCATAGTAATGAAAATATTTCTGATTTCTTTTTTGCACTGTACCAATTCCTTTGAGAGCTCGCTTCTGCTGCTCTTTGTCTCAGTAAAACCTTCCCAAGCTTTAATGCTGTAGTTGCCTTTCCTGGTCCTGTGCTCACCACACATAAATTGGCAGAAATTAAAGGCTTGAGTGCCCAGTATTTTGAAAACCAGCATTGCAGTGGCTCGATGCCTGTCCCTCGATGTGCAGGGCAATATGTAGCATGCCAGAATTTCCCAGATTTCCTCCAAATGTTGTGTGAGACAGCTCATCTGCCCCGAGCCAGGCAGGAGCAGACACTGTGGTGGTGGCAGAGCTCAGGTTCCTTCCTTCCCTGGCCCCTGTTTCCCTTGCTGTGCCCTCCTGAGGAGGCTGGGAGATTATTTTCCAAAGGCACTACCAACAAACAATGGCCAGGAGAGCCATAATCACTGCACTGTGTGGAGAGAGGTATGAGGAGGTGGGGTTCACTGCCTGTTGCTTTTCATCCTCTTTTCTGCAAGAGTTGGGATTAAATGCTTGAGACAATATTTTGTGTTCGGACTCAGATGTTTATTAATTCTTATTTATATCACAGTCTCACAAATCATGAGTGCTACAGCATTTCTAGCTAACAAAGTAAAAAAATGGCTCCTATATCTTTCTTTACAAGGCCTTTTAAGAATAAACTGTCCAATTATGAAATGACACCTAAATTATTGTTACTTTTAACCCAATAACCAACCACTCGTGGCCCGCAATGTGGATTTTTCTATCTAACTACAAAATACCACCCAGACCCATGAAGAAGAAGGTGAAAAATAAGGACTAGCCTCCACCCTAAAACCTCCATCTTGCTTTATATATATATATTACTGTATTCTAAAACCTTAAACTTGAAGTTTTTCACCATGTGATATTACACACTTCTATTCAAACTACACACCCATAATCCCAGTTCTATCATTCAATTTTGGAAGGCTTTTCTTAGTCTAAAATCCTTAGTGCCCAGGGTTCCAACAGCTGCCTGCTTGTGTAACACCCAGCCCAGTCCAGACCTCAGACACCCAACCCTCTTTACTCCACATTCTTCCTTGAAGAGAAGGCAGAGAAGCAGTTGATGATGAACTTGTGTAAATATGATTCATCATTCCTAGACTCTTATCCAGAAGTAACCTCCTTCCTGCACTCACAAAGGACAGTTAATAAGATTTTTTTACCTGCCTTGCATCCCTGATGGGCTGCTTCTGGGGTGAGTGCTCAGTCTCTACAAAGTGTAGTTAATCTTTCCTGGTGATATTTCAAACCCCCTCAAAGGGATACCCAAGTTCAACTTCCTACCTCAATTTTACCCCAAAGCCAATGAAATACCCTTTTCCCCTCTCTCCAGCAGACAGCAGAGCTGATCTGCATCCATCACATTGAGTGAGTCAAGCACCAAAACTAGACCCAAGACCCATAATATTTTAAAATTTATTTTATGATAAAGGACACGGGACTCGCCTGCACTGTTTTGTGAGCAGCTCTTGTGTCCTGTTGGTGCAATATGGAATTACTTCCTTCCCCAAACACTAACTGCACAAATGCAAAATATCATAGAATCATAAAATCACAGAGTCATGCAATCGTTTGGTTTGGAAGGAACCTCAAAGATCAAGAGTTTTTAGAGTAAAACTGTGGGCCAGGATCTCCCTTGACTTTCTTTTTGCACTCTGAAAAATTTCTATACTTCCCTTCCTGTTTTTTTATTTTTTTTATTGGCCCAGCTTTTTTTCTCAGGGTCATCTGATAGGCAAAAAGAAAAAAAGAAAAATTTTCCCCATATAATGTATTTTTTCCATGAAGATATGGCACCAAAGATGCAGTCAAGTCATATAGCTGTAAATTGGCAGAACTCTGATTAATCAACATAATGATTCTGACTTCATGCTTCAGCTTTCCAAAGCAGAATTCAGGAAGAAAACTCACTTTTGAAAATAATATTTTGTTTGATATTTCGTTTCAAATGAGTAGTTGTGTCACTTTATGATATGTGGGCACAGTGGGATTTGGTCAAAAGTTGGACTTGACGATCCCTGAGGTCTTTCCAACCTTTATGATTCTATACTTCAATGATTTTAACTTATATTGGTTTTACAGGTATTATTTTTCTCTTTCTTTTGCACATACATTCGCACAGAGGCAGAGTAATAATTGGCAATATTGCTGTCTTAGGGAAATTGATTTTTGAAAGGCCAAACGAAATTAGCCAGGATTTTTCACATGCTAATGTGAGGAAAGGTAAAACAGCTTTTCAGACAGGATGAAGCCTTGACAAAGATTTCAACTACACAGATCTGGCCAGGCTTCCTACAGTTTTCCTCTATGGCAGTAATCAGCCTCATGGGGAGTTCTGTAAAACTTTGGCAACACATTGAGAGCCCAGATGAATCCAAATCATGATAAATCACGAGGGAACTCATTGCAAGGCTTATTACAGCTCGACCAAAGCTGGCCCAGCAAGTGAAAAATCAAATTGTCCTTGTGCATCTCAGGGGAACAAACGTCCAACAAAACACGTAAAGAGAAACTGCAGAGAGCAACATCATATTCTGCTTTTAGAATACCTTTTGGGCTCCATACAAACACTTTTTTTTTCTCAGAAAATTTCCATTGTGCAAAGGGGTGAAATTAAATGATGAAAACAAGCAGTTACTGATTGGACTTTGTGTTACAGAAATCAGGTACAGGATGCCAAAGAAAAGTATTCCTAAATTGAGTTTAGCTTGTGAGAAGAAGTAGAGCTGTAGATATTAGGAAGTTTAGTTCCTAAGTCTTGTTCTGTTTCAGAGCTGTGATTCAGTTTGTTAAAGAAAGGACCATAAACACGGACTCTCATTTTTCCCCTCAGCTGCTCCTCGTATGGCACCTCCAGGACCCTTCCCCAACCTCATGTCCCTGCTTTAGACACTCTCTAACACCTGGAGATTGTATTGGTATTGTGGCACCCAGAATTACACACAATATTCCAGGTGAGGCAGAGCAGGACAACCCCTGGAATGGCTGTTGCTGCTGGGCCTGGTGCCCCCCAGAATGTGTGTGAAGATCAGCAAAAAAGTTAAATGAAATTTCATAATCTATACTTTCTACATATTTCAAAAACACCACCTTCCTGCTGCTTTGTGGATAGAAACAGCCCAGTATTGTCCATGTGATGCCTTAAGTTTTAGCTTTCATGTATTTCAGATTCTGTGCTGTCTAGAGGGGCAGTTCTCAGCCTCACGTTCAGTGTCAGTCAGGTCTTCACAGAGCAGTGAGAAAAAACAAATCCTTTTCCTGCTGAAGACCAAGGACAATGGGTACAAATTTCAGGCCCAAAAGCACAAACAAGGGTGGGCTGAAGATAGAAAACAAGAAGCATTGGACCTCAGAACCTGAGGCTGTAACTGGACAATTAAACCCCAAAATGCAAATGGACCAAAACTTATAAAAGTGTGAGACCTCATGACCAGTCAGCTATTTTGTGACCAGTCAGCTATTTTGTGACCATTTTGGGTCCACTTTGGGTCTAGCCTTGGGCAGGCTCCTGTCCTGCCTAAGGTGTATCCTAAAGGTCTTTCAATAAATCCCTACTTTATTCTCTAGCTCTGTCCAGTCTCTGTTCCCAGGTCAGCCCTCCCAAGGCATCAGTTTCTGGTGACCTAGACGGGACAGAGAGGCACCTGGAGAACCCCCCTGGACCAGAGGAACACCCAGCTCCTGCCCTCTCCTCCTGAAGGCACTCTGAGGGGAGGCAGCCCCAGCTGTGGCCCAGGAGGTATCACAGCCCAACACATGTGGTGTTCACCCAAAATCAATATTTAAGATGAGCCTGGACTTCCACAGGGTTTTCCTGAAAACATGAGCTCTCCCCATGTTTTCCAGAAAAAACAGGTTCTCCTTTAGGTACCTGGGTAGGGCCCAGGCTTGCACCAGTGCTCAGCTCTCAGCAGCAGCTGCTGCAATCACATTAGACAAATGTTCAAAAAGCTCTGTAACCTAAACATGAGCTCATTGGAACATGCAGGATGAGACCACAGCCCCTTGAAATCAGTGGGGATTTTGCCACTCACTACAAACAAATCAATGCCACAGAGTGATTGCATCCCTTTACCTGATTGTGGATGCTGAGCTTGTTGAATAATTCTGGCTTTGGTGCTTTTATCTGAAGATCCCTCAATAGTTTTATGAATTATTTTCATTATGATTCTTCATACTAGGAAAAAAGATAAAAATCTGTAATAATCCTTAAGTATATGAGCTGTAAAATCAACAAAATTCTGTGCAATTGTGACACAGCTTTATGAAATGTACTGAAAATCTGCCCTATAGGACAGGCAGGATTCCTACAAATCATTTTGAGGGAGGTGATTCTTCCCCTCTCCTCTGCTCTTGTGAGGGCCCACCTGGAATACTGTGTCCAGGTCTGGGGCCTCAAACACAATAAAGATTTTGATCTGCTGGAAAAAATCATGTGAAAGCCACATTGAGGCTCTGAGGGCTGGAGCCCCTCTATTCTGGAGCTAGGTTGAGAGAGCTGGGGGTGTTCACCTGGAGAAGACAAGGCTCCAGGGAGACCTCAGAACCCCTTCCAGGGCCTAAAGGGGCTCCAGGAGAGCTGGAGAGGGACTTGGGACAAGGGCCTGGAGGGACAGGACAGAGAGACTGGCTTCCCAAAGGGCAGAGTTAGATGGGCTATTGGGAAGGAATTGTTCCCTGTGAGGGTGGGGACACCCTGGCACAGGGTGCCCAGAGAAGCTGTGGCTGCCCCTGGATCCCTGGAAGTGTCCTAGGCCAGGTTGGACAGGGCTTGGAGCACCCTGGGACAGTGGAAGGTGCCCCTGCCCATGGCAGGGGGTGTCACTGGATGGGCTTTAAGGTCCCTTCCAACCCAAACCTCCCTGTGATTCTGTAATTCCACAACACATCTGATTTTCTTTTCTTGCAACACTCCTTAAAGGAGTTCCCGTGAGCCCTGAACCTGACTAACAAGTCAGCCTCCCTACCCTTTGCCAATGTATTCAGTGAGGAAATAATCATTGAATGTGCTAGACAACCCAGATCCTTATGGAAAGCTGTTCTGTGGGCACACAGCAGGGATGGATCCACGCCAGCAGCCATGGCTCCTTCAAATTGAGATTTCTTTTAGCCACTCCCAGCACAGCCTACTTCAGCCCCATTCCTAGAACTCCATTGAGATCTTCCACTTGGATATTTTAAATAAGGACCAAATTTCAGGCAAAGGCAGCCCTGCTGCCCAATTACAGCAGAAATCCATCAGCTGTCACAAGTGGAAAAGCACACAAAGCCAGGGCAGCACGTCCCATAGCCCACGGAATCACTTATAGCAGGACACAGCCTCAGCTTCCTCAGTAAATCACGGGGAGTTTCCCCTCTTCCTGCCAAGCCTCCTTTGTGAATGAAAAGCACTTCTACAGTTCTCTAAGTGTAGCAGGGCTTTAGGGCCCGAGTTCCATTATTTCATTAAGCAGTGTGTCATTAATTACCCCCGGCACGTTCCTCCCGGGTACAGGAGCTGTGGAAGACAGGCGGAAGGCAATAAATTCGGAATCTGGGATTAAAGAATGCAAATGATAGCCTGGGTAATGTTTTTTTTTTTTCAGAGTGTTGGAATGTACACAAGGCCAGTACACTGCCTGGCGCTGAGAGGCACCGTGTTAGCAATTTACATTCGTTTGCATCTCACCACAAACCCTCTGTTAACAAGCAAGGTCAAAAGAGTTCCCTGGGGAATGAGTCCAGGACAAGAAGGCTTCTCCTCATGTTGATGGCAGACCATGGATGGTCTCATACTACATCACCACTGAATGTAAAGTGAGTTTAAAACACAGGCAGGGTAGTTAAGACATCATTTTCAAACCCTGTAAATTACAAATACTGTGTAGAATGTCAAAATCAATATTTACATTTAAAATGTCCACGAATATGTAAGGAAAAGGTGTCAGGAATTACACAGCACTAAGAAATTACTTTCACCTGAAGGAGCAGATGGTTGCGAAAATCCTGTCAGATGGAAATCATTATTCAAATATATACATACAACTCCTGCTTATTACCTGTTTTGGGCCTGGTCTATCAGAATTTGCCAAGTGCAGGTGTGAGTGACAGCTTTTATGTTTCCTTAATCCTGTTTTTAGCTTTAACAGTGGCACAAACTCCAGATTATTTTGCACTTAGTGTGCTCCACCCTGGTATTATATTTTCCACAAAACCTTTTAGTATATTTCCAGGACAGAAAACAACTAGATAGAGAAACCCAGGTTCTTCCTGACGATTTTGGGACATGAAGTTATTGAGGAGTATAGAGGTCACTACCAGAAACTTTATACCAAAAGGAAGAGTAAGGTCTTCCAATTCATCTTCGGGCAGATATTTTTGAGCCTGAAGATTTTTGTTGTTGCTTTCTTCTTCTTCTTCCTTTCTTCTGAATTAGTTGAAAGTTCCCAAGGCTCATGTTTTTAAGAGCATTTTGGGGTGTCTGTGCAGGGACTGGATGATCCTGGGGGTCCCTTCCAATTCAGGATGCTCTGTGACTCCATGATTCATTATTCCACTAGTCAGTAGAATCCTTTCACATCTGACAACAGAATATTTGTAGCATCTTTTAGCAAGTGGCTAAAAAATGACTTTTAATCTCCACTGAACTTGATGAAAACAGTGGCAATGACCTAAGAATCTTGTTAAGTTTGGTATGAATTTTCCTGCTTGGGATGTGTTCTTGTGCTCGACTCCAAAATAGGAGAAATGTCCATGAGTGAGAAGTACCTGACCTGAGAACTGCCACCAATCTTCAGTTTTTAAGCTCCCTCCAGATTGGTAAGTGATTGACTGCTTTACTTTATCATGTCCTATTAATATGATTTATTAATCTGATAATTCAGGTCAAGCTGGCACTGTATATAGCCAAAAGGAATAAAACAAAAAGAACATCATGATAAAATGTTATCATCATGGCATCACTGCAAATCTGAATGACAGCATTAGTGAAATCCACACTGATAAACTCTTGATATTCCACAGTGACACGGTTACTGCATCTTAGAATGCAGACTCTCAGCTCTGTAAAGTTAAGAGTGCTCACAGTTTTTAGAAGTGTTGAACTTTGCTGAGTGGCTGGAGTGCCTTGGCAGCAGAGCCTGGGATAAAAACACAGCAGCTGTGAAAACACCAGGTCATGGAACCAAGCAGGGACAGAGAAAAAGATTTCTGAATTTCATGGAATCATGAAATCATTTGTAGCTTGGGAATGACCCTGAGAACACCATCTCATTTCAACACCCTGCCATGGGCAGGAACACCTTCCACTAGACCAAGTTTGCTCAATCCCTTTCAATTTTTTCCTTCCTCCTCAGCCAGGCCATGTTGTTGAAAACAGGAAAAAATCTTGAGGCCATAGGAATTATGCTATTTCTCTCTTGATTTTTTACATGGACCAGGGCTCATAGAGGTACATTTTTCCTTCTGTGCAAAACACCATAGGCTTCAATCCCCAAATTTCCACGATCTGCACAGATAACACAGTTTTCCAGAAATTTTGGAGAGTCTGTGCACGCCACTAAACCTTATCCAAAGGCAGCTGAAGAGGGCACCCAGAGATTTTTCTGCTGCTGTGTTGGAAGAGAGAATGTGAAACAAACACAAATTCTGAGTACCACAAGGCAGCCACAGTCTTGGCTGATGGTTTGTGGCTCCAGGGAGAGCAAACCCCAAATCTTTGGAGCTGCCTTGTATTGGAGCATCCCAGACCAATGATTCTCATACAAAAATTGGTCTTTATCATGAATATTTCTAGTGCTGCAGAGCCAAAAGGATTCACAGAACTAATAAAAAGTCCAGTTTCCTCATTGTTTAGACACAAGGATCGCATTTTATTTCTGAAATACCATCTTCAAGTATTTGCTTCAGCAAGTCCTCTTTGGAATTCTTGAGGTACAAGAGGATTCTGTATTTAAAATAAGGAAAAAACAAGTAATGTGAATTAAAGTGATGATCAAAAGAAGAGAGATGACTTCCACAATGTGATTCTCCTCCATTCAAGTTATTAAATTTTTTATTTATTGTATTTAAGCCATGTCCATGTGTACAAAATGAGATTGTTCCCTCTTTCCTTGAGATTTGCAAGAAATTATTGATGGTAATGGGCTAAAATTGCTCCATGCCATGGCAGTACTTGACAAGTTCACATTAGTTTGTCATCTAAGGAAGGCTTAATAGAAGAAAAACATGTATTTAATTTTTTTAAAAAATGAAATCTATATTTCTTTCCTCTAACATAACAAAAATCTGCTAATTAGTCAATGGGATCTTTAAAAGTGACATAGAGTTATTAAATTCTGATATGACTATTACAGTGATAAAGGTCTTATCAACAATAAATGGTAATTTTCCTAAAAAAAAAAAAAAAAGCAATAAAAAAAAATGAAACATAGAAGTATTTTTCCCTCTGTAGAAGACCAAATGAACCAAAAGAGAGGTAGCCAATTGCTGCTAGAATTTTTATCATAGGTTAATGACATGTATGAATAGCACAGTGTGTCTCAAAGGCTGCACGGTGATGTGAAAAAAAGGATAAAAATATTATTCTTCATTTGATATAATGAAACAAATTTTGTATTTTATATACTTGCATACTTGATTTTTCTGTGTTTAATTTGAATTATTGCATATATATATATATCTATCTAATTGTTGTTACTTAGTTAAATTATTTCCTTATATATTTCAAAAATTGTCATTTATTTTAATGACCCATTGTAGGAATACAAACCACAAAATCAAAAACTCTTGCCAAGAGAAATGCCAGCAAAACATTGGATCCTCTGCCAGAGGCTGGGGACATGTATTTAATTTCCTAAATCGGGTTTTAGGTTAATCCTCATAAAATCTTTGCACTTTAGGTAACTATAGTTAAGTCATTTAAAACAAACCTGTACTTTTTAATAGGAGCTCTAGTATAAAATTAGTAGGCTCCCAATAGTGACTTTAAAACTCAGGGAAAAAAGAAGTAATATTAGTGATATTAGAATGAACAGGCTGCCCAGGCAGTGGAGGAGTCACAAGCCCTGAAAGAATTCAAGAAACTTATGGATGTGGCACTTGAGGATGTGGGTTAGTGGGGATGTGGTGATGGTAGGCTGGACTTGATGGCCTGGAAGGTCTTTTCCAGCCTTAACAATTCCACGTGGCAAAATACCATTCAGCACATATGCAAAGACCATTGGCTTTGTTTCACCACACAGAATCCTTCACAGCAAAAAAGGCTGGAATCAATGAATTCCATAGGAACCATTTGTGGCCCTTACTCACATTGCCCAACTTCCTGAGCCTCCCACTCTGCCAACAGAAGCAGCAGAGTTCTCCTAGTAGAGATCTGAGAAATAATCCCTATTAAAACTGCTGCTCCTGCTGCCCAATTAAGGCTGTTACCAAAGTACAAGGATTGGTATAATTGCAATTAAATGTATGAACAAAGCTAAGATCACAGAGCGACTCCAGGAAACACCTCCTCAGGAGTTAAAGCCTAAAAGGCAGGATGATTTTTTCCTATAGCTGAGTCAGAGGGAACACCACACATCCATGCCCAGAAGCCATAGAAAATGTCACCATGGACAGACACCAAGGGGTTTTAATCTAAAAATCATGAGTGAGAAACCATAGCCTCACATTTCCTTTGAATGTGTTGCTGGTATTAATTTATGTCGTGCTGGATGCAAAAATGAGAGATGAACTGGTGTAAGCAAGGCGGGGAGGAGTCCATGCTTTGGAGCCTCTGTGGAGGTCAGATCATGCTTTGTTTCAGTCAGATTTTTACAGGTAACTGATTCAAGTCTTATTTCCTCCTTGGATTGCTTCCACCACTCCTCCAGATGTTCCCACTGAAGGATGGAGGGCAGGGAGGAGTGTTGGCAGCAGTGCCCCTCATCAGAACATAACTTCACTGTCAAGGTCTCTGAGGTGACTGTGGTGGGAATAATGAGCGTGAGAAATCCTCCCCTCTGCAGAGGGAGGCTTTCAAGTCACAAATAACAACACTTGGAGTGTCAATTTACTCCTTTTGTTTCTGCATCACTCTTGGTGGAAACTCAAGCACTAACTCGACCTGGTGACATGAGAAGTGTTGAGGGTGCTCAAAGTTTTCATAGTGCTAGTTTCTTGTCCCTTCAGGATCAGACTTCCAAAATCAATGTACGTAACAACTCTTGGGTGAGTCACTGACAGAATCCAGATCTAAATATAGATTTCAGTTAATAAATAAACTTTAAAAGTCATAGATAACTAAATAAATAAATAAGGTGCTTTGTTGATAGCCCTTTTGATCAGTTTCCCTCTTCTCAAATACGTTTTTCTGCTGTCAAAACAAATCATCTAAGAAAATAACCCCATTAGTTTCAGCAGAAATGCAGGCCTGTAATAGCATAAATGACATATCTCTGGATTGCTGCTTGCTTCAGAAAACATCTGCAATAAAGCAGGGCTAATCCTCAAGAATTTATTTGTAGAAAATCCATCAGGTGTAATACTGGAAACCCTCTATCAACATCAAACATAAAGTAAGGCCTGTCTGAGGCATATGTAATCAAAGTCATGTCTTTTTTAATAAAATACTACTTTGTCTGAGAAGCCAGAAAGCAAAACTTCCAGCAGATTTCTGCTTCTGGGGGGTGCCAAAATGTTTTTCTTTAATTGAAACAGATGAAGATTTTTGCTAAGCTTTCCCATCCTTCAGAAAGCCTCCGTGGCTGTCACCAGTGTTCGGATCTAAGGCTTTGCAGTCACCATCGACAAGAATTTTTTCAAGCAGCACACTTCTTAAAAGATTTGACTTTCTCTGATTTTGAAAACACAGGAAAAGCAAGGAACAATGCTTGTCATTTCCTGGTGTCCCTGTTTGCCTTGGTTACCCCATGACCTGATCTAAAATACTTTAAGAAGGTTTGTGGTGGGAAAAGGTGCCTTCCATTATTAAGTTTGTGTGAATATTTCTCTAGTATTAGTCCAGATGATGTAATTGGGGGGAAAAAAAAAAAAAAAAGATGGCAGGAGATTTTTTATTCAGAAATGGAAGAATTGGTGGTTTTTTTGTTGTCTGTGTCTATTTATGGGATGTTTATATAAGCCAAAAATGTTTCTGTTGATATTTATGTAGATGGCCAGCACATGATATTTCACTTAACTCAATTAAACAATTATGTGCATTAGAGAGAGAAGCTCTTATGATAGTATTTAGTACTGTCAAGCAGTTTTAATTCCTGCATGGGAAGGTGACAGGGAGAAGTGGATGCATTTGCAAACTCTTGGAATAAAGTCACAGGAGGCAGAATGTGTTATCAAATCAGCCATTTTATTTATCTAACAAAACAGGTCCTGCTGAAGGGTTACACGTGCACAAGGCAACTGATACTGAATTTGTAGAAAAAAAAAATTGTTCAAACATACCTACATTGCTAGTGGGTCAAATTTAAGTGATCTTGCTATAGAATTCCAGAATCCTTAAGATTGGAAAAGACCTCCCAGACCATAGACCTCCCAACCTGTGCCTGATCCCCACCTTGTCACCAGCACTGAGTGCCACGCCCAGGCCTTCTGATGCCTTAAGTTTTAGCTTTCATTTTTTCAGATTCTGTAATGCCTAGGGATACAGTTCTGAGCCTCATATTAAGGTGAGCTCTCTTCACAGGGTAGGGAGACAAAACAAATCCTTTTCCTGCTGGAGACCAAGGACAATGTTCAGGCCCAAAAGCACAAACAAGGGTGGCTGAAGGGAGGAACGAGAAGGATGAGACTTCACAACCTGAAGCTGTAATTGCACAATTAAACCCTAAAATGCAAATGGACCAGAACTTATAAAAGTGTGAGACCTCATGACCATTTTGTGACCATTTTGTGACCATTCTTAGTCCACCTTCGGTGTAGCCCTTGTCAGGCCCTGTCCTGCCCAAGGTGGATCCTGGGGACCTTTCAATAAATCCCTACTTTACTCTCTAGCTCTGTCCAGTCTCTGTTCCAGGTCAGCCTTCCCAAAGCATCACTTCCTTGGACACCTCCAAGGAAGGATTGGGACTACAAACCTCCCTGGGCAGCCCCTGCCAAGGCCTGACCACCCTTTCCATGCAGAAATTCCTCCGGATGTCCAACCTGAGCCTCCCCTGGCCCAGCCTGAGGCCATTCCCTCTCCTCCTGTCCCTGTTCCCTGGGAGCAGAGCCCGACCCCCCTGGCTGTCCCCTCCTGTCAGGAAGTTGTGCAGAGCCACAAGGTCCCCCCTGAGCCTCCTTTTCTCTAGGCTGAGCCCCCTCAACTCCTTCAGCTTAACCCTAAACTCAACCTTGAACTCAACCCTAAGATCTCTCATCTTAAAACTTAGGAAATATGGGTTGCATAGGTTACTTAATCTATGTAAATCTCTACAACATTATGAAGAAAAAGTGAACAATTTGGATCTCATTGTTCCCAGAAATAAGCTGAGTTTGTTTATTTGTTGGCTTGGTTTTTCTTTTGGTTGTTATTTGGTTTTCTTTTGTTTTGCTGAGCTTTTAAGTCTTTAAACAGTGTTATCCCACTAGCATTTTTATCCAGCTAGGAACACCAAATGGTTTATAAAACAGTCTTGTTGTTTTCAGGTAAGAGTTTTATTTTGTATGAGAGTGGAGATTCCTTAGCTTGGTTGTTCATATCCTGAAATGATTTAAGTGGCCCTCGAGGTCTGTTAAGAGCAGTGCATTTGATTAAATTAGCCAACAACAATTAATTGCTACTAACATCCTAAAGTGCCCAAGATACCAGAACAAAGGAAGTTCTTGTGGTCAGTTCCCGCTCTGCTGTGCTGAAAAGACCTTTTTCTTTCATGTGTCATTATGAATTTAACTAAATGAAATCTACTGAACATCAAGACAGGCTTTGCTCAGAATGAGAAACTTGGATTGTCTGCAGCAGATGATCAGTTTCTTTATCTTCGTATTTTTCAGAATAAAAGTAATTCTCTTGTTCATGCAGTTCAATAAGGGACTGGATATAAGGAACACAGATATGCATGAAGAAAGCATAGAGCCACTATAAAATTTGAAATTATTTGACTGCAAAGGATTATTTTAATTTACTTGCTTTTTTCAGTATGTTTTAGGAAAATATACTTTAGTGGTGTGGGGTTTTTTTTGTTTTGTTTTTTGTTTTGTTGTTGTTGTTGTTTTTGTTTGTTTTTAATGTATTATAAAGACACATGAAAGAGAGAGAGATGAAGAAAGTTTTAGAAAATCCAAATGAAAAATGTTGGGTAGGAAGAAATCCTACTCTCTTAGATAATTACAGGGACATTGAGAGTTCCCTGTTCAGAATCCTGCAGTTGGAATAACAGACCTGTGTAAGACCAGAGATTCAGAGCCTACAGGAAATTCTTGGGGAAATAAGTTTCTCTAAATCGCCATGCAGCACAGATTTGCATGAATTTATTTGTAAGACTGGAATCTACTATAGTGCAATAATGGTGGATTCTTTTAATTTAAGGCAATTTTTAACTGCTTTAGAAGACCCCAGGCAATTTAGGTGAAAAAAAAAAACCTACTCATGAGTAAAGCACAGAGAAAATATCACCACCACCCCATCAAGGGAGGGTCTTGTCCTACTCTGCTCAAGCCAGGATTTGGACTCAATGATCCCAGAGGGTTCCTTACAGCTCAGGATATTCTGGGAGTCTACCATTCTCTAATTCTAATAATAAATCTGTTTACTGGTGTTTTTAAAACATGCCATAGAAAAATAAAATTAAAACAATTTGACTGTGTAATTCCCAACACTGAGATTCTAGAAAGTAAAAATACCCTGCTCATCATCTGTTGTTTAAAATTGTGTGATATTATCAAAACATGTCTAATGTGAATATTTACCATATATATATACATATATATTCATCTATCTAATATAGAATTACAGAATTATTAATGTTGAAAAAGACCTCCAAGATCATCAAGTCCAACCTTTGACCAAATCCCCCCATGTCCACTGAATCTCATCACAAAATGCCAGGTCCACCCCTTTTTTGAACACTTCCAGGCATGGTTGCTCCCTCTCTGTCCTGGGCAGCCCCTTCCAATGCCTGACCCGTGTTTCACTGGGGAAATCTTTCCTAATATCCAGCCTGGACCTCCCCTGGCAGGACTTGAGGCAGTTTTTGAAACTGAATGGCTTTTCTGAGATCGTGCTAAATGCACTTTTCCAAAATTTAAACTAAAAAAGGCTTTAAAATTGCATTTACAGTTGAAAAGTAGTGATAATCTATGACATTATTATAGTTATTATTATCTTGGATTACAATCAAAAGGTGTAACCAAAAGGGTGTATTTTATCACCATCTATTAAAACCAGGTGGGGAAGTGCTCTTCATCTCTTCCATGCCTCATCCCTGATAACTCCCTCTGGAGGGATTATCTTCTGTTAATGGGCCATCAAGCCTCACTGCATGACTCATAAATTACATCATCCCATCGTGAGATGCTCTGCCCAGGGGGAGGAGCCCAGCATTCCTACCTGGATGTAATCTGTGGCTTGGAACACCACGGTCAGCCCTTACCTATTGGATTCCCAGAGGACAAAAGGTACATAACCACCACTGGACCTTCAGAGGAAGACTAGACCCTCCTACAGGATCACCACTTCAACAGAACCACATCTATCACCTCGACAGCATTGCAGCCAGCATTTATTGGGACTGCTGCCACCACCCTGCCTGACAGGGTGTCAGGTTGTATCCTGACTGTCAGTGTTTCTGTACTATTGCATTTGTTTTAATTTTCCTATTAAATTGTAGTTATGACTTGGACCAGCAGACTGTCCTGCTGGTTTGTCTTCAAACTAGTGCAGTCTTGAAACCTGAAAGAGAATATAGGAACTTGAGACTGTTTGCAGAAACTTGAGGGTGAGAGTTCTTCTCTCTGCTAACCAGAGGCCCTGATTTGCCACAGTCCAGCTCCAATTATTGCAGCTGTCAACACTAAAGGCTTCTTACTCCAAGTAGTGTCAGAAGCTGATCTAAGGTGTAAGTTGCACAAGGTTCTGCTGGCGCCTGCTGTAGCTCCAAAGGCTGAGCAAAGACTCCTAAATGGAAAACTGCTGCTGTTTTACATATCCAGGTTTATCCCAGGAGCACAACGCCAGTAGAAGCACAAGTCCATTTATTGATTAGCAGTGGAATCAAGGACATCACAGGCACAGTGCTTTGAAAATCACCACTGGCTGCTAAATATATTCTGAACTTCAGTCAAGACGAAAGTCAGAAGCAAATCCTCACTGCCAGATATCTTGACAGGGTCAGGGATGTTCCATATGGAATTCTAGATACACACAGTAATGAATACATGATTTTTTTCCCCCTGCACTGGTATCTAAGTTCTGTTTCATACTCCTGTTGTTTCCATAACAACATGCAATGAAACACCACTGAATGGTTTGTGTAAGGGTGTGTGTATGCTCCTTTAAGGGCATCTGGTTAAGGGCCTTTTGTAAGGCAAAAGAAAGGGAAATAAGTAAAGCAGGAAGCCATAAACACAAGGACACAAACCTGACTGACAAGTAGGGGAGTTGGTGATGAGAACCAACTGATGAGGGCACGTGAAGGTGTTCATTCCAGCCAGGTTATCTGGTCAGGGACCTAGGAAATTGAGAAATTAGGGGCAAAACTTTGAAACCAGAAACAAAAGAGGCACAGAAAAAAAAACAACCCAAAGGCACAGATCTGACAAAACAAAAAAAAAGCTGCTCATTCACCCTTAGTGGTGGGCTATGGGCAAACAGCAGGAAGGTCAACCTGGATATTGGGAAGAGCTCCTTCCCTCTGAGGGTGGGGAGGCCCTGGCACAGGCTGCCCAGAGAAGCTGTGGCTGTCCCTGGATCCCTGGAAATGTCACGGTTGACCAGCTGGCATTTGGGGCTCTCTGGCATGTGGGGTTTGCTACATTGGCTCACTTTCACAGTATGTATTTAAACATTTGTATATATACTTGTGTGAAGGATAAAATTGCAGCTTTTTATCCAGACACCAAACAGTCTCTAAATTTTAACTCTATTTGTGCCTGTGGCATAACAAATCCTTTATTTATAATACTGAATACCAAAGATATGCAGAGGAAAGTCCAGGAGAAAAATAAATGCACTTACTCTACTTTTCTCAAGCCTGTGCTTTTTTTAACTATGGCCTCATGAAATGTTGTCTTTCAAAAGTATTCTAAAGGTATTAGATGTAGGGGAAAGTGTACAAAAGGAACAGGAATATTAATCCTGTTAACAGGATGTTAATCCCTCCACGTGCTGAGAAAACACAATTACCAGATTACAATAGAAATAATTACTGAAGGTTCCAGCATTACTAAGGCACCCTTTTATGAATATTTTTCCTATAACAAGCTAGAAGGATCCCAGTTGAATCCCAACTGTTATTCATGTTAAGGCAAGCATCATAAGAACATTACATGCAGGTACCCACTGAAGCAATAAGATTTTGAAATGTCCTTCAGACATCCTTAGTGGAGAAAAGTTGATTTCTCTGCAAGACTGTTAAATCTCAGAACCATCAGTTCAGCACTTGAAAAATGGGAAGGCACAATTACTCACTACATCCAAAACATCTAAATTATTTTGCGTCAGACATAGGTAGAATCATGGAGAGAATACAACTGTCATGTCATTTTCTGCTATATTTGAAAATGTCCTTTCTCTCCATTCATTTCCCTGATCATTTATTTTGGTTTTTTCAATAATAAGAAAGACAGAGGAAATAGCATTCCCTAGAACTTAACCATCTCATCCCACAGCCCTACCCTGTGTACACTTGAAAACTGGGACATTGACATAAAAACTCTTTTTGAAAGAAGAAACACTCTTTTTCCCCTCACTCACGTTTTCCTCTCCGATGTGCAACTGGTTGCACAGATAGTCCAGGAAATTGCTGTGCACTCAGTTCAGGTATCAGAGCCTGCAGCCTGAATGATTTAGTAACAGCTTAGACTCAGCTAAAACCCTGTTCAGAGGAAGAATTTCTGCTGTTTCAAGTCCACTACTCCTGTTTTTTGAGAGAGACAATATTTGGACAACTTCATACTGATTGGAAGCAGAAGAATATCCTTAACACAAAGGATGAAAGTCACCCTCAATTTATAACCAAAGTAGATAAATAGGTCTTAAAAATAATAGCTCTTGACACTAATTCATTATGGAAAAAACATCCTGTTTATTGATTATAACTTATTTATTTCAGGTCTATTTACTTTGACACATTTGGAGCAGAGGTCTGGAACAGTGATTTCTTATTTCTAGTTGTTGCTCCACATGTAGCCATGTTGTAGCCATGACAACTGGACAACTTACAGCAGTGCCTTCCATCCAATAGTTGTAAAATTACAGTAAATTAGTTTACTGGACTGTTTAATAAATAGGCTCTTTTCCTGCTCAAATGAGGAGAAAGCAATGCTAAAACAAAGAAAATCAAAGGAAAGTAAAAATAATGACCAGGATGTGGTTTCTCCTCTCTGGACACATCAGCAGAGTAAGCACTAAGGAAAAGTCAGATTGACGCAAGAAGAAATGGGCAAGAGAATGCGAGAAAGAATGAATTTCAGATAGAAATCAGGGGAAGAACCACAGGCACTCGTAAAGAATATCCTAATGCTCTGGACTTTAAGTTTTGTACGCATTAATTGATATAACACCACCATTAACATTAAATCTTTCCCATCTTCCCAAGCAAAGTCCTAGCTAATAGTGCTTTATAGTTTGTTGAGTATTTAAGAAACAGTAACCACTGGGCGAGTAGGTAAGTGTTACACTCCTAAATAGTTTATGTTCCTATTAATCCAGCTGACTGTTGAACATAATAAATCCAGGTTCCTTTTCTTGCAGGAGATAAAGCAGTTCTCTCTCCTCTGCCAGAGGATGCCCGTCCTGTAAATTCACCAATGAACAGTGAAGAGTTGCAAATTGTTATTCCTTATCTAAAATGAAGCCAATTTCACCCCCTGTTACTTCCCTGTTGCTGCAGCAACAGAGGGAATTATGAGTGCTGAATATCCTGTCCTTGTCTAGAGCTTGATTCTAGAGGCTAAACACATGACTTATTGGTCTTTCCTCCCCCATAAGTGGTAATTAATTTTATTTCAGATGTTTCTCTTTGGGAAATCAGTCTTAAGAGGTTGTACCTCTAAATTTACTTTGTATGCTGATCTTTTCCATGTGTATATTTCCAAAACCTATATCAGCCTTTAATTTATTTACAGTTTGTGTAAATAAGTTGTCTATATCTGCACCACTGAATTTTCTTCTTGTGAGTTATGCTTCCTGTACTCATTGCAATAATTTCTTGGAGACAATTTTAATTTCAGAGCTACAAGGGAAACCAAACCAACACAGATTGACAACCCAGTTGGGCCAACAGTACAAAATATGCTCAGAAACACTTATTTCAAGAAAAACAATTTCAATTATACTATGTCTGACACTCTTCCTTGAGTTTTTAAATGCACTTGAGAATGGAAATATTAGGTTTTAAGGAGGTTTATGGAAAGTTGTTGAAAATACACATGCTAATATCTATTAAGAGGACTGAGCAACCTGGTCTGGTGGAGGGGGCTTGGGCAAAGGTGATCTTCAGTGTCCCTTCCAACCCAAATCATTCTAAGGTTCTGGAGAATCCAGGCAGATGATTTAAATGCAGTTTTGCAGTGTCATTCAGCAATAACTCTGAGTACCATAAGTAGAAAGGAGACTTACAGCAGAGTTAGAGACTTAACTTGCCTTTCCAGCAACATTTCACTGGCAGCTGGGTAAAGCAAGAACACAACACCACTGGGTAGCTGAGGGATATTTTCCACACAACAAACACTCCCTATGAAAACAAACTGGTCTAGTCCTTGCAAAATAAATGAAGCCTTTTGAGGCCACTGCGGTTTATGCAGTTTGTGGCAGCTGAACAAAGCCTGTCAAAACTCAACTGTGCCACTTAAAAATGGTAGAGCAGAGTTGTGCTGGGGTTGCTTTGGGCAGTTGTGATGTTGTCAGGACAGAGCCCTGACACCAAGCTCAGATATTCCCATTTCCTCTCAGCTGTGCCAGACATTTCACTGGAATACATTCCCTATATGGTTTATCAGCAACTTGAAACAGGTTTAAAGCAGCCCAGACGCTGCAGTTCTCAGCTTTTTACCAAGGTAACACTTTCTGTGACGCTTTCATAAAGTAAATCAAAACTGGTGCTCCCAAATGCCTGAAAGACTTTTTAGGATTAACGCATATTTGAAAAAAAAAATGGCACTTCTTTTGTGTTTTTAATTAATCTCAAGCAGCTGAATCGAGTAAATAAAAGTATTATGGAATTAGAATTACAAGATTTTTCACTCATTTGCATCTGCATTGTTTTCAGCTGCATGTTTGCAAGTCACATTTGGGGAGCGATGCCAATACTGCAATAGCCTGAAGAACATTTTTGGCTCAAACTCGGTGTGTAAAAATCCAAGTAGTGTTTCTGTATACTAAATTGTCTCTTACAAAACCCAGTAATACAGCAAAAACCCAGTAACAGAGTAAGTGAAGAAATAACAAAATATTTGAAAACCCATCAGAAAGGCCTCTTACATGGGTATCTTATGGCACATCATCCCATAACTCTACATTGAAAGTAAAATATTCAAACATAAAACCAGAGTTGTTGGATGCCCGTTGTTCACTGGTAATTTCCATAATGCATCATGATTGCACAAACACCTGTGCTAAATATCTTTGTGCTGGCAATACCTGAGAGCATGTACAGTGTTCAATTCCACTCAAAACACCTCATTCCCACCATTCAAAATACTCTCCATTGTTTTTCACCTGTGGTCTTCAAGGCTGGCAGAATTTCTTTCTGCTTATATGCAAGGGTAAACATAGAGTTTTTTGATACCATTTACATAGAGCAGACACTGAGTAGCTTAATCAGCACATCTATAAATAGCAGCAAAAATGGCTAAAGGGAAAAAAAATCTTGATTATCTTAATCCACTAGTACTTTTGAGCTGTGTTTTAAGAGTTTTGCTGCTGTAACTCTCACAAACAGCTTTATAGGCTGCAACTCCTTGAATTCTAAGACGATTTTGTCAGAGCTGGGTGATGTTCTCCAGTGCTGTCACTTCAGCAAACCCTGACCAGCTTGCTGGGAGCTTCCTTGCAGCACAGCCACACATCCTGTGCTGCCTGAGCTGCTCAGTGCTGCCTTTCCAACACCCATCTACAGATTAACCCTGGGGGTAAAACTCATCCTGCATGATTTTGGGGCAGCAGTATTAAACTTTAGTGTTCTCCACTCCATATCTCTAGAGTATTCTGCTCCCTTTTAGAAAAAAAAAATCATCAAATTGCCTGCTTTTGCCTGCAAAATTTTGACTTAAATTTGTGGTCTATCTGTAACAAGGATCCCACAGGGTGGAAAAAGACTCTGCCAGGACTTGCTGTTTGAGCATCCTGGGACAGTGGGGGATGTCCCTGCCCAAGGCAGAGGAACCAGATGAGCTTTAAGGCCCCTTCCAACCCAAACCACTCTGGAATTCTGTGATTCTGTTGCGACTGTATTTCTTATGGCTTGTGCATGATTTAGTTTATAGACCACAAATTCTTATTTTCAAAGTCTTTTCATGATTCCCCCAAACTTGGATGGAAGCAGGTGGTGCTGTCTATGCCGAATTATATTTTGTCCTCAGAAGAGTGTTTAATAGTTGCAACTATTTTAAGTCAGCCCTGAATCTTTAACATCTGCCTGAAGTCCTGTAACAAGTGATTCCTGAACAACCTTTCATTGATTATTGGGGATTAAATGCTAAAAAACACACTGGCTAAGAGAAGTAATTCAATTAAATTCTATTCATGTGATAACAACATTTATAGTGAAACTTCTATCAAGATTTGGACTTGCATGACCCTTGTGGATCCATTGCAACCTGGGACAGTCTTTGATTCTGTGTTTCTGTGTCTTTCAGCAAAAAGGATCTGAAAAGAACAGAGTTTACACCCTCTTTACAGTGTAAATTATATCGCTGGATGAAAAGGATCAGATGTCTTTTTTTCTACTGTTTTTCCTTGTAGGGTTCATTTCATTTGATTAAGGAGTTCAGGGAAGATTTTCAAAATACCTAGATGACCAGAAGGAAGTTATATTGGCTGATTACTGAAATATTGATGCTTCTGAATAACTAACTTTCTTTTTTTTATTATAACTGACACTTTAATCAAGAAAAAAATACTCCGTAAAAAAAATATAAACATAATAAGATTTAATCTTTACCATTAATCCCAGAGCAAGTAGTTTGGTAGTATTAAAACATCTCATCATAAGGCATTTGATTCTGTTACCATGAGCAGCAGCACTACAGGGAAATCAGCAAAAATAACTTCTAGAACTGATGAAAAAGCTTCAAAGATAAAAGCATATTCACTAATGAGATGAATGAATTAATTCAAACTGTATAATCAATGAGGTGACACTTGCCTCTTCCCTCTCTATTATGTGATAGGGCAAATTCAGCACCTGGGGGAATTTGGATTGAAGTGCAGGAGGAAAACAGATTCAGTGTATAAGAAGTGCACTCGTGCCACATCCACAAACTGTGGTTTCATAGTGAAAGTGCTTTCAAAGTTATGGAAAAGAATCTTTTGCATTTCCAAACCCTTGTTTGCTGCTTTAGCAGCAGCAGTTCTCCTGGATGGAAAATAGTCACAGACCAACAAGTGAAGTTTTGGAAGGATTTTAACTAGAAATCTCTGCCTGACAGAGGTCCCCTCCACATGATGCTGTTCAGTCCAAGTCAAACTCAGTTGTCTTGGAGGTCTTTTCCCATCATGATTCTGTGATTCTATGGTTGGAACTTCACACAAAAGGTTCAGACTCCACAAGTTTAACAAGCTCCTCTAACAGCTTGTTAAAAACAGATAAGCTCTGATTTTAACCTCCTTTTGTTTCCTAATTGTGCAACAGGTTTAGTTGATTTTGTGTCACACTTTGGATTTAATGGCCTGATTTTTATCATATCCTGGATACCATTTATGTTAACTTTACAGTCTTTTTTTTTCATCAGAATGGTGTAATGTTATATTCATATAACATCAGAGACACATCCTGTAGTCAAACCCTACAAATCCTCTAATATCTCTAATCCAATGAAAAGTGCAGAAGGAAAGCAGACTGGTAGGAGGAAATTAAACAGTATTGCCTTTTTTCTCAGAGAAACTACAGTAAAATGAGGTCAAGACAGCAGAGTCCTCTTTGTCCTGAAGAGTTAGAGGATTGTCCTTCACAACAATGTATGAAATGATGAGCCACAAATATAAAATACAGTAGTGTTGGGTGAAACAATCAAACCTATTCTCAAAAAATGAGAACTGGAGTTCTGGAAAATTCTCTCATCTCCTCACCAGGTTTTTCATTGTTTGGGTCTTCTCACATGTGACTCAAAACCACTGAGTTGCATTTAAATTCACATCTTGACTGCAACCATCAACTTAGCTGGTAAACACAAATTATTTTAAGGATATGCGCAGCTTTGTGGACAAAATTATATATATATAGGTTTTTGTGGTGTGTTCACTGCAATTGTCTGAAGAAGAAAAACAAATTGTAGGTAAGAACAGCCACAGCACATGTTAATTTCCTTTCATTTAGCTGTCCAATGTTTGCCTTTCTATGGCAAAGAATTCAGATTAAAGACATAAACACAGGCTTTTATACAGTTCTGTTTCCTGATGAGAGAAGACATGCTAAGGGGTGGTAAAAGCAAATACTAAATGCCTATTGTGAAACTCCGATTTTGCAGTTGCTTTGTGTCAGCCTTGTGAAAATCTCTCATAAATTGGCACCGAGAGTCCCTGTTAAAATTTGTCTCATAAACCATAGAGGAAACCTGCTGATAAGATTGAAGCTTGTCAAGATGTTTAGTAAGAACTCTGAAAACTTCATTTTAACACATGATGACCTTCATGACAGAAACTTCTTTTTGCTATGCCCAGGCATAACAAACCAAAGAACAAAAACAAAACAACATAAAACCCCTCCAAAAAAGCCAACAGAACAAACCCCTCCCCAAAACAAACAACACAACTAAAATAAAATTAAGTTCACAAAAGGTTTTCCAAAGTGACTTTTTTATTCGTCTCCCCTCAGAAATATAAACTTCTATTAATCTTTAGTGACCTGTTGCCTCTTACATGAAGGTTTCAGTTAATTGCCAGCATTATTTAAAGAAAAGAAACTTTCCAGAAGATGAATGCGTGTGTTATTTCAGCATATTTTGAAAATCTAGGGTTCTGTGAGAAAAAAACCCTCTCAAAAGTACCATTCCTTTGAGACTGTGCTGGCTTATTCATCAAGGAGACAGAAAGGCAATATCATAAAACACCATGCAGGAGCAAAGATTGGGGTTTGGCACTGAGATTTATTATTACAGTAACAGAATTGGAGGGTTTTTCTTATCTGCACCCAGCATATCAACTGTCAGTGGATGAATAAGGAAGCTCCAGTTCAGGAGCTGGGCGAGCAGGGAGCAGAGACACCTTTGCTTTTGGTACTGCATGATGAAAACACAATTTGGGATGCTCAGAGGTGAAGTATACGATGTGTGAATCCCATCTGCTCATGGCAGAGTGCCCTTGGAGTGGCCACCCCATCTTTACCACCAGGAATTACAAAAATTGTTGTGATTTAAATATATATTAATATATATTAATTTGTATAATATAAATTTAATATTTATATTATTTTAATAATATAAAATATTAAATAATTTTAATATATATTCATATATATAATATAGTATCATATCATATCATATCATATCATATCATATATAACCTAATATAATATAATATAATATAATATAATATAATATAATATAATATATACAAAGTTTTATATATATATATATATATAAACTAAAATTGAAATATATATACATGCCTATGTGTTTAAAAATAGACCCTGGTTATTGAAGAGCAAATTGCTTGTTTTGCTATGGTTTTAGATGAGATGTGAAAAGCCTACATGGGAAGGCATTGCTGTTTTAAAGAGTGGCTGAACTATCACAGATTTATCATATAAAGCAGCAGTAGTGTTTGTAGCCTGTGATCCAAAATCAAATGGCAGAGTAAGTTTCTATTTTCTTTGATATTAAGTGTTTTCAGGTAGTGTATTTCTGTCTTGGGCTTAGTATTGGAAGCACGATGGAGTGAAAAGAAGTGGTAGAAAAAAAATCTTGAGGGAAATGCTTTCTTGTTTTGAGGAGAACTCTTACCTCTTTAGCTTTATTTCATTGTTTATCAGCACAGTTTGAAGCTGCACACTGGCTGCCCCAAACACCAAAGGATATGGTGGAAGCATTTTGTCAGACAGTTTCTAAAGGAATAAATAAAGAGCTAATCCCCCATGGTGATAATTCCTGGGTTGGCATCCCCAGCATCGGGAGAAATTTCATAGACTCTGATTTTTTTTTTTAACAATTGTATTCACTGAACTCCATAGTCCTCCTTAAACTCACAGGATCTCAGAATCAATCAGGGATTGATTGGGAATGTTCTCCCAGACTATGGAGTCCAAGCTGTGCCTGATCCTCACCTTGTCACCAGCCCAGAGCACTGAGTGCCACCTCCAGCTCTTCCTGGGACACCTCCAGGGATGGGGACTCCAACACCTCCCTGGGCAGCCCCTGCCAAGGCCTGACCACCCTTTCCATGCAGAAATTCCTGAAAAAGATGGGAGCTAAAACTTAAGGCACCATATATCCCAGGTCTGAATGGGTCTCTGGGTGACAGCTGTGATACTCTGCCCCCTGCCATTTCTGTGTTTGGTTTTTGTCCTGTTGTCAATCTAACAAAAAGTGGGTGATGCTCAGATAAATATTTACAGGAGAGCTAAAGGGTTTGCAAAGGTTGGGATGTTGTGTGCTCCTTTCAGAGCATGGTTACACATGTTCAAAATCATGGAAATGCATAATGGTTTGGGTTGGGAGGGACCTTAAAGCCCATCCAGTGCCAGCCCCTGCCAAGGGCAGGGGCACCTTCCACTGTCCCAGGTTGCTCCAAGCCCTGTCCAACCTGGCCTTGGACACTGCCAAGGATCCAGGGGCAGCCACAGCTTCTCTGGACACCCTGTGCCAGGGCCTCCCCACCCTGACAGGGAACAATTCCTTCCCAATAGCCCATCTAACTCTGCCCTCTGGAAGCAATGACATCCACAATTTCTTGTCCCAGTCAGTTTTGACTTTGTATAGGACCACAAAGGCCATTTTTGACAAGGAATGTTTTTCCACATGTCAGACTCAAGAACGAGGGATTTGGGTGGGAGGCCATCCTGGCCCACATCTCCTCTGAGTATTTGCCCTGGATCTCCTTTTAGAACTGAAGTGTGGTAAGAATTCTGACATTTATTCAAGATTATTAAGGAATAGAGGACAGGGAAGCTTTGCATTTGTAGCTATGCTGCATGCTGGAATATAGTGCCACATTCCAAGTCCGATTTTCTTTATATCTTGTGGTAATTACAGCACACGTGAAGAGAGGCAATTACAGGTACCTTTCTCTTTTTATGCCTGTTTTAAAAACATAATTAATAATCAGATATACTCAGCAATTTTATAGCAGGATTAGCTCTATTACTTCCCATTAAAAAAAAATACCAGGCTGCAAGAGCAGCAGAGGTGACCTGTCCCCTGTTACACCCAGACCCAGTGGCACTGCTGGTTTGAGCCATGTGGAAATGCTCTGCCAAAGTGAATACCACATTTTTAAGGTCTTTGCCACCAATTTGATGCAAAGCTTCACAAGGCCAGGAAAAGCTGACAGCTAAGCCAGGCCTTCTGCATCCCATAGGTGTGAGGGACCCCTTCTGTGTCAGTCCAGTCAGAGGTGGGGTTTCAGAAGCTTCCTCTCCACAGAGGAAATGCAGCTCCCACAGTCCTGGTGTCATATGGATTTGTGATGCTGGTGGTGTTATGAGACAGAGCAAAACCTGTGGAATTCCACATCAGGATTAAATAAGATGTGTACATCTTAAATGTGACTATGCTGGAGAGAGAGGTGTGGACAGAAAGAAGCAGAAAAGAGGAATCCTGAGAAAATAAATTATCATTATTCCTGTTTCAGGGATAATATCACCTTTGTCACACTTCACACTACCCACCACCACTGCCCCTCAATATGAGCTATTCCAGGAAAGTGATATATAATTTAAAAAAAAAAGAACCAATTTCCAGCAGTTTTGTGGGATTTTTGCATCCAGAAGATCTTTCAAACATAGCTCAACCCAGAACTGTGCTGGCATCCTGCAGTGGAGGGCTGGGCTATCCTGCAAGATATTGCTGCCAAACTGGGTGTGCTGTGAAATCAGGGATTTAATTTGATTGATAGGATGTAATCTGGACCTGCAACAGTTTAACTACCTTTGAATTTATCAACTTCATGCCAAAATGTTCTTATCTTTTCTTTTTCTTTTTTAAGAGGGATTAAGAGAAGGAATATGAGAGAGCTTTGAAAGTGTTCATTCTTAATTCATCTCCAGCAGGAGGGACAACTGAAGAAATTCAAATTGCAGCCTAAAATTGATATAAAAGAAATAACTGCAGAATCACAGAGAATGGTTGAGGTTGGAAGGGACTTTCAGAGTTCAGCTGGTCCTGCCCCTACTCAAGCAGGGTCATTTAGAGACAGTTGATAAGGAAACTTTTATGAATGCATAAAAAAAAATTAAAATATGAGAAAAGGATTTTTTACCTTTTACATTTAAGTGCTTTTTGGCAAATCAGGTAAAAGTTTGCTCAAGTAACAACATGACAACCTGGATTAACTGATTCTCCTTTCATCCTTGATTTCCCACTCAGCCCTGTGATCTCCAGGGATATGTTAAGTTTTGTGATTTCAAAACCCATTTTAATCTGGAAAATCTAAAGAGGAGACCAAATCTGAATTCTTCTTTGCTTAAATAGAATTCTGAAGAAAACCCTGGAATGTAAGCTTTGATTTAAGTGCTTCCAGCATCCCTTTTCCTCTGTTGCCTTGCTTTAAATTTGTTTACATGTTTGTTGAAATACCACCTAAACCTCAAAAAAATGTGTCAAAAGCTCAGGTAAGCTGGATAAAGTGAGCAAGGCATTTCTTATTGCAATATTGACTGGGAAACCACAGCCAGAAATGCAATAAATTCAGTATCTTGCCTAGCAGGTGATAAAGTCCTTGGACAAATGTTTTTCTCCAGAGGCAAGACTGCAAGGAATGAGGATGCCAGAAAAAGAGCTGCATGTTATGTCTTCAGTTTTGTTTTCTCTGTTTTAATTTTGCCTTGTCTTCAAAATACCAACATCTGACCTGAATTTCTGAAATCTGTAGAAAAATCTCAATTTGTTCTCTTTGCAGGGGCAGCATTTACCATATCTGTCACAGCAGAGGCATCTACACTTTTCTATTTGCTTTACATTATACCAAAACTTACAACCTAGAAGTTAGAAAAAAATACTATTAGAAAATTCCTTCTTATTAAAATACCTCAGCTACTCTCTTCCTCCTAATTTTTTTTTCAATAGTTAAATAGATCTTTCCATTTTTTATCTATGATAGAAAATATTGATGTTATTGAAGTTCTTTTTTTATTAAATATATTTTACTCATGGGTATAATGCATTAACCTGTATAGAACTGCAGAGAACCTATTTTCCTCCACTATTTTAGACAGGACAGACCAGAGAGATTTTAAGTTACTCAACAATTCTTTGTGTTACACCACAGACCTTCCTTATACTCCACTGGCCATGATCAAAAAAACCTGCAACACAGACAATTTTTGGTGGAAGAGAAACATTCAGAAGCTGAATTTGAGACATTTAAATGGCACAGTCTTGTCATTTTGGTTTTTTTTTTTTCAGAATAAAGGCATTTATAATAAACTGAACTCTGCTGCAGCAAAATGATTTTTTTAAAAAAGAATGATTTCACAGTTAACATATAATTATCCTGAAAAGTTTGATAGTTTGAATCATAGTGTGATGCTGCCTGAAAGAGGATGATTTAAAAGACGTAAAGTGGTTCTTTAAAAGCAATTGGAAAATGCAGACTCTTACGAAGAGACTGAAGATTTTCCTTATTAAGATATTTGGTCCCCAAGAGTAAAGTTGAAATAAAATCTACAAAGGAGCAGAAAATGACATTTTTGTTCTACTAATGTTTTGTTTCTTTTGGTCTTGTGAAACAGAAAATTCTACAGATGCTGTGTGATCCTCATTGTCTTCTAAATATCTTGTATTTGTTCAGAGTTCCTAAACATTCAGAAGGGAGGGCAAGGAGCACAGCTATCTAAAAAAATATAAAAAAATATGCCAAAGACCTGGATCCCAGTTTAATCCTCAGGGCTCTTCACAAGGAGTCAATCCATTTCAAAGTCCATACTTTTGAAATATTGAAGCTTAAGCAAGAAAGTTATTGCTGTTTGAAGAAAATACCTGTGGGAATTTGCTTGGGAGAAATCTACTTTTCCAGTCTGTCATTTTTAAGAAACATGATAAATTAGTGTCCTTAATTTTCACAGAATATTTGGGTTGGAATGATGATAATACAAAAGAACTTAGTTGTTTTTAACTAAGTTATTTATGATAGGTTCTGCTGTCACTATTATCAAGCTATAATTTGATAAACATAAAGTAGCTGTTAATCTCCACCTATTTCCTCCTCTTCGCCAGTACAATTCTTGTGGAATCAACTTGGTGAACTTTGTCAAGCCATCAATAATACACCCAAAGGAGGTTATAAATGATTGTCACCATGAATTTGATTTTCTCATGGTAAATGTTAAATTTCATCTGAAAAGAAGTGGAATTCGTGATGAAAGGACTGAATTCCGCATCACTGAGACTCCTCTTGTTTTCATCTACTTCATTTATTATTCAAAGTGTTTGACCTTAAAGAAAGGGCTGAGAATGCATTTGATTCATCTCAGTATTGAGAAGGTTTCAGACATCTGATGGCATAAAGGTCTTTCTGGGAAGGAAGAAAGGAGTGAAGGGAAGATTTGATTTTAGGGACTGGAATGGATTCTCAGCTGAGAGTCAGCTGTGAATAACTGACAATTAATAATACTGATAATTAATAAAACTGGTAATTTCAGACCCTGGAATAATGTGGGTTGATAATTCCAGGATCAAGGCAGAAATAAAATTTGGGATATTTGGCAGAGTCAGAACAGACTCCACAGGGACAGGAGCAATGATTCACTGCTCCACACTTTCACTGTAATCAGGGATTCTTACATGGATGGAAAAAGAGCAACAAGGAGAGAATGAAGAGAATTCCCAATTAATAGGTCAGAAAAGAATCCAAAACCTCAAACTTCTGAGAGCAGAAAATATTGATAGCATGTATGGAGAGAAGATCATATAAAAAACTGAGCTGAAAAGGAAAAAATATAAGACAGATAATAATTTTAAAAATGCAATGCATGGAGAAATAAAAAAAGAATGCTGGAATTTACACTCTGTTGCTGATTTGCTGGTTCTGTGGCACACAGAAACTTTTTTTTTTCTGATAAGATCAATAATTTATTACAATCAACAACTAAAAAGACACAAAGAAAGGAAATAAGGCAAAACAACAGAGATGGCAACAGGATTTTGTACCCTGAGTCCCTCTTTAGGTGGCTGAAATAAGTACCTTCATCTACAGGTGGAGAATTCAAAAAGTTTTCCCAGCTAAAATCATCTGATGGGTTCTTTTACTTTACTGATTCCCTGGCTGAGCACCCTAGAAAAATATGTTTGTTTTTTTTTAAATAATAAAGTCAATTCATAGATGTGTTCTTCGCAATCTTCCTTCCTTAGAGAAAACCTGGTGGAGATTCATCAGTCTAATTCCAGGAATAATATAATTGGTTGTTACCACTCTGTGGTTTGTTTATATTTATAGGTGTGTGTGTAGAGATAAGTGCAATCAGCTGCAATAATTATGAGAAAGGGCTTTCAAGGTGGTGCTTTGAAGAGATTCTGGGTTCAGTAATTCAGGCATTTCCTGAAATCACTTCTATGGGTTGCTGCCACTCATTAAGTTTTACCTTGCACTGAAGACACATCCCTCATTACTAGTTAGTTAAATATTAAAAAAAACCCAAAAACCAACCAACAAACAAAAAACAAACAACAAAACCCCCCAAAACAAACAAACAAACCAATAAAAAGAAACAAACAAAACAATAAAAAAAACCCTGAAACAACATTACCACCAAGAGAAAAAATAAACAAAAAAGAAGTAATCTAGATGAAAAATAACACTTGGGATAAGCAGGGGGTTTTAACTTGAATCAATTGGTACCTTGGTTTCGAGTGGTTTCTCAAGATTGCAATAACACATTGAGGCAGCAAACAGTGACCTGAGAAGATCAGACTTAAGTTTTCTTTACTGCTGCGGATTTCATCAAATTGCTTTTTTCAGAAGAAAGATTTGTATTCATGTCCTCCGAAACAGCTGCCATGCTGGAGAGAGCTGTGAATCAGAGCACCTGGAATTGTTGGTAAGGTAATTTACATCCCTCTTTTCCATGTGCAAAAGTCAAACAAAAAAAAAATGTATCATGACCCAGAAAATTAAAAATTTCTGACTGTGGAGAAAGGAAAACCCCATCAGTGTACTGAGTTAACCCTTGCTCCTCCTCACTCCTCCCATTTTTGATCAATGTAGGATTGTTGATAACTGGACAAGGTACCCCCTGTAAGAAAACTGATTAGTAGTTTTTATATAGAGAAATGGACCCATGGTAAGATTTGCTAACAATTGCCACCCCCGTGTACAACCATCCCTATAATTTCAACCTCAAAATATGCTTGCAGGAGTTCATCTCCCATTGTTTGTTCAATTTTCTGCAACACAGTGTCCCACTTCTTTCACCCACTGTGACATTTGTGATTTTACACCGTCTTGAGGAACCTTTTCCACCATCTTTTCAAAGAAACAGTCCTGAGTTGTGAAGCCTCAAGTTGGCTTTGACAGTAATTTCTTTTCTGGCATCCAATCATCTGTAATTGCCATGTCACAAGTCACACATCACACAGAATAAATAGCAATCTTCAGACATCTTTAAAATAACCAGTCTTAAAAAAAATAAAATAAATGAAAAAATAATATAAAATAAAAAATTAAATCTACTCCATTTTTCTATGGTAACAAAAAAAGCCCATTCTATTATTTATAAACCAACATATTGGAATTAATGGTTTGAAAATTATAGCCTTTCAAAAATGCATGGTTACTTTTTAACCTGTCAAAGCCAGAAATATTCCAAAAAGGCACCTTCCATCCACTTTGTACCTATTTCCCCTGAGAGCTGGAAACAAACAGTGCAGCAACGGGGGAAACTGAGACTCCCAATTTGAATTTCAAAGACAAGTGGTTCATTACATTAAATAACTTTCCCTTCTATGAGGCCAGATCTTCTACCAAGCGACATCACAGGAAAAGCACCCACAAACCTTCTGCTTGAAAGGATTTTTTAAAAGCCGGATTTTTGTAAGTCAATGGGTATCTTTGATTTATTTGAAAGGAAAACCAGGGTATTAATGTTTTAATCTTTAGCCTCATTATAGCTAACATGCACTTGAAAAGACACACTAATTCCCAAAAGCAGAAATATGACATCTACTTTATTATTCATTCAGCAATATCTGTATTTTAGAAGCTATGCTGGTGAAGCATCATTCTCAAAACCAGGTAAAGTAACAAACACCATTGCCCTGAAAAAACAGGTCTCTTCCCACCTTCCTCTTCCTCTTTCCATTTCTCCCTTCCTCTCCCCACTGTGAGTGTTTAACCAGCTCAATGAGCCCAGTTAAATTAGAGATTATCACAATAATCTCCAATAATCTCCTTGTTTGATGGTATCATCTGTGGTTCAGCAATGGAGATAAGGGATTTTAATGCATGATAGTGCAATTCACAAAAAACTCTCGATGTACATGCATATAACCCAAAAATCCCTGTCCCAAAGGAGCTGGGATCCAGCTGAAAATACAAATGAAAGTAACTGAAACCATTGTGGAAATTAATTGTAAAATTGAAGTGTTTTAGAGTACAAGATCACTTATATAAATACACAGAACTGATTTTAATGTATATATTCATTTGGTTTTTACCAAGGTGTCAAACCAGTCTATGTAATTGTCTTGTTGCAATGACATTTTAACTGCAGGTTCTGGGTGGGATTCCTGGGAAGAAGAGTTTTCAGTGGAAGCCTGATGGGAGTGTGGAGAGTTCATGTGGATGTGGACTTTCTGAATGGATTTATTTGCTTTAAAGCAAATGAGAGAGAGGCTTGAATCCTGATTGAGGCACAAACTCTCATTATTGGACTGTTGGCTGTCCTGGGAGCTTGTGTAAGTTTAGGATTTTAGTCTTCACCAAAAGACCCAAGAACCAATTTAATTCAGACTGAGGGTGCTCTCAAACTTCACTTTGCTTTTCCAACCAGCTGAACTAATAAATTCTAATAATAACAATAAATCATAATAAATTCTAGCAAATCCAAATAATTTCTAATAATAAACTCTAGCAAATGCTCTTCTAGTTTAGCTCTAGTTCTCTTTGTACTCACCAGAGGGAAGAGCATTCTGCAGAGACAAGAATAACAGCCAAAGTACTTTGGAGTTTCCTGCTTGTTATCCTCAGAGGAGCTGCAGAGTTTCACTGACCCCTCCCAAAGGTCTGCAGGTTTGGGGTTTTTTTTTTCAGGTACACATATTTACATAGATATCCTTTCACACTTACAGTCAAATATCGGGGGGAAAACAGAGCCAGTAAGAATTTATTGTATTAAACACACAAAGCTTGAAATCAAACGCTTTTCTCTCAACTGCACTGAGCAGTTGAGTTGCTTTTGTATTGAATTAGAAAGAATCCTCAAACACTCTCACCAAGATCATTTGTATAAAACCAATAGTCATTAGAATCTGCCAGGTTTTTTTGGCTTTTATATTCATTTTTGATGGGGTTTTGGGGAGCAAAATTAAGGTCACAGGAGTGTAAAGGGAATCTGGTACAAGGGTGGGGCAGGGGAAGGGTCAGGCACTGCCCCAGCAAGAGAAAACAGAATTCCCTCAAGAAGAAAACAAAAACAACATCCCCCCACACTCTGTAACCACCTTATTGTGCTCATTAGTCCTACTTTTGTCACCAGTGATCCAGCATAAATACAGCAAGAGTATCCAGGGATTCACAGGAACACAGAAGTGGAAACCCCCCCCAGATCTCGGTTTTTACCTCACATTTAAATTTATCTAATTTGTCATCATTTCATTAGAACCTGATTTGTTTGGTTTTTTTTTTCCTTCTTCCCAAATGCAATCTTGAAAAAAGGGATTCAAGGTTACAAGTTTTCCATTTCTACTTTGAACAATACTTAGGCATTCTCCATAATAAATCTTTTTTTCAGCATTTTCATAGGTGTTAAAGAATTTACTTACATAAAAAACTACCACAAAAAATGGTGCCACCAAACTCCCAGGCAGTTTTTCCCAGACCCAACATTTATCCATTTATTCCTCTCAATCTTCCAAGGAAATGATTTATTGCCTTTCCTCAAAAACTTCAATTTGGACTTCAGTGACCATCAAGCTTAACAATTCTAAATATTTAAACCCAAAGTGTTCGAAGCTCTTTTAATGATTTTACTATTGAAAGGTAATACTTCAAATTTTTTCTCCAGAAATTCTCCTTGAAGAATAACAAAGATAAAATTTGTCCATATTTGTCCATATTTGAGCAACAACCAATGAAGTTACTTATTCCAGAAAGGTTATATTTAGCTGAGCTTCATCCTGACATCAATTTAGACTCCCATTATCTAAAAGATAAATTTAATTTATTAAGAGAATCTCAGATAATAAAAGTACTGTTTTAACATGACCCTATCTTATTCTATAATTTTTAGCTCTTCAACAATGCTATGCATTGTTCCTATAATTACAAAATTAATACTTTTATTTTAATAAGTTTAAAAAAACTTCAGCTTTGTTCCTACTGCTTCAATATGCTGTAGGATTTTTTTTCCTTTTGCACAAATTTTTATTCTATTCTTTTTAAACAAAAAAATTCTATTTATACATTTTTTTATGTAGTGTGGGGAAAAAGTAGAGCTTTAAACTTATGTTCTGAAGCTTCCAAAATACTGATTTTTCTATAGAATGTCAAAAGAACAGTGAAATATCATTCACTTTGCTTTGACAGCTACATAGAAGGATGTTTCATACTTTTTGATTTGTGACTCCTGAAATTCACTCAAAAGCCACAAATTACTGTAAACTGCACTATAAATAATCTAACTCGTAGTCCTTGAGTTCCAGACCTAAGTCATTGCCCAGTTACAAACCATTCCCTGCACTTCCTTTCCATTTTACTGCACAAATTCATCCTGGAAGACAAAATTGTACTCCAAACACACTGGAATCTTCATTTGGGAAAAATTTTCCTCAAAATGAGGAAAAACAAAAGAACCTTTGAGATACTTCCAAAAATGGTTCTTTAGAAACCTCTAAAAATGTTTGTAGTCAATCAGCCTTTCTGTTTAACCAAAACTAATGTCCAAATAAGCACATTAAATTTTTGTACCAAATTATTCTTACACATCTCAGACCCATCTCCATGTCACTGTAATTTGATGTGATGGGAAATAGATGGCATGGGTGTTATCCCAACAAAAGGATTTGAGTTTTCCCACTGGCAAATTCAGTTCTGCTCTTGGTAAAAAAAAAAAAAAAGGTCATCATTAATAACATTGGTTATTGCCCTGCTGCCAAGAAACAAATGTAAAGAGTCAACTTTATCCTTCAGAAATAGCCTTGTTTGAATGATAAATTGATTAAATGTGTTCTATCAGACAATTTTTTCCCTGTACTGTAGCTGCTACTCATACCCAGAAAAGTTATTTTCTAATCACAGACCTCATACACTTGTGCTGAGGTTTTACCCTGAAATCTGCAGAATTGTAAACCATTTCATTCTCATGGGATCTTTGAAGTCAAAGTATCCATTGACAGTCTGTACAGCTCATATTTCAAACCCTTTTTAAAATGTTTTTACAGTGGTAAAGAAACTCCAAACATAAACACAGATGCAAAGCAAACATTAACTGTCCATATATGATGGTTCCTGACTCTTTTTATGGTTGGTGTTGTTTATTGTTGTTCTAATATTGATTCTTTTTTTTTTCCATATTGAAGTGACATTATAATAACAGATGAACCAATAAAATGTGTTGATTATGTATAGCAGAAAGGAAATTGGAGCTCCTACAAAGGGGCTGGCAGGATATTAACTTCTATAGAAAGTTGTAGTTGCTCTCCCACTATTGTTAAATGTGTTGTTAATTACCACAGATATTAAATCTTGGTGTCTATCAGCTTTTCAAATCAATCCCCCCACTTTTAAATAGTGATGAGACTCATCACGGTATATTAAAAAAATACTGTACCATACTTTTTGTTGGAATTCCCCAGCAACTTTGCTTTCAAGCAGGATTTAAAACACCCCAGCCTGGGTGGATTATAGATTTTCTTTCCCTGATTTCATGTTTTCCTAAGAAAGAAGAGCAAACAAAATGTGCTGAAAAGTAGTAAATTAGACTCTTCCTTAACCATTGATTTTTTTTTCCTATAGTAACTGATTTTGGACTTGCTTGGAGGAGCCTGTTTAGGCCTTTCAATTCCCATTAAAACCCCTGCAGGAATATGGTTGGTGTCTCTTACAGAATGCCCAGAACATGTGAGTAGTTCTTCTGATGTGGCTTCAGCATTTCCAATACAATTGAAGAACAAGGAAACATCCAAAGGGATATTCTTAGGGCTCCAGAGTGATGACATGAGAAAGATGCCCAGTGTGAAGGATTTTTCTGCTTTTTTTTCCCTTTCTGGAAGGAACTGCCCAAGTCACAGGGGCTGCTTTAGACAAAATTAACTGTACAAAAACAATGAATAATTCTCCTGAGAGAAAGGTATCTCATGTTCTTTGGATGAACACAGTCTACTTACTTTCTGTTTGTGGAGGTTAGTGAGCAGAGCCTGTTCCTTGACTTGGACTCTTCAAATTTATTTTATCATTTGTGTTATTTGCAAGTCCACCCTCAGGATTTTTTTTTTCTGGCAGAAATAAAAGAGACTAACAGAAGATGAAAGACAAATGAAGTTGGAAAACAATACCAGAGTAGATAGGAATGGTCTCTCCACCAAACACTTGTGGGCATTAATTTTGTTTTTAACCTTTCATCTCACGGATTTTTGTCCAGCTGCTGCTTTTGTCCAGATATTTTAGTGCACATCAATAAAAATTATGAGAGGCATAATCTGCATGCTGGAGCAGGGCTGTCCAGATTCATAACTCACTCTTACTAACTTAGTTCAATCACACTAATAAACCATGAAAATCTTAAAGGAAATCAACTTTTTTCTTTTTTTTTTTTCCAGTAGGAAACTAATTCCTAATCAAGAGTGCAGAGCAGAAGCCCTTCATTGATCGGTGCTCCACTGAGAAAACAATTACTCCTCTCCCAAGCAAGAGGTCATTTCACATAAAGAAGTGATGGGGAACAAATGCAGGGGAAGTAAAAGATGTAATTGGCAAATGGCTCCACTCTGTGAAATTGTTCAGTGCTGTAAATGACTTTTGTAAAATAATTCACTGAGGTGGAACCAGAGAATGACAATGATAAAGGGTGGCAACATCTCACATGCACTTTGTCAAGCCCCTGCCACACTTGGACTCCTGGGTGAGGAGGATGCAGTGGCAAAAGCTCACGGGCAGGAACTGGGAGAGAAAATTTGGTGTTATAAAATACAGGAGTGAAATTCCCTCTGTGCTTCGGGGCCACGAGGTGGGAGTTGGACTCTCAAAGCTCAGGTGAGGTCACTGTCTTCCAGTCACTGAGCAAAACACACATTCACTCTTCCCTGCCATGTGGGACTTGCTTTTAAACTTTCAAAACGTTGGCTTAAAAAGAAAATTAAATTTAAAAATAATTTATTTTGTTTCATGAGAAAGTACGCAGTACATCTCTACAAGATTCCTTCCAGTAGTGTCTGGCCTGTAAAACAATTTTATAAAGAGGCAGAAATTTCTTAAAGAAGAGCAGCAGCAGCAGCAGTTAAAACCTCACTCACTCTCTCCAGAGCTTCTGAGTTTATTTCTCTAGTTTCTGAAAAATATTGACAGATAATTTGCAGGTGAATGAATTTAAAACTTGGACCATATGATGACATTCAATGTCCAAGAATTTTCCTGTATGGGTTCCATGAAACATAAGCTGTGCTTAAGATTTTGGGCCTCAGCTGCTTCCTCTAAGCTGAGCCTTGCAGGGACAGCCAGATCCCAAGAGGCTGACTGGAAAATGGGACTAAAGTCCCTGTGAGCTTGATTTACTGCAATCTAAACACATTTTTAAATTACAATGAGTGAAACACAATATAAAACCATACAAAAACATACAGAGGGAGTTATTTTTCATAATTTTTGAGATTCGGCTGACCTTTATTAGAAAACAAATACAATTTGCTGTATTTTCTGTAGTTCCTCTCCCTAACTGAATTTACTGTGAAGTTCAGCTGTGAGGTAGATGCAAAAGAGACAAATGTTATAAAGTGATCTTTCTGGTAACTGCATCTTCCCCTGAACTTTGACTCCTAAATGATATGGAGAAATAACAAGCTGAAAAGAAGCAAACACCACAATTACATTTTCATTTGAGCATTTAGCCAGCTATTACAGACGGTCAGATGACTCCACTTCAGGACCAAATCTGATTTCCAGAAGAAGACTGATTATGATTCAATTAACCCTGACATAGCCATAAGGCCTTTTTCCCCCCATAAATCAAAGCAGATATAGTAGATAATTGTGTTATTATCAGCATGCAGTGAGAAAAAGCAGAAAGGTTTGACAACCAGAGTGGTGATTCATCCTATGAACACCTTTAAGCTACACTTTATATTATTCTATATAATTTATATAGAATAGGTGATGCAATATCATATAATACCATGCATATTTAATATGTAATTTCCATTATCAGTTTTGAGGAACACCGTTTCATCTTTCTGCCTCCAGTAAACTGAAATCCTGTAAAAAGCCAGAAAACAAATGTTCAATTTGTGGCTTGACTAACAAAGAAATCCACCCCAAAAGCAAATTTGCAAGAGCCTGACAAATAAGCCACTTCTGAAAAAATATACCCTGGCTTAGAAGGCTTGTGCCTTTTCGTTTGGCTCCAATTGAACTTCCCCCTCATTAAACAATAATCTTTATGGTGAATTGAATAAAGATGAAGAAAAAAAGATTCTGAAAAGAATGCATAAGTAATTTTGGTTGCCTAGCTGTGGCAATGAATTCCTGTTTGTTTAGCCACTGAAGGGTGAATGCAACCCTTTGAGCAAATGGGAATTCATTATTCCAGTGGCTGAGAAATGATCCACCTAAAGAACCTAATTGGTTCTACAACAGTGATTTCTTTCAAAGCAGTGTTTCCGGAAGAAACAACAAAAAGAAGACAGCTCTTTGACTAGTCCAGGGTCTGCAGGGGACATTTGCCTTCCCATGTTTCAGCTTTAAAAAGAAAATGTCACACGTAGCCAGGACAAAGGAACAAAGAGGCAGTGTTTCAAAAGGTACAGGAATGGAGCAGGTCTTGCACGTCTTTCCTCAGCACTGAAGCTGAGTTTCAATAAATATTAGTGATTGCTCGTGACACTTGAACTGCCAGTAAAAAAAACAAAAAAAACACTTTACTGACCATTTTCAACTGCTTCTCGGAGTGTTCATTGGTAGCCAAAAGCTGCTTGAATATTTTCCTATGCAAATGAGGAGTAAATCATCATTATTTACCAGCATTACAGAATAAGTGAATTAATATGCCCAGTTCTGCCTAAGCAAATAGAACACTGTCATTTATTTTCAACCTAATCAATTAGAATATGCAAAAAGGAAACTCAGATACACAGGTAGATAGAGACAATTCTCATTTACATCCCAAGAGTGACACTGCAAGAATAACAACCACAAACTGATGGTTTGAAAGCAGAATTTGAAACAAGAGTTCTTCTGGAGCCACAGGGGGTGGGAAAGGGATCTGATTGGGGTTAATGGGTGGATATCGCCTGACTTTGGAAAGAGCTTCAGAACTGGCTCCACAGAGCAACAAATTTGCATTGAGACCAAAACCTGAGGGAAAATTTCCAGCCCTGTGCAGGCCTGAGAAGTGAATTAACACTGTTTGTAGAATTGGAATGAATAACACAAAAAGAGCGTTATTTCCTAGAATCCCAGAATCACTGAGGTTGGAAAAGCCCTCCAGGACCATCGAGTCCAAGCTGTGCCTGAACCCTGCCTTGTCCCAGTCTCTAAATCCAGGCCTTCCTTGGCCACCTCCAGGTTTGGGAACTCCAAACCTCCCTGAGCAGCCCTTTTAAATGCCTGACTACCCTTTCCATGGAGAAATTCCTCCTGATGTCCAACCTGAGCCTCTCCTGGCACAGCCTGAGGCCATTCCCTCTTGTGCTGTCGATTTACACATCACTTCAATGTGTGCCCAGTCCCCTGTCAATCAAATTGATATTAAATACTCAGATTAGAGCAGAAATCCCTCAATCCCTGTTGTCCAGTGACATGTCAGCACAGCTGCAACCCCCAAGCATCAGGAATCATTTCTGTTTTCACAGAAGTTTCTGTTTTCCCTTCAGTGCTTCCATCAGGAAGTCCTTAGGGTGGGTGGCAGCAAGAACAGACCGTGTCAGTCAGTGACAAAAATTCTAAAAATTAGAATAATCTGGAAGGCAGGAGGTTATATTCCCTGATGCACACAAACACATGCACGACACAGCCAGCAAGGCCCTGCATATCTGGCCCAGTTCAGACCAGCACCACAGAGGCACAGGACTCTGGTCTGGGTCACTCAGGTCCCACCTGTAAGTGTGTCAGGCCCTGGCTGGTGGCCCCATCATTTCTCACAGTGCTTACAACCCGAGTACAAGCATCTAAACAGCTGGACTGGCCCCCAGCTGTGCTGATCCCACCCCTCCAAGGAGATTTTTTTTTCAATAATTCTGACTTTCTATATTAACTTGCCAACATCAGCAAGCAATGGCTTTGCTCATGGCATAGCTGACCAAATCTCTTTGATCGTCCCATATTTAAATCCAGTTTTTAATTGCATCAGAGGTTTCTCCTACAGTATGGTCTCCTCCCAAAGGTGCCACAGAAAGTGCAAAATTTGTGCATTCTTGGGATGAGCTCTGAACCAGAATAATTCAGTCAGCTGGACATGGGCAGCTGTTATCAAGGTCTTGTCTAATGATATCTTGACAGCAGCAGTTCTGCCTAAAACTTCATCAGCACTGAAACTTTTCGGTTTCCACCTGTTGCCTCAAAGTTGTACCAGGTCAAGTGAGCCACTGAACATACAGTGATTATAATTTTCTTTAACTTTTATGGTCTACATTTTCAGGTAGCTCTGTGCCAACCCAATATTTCTGAGCAATTAAAACCAGTCATAGAATCCCACAGTGTTTTGGGTTGGAAAGGGACATTAAAGATCATTTAGTTCCAAACCCCAATTATTTCTCTAGTAGAAGTTTTAGGAGCACAGACTGATGCATCCATGCTTATCTGGCTTCGTTCACACTTGCATTTCTTCACGCTCATTTGCATGGCTCTGAATTGTTGCTCATCCTCATATGATGATTAAGTTACAGCTCTGGGAGAAGTTGTGCACCAGCAGGCAGGTGGATCTGGTTCTTTGAGAAAAGAGCTTGAAGCAATGCTCAAACCCAAGAGCTTGGACCTCTCTGCATGTGTCTGCATCCCAATGTGTGTCCATAACCTGACTTGTACTGCAGGAATCCTGTAGCCCTGGGCATTGGGCTAGGCAAGAATTCCTTATCCTTTGTAAATCACATAATAGCGAAGAAAAATCAACTACAGTTCAATTTTCACTGTATTTCCACATGACAAGACCTACCTTCACATTTTATTGTTATTATCAGACTAATTCTGGTGACTCAGTTTAACAAGAAGCTTAATCCTTGGCATGAAGTCTGGAATTTTCCAAGCTTTGGAAATATGTTTGCTGTTGGAAGCAGGAGTCTGATCTTAGGCTACCTACATCTAGTTTTAGATTCTGTTGCACAAATCTAAATAGTCATTTCCAATGCCTTTCATTTTCCCTTCAGTGTCCTGATGACTATGAATTCATCAAAATCTCCGAGCATTTTTGAGATCCCTACACAACAGAAGCCCCACAAAGATGAAATACAATTAGCAATGCACTCTTCTTTACTGTGCATGACAAATGTTTCATAAGCCCGACGCCGGCTCTCGCTCACCCAGCATTTAATTGGTGCACAAAGGAAAATCCCAGCAGCAATTCATTAGGTGTAGCAGCCGCTTCTGATGGCACAGTCCCTTTTGTGGGAGTTAAATTGGGGTAAACAATCCAGCCCTGAGTCCCTCCTAGCCCCTGCATTAGCAGGGAGAGGCTGAGTATCAGCTGTTCCGTCACACAAACCCAGGCAGCTGGGCACAATTAGGCTTTCAAACAAACTGCAGTGAAATCACATTGCAGTGCAAACACATTATGCAGTCATTAGCACACTTACTCCACCAAAATGTAATAAAGCAGTTCTGATTAGCGGGCTCTGACGCATTAAAAATCTTCTTTTTATTTAATACTCTTTCACAGAGTGATGAGCAATTGTACAGAGGAGATCACAGAACAACACATTCGGCTTAGCACGGGATTGGGAGCAAGAGTTGTGCATCAAGTGAGTCTCCAAAAAGTGTATCCAACTGTTATTGACCACTTTAGACACTTAAAAGAAAAGTATTTTTCCAAAGGACTGAGCTCCTGAGATTAGTTGTAACTCTCTAATTGGTTTTGCTCAATAAACATAAGAGATGATTCCTGTTTACACTTGCAAAAGATTTCGATTTACAAATGATGTTTTGTGTCTTCCTCCTCAAGGAACCAGTACATTTTCAGTCTCCATTGAAATAATCTTTCTAAAGTAAATGGGATGTGCCAAATATTTCCTGAATTAAATACAAAATATCCAGCTTTTGTTCAACTGTTCCTGAAGGAAAATTCCACTTCCTTAAGAAAAATATCTAAATCCTTGAATTATGGTTAAAACAATGGTTGTAGCATAAAGATTCAAGCACAGGATTCAAGCTCCTCAAATGGCACAATGAAGAGTGGCAGGAGCAGCAAATAGAAAAATCAAAAATACCAGCTCTTGGAACAGCAACTTGAAGAAACTGTCACGAAAAAAAGGAAAAGGAGGTATTATGCAACTGCACTGCATTTTAGGGAGGACACGGTGAACCTTTTTCCTTTGTAAGTGTCGAAAACAAAAATTCCTAAAATGCATCTGCTCCCTTTCACCCAGCTACAAGAGCTGAGAAACTTTAGGATTATATTCAGAAGAACTGTTAAAAACCATAGAGTTATAGAATGGTCTGAGTGGGAAGGGACCTTAAAGCTCATCTCATTCATGGCAGGGACACCTTCCACTATCCCAGGGGGCTTCAAGCCCCATCCAGCCTGGCCTGGGACACTACCAGGGATGAGGAGTGATAAATAAACAAATACATAAATGAAATAAGTAAGTTACAAAGTACATTACCTGAAGGAATGGGGTAAGACTCAGTGCTAATAAAAGCAGACAAACCAAGGTTTGTTTTCACTTAGGTTTCACTTAGGTTTCATTTAGGTGCCACAAATGCCCCAGAAGTCCTCTGAGCTTCACAGGCTGAGCAGTTTCACTCTCCTAGGAAGTGAACTAGGAACTAGGAACTAGGGCCTGTCCCTATCTGCCATGTCAATCATCAAGTCGGTGCAAAACATACTGAAGGAACACATCAATTTATTTTTCAAGGTTGTGTTCAATTATCTACTGTGACGAACAAATGGTTCCCGCAGAACCATATTGGCTTTTAAGTATTTAAGCTCCGAAGTGATTAATTTCCAGTGCTAATTAAATGCAGTTGGAAAAAGCAGTTAGAGGAATAAACAATAAAAGCACTCTTTGGAGAATAGAATTTGAACTAGAAAAGAGTTTCTCCCCATCAGTGTTAGCTACAGTAGGTGCTGATATGGTCCACGAGCAGGGCTGAGAGTCTTTCTGACAAAAAAAAAAGTTGTTTATAAATACAAACTCTGTTCTTTCACTAAGCTGCTCATGCTTATTAGGAGCATTAATTATCAACTGCTCCCCTAGAAATTGAAATTCACACAGATGTGATTATCTCTGAAGTTTACAGCCTGTTGATCCCTGTTCTGCAGAGACATTAATTATCAGGAACTGTCACAACAAGTCCAAGTGGTGATACAGCTTATGCAGATTTCCTTCTTGCTCTGTCCAAAGGACAGAAAATTCCCCTCCTCATACCTGGTTTTCCTCTTTAGTTAACAGCACTACAGGAAGAGAGAGGTTTTGTATGGAGCTTTTCCTAGAAGGGTTTATTTTGCAAATCCAAAGATAAACCCAAGTCCTTTTTTGGCCTCCAAAGTGCACCAAAAGATAGTGAGATCATGCAAACAGCAAGCTGTAAAACCATTTTAAAAGAGAAAGTCCTAGTTCCTGTGAGTGAGGAATGTTTATCTCCAGTGTTTACACAATATATTGCCTGAGCTAATTGACTGCATGTAAATGGGGGTTTAGGGCTTCTTCTTTTCAAGGACATTAATTACTTTGTTAGAAAACATGTTCAGCCTTTTAAAAAAATTGCACTAAGTGCTTCTCTCAAAGTATCATCCTTATGATCTGTTCCTATAAGAGACCTCCCGGAATTTATGGCATTTGCTACTTTGCAGATCTGCCCCACCTAAGGCTGAAATCTGTTGCCATTTAAGACACCTAAAAGTGATGTTGTTGTCTGTGTAATCAGGTCAGGTCCCACAAGTTTGGGGTTTTTTTCTGTAGCTGTTTTCAGAAGACACATGAGGAAAGTCTTGGTTGAAACACACCATTCCAATTTTTGAAATTCCATTTAGGACTCAGTTTATCCAATAAAATTAGTTCATGGTAGAAGAAAATCCTGGACATTTTTATTGGTTTAATCTTAAATCCTTTCTTCTCAAGACATTCTTGTTCATGGAGATCACCCCTAATTTCAGGCCAGCTCTCCAGTGAGCACTGCAAAAACTTGATATTTCCAGAGTTTTGAGACACCAGGTTTTCCATAAAATTCCCAAAACACTGGGACCTGGGTCATGATGTGGGTCACTTTATCTCATGGATCTAGATTCTTCCATATCCAAGTTCAAGTCCAACTCAGGAATCTGACCAAGGACTTCCAAACTTCAGGACTTTGTCCATGACTGTTCTTGAGTTCCAAACCAGAATACATCAGTCCTACAGCAATGTACATCAGTTTAGTGCTGAATTTATTAAATTTCTGTGTTTGATTCAGGAAAATCTTGGTATGTTTGCTATGTATTTCCATTGACATATAATAATAAAATCTCTTAAAAGTGAATTTTGCTTTGCTGCAAATTTTCCTTTGTCAATATTTTGCCATCCAGTTGTGTTTGAAGCTGAGTTTCTCTGTCTCTTTTAAAGCTTGAGAGTTTGTACAGGTCAAGGAGGGAAATTAGAAGGGAAATAGGGGATCTGTTTTAGATGAGGGGAGTGTAAGGCTACAAAAAAAAAAGTCACTACAGTGCCAAATCAAATGGAAAATTTCATTTTATACTGTTCTCTTAAATAGAGTTTTTATGACAGTGCCAGAATAACCTCGTTAAAAACATTTAATGGAATCACAAAATAGTTTGGGTTGGAAGGGACCTTTAAAGGTCTCATTCCAACCCTCCTGCAGTGTGCAATGAACAGGGCAATCTTCCACTAGAGCAGGATGCTCAGAGCCCTGTCCAGCCTGACACTGAATGGCTCCAGGGATGGGGTAGCCACAACCTCTCTGGAAAAACCTCTTCCAAAGTTTTGATAGCCTCGTTATAAAGAACCTCTTCCTTTTATCCAACCTTAATTGACTCTCTTTTAGTCTCAGACCATTTAGCCCTTTCCCTATTGCAGCATTCCAGTGGATTACATCCCACCCTCCAGGCGTGTCAGCCACAGCCTGGTGTCATCTGCAGAGGTGCTGACCAATTCATTCAGTATTTTAAAAATCCCTTCACTGCTATTTTGAGTGTGATTCCAGTTAAATTTTCTTTACAAACCAAATTACAAAATTGCCAAATTACATTAAGAAGAATCAAATTTTTCTGACATCAATGCATCAGCAAATTTTGCCCATTCTCTACCATTTTTCCACCTCGTCTCCAAATAACCCTGTTGCCACATCAGTCTGGGCAGGACAGATTCTCTTCTTTTCCAGGTCCTCCACATTGGGATTTATGATGTGTCCTTCCATTCTTAGTGCTGGGGACAATGAGCAGAGCTGTGAAGACACTCTCAGTAGGCCCTGCCTGTTTTAATGTCAGAGCTGTATTAATTATTAATTATTAATTGTTAATTATTAATTATTTAACGTATTAATGTCAGAGCTGTCCTTCTGTTTTCGTCTTTTTTTTTTTTTTTTGTGGGCTTTTTGGGTGTTTTTGGATTTTTTGGGTATTTTGTGGGTTTTTTGTGGGGGGTTTGGGGTTTTTCTGCTCATTTTTTTTGGTTGGTTAGTTGGTGGTTTTTTTGTCGGTTTTGGGTTTTGGGGTTTTTTTTGTTTTTTTCCTCCTTGACCAAAAAATAGTAATAAAAAAAGAAAACCAAAATGACAGCTGTAGACTTTGTAAATATTTAAATATTTAGAAAGTGCTCATGGAATAACCACATTAGGACCAGCAGCATGTAATGACAAAGTTCACATAACCATTGCAAGTTAATAGACCAGACTACTCACTCAGACTTTAATATCACACTTGTAAAAAGAGATTTGTGGAGAAAAATCACATTTGAGCTTATTCTCTACAGAATATGTATTTATTGCTGAAAGTCTGGTCTTCATAATTTCAGTTTAAACGAGTTGTTCAAATGCATTTCAGTTTTCTGTGCTGAATCAATGTCACAAGTCATTTTTGTCCAGAGAAAAATTCCTTCAAAATGTCAACTTCTACCCTTTGCAATCTCAAATTAAATGATTTCTTTTTTACCCTGTAGTAGCCAATTTTTGCTAAAGATTACAGTTTGGTTTAATATGCTGTATGCTGTAATTTAAGGGGTTTTTTTAAATCACAAATATTTATTCAATCCAAAGGAGTAGGAAAGTATCAGAGCTCCAATTCAGATTGTTCACATAACGTTGGATGAAAAGTTCTCAAGGAAATCCAAGTGTGCTGTAAGAATTTGGAAAGAAAATCCACTTTGGAATGGACAGAAAACACTTTTAACACTTTAATACCAGAGACATGTTTGAACAAAAAGTGGAGTCCCCATCCCTGGGGGGGCTTAAGATACCTGTGGGTGTGGCATTTGAGGGCATGGGTAAGTGGTGGCTTTGGGGAAGACTGGAGTCAGTGATCTCAGAGGGGTTTTCCAACCTAAATGATTTGTGAGCCTGTGAAACTTACACTGAATAAATGAAAGAAAATTCAACACACAGTTAATTCACCAAACCTGCTACCCCTCTGCTTAAGGACAGCAAAACAATCAGTTCTTTGCCTGAAGTATTTCTATTAACAGATTCAAAGATATTTTCCTTAGATATTTATGCAGCACAATAGCTGTTATGCAGTCTCTGGAAGAAAAATATTTCCTAAATAAATATGGTTTGATTTGAAAAGAAATGATGAGTGGGATGATGGATATAAAATGAGAAATGGCTGTTGATTCTATCAATGCTTACAGACAGCCAGTGTGAGTTTCAGTCTGCTCTGAACTCTCATCCAGGCATCTCTGAATGCCATTTCTATTATTCCTAAGACCAAATTAACTTGCATTTTTTTCCTGCTGAATTCTTATTTCCCAGCAGCTAATTTAAGGAAGTGCCTTGCTTTGCTGTTTCCATTAAGCGCATGCACACTTTTGGAACAGCAGGAATTCCACCAATGCCAAGTACAGGGCTCCAAAATCCAGGTCTGATTTTGTCCTCTTTCCCTGTGCCAGGTCATTTCAGAAAGTTCTGATTTGTGCATTCATTGGAAAGACAGGGCCTGTGTGTAACATTTCTGAGGGTGAATATCAAGTGTGTCTGAGAGCCCAGGGTGGAAATACATGATGGATGTTTTGCTACTGTGCCAGCACGACCTGGAGTACAAATGTGACACCGAGTCACACAGGGGCATCAGGCAGGAGGGAGCTCTTTACCAGAGCTAAAGCAGACCTGCAGGAAAACTGAAGCCCCTTTGTCCAAACCAAAAAGTGTGGTTTGCATATTTGTTTTGGGGTTTTTTTTTGGTTGGTTGGTTTTGGTTTTGGTTTTGGGTTTTTTTGGTTGTTTTGTGTTTTGTTTTTGTGTTTTGTTTTTGTTTTTTATTTTTGTTTTTGTTTTTTGATTTTGATTTTGATTTTGATATTGATTTTGGTTTTGGCTTTTTTTTGTTTTGTCTTTGCTTTTGTTTTTTGTCTTTGTCTTTTTGTCTTTGTCTTTGTCTTTGTCTCCATCTTCGTCTTCATCTTTGTCTTTGTCCTTGTCGTCTTCGTCTTTGGTTTTGGTTTTGTCTTAATAAAAGATAAGAAAATGCCCCACTGGGCTTAAGTCCTTTAATGGACTTAGAAAAACACACCATCAAATTTAATACATCCCTTCACTCAGTGACTGCAATAATGTAGTTTTAAAATATTTTCACAGACTTTCACCATCTTTCCTGCTTCAAGTGGCTGGTTTCAAAGTTTCCTTGTGAAGTCAAGGACAATCTTGAAATTTCCCTTTGTAAATTATCCAACATTATATGCTTATGCTGAACACATAAGCACAAAATTAATAGGACTGAAAGGTTTTACTTATCTTCTGAAATGTTCTAAAGGTCTTTTTAAAAAATAAATAAAAGAGGTCCATCACCAAAGCCAGAATCCAAGTCAGTGTAGTGTTCCATGTGAACACAGCTCGTATCTGATTGATCTCATTCAAGAAAGGCTCATCAGCTGAAAAAAAAAGGGATTATTTGGAGTTGTGATATCTATGGCTGTGTTCAAACTGACACAGAAGGAGATTAATTTTTTAACTCTCATTGGCAACCATGACACTGTGTCACTGCAGATCAGCCACGCCAGGATTTATTTTTGTGCCCCTGAGATAAATTTCATCTCTTAGATAACAAAAGAGTGAAAAGGAGAAATCATCTGGTGGAATATCTGACCCACAGGGCAAACAGGCAAACTCCAATCAAGTCTTTATTGGGACTGAATGCCAAGACCTACATTAGCTCTGCTCACCCTTGAGGAATTTCTGGTGGCCTCCACCTGGAATTATGGCACCATACAATTCCTACCTCAGCTTGCTGGTAATTCCCAAAGGTTCTAATAACTTCTGTGTTTTCACAAGTTCTAGAAAAATATTGTTTTCCCTGATTTTGTCACTGTTTAGCTTGCAAGGAAGGCAATCCTTTGGCATTTAGAGGGGGAACAATATTTCATACTTGGGCTACTGGATGGGTCCTTCTCTGATGATCTGGAGTGTCTTTGTTCTGTCATTTAAACAGATAATTTTGGAATGCTTTCTGAAGTGACAAATGCTTAACGGAGGAAAGAACCTTCCTTAGTGAGGCCATGTGAGGGATAGAATTGCTCCTCTTAACAGAGAAGTTTAGGAAATTCATATTTGGTGTTTCCTAAGAAAATGAGGAAAATGCCCAATAGTTAAAGAGCTTACAGGAGTTAAGGGAAGAAACCCCCAAACAACAATTCAGACAGGTTTGGAAGACCCTTTTCTCTGTGCTGTTTGCTGTCAATTGGGAATGGAGCAGGGCAGGTATCAAATTAACGTGAACATGCAGAGCTTTTTCTTGCCAATCTGCAAACTCAGCCCTTGGAAAAGAGGAATTGGTTGGTGCAGTGACAGGACAAGGGACAACGGCCTTGGATTGGCAGAGGGAAGGTTCAGATGCGGTATGGGGAAGAAATCCTTCCCTGGGAGGGTGGTGAGCCCTGGCACAAATGCAAATCAGCACAGGGGCATCTGAGAAGGAGTTTAATCCATCCCAGTCAGCTCAGGGCACTGCCTTAGCTGTGCATGAAGATCTTAAAAACATCAGCAGAGAGGTGCAAAGACTGCTTTTCCTGTGATTATTTCATATTATTCTATTTTAAAAAGCTCTTATTAGTGTGTATATATATATATATAAACATGAGAAATATTAGATACTGAGAGCAAAGCTAAAAGTGCAGAATTCTGGTGGCAGCCTGTGTTATAAACTGAAATATAAAAACCACCAAAACAATGGATCCAAACCCAACATACAGTAATGAAACAAACTCTCTCTTCCAGAAAAATTAACAAACTACCATAATGTTTGTAAATTTGGTGAGGTTAGAATACCAGCTCTGAGGTGGCAATCAAAGCAGTTTCCAATAGATTTTTATTAAAATTAAGGAGTACACAAGATACTATTACCATACATTGCCTAAAGGAGTGGGAGTGGGTGAGTTGTTTGGTTTATGGGGTTTTTTTTCCATTTTGACAACTGGGAATAAGATTTTTTTTAATGTCTGCATAAAATATAAATGAACTGTAACATTCTTATAAATAACAAAATTCTCAAAGGCATCTCAACAAATTGCCTACAAAATGCATTTCTTAGAAACCAGTAGATTAGTAATTTATGCTTAGCTCCTATGGGCTTTTCTGTTTGGTGGTTAATTTAAAACTTTTTTCCCCCCCCAAGAAAAATAAATTAAAACCAAAAAATTAATAAAAAGTTGTTCTGTTTTGCCTGGAAAACAGAATCCACAAAGTTTGCACACCACCTGCTAGAGAAAACCATTTGGCTTGAAAAGAAGTGTCACATAATCAACATTTTATTAGTGCAAGTGAGACATGTAATAATTCTTTTACAAGCTTTGACCAGAAGTGGCTTAAAAAGCAGAGATATTAAAAAAAAATAACCCAAAACTGGGAGAAACACTGCTATGGTAGCAAAGATTTTGTTGAGAAAAGAAGGAAGGAAAGAATGAAGGATGCCGCATGCGCCTCTTCCAGCAGCCCTGTAGCAGTTAGATGAGGAGGAGGAGAGGAAGAAAAGAATTCCTGGCTATAAAAATAACAATTATCCACTCCTCCCCTCTGGATCCTCCCTAAAAGAAGAGGGAGAAAGGCACAAAGTAGAAATAGCTGATAAGTGGGAGTATCACTTTACACACTGTTGTACCTAAATATGTGAAGAGCCAGGGACCAAAGGAGACAATCCTAATTAATTTCACCCTACAGCATATAATTTCCAAAGAGCCCCAACGTTAGTCATGTTTGCTCTGTGTTGTTCTGAAGTTATTCCAGCAGATGTGCTCCTACACTGAAATGAAAATGATGTTTGAAAATTCCAATGTACACTGAATTCCAGAAGGGTGATATGAACATAATAAATTATTACTTTGCATCAATGTTTTTCCTCTGCTGTTAAACAGAAGTTGTGCACCTGGAAATGAAGCCAGTAAAAGAAAGTTCTGTCTGATAATTAAGACTCCATGTTTTTCATGCTTAATAATGCTGCTGTTTCTTCTGTTTTACCACCAAATTAATTCCATGTTGATGCAATGTGTCCTAAAAGGGGCAGCACCCAAGACAACCTATTTCACAGCCATTATAATACAAAATAGAACAGGCTTGGTAGATTACACATCTGCAAAGAGAAGTGAAAAATTGGGATTCTCATCCATGCCATCCATAGTAATCTGCACAGACCACTGTAAATAGCACTTGATTCCTTAAAGAAAACTAACAGCCACAATGTTATCACCTTCATCTGCTGTACATAAAAGAGGAAAAATTTACACAAAATCTCTCAGTTCATTCAAGAGATGCTTTTCTGCAGATTTTTAAAGCTGTTAACTACTTCTTCATAATTTCCTTATTAATGGAGAGATGAAAAACTATTGCTTAAATTGGCAAAAATATGTTGGCCTGGGTGTTCTCCCTGTAGGTTTGAGCAAGATTTCCCTACCAAAATTAAACCCAAAAGAATAAGTGGTGCATTAGGAATTAAGAACATCAGGTTAAAATTTACATTTGGGTGGGGTTTTTTTTTTTTTTTTCATGCATCATGTGAGCAAGGTGTTTTTGTAAAGGGCTAAATGCAGAACTTATAAATCAAAATGCCACTGGTTTGAGAAGAAAGTGTGGCTGTGATGTCACTGTGGTGTCCCACAGCTGAGGGACATGGACAAGCAGGGTGGAAGCAGCTTTATAGCTTTAAAGATATAAAAAGAGATAAATAAAATTTTTACCTCTATAAGAACTGACATTGTTGCCTCATGACCAACTTTCTGCCCCTCTTCACTTCATCCCTCTTCACCCTCCTTGGCTGAGCAGCCTTTGTGCTTAAACCAGTTGTCACACAGACCTAATGATGAAGGAAATTCAGCTTGATCTTCATAACTTACAGATTGTTTGCCAAAGGAGCATGAACATCTCTATATTATGTTCATTTCCAGGGAATTTGAGGGCTCCTTTGGAGTATTTGCAATTGCTATTGGAAGCACCTCAAACCTCTGCCTGCATTATTTCAGGGTAATTCCTGCTGCTTCCCGTGCAGCCCCTCAGGAGTTCTGTCGAAGTCGAGGTGCAAGACCTCAAATGTTCCTTTGGAGGGTTGGCTCCTGCTTTTCCTGGGTACCTTTTCCTTGTTTTCTCTGTTTACAGGGCTGATTCAGTGCAAAATACTGAAAAATTAAGGTGTCTCTTTGATTCATAACTCAGTGAGTTCAGAAATATGACAAAGTCCACACTCACCTGAATTTTCATTTCCAGTAAAATAAAAGGAAAGGTACACAGGGCATCATCTCCATCTCCACTAAATAATAATAAGATTTATACCTTTACAGTGTTGCAAATTCAGCAGTGCTTAAGAAAACAAAGATAAGATTAGTTATTGAACTTGTTTCTGGATTAAAAGTTTTCTCAGAAGATCAGCAGATTCATTTACAAAAAGTGCAATGAAATAAAGAAAAATAGATGAGCTAATATATTTCTTCTTCAGTGGAATTACAAGAAAACACATCAGTGAAAGAGGAGATATTGTATTTTAATAATACCACAAAATTGTCTGGGGGAGACAACAATAGAGATATTCATTAATATCCAATAATAAGCCAAATGCAAGGAGCAAATGTTGCTGGTCTTACCTCGGCAAGAAGTCATGTTAAATTTATTGGGAATTACTTAAAGAAATCAGAGGGAACTCATAACCTAAGGTTAAGTTTTAACATTCAAGGGGTCACACAGTTTTGGATGACACTGTAATTGCAGCACTGGACTCCAGAAAATATTCAGATTTGAAAACATGAAATTTTATGCTGTCAAAAGAAGTGCAGAATGCATCTACAAAAATATGTAGATGGAAAACTGTAAGTAGGAAATCTGGGAGGTGGGTTTTTGTTACTATTTTTTTTTCCAAGAATAGCTGTAAAGATAGAAGAACCTCTGATTTTATTTGACATGTGTCAGTAGCATAAAAATGCCCAAGTAAACCAGACAATCATCACTCATGAAATGTCAGTCTGCTCTAGGCACACTCCTTGGAAAATCTCTTTTACATGAGCTAGAAGTGAATATTTACTCATGGCAAACTCCGGGTTAAAATATTTTCAAATTGCTTGAAAACCAAAAAAAAAAAAAGAGCATTTAAATCCTCTCAAAAATCTACCTTGCAAAATGTCTTGTCTCTGAAAATTTACACACCTGAATAAATGATCTCTAGCATATCAAATAGGCTGCGGGAAATCACAAAGCTGATAATCTCATTAAAAATATTACCACAGTTATGGAGAGTTTAACATAATGGCAAGAAGTGTCTAGAACTCAAAAAAATGCTCCAATTTTCAACATACAGTCAGTAAGACATTAACTGGTTAAACTTCAGCCACTGTATTAAATCAACTATGGACTCCACAGCACTAGAAAAATTGACAAAATCTGAATTCTTTTTAGCCAAAAACCAACACTTCTCATCACTGTGTTGGTGTGCACAGTCCTGACATGTCCCACTCTCACAGACTTGCAACTCAAGTTGCAAAAATTGAAACTAACTACTTAAAAATAGGGATTAGCTACTTAAAATTGGAATTAACCTCAAAATTGGAATTAACCTCAAAATTGGAATTAACTACTGAAAACTGCCCTGTTCAACCTGGCCCTGGACATTTATTGAATATCTTGAATTTGATGGTTTGTGATTCAGTGTAGAACTCAATGTACCTATTTTTGTCATCAAATATGGCCAATGAATGTCATAAAACATTTATTACTATTTTGGTTATTGATAATGAATTGCAATTGATTGATGCATTACAAATCAATACATAGGGAGATACTGTTAAACAAAGAGAAAAATAGTGATGATCTAAAGACTGCTAATTAATTGGGGAAAAAAGGCAGAAGTCCTTGAAGCCGTAAACTCTATTTGTTTATATCTATTATCTCTTCAGTGTGTTTCTTATGCAAGAAGAGAAGATTGATTTTGACCTGATTTTGTTCCTTGTCCATTCCTGTACCCATGTGGGTAAATACATTTAGCAGGCTCTTGGTCTGAAATCTGGACGGCAGCAAGTTTAGGGCTACAGACCAATATTTACTTTGGATTTCTAATTTCTGTATCACTCTTGATTCAGCAATCAGGCAGCAATCCTTTGTCTATCAAAGAATCAAAACCAAAAGAATATATGCTGTCATTGAAATCTGGCCTAGGTATGCAAGCAATTAAAAAATCAGTATGAACAGAACTGACAACTAAAATTCTTTCATCTGGGCCCTAATCTCCAGTGGAATATATAGGAAGCCATGAACAAACAAACAAACAAATAAATGTATAAAAATATATAAATAAATATATTATTTAACAGTGCAGATATTGCATTTTGAGAGAGAGTATGTAATAATTTCATTATTTGATTATCCAATGCCATCCATAAATGGCCATGACATGCTGCTTCTTCTGCACTGGATGAAGGGAGTGAAATAAAATTCTGCTTGTTTTGCTCATCATTAAAATGTACAAGTTTTTGGGTTTTTTTTCTACTAGTGAGGCAGTTGGTGTCGTTGCCAATGATAATTAACATTTAATTAACTTTATAATTGACATTTTGGTATGTTTGCCCCATATTAAGGACTCACATGGTACAGAACTTCTGTAACAGCTCTTTCATCACACCTTTTTTTTTTTTTTTTAAATCTAATGTAGAGTCGGAAAATGCTGTACTTCAAAATGACATTGGCCCAAAGAAAAAACAATCCTGGAGAGAATTGTAAGAATCTGGTATAAGTTGTGAGAAGCCCTCAGCACCCCAAGATATTTGCTGTGTGGACATGGTTGGCTTCCTGTCCTTTTCAGTCTGGAGCAGCCTTAAATTTATTTTGATGCAAGTCTTGATCCCAGCACCCCAGTCCTTCTCCCAGTCTCCCTGTTTTCATGTCAATCCATGAGATTTTTCATCTTATTCTCTACCCTGCCCTGTTGAGGAAGAGGGAGTGCAAAGATTTGTCAAAAATATGTGATTAGAGATGACGAAGTAAATGTGTTATTTGGAGCACAAAAAGGCTCTCTAAAAATTATGTAAGAATATAGCAAATAATATGAGTTTTTATTGGGTTTGGAGAGTTTTTCTTTAAAAAAAGAAAGTATTTAGTGTCTAGTATACAGAAAGAGTGTCCTGGACATGATTTAAACCCCATCTTCCCACACCACTCTAAACGAGTGTTTAAATACTGCCATTAAAATGGAATCTAGTCAGTCTAACAGAGTATAATGGGCAGAGCAACATTCCAAACTGAAATAATAATAATAATAATAATAATAATAATAATAATAATAATAATAGCTAAGTAAGTAGCTATTGCATTAAATAATCTTCAGCAAACCCTGCTCCTATAAATTTCTCTAATTGTTCTATTTCCCTCAGTACACTGTTGGTATCCAAGGCATCTCTGACAAAGCAAATGCAAAATATATTCACAGGTTATTTCCTTTTTATTGGTTCTAGAACTCCTATGCTGTGGTTTCACTGCAAGCTTTCTATTTCTCATATTCTAAGAAACATTGAGAAATAGGTCCCTGTTCACTTTCTGTTGAGATTTTGCTAATGTCTTCTCCATAGTTTCCTTTATTGCTTTCCCAAGCAGAAGAATCTCAGTTTATTTAATGTATGCATTTGCAGAATGAAATAGATTAAATTTTATTCTTGAAGTTATATTTGTTCCTGTTCTACATTCATTATTTTTACCTCTTTTATTCCCCTGTGGTTTTACACAGTGGTACAATGATATCTTCTCTCTTGTTCTCTTATTCTTTTCCTAATTTTTCTCATAACACCTGCTTGCTGAACTCCCTCTAAAGCTGATATTTCCATATAATTATTCATTATATGATTTCAAGAACACTTTTGTGAGCACTAATACTGGTTTAGAGCCTACCTCATGTGCTGGCAGAGCTGTTTCTAATCAGCTGAACCTCTCTCAGCATGTTTTTGTCCACACAGCCCTGGGGAACCTCTCTGAGGGAGTTCACTGATGGATTCACTCTATGAATTAGAAGAATTTGTGTCACTCAGCCTTTGCCACCTCTGTGGTAGCTTTTGTTTTGCATGGAGACTAATTAGGCAACAGATTTATATGGGTGAATTCCTGTTGCAGAAATTCTAGGACCATCTTTGGACACGCCAATACTGAAGATACCCTCAGAGACACTTCAGCAAAAACAAAAGTTCAATTTTAACCAAATCTTCTGTCCAGTGCCCTCCTAAGGGGGTCCATTATTGCACATTTTGAACCATGTTTGTACTCCTAATACACTGTTATTTCACTGTACCAAGGTTATGCACATGTATTCATTTCTACTTTACATTTTATATTTTATATATTTGCAATTTTATGTTTTATTTCTGGTAAATGAAGCATTACTGCCCTTTTCTTTATCATCATGAGTACTGAAAGGAAATTTACCCTGAAATTTGAAAGTAGACTTGGGGCTTTTTTTAAATTATTCTCCCACTCATTTCCTTCTGCAGAAAAAAAAAATCTGGTACAGGATTGTAATGTTTACACATGTAATGGTGCATTGGATAACAGCAAGATCAGCAGAGGTATCCCTTGAAGTTGAATTCAAAGTTTTTTCTTTCCCTGTAATCTTTAACAAACTGTCAGAGCAGCAGGACCTATGAGAACCATTCCAGGCAATTCTAACTTGCTGCATATTTTAAAAACAAAACCAGAAATGCACTTTAAAATATAATTTCTTGATTGGAAGATCAATTTTTTTTTCTTTTACTTCACAGAATTGTCCAATCCCAGAATGGTTTGGGTTGGAAGAGACCTTAAAGCCCATTTTGTTCCACCCCCTGCTGTGGTGGACTCCTTCCACCAGCCCAAATTGCTCCAAGCCTGTTCCAACCTCATTGTAATTATTTAAAACCAAACAAGTTACTAATGAGATTTTCCTCCTTTCTTCTCTCCTCCTCTCTTCATCTTGCATGATTTCACTTTTCACACCTGCTGTTTATTCTGTATTTACGTTTCTCATTTTCACCTTACACTGATTATAGCAGCAAGGATTGTTTCTTCCCTTAGTAGCAGTACACTGGTCTAGGATTTGAAGAATGTGATTCAATTCACCTTCCAGAAACACTATCAGCTGTCACCTCTATTATGTTTTCCCTTGGGTTTCCCTAGATATTACTCAGTAATTTCTCAAGTATTTCAGATTTCCATTGCTGGCAGGTTTCATACCCTTGCTTGCCATTCACTAAGGTGAAAGTCATTAATAATTATGATAATTACTTGATCCTCTGTTCACTGTGAGTATGGCTGGGGTGCATGGCAGTGACAAAGGATGTGGTTTTCCCCCATGAAGACAGTGTCCCTGTGGAAGGGGCTGCCCTGGTGCCATCTCCATCCTCTCAGGTTTCCCAGCCCTGAGCAGCCTGGTCTGACCCACAGGGTTGGACAGGACCTCCCGAGGAATTATCCAGGGGTCCATGACATCTTCCATTTTACAGCACAGACAAATCCCTCCGCGCAAGGAAGAGAAAAGAAAGAGGGAATTCAGAAGGTATTAACAGAATGGGTTTCAGTTTTGAGCAGAGATCTCCTGTTCCAGTTGGTAAGAGATGAGGAAGGATCAAGATATGCACCAAAAAGTAAATTCCTTCTGAAAGGAAACAAGAAATTACAGATATGGAGGATCAATCACCAGAAAGGCCAAAACACCAAGTTTTGCTGTTGTAAAACAAATTTGTAAATTCAGTCCTCAAATTAAACTCCATGTCTAGCTTGATGTTTTGGCTTTGATAAATTTGGAATGTGATGTTGAGTACTGTTTTTTTATTTTCTTGAGATTTCCGTCTCTGTTATAAATAGAAATGATGCAGGAAAAAGACTCCAGGACATGAAAGATTAATCCTACCTCACCTACTCTGACCAGGAGCATTTTTTGATAAATTAATTTCCTTGAGCCATTAAAGCCTTGCCCCTTCCCATAAATTGTATTGGAACATATCTCTAACTATGGGTTATGTGTCCAGCCAGCTCTGATCTTCTTTCAAATACCAAATCCTTCAATAATATTTATCCACATCAAACTTCTGATGTTTAATGATGACACCAATGATGAAATCGTTCATCAGAATCACTTTTCAAATTGTGATAAAATCAGTATTAAAGCACTGGTGACCTGTACTTTAACAGCTTCCAGGTGGAAGAAAGAAGGATATTGAAAGTCATAGTGAACATGTGCATACAAAATAATACAGAATACTCATTAAATTCCTTCAAACTCTTACTGTATTGATTAGCAGTCAAACTATCAGGGATCTGACCTATTTGCTCTTCCACACAGCATCCTTCTGACATTTACTGTACAGAAAGGAGAAAGGTGCCTCCTCTTCCAGTAGGATCTTGGTAGTAAATGAGGAAAGTCAGAGCAGGAAAAAAGAAAGCAAGAAACTGGGAGTGGTGGCAGAGATATCCTGGTTTGCTCTTGGCTCATTTAAACAAATTATTAATTCATTATTATTAAATTAATTATTATTATATTATCAAACATGCACACAAGCTATTCTTTTGTATATTCTTTGGATCATGGAAATGAGAGATGAGAGAGTTGCACCTCCAGGTTTTGCTGTCTCTGGGTGGTGACACAGCAGGAGATGCTGCAGAAATGCATCTGAGCCTTCTCCTCAAATCACAGCACCCACAGGTGAGGCATCATCCCTGTGATGTTGTTTTACACTACAATGGCATAGACTCTGAAATTCAGAAGACCGAAAATGACTCTTTTATTTTTGGGAGGTGTCTTCTTTTTATACTATTCTACACAGACCAATTTGATTGGTGAAACAAAGGCAAACCTCTTCGATCACATTGGTCAGACCAGAGGGACATCAAGAAGAAGTCCCTCCTAATAAAAAAAATGAATAACATAAGTACAGTTACAAAAAATTTTTTTCTGTTTACTGAAAATTCTTTGGGAAAAGAATTTCAGAAAACCAAAACATCTCAGGCATGAAATTAAAGCACATCCCTGGGAGCTGTTGTGTGTAAAACAGGAAGGAGCTGGCCCCATCCCTGGTTCTCCAGAAGAAGAGGGTGTGGCAGGATCCATATCCTTTGTGAGTGAAAGTTTAGGAACCATAAAAACATCCAAAGCAGCTGTGCAGGTCAAGCATTTCTCCTCCCAGTGTGTGTCAGTGTGGGGACCAGGGCACAACCCCACTCTGCACACTTGAATTGCACATTTCTTCCTCTGTCAGGTCAGATATTTTTGCCCTGGCAAGGACAAAGCCTTAAAGGCAAAGCAGTGGGATTGCAGTGAGCAGAACCCCCATTCAGCCACGCTGCTCGCATTAAACAAGCACAAGGATTGATGCAAAGGAGCTGCTCACACCAATGAGTCAGGCACTCCTGGGTATGGCAGGAAATTGTTCTATCTATCACAGGCTGGAATGTTCTCTCTGTACTGCACATGTAAAAGTACATTAAATTGGGGCTATTGTAGTGTGACATTTCTATTCCAGACAATTGCCAGTTAAATCAATGCACGTTTTATCATGTCTTTGGATGTCTAGGAATAGTTTCGTGCACAGTGCCTTGTCAAAGACTTTGGCATGAACATTTTCTCAGGAGGGCTCTGTAATTCTGCACAGCTAGCCCAGGCTGCGGTTAAAAAAAAAAAAAAGCAAAAAAAACAGCACAACAAACAGTCTGGGTCAGAAACATTGTTATTCACACCCTGCTCTGTTCTGGTATGGGAGAGACTCAGGAATACTCTGTAATTCCTATCAGCAAGAATAAAAGTGGAGCAAAGATCTTCCCAGCCCTTTACCACCACTGGACTACACATGGCCTGCCAAGTGGGCTGCAGAAGACAACATCGACTTCTGACAGCAGAACTGGAGTAAAATCTGTTTGGGGTGGACCAGAATTTGGGACTTCACCATTCCTTCATCTGTAAAAAAGCTGAAGGAGGGAAGACACGAATTCCTGATCCTCATCTCTATTTAGACCTGAATCAGAAGGAAAAATAGAACAAATGTTAAATCTCATCTCTCAAGTAAAGCCCAAACACTGAAATTATAGGCAATTCCAAGCCCAAGATACCTGCAAAATGTGCAATTCAGGTGGGTCTTACTCAGCTCTATTTTCTGTCATTTAATTTCAGAATTTAAAAGCATCATCTAGGCACAGATCTAAAGCCTAACCTGTAAGAACCACAGGACACTGACAGGGATGGAAGCAGGCTTTTAAAATGAGAAATTGCCATCTAACTTCCAGTAATCATGTGAGCAACCTAGGATTAAATAGAACTGGCTCTTGTTGCCCAGTTCAACACTTCTTTGCCTGTTTGATATCCTAGGAGTGAAAACAGCTTTTAAAAATCAAACACAACTAATTTATTAATGTATTCTTAGCACTTTAAGAATGATTAATGGCAATTTTCTAGCTTTACATTGCCAATGTTTAGCAGAAAGCCATTAGAAAATCAGTGCATAATGACACTGCTGAGGTATTTACAGATCAACACTAGAGAGAAAGATTCTGGACTCAGAATTTATACACATGTGGCAATTAGCTGTGAAGGGTGGTAGTGAAATAGGTGGTTATTTAACTTTTGGAATAAATGTTTTTGAAGAAATGGAAACAGTATTTTCTGGGAGGAATATAGTTACTTTTTGAAGCTACAGAAACTCTCACCTAATCCAGGAGAGGTGGGAAATCCACATAAATGTGAATAAAAGATTTACTATTAGAGACTTAAAAAAGACATCCAAAGTTCTTAGAATCTTTCTTCAATACCAACATCTTTTAATAAGCTTGGACCTGGCAATCTCGGAGGTTTTCTCCAACTTTAATGATTCTGTGATTCTGTGGGAATGAAAGGACACCAGATCTCAGTGCCAGTCACTCTTGTTGCCCATCAACCAATTAGGTGGATAAAAATTGAGACATTTTCTCTCTTCTCCACAGAAATTCTAACAGCCCCCAAATGCTTCTCTGGAAGATTAAAGCAACCAGCTGTCTTGAAGGTGTTTCTTGGCCTTGGCATAATATTAAGAATATCACAAAATCACCCCAGCACAGTTGGGTTCCTAGTACTCCTGTTCCTTTCCTTTGCAAAAATAAATGGGAGCCAAGAGTGGAGCATGAGCACATCCAAGTGACACCAGCCAGTGAAAAAAAGACAACAGACATGAGAGAAACAGAAAATAATCTTTCATTTGTGTTTAAAAATGCTTAGGAAAAATTCACATCATGATTGCAGAATGGGAGCAGCTGGCTGAAGCTGGTTTTTATGGAAGGGATCTTTGTGCATTGGGAGTATTTATATGACTCCATTACAATGTGCTCTTGCTCAAAAATTGGATAAAAGGAAAAATTAAGACATGGAACAGATTTATACAGGTTTCCTTGGGCTTCTTTTCCTTGTTCTTAATGGCTCTGTGGGTTTATTGTCAGCCCAAGCTGAAATGAATCATTCCCAATCCGAAGAGGAGGCAATAATGTCGTGGTCATGGAAAGACAGACACACAGACACTATACTGGAAATATAAAGATGAGTTCTGAGTGCCCATGAAGCAGCTCCTCTCCACTCAGCAGCACAAATCCACAGCTGAATGACTGTGGAATACCTGGAGAAATTACAGCCAAGAACCCAATAATGGTCACAGGTCTGGAAACCCCAACTGGAAAGAAATGACTGCAGAAAATGGGAAATTTAGAGAAATGGCTGAAATGATTTTTAAGACTCCTCAGCTACATTTGCTGGAGGAAGAAGAATTCATTTTTCTTTATGCACATAACCAGAACAAAAGGAAATCAGGAGTGAGAAAGGTACAAATGAAGCATTAAGAAAACAAACAGAAAGAAGCCCACAGTTCTTTATTAGAGAGGGTCACTAGCAAGGAATAAATTAACTGGTGATTGTGGACTCTATTTTCCCTGGTCTGATGAATTACACTTATTTAGACTTGACCACTCTAAATGTAGTGAAAATCATTTAGGCCAGCTGGACAGAAGTAAACTCTGTGATTTCATGAGCACAAATTTTTCCTTCATCTTTAACCAGGAACAGAAAGGATCTGCAGGGAACGGGCAGAAAAAGCAAAAATCACAGAGCAAAGAGGAGAGAGGGGGTGAAACTCCACCTCCAGTGTGGTCAATATAATGTGATTCTTCAGAGAATGGAACACTTGTCTGTTGTGTCCTTCTGCAGTGCCCAGCAGAATGAATTCCTAATTGAAGGAAACAATCACTAAATAAATACAAACCTGTGTAAAAAACTCGTGTGGAGTAAAACACATCCTGCAGGATGTGTTTATTCTACAGGCTGATAAACTGCAGCATGAATAATGTGTTTTGTAATTTCTTTTTGGCCAAAAGGATGAAATTTGCTTTAACGCTTTTTTCCCTCTCTGCTGAATGACAGAAAAAATCCTGGTAATATGCTGTCAGAGTATTTCAAGTCTCATTTAGCACTTGTCTACTGCAAGTAGGGTCTTTATGTATTGTCACAAAAGAGTGACAATTCTGGACACTGGATTTCCTAAATCAAGAATGAAATGGCAAGATTACTTCAGTTGGAATGGAGTTTCACACCCTTGACTTTTGAAGAATGGCAGTAAATTTGAATTGTGAATGTTAGAATGGCAGTATTCAGGCTGCTTTACCTTTGCTTTCTATCTATATATATATAGATAAAATCTAGTTCTTCACTATTCAAGCATTCCGACAATTTTCCTTCAGAGGAACAAATCCATCATTTGCACTGAAGAAATTATAGTAATTCAATGGAGAGTATCAATAGCTGAAAAAAATTCCAAACCGTTTGTTAGCACCCACATCTCCTATCCTTGTAAAACTTGAAAAAGCTCAGGGAAGTTGCCGGAAATCTTTCCTTATACCTCAAAGGCATATGAACAAAATACACATAATAATTGCCTGGCAGAACTAGGAATGTAGACCCATTTATAACTTGCAGCAGCAGAACAGAATACCTAATAAAAACCTGTCCTAAAAGACATTTTTAATGAAGCTGGTCATCAGCACTGGAAGTTGGTCTCCAGTAACAATTAAGAAAAAGTTGCAATACAAGGAGCAACTTGCAGTGTTACAACAAAAGAACATGATTTAAGCTTTTTCTCCCTCTGTGTTTCCAAAAGGAAAAAAAAAAAGTTTCACAGAATATTTACAGATTTTCTGTTCTTTGTGCAAAATATGTGTCACTTTGTAAGTGACAATGACAGCCTGAAAGTTTCTTTTTCTGCTACTCAAGATCTTTCTAATTTGTGATCCATGGCTCTGGCACCTGTGATTTTACATTATTCTCAGCTCAAATCCAACTGAAACACTTGCATATTTTTAAGGCTGTGTGTGTTTAAGGCAGCTTTTTTTTGCAAGGATGGAGAATGCTGAGATGCACTTTTATAATCCCTGCTCATAGAAACCTTTGCAGAAAACCAACCAATAAACAGTGGAACAATAACTCAGTGAGGTTGGAGCTGGATTATCTTCAAGGTCCTGTCCAACCCCAACCATTCTGTGATTCTGTGAAATGGCTCATGGATAAAACACTCCTGCTTTCTTCCACATCCTTATTAGCCTGGTAGAACATTCCTGCCTCTCTGGAAACCTTCCCTGAAGTCACTGGGTTTTGGATGCCTTCAGACTGCTGGGTTGACCTTTTGTTGCATTCTCAGCTTTAAAGTATTCCTAATTTTTTAATTTCCTTCTACCAGATTCTCACAGAGCCTTTCTCCATCATTTGAAATGTTAATTTTATTAACAAACATTGGATGAGGCACACATGCAGTACATGACATAAGTAGAAGATTAGTGATTGTTAAAAAAAAAAAAAAAAATTAAGACATGGTGGTTGAAAATAAATAGCTTCACTTTCATTCTAATTGATGTAATCCATTACCGGGGTGCAACTTCTATCCATGACTGCTTCTAATTAGCAGTCTGCCTAATTAAAAGTGCACTGATAACTTCTCCCTGGAATCTCCCTTGCAGGAGCTCAAGTCCATCCATGCTGAGTGACACAAATGAGACATAGACAGTGGGAATGGAAAATTTCAAATATTTAAAGGACTATTTTTGTTAGGGGGAAATAATGGTGGGTGGATTTCCCACTCTGTCTGGAAGGAAAGAAAAACAGAACATAAAGACTCTTTTATTCCCCTGGTTGTCAGAGAATCATAAAGGCCAAAACCAGATCATTGAGCCCAAACATGAACACAACACTGAACCATGAAAGGTCTGAAGGCTTGAGGTTAAAATCAGCCTCCATAAATGAACAGAGTGTTGCTGAATTACTAACATTGCATTGCAAGCAGATACAAATCCACATCAACTCACACAGGCCTTTAAATACACCAGGACTTGGTGCATCATGAAGCCTGTAGGTGTGCGTGCCCCTTGGCCAGCCTGCTGTATTGCTGGCCCACCTGGCTGCTTTTGGGGTACGCCTCTACATGAACGATTTGTGGTTTCTTCTGCTACAGCACCTCGACTATCACTGTCATGGCTGTGATATCGATGAAAGAGGGGACCCTCGGAGACTTGAGAATTCAGAGGTTTATTGGATGGGGGGGGTGGCAGAGGTTCCCCCAGACGGCCTCAGAGGTCTCAGGAGGGACCCTGGGG
>JBBMKD010000005.1:26021257-26049485 GCA_037834095.1 Argya squamiceps | reverse complement strand
TAACTTAAAACAAAGAGGCTATTCTACCTTATAATAAAACCTATAAAAACCTAAAGCATGCAAAAATAAATTCAGCAGTCCCACAATGAAGCCATCCTGCCTTAATTATCCTTAATCCAATATAAACCAACACAGGACCCTCCAAATACAGGGATTCTGGGATGAATGATTTGACTTCTGTCATTTTGTGTTTGACTCCTCTTCTTTTGTATCCCTTGGTAGAATTTCCTTCTCATTGATGAGTACCCTGCTGAGCCTCTCCAAAGTGCAGATCAACGGCCCCCTAAATGGCTGGAACGGGGCACAGAGACAGGAAATTCCATAAATCTTAATTTAGGATGGAAACTCGTAGTGCCACTGCAGCCACAGTGTGAGCATGGCTTTGTCATTTGTTCTTTCTGAACATCAATAAGGTCCACAGACACGTGGCAGTTTTGAGGCAGGAACACAACACCAAAGTGACCACAGCCCTCATCTGTGCCCCTCCATGGATCCAGGAGTTGGGGAGCTCAGAAATGCTCTGAACTGAATTTGTTGCCAGAGACAGACAGATTTTCCTCCAGGGCTTTGTAGAAGCATTCCTACAGTGACTGCTAAAATCATTTCATTGTTAGATTTTGATCCATTAGCTGGGGCAAGGATTTAGCATCCCTAACAGTCAGCAGTAATTAATCACAGATCAGGTGACAATGTTTGTTGCTTGGTCCTTTCAGGGACAAAATCAGATGCTTTGCATCTAGACTTGGTTCAACACTTGGATAAGATGGAATTTAAAAATCCCTTGGAGAGCTCATAATCATCTGGACACTCATACTCCCTATTTTACTGTTTTTATAGTTAATCATGATTAATGAATAAGCAAGAAAAGTGTCTGGATTTGGCACGTGAATAGTATCAGTAGCAAATGTTTAACTCACAAAGTTTCTTGCTTTCTTCTACTTTCAGTCTTATTCTGTTACAGCCTTATTCAATTACAGCTGGAAAAGCTTTGAATCCAAGTTCAGACAGTATTTTTGAGCCTATGGACTAATAAATATATTACTGTAGTATTTTCCTTTTCATTATTCCTCTGAAAGAGTAAAATAAGAGCTTCAAAGGAAACAAATAACTATGGTTGAGGTGGATTCTGTGGAAGGCAGATTTTGTGACCAGACAGGTTTTCAAACACAGCAATGGTGTGATAGGATATTTGAAAAGGTATGGGGATACTGTACATTTATTTTAAATAAATTAAATAATTTTATAGTGCTACATCAGAGTATATTGCTTAAATGTGATCAAATGTTTCTACAGGCACTTACCCAAATTAAGGCCAATCCTCAATGATTTAATGATATTTAGATAAATTCAGGCTCAATTTCTGATTTTTTTCTACATAAAGCTTTACAATAATCCACACGTTACAGCAGTCTTACACACTCATGCACAGAAAATCCAGCCAAAGACATGCCAGTACTAAAATGCTGTATAAAAACTGTTGGTATTGAAAGCAAAATAGGAGTTGGGAAGCAACAGTTTGGTCTAAAAAGAACTGAAACCAAAAGGGTTCCTAAAGAAGACCTCAAAATCTGTGTGGGTTTTTCTTTCTAAAAAAATAATCCCAAAAAACAAAACAAACAAATATTTTCCATAGAAGACATGAATTTCACATGAAGTATTCTGAGTTTCCGGCTTTATTTTTCTTAGTCACCATTTGTAGACTTAAAAACACACCAAATATCTCTGGGTTTAGGCACATCTTCCCTTGTTTGATTCTATGAGAAATCCATGCCCTGTGACAGAAATTACTCCACATTGCACAGAATATGGGAGTATGTGAAGAATGCTACAACAAACTCTCACCTGGGAGTTTTACATGTAATTCCTTTCAAATCTCCTGTCCAAAGAAAGGTGCCAGGGATCTGTAGGGATGACATTTAACAATGAACAACAATTTAACAATGAAAAGAAAGCTGAAATGGGGTCTCTAGCCTGCCACTGAATTCCATCCTGAGAAAAGGGCGGGAGGGAGGGAGGGAGGGAGGGAAGGAAGGAAGGAAGGAAGGAAGGAAGGAAGGAAGGGAATTATTGGTACCATGTGAAAACAATTATTATTAGTCAATAGCATGAGGCCTTGGGAAGGCTGACCTGGAATAGAGACTGGACAGAGCTAGAGAATAAAGAAGGGATTTATTGAAAGGCCTTTAGGGTACACCTTGGGCAGGACAGGGCTTGACCAGAGTTATACCCAAGGTCGAATAAAAATGGTTACAAAATGGGTGACTGGTAACGAGGTCTCACACTTTTATAAGTTTTGGTCCATTTGCATATTGGGGTTTAATTGTCCAATTACAGCTCCAGGTTGTGAGGTCCCATCCTTCTTGTTCCTCCCTTCAGCCCACCCTTGTTTGTGCTTTTGGGCCTGAAAATTGTCCTTGGTCTTCAGCAGGAGAAGGATTTGTTTTGTGTCCCCACTCTGTGAAGAGCTGAGTGACACTGAATGTGAGGCTCAGAACTGCCCCCCTGGGCAGCACAGAATGTGGAAAACATGAAAGCTCAAACTTAAGGCATCAGCACCAATTTGGTCCCAGAACTTCACGATCCCCAGTTTGCTCTAGATTAATTTAAAGCCTGCTAATTCAAGAGAAATGTAGCCAGGGCAAACAGAGATAACAAAGTCTCAGAGTGGACTTTGAGTCCACCTGGCTCCTAATCAAGGCTTCAGAAGGAACGGGCTAAAGGAGGCCTTCGGAAGCAGGGAGGAGCCCATAAAGCACTGAAAAACACAGGCAGCATTTCCTCAGACACTGCATTTTGCTTTTCTTCCTGATGCTCAGCTCTGTCCCTCTCCCTTCCCACTCCCAAATGATTCCAGCTGGGAACACCATTCCAGGAGGATGCTGTCCTTGGTACTTTTCCTGACCCCTTCCTGCGGTTTCTGGTTCTGTCTGATCTGGGATGGACAAGAATTGCCTCCAGGCTGAACTCAGGGCTTTGACAAAGTGGTTTCCTGAGCTCTTATATTTTCTGCACTGAAGCATCAAAAGCAGGAAACTCTAATAAAAATTGATTTCTTTTTCTTAAAAGGCTTAAGGTTTTATGACACGTAAGTGTTATAAACGCCCTTTGTGAATGTTTATATTTTTCTTTTGTATTAAACGTGTGTTTTTATTAAATAGAATTATTGTTTGATTGATTGATTAATGAAAAGCAAAGTTATTTCGCAGCAGAGTTTAATACCTGGGAGACTTTTCTTACTAAATCTGCATTAGTTTCTACTGCCATCAGAACTTTGAAAAGTGCTCTATTTAATGCTTAGCTATTATCTCACACAGAATGAGAAATGTACAATAATGGTTTTAAGGCTCAGAGCTATTGTCAATATTGAATATTATGGTGTTAAAAGCAAATTAAATCTGAAGTGACAATTTTTTTTCCATCCCCAAAAGGGCAAAAACAGAGCTAAGTTTTAAATAAAAACATAAGGGCTATGAAACATGATTAAGTCATCTCAGTTAAATACTGGGCACCATTTATTTTATCAGAATGCTTTAGTAATTGAGATAGGGAAACATTAGTATAGCAGTCATTCCTTTGTGTTGATCTAAGGTGGTTTCAGAGCATGTGTGATTCTCTGATATACTTCAGCTAATATAATGCAAAATTTCAAATTACATCATAGTAATGATATGACAATACACTGAATTGTTTGCAAAAAAAAAAATACTGTTAGCTCCTCCATACTCTGTATTAATAAGATGCTGAAATATGAAATGTTTGTTGTTTCACTCTTAAACACAAAATTGGCATAGCTGCTCCTACTGATATTGCCAATTCATTCCTCTTGTTTTGACTTTTGATATAATTCAGTTGTTCTGTGTTTCTGGCAGGTTTCCATCTGCCCAGGAGTAACCTTTCTCCTTGACTTGTGTGGGATTTACTTAAGAGAATAGAATTTCACTGGAATTATATGATCAATTATTGGTAAAACACTATCCTTGAGAATTTAAATGGACTGCAGTAATAGAGAAAGTTTCTGAGGTCAACACGCAGAAAAATCCAATAAAATTGGATTTGTTCTTCTCTGCTATGAAAATTTACTTTAAGGTCTTGTTACAATTTAGATCTCTTCAGTTACATTGGTTTAACAGCAGCTTTTTCTCTCACTTCAGACTTCAAAAAGGGAAGTAAACACTATGAAAAATGGCATTACCAATCTGGACATAAAAGAGGAATGTGCAAGAGTAGTCTCCAGCATGAAATTCAAGATGACATCAACACGCTGGTGTGTTCTGCTCAGACGCCTCAGGAAGTCCCAGACCTATTGCAGACTGCTGTGTAGCTGAAAGAAATTAAATAATAAGTAATTTTGTTATGTCACAAGGAATAAAACCTGAGTAAGTCTGGATCTCGCAAGGCTTTCTTCAAGACCTTCAAATGTGACAATTGTGAACTCGTGTCTCTTCTCTGATTTCTGTTATGAAATTTGTACTGTCTTGTTATGTCTTTAATCCCAAAGCTTCAGTATTCCTGTCTCTTAAGCTCAAATTTATCCCTTGACTTGGATTTAAGTCCTAGTTCAGTGAACCTAAAGTTGTGGTTACATAATTTCCCAGACAGTCAAAGTCATTTAGAATGTCCTAAAAGGAAATGGGGATAACAAACTCAAACAAATGGGTTCAAAAGTATGTGAGTATTTTAAGAAGGACTCATGCAGGTACAGATGCCTGCCTTGAACATGGTTCTTGTAATTCAGGGCTAAACTAACAGAACCAGCCTTTCCTTCTTGGCAGAATATTCAATGTTTCTGCAATTAAATATCTTAGATAGGTGCAGTGAAAATAACTGCAATTACCTCCAGACAAACAAAAAGACTGTTTTATCCCCAGAATCACAGAATATTCTGAGTTGGAAGGGACCAGCAAGAATCATCAAGTCCAACTCTGCAGGGAATGGCCCATGTGTGGATCAAGCTCCCAACCTGCCCTGACCCATGGTTATGGCTGTAGTAATTCAGAGACTAAAATACACTCCCTGAATTTTGTTCCAGCCCTTGTCAGCCAAAAATAAAAGAGCACTAAATGCACCTCAAGCACCACTGCATTTTGCATAGGCAGATCTTGGCGTGATTCCAGTCACTTGCTGCAGGTATCTGTAATAAAGATGGATTATCAACTCCTCATATTCCTTATGTCTTCCAAGGCACAGCTAATCCAAACAGATGCATCTGGACATTGCAATGAATTAAGTAGTAGTTTTTATTGCAAAGCCTTTAAATTAGATCCTGTAGAACAGGCCATTCAAAAAAAAATGAAAACATAGTCAAAAAATAAATTGAAACTGTATGACACAGACACTGGAGACACTGGCTTTAAGATGATAATTTTATCCAAGAAAAGAATTAGATCTGGTCTAAACACATTGCCATTTATGAGTCAGCTGGGATTTTATGTGCTTCTTACTTTAATTCACCTTTAGTATAATAATTAAACTATTTTTAAAGGGACAAACTCAGTCATCATATGTTTAAAACTGGTAGAAGGTATTCCAGCTCACTTTTTCTTGATTTTTTTTTAATTCTGGATGAAATCTTTGAATCAACAACAGTTTGACCTGTCATAGGATATGAGTCCCCCAGGGAGTCCTTTAACCCCTGGTCCATGGTTTTGCCTCAGCTGGGAGTTGTATTCGTGTCCTTTCATCTTCAAGGGCCAACGCCTTTGACTTCAACTTTTTAAACTTAATATTTACTCTGCTGTACTTCAACAGCTCATCTGCTTGGTTTCCTGATTGTTCTGGTTGCCTGTATTTTTATTTTAATTTTTAAAAAAATTTTGGAGTGTTTTGCAGCAGCTCTCTGGCTTTTTATGCCACATTTACTTCTCTGAAGATGATGGTGAGTGTAGGGGTGGTGCCTCCTGCCATCCACATGAAATGTGATAAGAAAAGGAAGATTCTACATTTTCCATATCCTTTCTCTCCTAATAAAGGACCAAAAGGCAATCTGAGCCAAAGCCCATGCAAAATCTAAAAGAATTTAGATCCCCCAAATATATGTGCTAGAGCCTTGCCTCCCTCCTTGCTATAATAATATTGCACACACGTGGTTATGATCTATCAAAACCTTCCCTTTAAGTGGTGCTATTACTTCTTAAATAAATAGAACCTAGATAAATAAATAAAACCCTCATGGTTGGTATGCATTCCTTGAATGGCCTGCACCCATTTCATGGATATTTGCACTACAGAAAGAAAAAGCATCATATAAGCTCAATAATAGAGGCATAAAGTTCAGAAATTACTAAATTCCATTTTTTCTTTTATATCTTCTGAATACTTAGATTGTGATTCCATTTCAGCAAAAAAGCAGTATTGAGCTGAGTGAAATTAGGGAAACTGTTGCCTCTCAAAACAGTGGGTATTTCTGTGAAGGTTTTTTTGGTTGAGTTGGCAATTTCAGATAACAGTCTTGGTAATGAAAATGTTGAAATAACTTTAACAGCCCAAATGGCACCACTGCAATAAACTGCAGCATAAAAATTCAAACTCTGTTAGAGCACATAAGCTTGGCTTAAATAGAGCAAAGCCTTACTTAAGTATCGTCTTTTTTATTTGTTTGGATTCAGCATATTTTGCAAACAGAAATGTGAGCTAATATAAAAAAGAAGTAATGATTGTTGGGAGCTGAGTCCTTCCCTTTCTTTACATTAAAAATAGACTGTGAAATGGAGCGTTGCCTGAAAAACACCTCCAAGCAATAGAGGAATAATACAGCCACCCATAAAGCAACACATTATCAGAATCAGCTCCTTTAATGGCTTCATTTTGTTCTTCCCAAAGTCTCCCCCATAATGAGATCTAACAGAGTCAATTCATTCACCAAGTACCAAAATATTGGTATCTGCTTTAATTTTTTTTTTTAGGTACTTTTGCCTACTTTATTTTCCTAAAGTAAAATAGAGAAAAAAAAAGACAACAAACCCTCAAGCAAAGAAACAAGAAAAAAAACCCCAAACAACCAAAACAACAACAAAAAACCACTCCAAAAACTATCCACTACAAACAGACATAAAGACTCTCTTTTTCTCAAAGGCACAGCTCTACTTTACATCCTGGCTGTGACCAAAAAAGCCATCAGCTCAGGAAAATGGTCTCATTCAAATGGCAAAGGGCACTTCAGGGATTTCTGCATCCAAGATGAGTCTGTCATAACAGAGTTCCTAAAAAATTTTAGCTGGCAAATCCTTACTCTAAGCTATGAAATTTCAGGCTTATCTGCATCATAATTCAGCTTTTCTCCTGGTTGGTGTTGTGATGCTTCATATTGTCACAAAACCTTTGTGGTAGCAAAAAATTATTTTTCAATAAATCCCATGCACTGTGACTTAGTGAGACAGAAATCAGCCACCATTAGCACATCACACTGGAGTGCTGGAGTTATAAACTTCACATCACAGGTTTAATATCATGGCTGTTAATTACAAAGAGACAGACACAGAGAGAGAGGGATAAAGCAAGAGATGGAAAGGAAATGAGAGAGGAAAAAGCTGCCAGTGGATTTTTATGTCAGATAAAAGAGGAGCGGTTTGTGGTGTGACATCACAGATCTATTGCACCAACAAAATCTGGGGCTTGTGAAACAGGAAAGGAAGGGGAGGCTGAAGGAGCATTTTTAAACTTTCTGCTGTTTCCCTGATGTGATGAAACTGCTGGGGGATGTGTGTGCACTGCAATGTCCTGTTTGAGCTTAACCAGTATTGCTGCACCTCAGTGGCAACGTTCCCCTCTCCTTTTCAGCCCCTGAATGCAGCACAGGCCCTTTCCAACACAAGAACTTTACAACAATATTGTGTTTGACCACACACTTCACCAGTGCAGCACTGAATGTTGGACTTGATGGTCTGGGAGGTTTTTTTGCCCACCTCAGTGATTCCATGATTCTGTGTATGCAGGGATACATCCATCTTGTTAACCATCCCTGAAGGTTCACTGAAGAGGGGACACAGCTCTAAATGTTGCCCTTCTTGAGGGATAAATTCATCCAGCAGCTAAATTGTTCATGGAACTGAAAAAGTAACAGCTCTACTAATAAACCTTCAAATATCACTGCCCAGAGGAGCTGTGGCTGCCCCTGGATCCCTGGAAGTGTCCAAGGCCAGGCTGGATGGGGCTTGGAACACACTGGGACAGTGGAAGCTGTCCCTGCCCATGGCAGGGTGTGGCACTGGATGATCCCCAAAATCCCTTCCAACCCAACCCATTCTGAGTTTTTATGATTCTGTGCAGAAAGAGAGGAAAGGCTAAAAGGAGACAGCTCACATTGTTGGATGGAGACAAGAATAGCTGATGTGCATGCACACCTCTGTGGGGAGAATGCTCCTGCTTTTTTTCAAGGACTCTGAAGGTAAAGCTGAGCGAGAGGAAAAGTGAAGGATGAGGAACTCACACAGAGGATAAAGGAGCAGTGAATAAAAGCAACGTAGGAAAAAAATCTTTTAATTGAAAAGGCAGGAAACTTGAAGTTTCTGAGTAGTTTTAAGGGTACATAAGGCTACAAGAAGATGTATTCTGTCCTGGTTTTGAATCTGTCTTTGATAAAACAATAGATTACTCTCCTCAGGCACATAATTTACCCCAGTATATCCTGATAGCCATCAGCAGGTCATGTATCTTGTTTGACTGTCAACATTCTGGAAGAAACATTTGTGAAGGCTTTGCAGGCATTAATGTAATACCAGAATATATCTGCACAGAGCCTGGTAAGTAGACACAAGAAGTTTTTTTCCAATGCAAATTGAGAAGCAGAATTTAAGGCAAAATATCTAGTATTTCCAGTCTCATTCTATCTACAGCCTGCTTTGGTACCTCAGGGTAACAAGAGAAAATGCAACACAGAATTCCACATGATTTGGGTTGGGAGGGACCTTAAAACCCACAGAGTGCCACCCCCTACCATGGGCAGGGACACTTTCCACTATCCCAGGTGATCCAATCCCCATCCAGCCTGGCTTTGGACATCATTTGTGCCCTGCTCTTCTTCCCTGTGTGTCATGGGACTGTGGGAGGACTCTGCCTCTGCTTGCCTCAGCTCCCAGCTGGGGACACCAACTCCAAAACAAGGGCTGAATTGCCAGAACAGCTCCTTCAGCTACTGTGTGAAAGGCAGGAAATGGCAGGTTATTTATTTGCTTCCATTCCCAGCATTAATAGTGAGCTGGGAATTCCTGTGTTTGACTTTATGATCACACTCAGCTGGAATTTTTGCAGCTGAGATGTAGGAATGAACATCTGCTCAGAGTTCTGTCAAGTTTTGCTTTATGCACCTCATTTTTTTTCGTTTACAAAGTCATAATGAAAAGATATCATGATATCATGAACTGGTTACGTGCAGGGGAAAAAGGAATAATGGGATTAGAGTTTTCTAACTTTTCATTGCAAGAAACAGTGAATTTCATGGACTCACAGACTGGTTTGGATTAGAAAGAACTCTAAAGATATCGATTTCCCTTGGGCAGCGAAAATATCTGCCTCTATGAATTAAACATTTTTTCAAATCTAACAAACAATCTCATCTCAGTGACACCTGGACACTTTTAGCTACAGCTTTACATTTTTCCAAGTGCTGCAAGAGCATTAACAACACGCTGTTAGCACAGCCAGGGTGGTAAAGACGCCCTCAGCTGCTTCTCTAGTTTGCAGCTCTCACTCCAGTTTTTATCAGTTCCTTAACTGATGTCCTTTTGCCAGATTTTACCCCAAAAGAGAGGAAAGGATGGATGTACAAAGTGCTTCCAAAGGGGAACTCTGAAACACACAGAGCAAAATACACAAGGGAGCAGATAAACCCACAGCTCATCCCTGTAAGGCCTGGGCAGCTCAAAATCTCTGCTCACTCTTGCCAGGTTTATGTTTATTGCTATTATTTTAAAGGCATTGAGGGAGTGCAGGAGCAAAGGAGAGATGTCATATTATACACATAGACTGAGGGTAATTTTTTTGCCAATGGCTCTTAAATAACACAGTATAAACCCATTAATCCCCTTCTCATTTTATCTTAAGTGCTAACTGCTTAACTGAGATTGATCCCTCTCAGGTAAAGATAATGGCCAGGGGATTTCAAGTAGCAAACCCCCCTATTACAGTAAATTAAATTTGTATAGCTGGACATTAATGGATTATTTTATTAGACTAAGCACAGCAGATATTTAGCCCACTCTCTGAAATATATTATTAGGTAGTGACTGGTTATATCCGTGGCAGGAATATTCCCACAGGAGGTAAATTACCAGTGGAATTCAGACCAGGATCTCTCCTCCTTCTTGTGCAATGGCTGAAGGAAGCAGAAGCTGCCACCTGAACACTCCTTGAGATGAAGAAATCATTACCCAAATTTTAATGAATTTTATTATTAATTAAGTTCTGATCCTACATGCAGGCAAGCACAGCTCTTCTCTGAAAGCTTCACTTTGTTGTTCCGCATATAACAACATTTATTTTCCTTGTTTTACTGATTAATTCCAGCCCACCTCTTCTCTCCTGTGAAGGGACAACAAAAAAAAGTGTGTCTGGCTGTGTTGTCCCCCTTTGTCTGTCCCTTGTCCCTGTCTGTGTTCTGGGTGTAAGGACAACAGGTGTAATTCCAAATACACCCTGGGCTGAGCCTGGAGACATGGACAGGCAGCACCTTTGGCAGCTCCAGCATTTCCTCACTCACCTTCCAGACATTCTGGAGGGGAATAAAAGGGAAAGGACACAATGGCATCATTGGTTTCCTTTAGCAGGTGCCATCCCCTTAATTTGCTAACTTATTTTCTGTGTTTTAAACTGCACAGATTGTTTTAAACCACAACAGAAACCAAATGTGTAACATGCCTAGAAATTCACCTCTCTGTGCTCTGTGTGTTTATCTTGTGGGCACGGCACATATTTGTATCTGGTTTTGCAAACTGTCACCAAAATAAAATCCTGTAAAATGTTGATTTATGTTTTCATGCTCACTCACCTCCCTGTTTTTTCATACAGGCTGACCAGCATTTCAGCGAGGATTTAAGGATTTGAGGTTATTTTACATAAAACTGTAATTATAAATCCACCAGAATGTCAGGATTTTCAGACAAAGGAAATCCATAAGCTGGGATGCAATGCAGGCAAAACCAGGGATAAGTCTGTGCAGAGCTAACAAAAGGCAGGCAGGGATGGAGCTTGTTGCAGTTCCTTCTGTCAGGGGAAGTGTGACCCCCAATAAACACCAGGTGTTCAATTCCTGACAGAAACAGAAACTATGATCTTCTGTACAAGGCAGAAATTCATAATCTTCACTGTGAATTCTAATCTGGTTACTAATTTTCAAGGATCGGCTGAACATGGACACAAATTACTGATGCAGATGGCTTAATTTGTAGGCTTTTCCTAGCAGAAATGTGTGATTGGGAGCAAAAATTACCCTATAAACTCCTCAAAGGAGAAATAGAATAGATGAAGAATATATATAAGCAAAATGCTGCCACAATTAAACAGGTACATTAATAAGTTTTAAATATATTTAGATTGGAGCTTAAATAAAGGATTTTTACCACCTTGGCAAGGCTTTTAAAGAATCTTTCAGCATATAACACATTTTGGAAGTGTATACAGAGTTCTGTTAGTTTGGGGGAGGATTTGGTGTAATTCCATCCAAGAGAAGGCATCTTCTATTCCTCTTCTTTTAAAAAATGAGAAAAAAAGCTTGATTATGTTCAATGTTATATTTGGTTTTAGCAGCTTTCTTTGTGTAAAAGGCATTAACGAGATGCACTAAAGTCCCAAGATTACTTTTTCAATACCATTTTTTCAAGTTCTATACAGTATATGCTGAATTATTTCTGACTGTTTTTCTAATCTTTAGTTTTACTTAGGTCATGTCTTCAAGACTTTTTGTTCATTGATTTTTTTCTCACATCTCAGAGGACTGAAAATCCTGTGGTGAGTGTTACTGACACGAAGAACAAAAAGAGGCTTTCACAAAATCTTGTGATAAGTCACGTTGACGAGACCATGTAACTCCAGGGATGATTTTCATCATGAGCAATGGTATTCTGTAAATGTGTGAGCAGGATTATCATTCCTGGTATTAAAAGCAGGATAAGCAACTCAGTGGTCCTTCACATTATTTCTAAGTGATGGTTTTTGAAATATTTATTTTTAATATCAATATACAGGAAGCTTTTAAGAATTTTTCCATTATGAAAGTTTTATTTCCAAAAGCTAATTTTTCCTCACTTCCTGAAGCATTCCTATATTAGTCATTCATTACATGTACTTTTTGCTTGCATATGTTGTGTGAGTTCATTAAAAATAGAGAGAAAAAAAAGAGTGGCCACATTCCTCTATAATCACATTTCTATAGAAGTGCAAAATAATTGTAACTGCTTCCTGACCAGCAGCCTTTTCTCATTCTACTAATCCTTTTTGCCCTCCCTCTTTTCTAGTTTCTCACATTTCTTTCTTCTGCACCACATGTGATCCTTTCTTTTGCTGCCTTTTGCCATTCCACTGAACATCTCATCACACATTTCCTGCATTCCCACCATCCCTTAAGGCAACCCATAACATTTTTTACCCAAGCCCATGCAATATCCCATGGCAAAGTCACTCTTTTCATGATACTTCTGGTTTTTCCCTTTTTACCAGCCACAGAGGTCTGGCTGACCCCCTCCAAGGTGGGGTCTGGAGCAACCTGGGCTGGTGGAAGGTGCTCTGCCCATGGAAGGGAGTAGGACTGGATGGGCTTTGAAGTCCTTCCAGCAACAAGAATTCTGGGATTTTGGGATTTTATGAAGATGCTGAGAGATCTCTTCCACCACTCATCCATCTGGGATCTGAGGGAGAGCTCAGACGTCCAACATTTTCTCCATCATTCTCCTGTTAGAGCTTGTCCATCTAAATGTAATTTATTCCCTGCTTTGTCTCTGTTCTCTGTTTTTACACTGGAAAGCTGCTCACCAGATACCTTCAGAAGCCAGATATTTTTGCATGCCAAACAACCACATGTCGTTTTTGCCTTCCCCATCTCTTTTACCTTCTTCGTGTCTCACATAGCCTTATAAAAATGATAGATTTGAAAAATGGGAAAGGCTGTGGACTCTCCATTCCAGGCCAGGTTGGATGGGGTTTGGAGAAACTTGGGCTAGTGGAAGGTGTCCCTGCCCATGGCAGGGCTGGCATTGGATGGGCTTTAGGATCTCTTCCAACCCAAATTATTCCAGGATTCTGGGACTCTACAAAAGTGAAGTCCTGGATACTTTCATGGAATACAAGTTTTTCAACTAAGGCCTGCAAATCCAACCTCCTGAGGAATTCTGCATTTAGTCACCAACAAATCCTCACCCTACATCATCATTCTGCATTTTGTCACCCTACATCATCCTTGGCCACAAGGCTGCCCAGTGACTCTTTTAGAACGCACTTGTTTTCCCAAAGTGTCACTTCTGTGAGACAGGAAACGAATCTGGAATGAGGCTGGCTTAATTCCACAAATCTCTTTTTGCCAACAAACCACTCATTTAAGAAGAGTTGCAATTAGGAGCACTTAAGAGCTTTCATGATTAGGGATTCTGTTTGAAAATTCAGTGTAAGCTCATTATGCTGCTGCATATCATTACATTTCTAGGCAGAAGAGGGGACATTGTGTGCGAGTTGTTGTACAATTGGCTAATCCAGCCTCATTCACCACAAGAACCATCATTTGCTCAAGAGAATAATCACTTTTACAGCTGGCATGTCCACGAGTCAAAAGCACCCTTTGGTTCCATCCAGTGAATCCGTAGGAGCAGTGGAGGGCAATCTTTCTTCTGGAGAGGGCTGACTGTGGAAGTGACCAGCCCTGCTGGTGAACCAGTGGAGGAAAAAAAATAAATTAATAAAATGGATAAAAAGAGGTTAAAAAGTGGATAAAAGTGATGCATGCTGGACAGCTCCTTTCAAAATGCAGCAGCAGTGAAAAAAGCATTGAAGTTGTCAATTTAAGAGTGAGTTAAACAGTTCTTAACATGTGTTGTAAGGTCACCATGTGGCCAAGCCAACCCAGAAATGAGGTTAATAACAGAGTTACACACAGCAGCACCAAGGCCACTGACTGCAGATTTAGCTCTGAGGTAAAAGAATTATTACTCATATTCTTCTGAATATTCATTTGATACTTGGCATCCTGGGCTCTCTTTTTGCCATTTTCCACTCCACATCCTCCATTTTCCACTCCACAGCCTCCATTTTCCAGTTGATCCTGAAGATTCTGCTTTTTTTTTCTTTTATTTTTAAACAAGATTTTTCCTAAATGTGTTCCACCTTTTGCCTACACAAACAAATGTCTCTGTGTGTTTGGAATCTTCTCTGCACACAGCTAAACATAATTCTCAGATATAAATGTAATTCTCAGATGAACTTGCACAAGTAGCAGCACAATACTTTAAAAAGTATTAACTTGGTGCCATCATTACTGACCAGTTTTGTGAGGTACTTTAAGACTCTTCCTTTAAGTAAACAGCTCTGTTCTTTTTTTTTTTTCTTGTTTTAAAGCAAGTGAAAGTTGAAGTAGAACATGGGGAGAATTGTTTGATATTTGCCTTCCTACAAGCTGACACAAAAGCACAAAATATTGACAGATGATATCAGGAGAGTCTGGTGTTTGACTGAACTGAGTCTCTGGGTACATATTTTGCTAAGGGAAGAGCAGCTAATGGTTAAATAGAGTCTTTCATCTACTTTAAGAGCACTGGGATGGCTACAGATATTCTATAAAAGGTTGAGTTTGCTCCCCAGCAGCAACCCATGATTGCTGCAGTGGGGCAGTAGGAACATGCATGAAGCTGAATGCAAATTGCTCAGTAGCATTTGCGAATTATCTTTGCTTGTCACCTTTCATCTTTTGCATATTGAACATTTTCTCAGTAGGAAAAACAATTTTTCTTTCTCTTCTCTGATCTCTGTTCATAAACAAAGGGTTAATGGTTGGAGTCAATAATCTTAAAGGCTTTTTCCAACCTAAAAATTTCTGTGAGCCTTTCAGAAAGAGCAGCAGAATTTTGCAATACATTAAAAGAGCTATATTCTACTCAGTAGTACTCCCTCATAATTTCCACATACTTTTCTCTTTTCAAACCATAATAAACTTGAGCAGCTACCCTGAAGAATCCTGTCTGAAGGCATCACCAACCTGTGGGACACATTCTTTGGTACCCAGCTTGCAGCTCTAAGAGCACATTGCCAAAGAACATTAAGTAGATTAGTTCCAGCGAACCCTCCTTTGAAACCTCTCTTTGCTCTTTTTTTCCTCTAAAGAGGGATGAAACATTTAATTTCAACAGAAAAGATCTTTTTCTTTTAGATAATAATAATGACTGAGGATTTGAGAGAGGGATACAGGTTGGGTATTACACAGGGAAAATGCCATCAGTGCTTGTTGTTCTGCTGTGTGAATACTTTGTTCAGGATTTCTGAGGGCTGAGTCCTTCAAAATGAAATGAAAAAAATATGGCTTCAAGGTCAAGGCTGTTTATCACCAATTCAAATCCTGGTGTTATTGTTCACTCTCAATTTTATAATTATGCATCGAAACAGAAATATTTTTTTCTATTTGAAAACCCATCCCAGAAGAATAAAAGTGATGACCAGAGAATTAATTCAGGGGAGCACAGAAACTCATTAAAAGGCAATAGATTGATGACATCTGTTAAAGCATTAAACATATACCTCCAAAGCAATAATGTCAGTCTTTGATCCTTTACTTTCCAGCCAAATGCAACAGATTTTTCTAGATCCTTAAAAAAACCCTTTTTTTTCCATTCAGAATGGTATGAAGCAGGCTCAAGTGTCTTGGTATTTGTTCCTGCAAAGGATATGCTTGTCTTCCTCACCAACATGGGGAAGATAAAGTAGGAAGATAACAAATTGAGGTCTAAAAAAGCTGTTCAGTGTCACAAATTAGGCTGCATGGAAAGCAGCCCCTCCAATGACCTGGGCTAAAATTATTGACTTTAGTATTAATTATGGCCTTTTCTCATAGACATTTAAGGATGACATGTAAGTACAAGCCCTAAGAATTTCTGAACCATTAAAAAAAATCTCAATATTTCCCCACTCCAATCTTTGAAGAATTTATTACTTTTAACTAATTTTGCTCTCTTCACATATTGTTTGTTCAATGCAATATAGTATATTAAAGTTAATTTAAGAATAAAAAACTAAGGAAAATCAATATTTTGGGGACTTACATTCACTAAGGTTTGGGAGACTGTAAGAGAAGTTTTGTTGGAGAGTAAAGAACTGGGTGATGGGAATGGCCATAAAAGCCAATGGAAAATGGCAGGGAGCAATAGGAACAGTCCATTTCCCGTGGTCAGAGTATGACCTGTTCAAACCAGAAATAACAGATATTCAGGACCCAGGGAACACTTTCTATCAGGATGGGTTTGGAAAACCAGAACAGAGAGTAAGTAGAATAAAATTCATAGAAACCTCCCAATGGTTTGCACATTGTAGCAAGAGCATAGAAAATCCCATAATAGACTGTCTCTGGGTCATTTTTTAATGGATGGGAAAAATTAGAATCCTACTAAATTTTCGGTGGAAGTAGGAAATATACCATACAGGAGAATTTTTAAAGCTCTCTCTCTATTTGTATTATGAAAACCTAGACTGAGAAATTTCCATGTAGAAAACAAATACAAGCTGGTAGTTAAAGCCAACAAAAGATAGTTACAAATTAAATATTTATAAAATTGAGCAACATTTCAACCCATTTCAGTGTAGACACTTCAAAAGCTGGTGGAATGTGTGTGTGCATAGATATATAAAAAGAAATCTGTAATGACAGCAGATATACAGTCCTTTCTGCTACATCTAGTTAGTATTAAAATAAGATTTTTTTTTCCCAGTGGAAAAGCTGTCCTGTTTCTAACAATCTTTATAAGTATTATTTGTGTTTATATCTTCCACAAACATACAGATTTCTTGGAAAGAGAGTGGAAATACATTAGGAGGTATTCCTAAAGAGAGAGAAAGGAAAGGTGACAGGAAAAAAAAGAAAAAGATATTGAAACACTGCCTGGTACAGGGAGAGCAGAAGGCAGCATTGAATCCTGACTTACGGAATTGCAGAAACCTCAACGTGTTTAACCACCAGCAACAAGGAAAAGTGAGATAGCAAATGTCTGGAGTCACATATTGGCATTAGTTTGAAGTTTATAAATGTTAATTGACACCCAAATCCTTGATTTCAAATTATGCTGAACCACACTTGGCACCCACACAGCTCCACTGCCAAAAAGAGGGAAATGAAACCACCACCATGTGTGCATAAAAGATGTGATTTAACTCAACAGTGGCCAGATTATGCTTCAAACAATCCTAATAAAAAAGATATTTTCTACTGACACTTAGGGAGGAGTTAAATTTGTCAGGTTTTAGCCATGCAAATATTCAATATTATTTTTTTTATTTGTGCAGAACTCTGTCTAACAGTTAAATTGTGAAGGTCAAACATTCATCCAGCCCTGTAGCTCAGTAAATTCAGCATGGCCAATGTTGTAACAGATCTTGGGCTTTGCAAGGATTCAAGACCCCTCTTGGTCATGTTTGGTCTTAACTTATTCTCTGCCTTAGGTTTATGTCGTTGTAAAAGCATTTCTAAAGACCAGAAAATTTTGGGGGCATTTTCAATGCCATAACCACAATTTGTAAGCAGACAGGAGTGGCCAGGACTCATTGGATGCTGAGAAATCTGTTTGTTGTCTCAGCCAACACAGGAGATTTAGAGAGGGAATGGAGATAAGTCAGACCAGGATGGAGCAATTTTGACTCTTAGTGGTAAGAATTTGATAAACACAAATTGTAAGAGTTTTGCAATCAGTTTTAACATGTATCTCTGATAAAGAACATCTTCAAGTCTTTAACACAAAATACTATGAGTAATATAAATAATAAATATTATTATATATATAATTATAATAAATATAAAATTAGGAATGGAAGTTGGTTTTATATTTATTTGATTGCTACAGCAGCCTTACTTCTATCTCAGTGTACGAGGGTTTAGTCACCCTGTAATGATGTTGATTCTATTGACTTTGGAGAAAATTTCCTCACTCACAGCAGTATTAAAAAACTTCTCTGTTTGCTGTTGCCTTTACCCATCATTCAGTGTTATCCCATTTTTTTAAATTTTAAGATACAGCAAAAAATTGGAGTTTCTTTAGAATTTGATATCTCAATATTTCTCAATTTCTGATCGTCACTTTTTGTCATTTCTCATCAATTTTGCATCATAACTTTTTTCTTTCTTAACCTCTCTGAAAACTAAGTAAGCTCATTGCTTTTTCCTGCCATAAATGCAAAGTTTTCCATGTTTTCAGGATAACTTCTCACTTCCTTGAAGTCATAAGCCCCAGGGCAATGTGATCCTCTTCGTTTCCTACACTAATTACAGCATTGCTGAATAATTGGAGTTTGTAAACAATTCACTGGGTTTGTTTTTCTGCATTTTAAACCTAAGGAACCTTCCCACTGAGACATATATTCAGGCTCTGACCTATGGGAATTTTATGAGTAAAATTACATTTTTTAAGAGAAGAGGTGTTGGTTTAAACCAAGATATACAAGAATATTGCAGCATAGCCTATTATGGGATGTCAGTTATACATTTGCCATATTGTTCTGTAAATACTTTTGTGCTAAAGAGATAGCTTGGGGTGATAGGATGAAGTGGAATGGTTTTAAATTGACAGAGAAGAGATTTAGATGGGATATTGGGAAGAAATCCTTCCCTGTGAGAGTGGGGAGGCCCTGGAACAGGGTGCCCAGAGAAGCTGTGGCTGCCCCTGGATCCCTGGAAGTATAGCACATTAAAGTTACTCTAAGAATAAAAAACTAAGGAAAATCAATATTTTGGGGGCTTATATTCACTAAGGTTTGGGAGACTGTAAGAGAGAAATTTTGTTGGGGAGTAAAGAACTGGGTTATGGGAATGGCCATAAAAGCCAATGGGAAATGGTAGGGAACCGTTTCCCAAGCCCAGGTTGGAGGAGGCTTGGAGCACCCTGGGACAGTGGAAGGTGTCCCTGCCCATGGCAGGGGGTGGCACTGGATGGGCTTTGAGGTCTCAAACCAGTCTTTCATTTTATCTTAAATAAATTATGGAGAGTTTTTACCCCAAATCTTACAACTTCAGTCTAAACTCTGACATAGATCCTAACGTTACTTGAAAAATTCACACAGCAGAAAAGGAAAATCTCAGCAGACACTGCCTCATCTGGTGTCAAAATTGGCAACATTTGAGGCAGAACAGGGAGAAATAATCCATAAGGCTCCATCATGGTTGGTTATCATGTGTTGTCAGGCACTGTCACGTTGTGATTTCCACAGTGTTAAGGTGATGCCATCATTGATACCAAAGGATCCAAAAGCAGTACAGCACAGTGTTATGAGGAAATTGCAAAATCTTGCCACTAAACCTCAAAATGACATTTTTAATAGCAACATCAGAATTTTAATGCCCCAAAATTAGCCTTGTTTCCAGGAGTTTTCAGCATGCTGTCTTATCACAGAAATCACACCACAATTAGCTTTCCCTACGCCCTGCACAATGTCAGGGAACAAATATTACTTCCCCTTGCAATGTGCAATGCATTGATCCCTCCTTTGAGCCTTAATTCACTTTTTTTTCCCCTCTTCCCATCAATGAAGGCGCTGCTCCACTTACTGAGGAAGCAAATTACTTTTCCATTATAATGTAATGATGCAGGAAAGTGGTATTTTCTAACAATAGAAAATAAAATCTCGCTGTCTTTCTGAGCAAGAAAAACACTTCACAACCATTAAAAAATGCTATAAAGCAAAATAAAATTAGCTTCCAGTGGATATTGTGATAAATACCGAATTAATGATGGAAATAAATTTGTTGCTAGGGTTCCTGTTTCCGCTGCCTTTCTCAAACCAGGTTCATTGTCTGTAGTTATGTCCAGGTTTGGGAAGCAGCAGAGAAGAGATACATTACTTCAGGGTAAAAGCTTGATGTTTATAATTCATGCATGAGAGCCACCAACTGTCCTTTCCAAACTTTTGATTAAATGGATGATTTCAGAACTATCTGAACATATACCTTGAGCTAAAAACTGCTAAAGATCATGTTTAATGACAGACGGAATTATAAGTTGAAGTGTCAGGAAATAAATTTTCCTCAAGCAAATCTACTTGTTATTGTCAAGATTAAAAACATCACTTGGCCATAAATATGCCCAGGAAAGGCTACTTTGTCCTTCTAAAAAGGTACAAGTTGTCAGAAAGTTCTTATTCATTAGATAAAAATCTTTACCAAAAGAGATGAGAATTACTTTTTGTATTTCTAGGAGCCTGACATTTTCACCTTCACACTAAGATACAAGTCTCTCTGTTATTTTTTCTGCCTGTAATTAATTATTTACACAGTTTGGAACAAAGACTGAAGGCAGCTCAGCTGAGAGCCAGTAATGTGGCACTAGGGCAAAATCAGGGTTCAGAACTGGGTGTCCCACAACACAGTTGAATGTTCTTTATTGCCACTGACTGGATTCTGTTCTCAAACTGAACCTAGAAATTTGAATGCCTAAATTTTGAAAACCCACTTCACTAGAGAACACAATTTCTGTTTAAAAAATTATCAATTTCCCATTTGAGACAAATGCCTTCATAATTTTCTTTTCACCCCACATATCATTTCTCAGTCTGAATGTCCCACATTGACAGCTGTGCTTGGTGTGCTCTGCATGACTGAGGGTTAGGAAAAAGATCTAATGATTGAAACTGATTTTAAAGATATGCTGTTTTTAACACCCTTTTGTCTTGTGCCATCGACCTGAAGGAATGTCAGTCACAGCCTATCATGCTGGAAGAGACAAAGGTCTCTGTCCTTCTGAGAGTCTTAGATCAGCAAGATCCAGTTCAGAAATGCTTAGCTGGGATCTCCTGTACTGGGCAGTGCCTTTTCAGCTGAAAACCCAACTCTGTATCTTCTATCCTGGCAAGGACTGGTCTTCTCAGGTGGCATAGCAAGAAATTAATTTGGTCTAATCCTCCTTTTTTGTAACTGCTGACTAAATTATATGGGAACTTGGGGAAAAAAAAATCCAAATCTCAACCAACACCCCTAAATCCAAAATGCATCTCTCATCATGAATAGATTTTGTTCTACAATGAGATGACTTTCTGAGATAAGTGAGAGCATCCCTGAGGAGGATAATTTCAAAAGGTTTTCTCCCATCTGTATTTGATTAGTGGGCATTTTATGGAGTTCACACAGAGCCTGACTGCACAGAGATCGTGGAGGTATTTCTACATCAGGTGTCAGAAAAATATCTACTTGTTCTCTGTCATCATCAGTTTACAGTTATCTAAGCCACTTTCCTTTTGCAGTGAATTTTTAGTAGCAACATCAAACTCTTCATAACAGCAGGGGCAATAAAATATGCTCTTTTCTCCTTAGAAAAAGTGTGAAATCTTCTCTACGACTTCAGCATGATAAGCACAGGAAGCATATTCCATTGCCAAAGAAATCTAAGTATTAATGGAATAATGGAACTGGAAATGGAATGCTAATGGAAAGCCATTGTTAGTGCTAGTTGGAGGTAATTTAACTCTGTTGTGCCACCATTTAACAACCTTGTGACTGAATAATGCAAAACAATGACATGGATCTAAGCCTGGATTGACTGACAACACTCATTTGCACAGGAGAATGAAATAAAAACTATTACCTTGTGCATAATGCTGAACCTGCAATTTAGAAACACACACACACACACATGGTTGGAAAATTACAACACATCTACATATAAAAGCCTGATTTAGTGAATCTATAGCATTTAGTTTAGCTGCAATAACTCACTATTACACAAAAATTTAAGACATTTAGTTAAGTACAGTCAAGGGCATAAATATAAAATTGAAAACACTAGGGTAGGATGAAGTTTCACAGACAAATAAGGACACAAGGAATCCCAAAAGATCATAAAAGACATATAAGATGTATTGGTTTGCCATCTACTTTTAATAGGTTTTTGACAGGAAAAATAAATTTACAAAAGTCAAAATAGTTCTCATCTACCTGTTCTTCCTCTCCCTACTGAATGCTACAGAATGCATGAGATTACACACACAAAAAAAAAAAAAAAGAGCACAGGGGGTTTTGGGAGGGAGAAGAATACAAGAAGCACTCAAACTCTCATATTTGCTGGCTAATGGAACAAAAATTGCTAAATTGCTATTCCATCTGCATGAACACAGCCATGTGCCTTTTGGAGATCATGTATGGCATGTGTGATACTTTAACATCTTTTTCTGGCACCTCTCAGCCACATGATCTATAAAATAATGAAAATATTGCAAATTAAAGAATTTCAAAATTTCATTAGATCATAATTTCACTAAATGTTCATTGCTTCTCCTCCTGTCCCTGTAGCAACAGAATTAAGTTAAATTGGTGGGAACAAATTCTCACCTTGTAAAAAAGTATTATTACAGTTTAGGAAGAAACAATGTCCAATCCACATAAAACAATATGAGGAATATACCTCTTACACTTGCTGTCACTTCTGGTCTGTAAAATGGGAATCCACTTTGTGCTCCTGAGCTAACGAAACGGGAGGATTTTGGTACATTTTTACCCTTATTACTTAATAGACTTCCCACATATCCATTCCAGGTAAGAACATTTCAGGTCTAAACTCCTCCCTGGGATTATGTATTTCTTCATTACATCTCTAAAGCCCTTCTGTGCTATCATTCTGCTAATGTTAATGCACAATGAACATTCAACTCCGTGTCTTTTTGCCAAATGCCCTCTCCCTCCTCTTTCCAATAACTCATTAAACCCACCTCTTCCAGGAATCATTCCTACTTTGTTTTTTTCTAATCATTAATCTCTTCATGCTTTTCACTACTTTAAATCTTGTTTAAATCCCCATTCCCTCCCTATCATTAGGTGAGGATGACTGCCTCTTGCAGCTTTGATTAAAGATAAAATGCAAATCCCTCACCATGTGGAACCCTTCTTTAAACAACCAAGAGGGGAAAAAAAAGAGGTATTTTTTTTCTCGTAACTTGCAAAGTGAAAATATTTGGTTAGAGGAATTCAGGTAGCCAGAAGGACCCAAACATGGCTACACTGGTGAAATATTTCTGATATAAGATTTATTAGCTATCAAATAATGAATGACTGGGCATTGAAAACTCTTCAAGAATCCCTTAGAAGAGCCTTGACTGGAGCAATAAATTTGTTTATTTCCTGTTACATACCCAGGGTTTTCCATGTGTGTCCCTGTAATTGCAATCAAAATCTTGTTGCAACTCAAAATTTTGGTACAAGCCAAATGGTACCATTTTTATGTATAGAGCTTAAAACTTAATTTTAGCCCCATTAATATTTAGACTGCCTAAACAAAATTCATCACCTTTTATTTGTGGTTCAACTGCGACCTTCTATATTAGTTTTTGGTGGAGTAAAATCTGAAACAACCCCATTGGACATTGGAAATTTACATCTATTTTGCACAAATGCGTGAACCTCTGATATCTAGGACGCATAATCCCAACTGTATATGAGAGCTACAGAAACCAGAGTGAACCGGAAAAAAAAGTATTCAAATAAAAGTTGAATAATCTGGGCATGTCTGAGCCTCTTTTATGGAGAAGAGGCAGGAAAAATGGGAAGGATTACATTAATATATCTCAAATTCCATGACTGTAAAATGACAAAGAGCATTGATTTTTTAACCCAGACTAGGAATCCATGTCAACCCTTCCCACTGAAAACCAGAGTTATTTCTTCCACAGTGTTGTTTCTTCCTTCCTGCTGCTTTCATTTGAATAATCTTGTTCACCTGCAGCCCTCTCCTCTTCCTGTTTTAATCTCCTCCAACCAGGGAATTATCCCTCTTTCCACCTCTGGTGATTTAATCACCCTGAAGTTCAACAACAAGATTAGTGTTTGCATATTTGATGGGGTTTATGCGGTACTAGTGAGAAAGTTTGATCAAAATGCTGGGTTTTTTTATCACACTTCAGTCTGTTATATAGGAAAATATTCAATTTTAATGGCAATGCATTAAAATATAAACTCTTCCCATACCCCAAGTATATCCAACAATAATTACTAAATTGCTGTCAGTGGCACGTTATAAAGATAGCAATATTGTTGAAAACAGCTCCATAATTTACAAGTTTTCATTTTAGAAACTCCTTAAACTTCTCTTAACATTTTATACCGTATAGAAAACATTCACCCTAACTCAGTTATTGGATTTTTCCTTCTAAAATTTCCTACTTCATATTTTTCCACAGGCAATCGGGAAACTGTGGATTTAGTGATGTCTCCAAGATGTCAGAATGGAACTGAAATTACAGCTGCGTTTCTTACAGTGCTTTGGGTTCCCTTGTCTCCTTTGCCTGGTATAGTGCCACTTAAAATTTATGAATATTAAATTCTTGTTATACCAGCCTGCTAAGAAAGAGAAAACTGCTGTGTTTATGAGCCTGGAAACTGTGGTATTCCATTGGTGACCTCATCTTCACCAAATTCTTCAAATGCTGAATAATGCAGACCTTAAGTATTAGCGTGGTAAGGTTTGGAAGCCTCTTGTGCTACTGGAGCTCCTTTAGTGGCTCTGATGCCTTAAGTTTTAGCTTTCATGTATTTCAGATTCTGTGCTGCCCATGGGTGCAGTTCTGAGCCTCACATTCAGTGTCACTCAGCTCTTCACAGAGCAGGGAGACAAAACAAATCCTTTTCCTGCTGGACACCGAGGACAACTTTCAAGCCCAACAGCACAAACAACGGTGGATTGAAGGGAGGAACAAGAAGGATGGGACCTCACAACCTGAATTTGTAATTGGACAATTAAACCCCAAAATGCAAATGGAACAAAACTTATAAAAGTGTGAGACCTCATTACTGGTCAGACATTTTGTGACCATTCTTATTTGACCTTGGGTGTAGCCCTGGCCAGGCCCTGTCCTGCCCAAGGTGTATCCTGGAGGCCTTTCAAGAAATCCCTATTTTATTCTCTAGCTCTGTCCAGTCTCAGTTTGAAGTCAGCCTTCCCAAGACATCAGCTTTGTAGGGGAATCATGGTGGGATTCCTTGGAGCACCAGCTCTGCCCTGACTGATCCCTCAGGCTGCTCCACAGCAGGGCTGGAGCTACTCCTGAGCTCAATGGAGGGGCCCAGGAACCTCCCAAGTGTGGTTTAGGTTGTGTGAGATAGCTCCAATTGAGGAAATCTGGTGTGAAACACTAAAACTCCACACAGGAAATGTTTAATGACCCCTTCAGAGGGTGTTGGACTCTGATGTCCAGTGAGGTTGTGGCTGCCCCCCCCCCGCCCCCGGGAAGATTTGGTTGCTTAGAGCAACCTGGAATAGTGGAAGGTGTCTTTGCCCATGGCAGGGTGTGATGTGATATCTTTCAAGGTTTAAGGATGTGCTGGAGAGAAGCAGATACACAGAGCTATTAATAATTTTAAGCTCTTTAAGTGATCCATGTAGAAAAGTGGTGAAATGGTGCAAACAGCACTCCATCCCCATTCCCATTGTCTTGGGGAATATCCATACATGGTTTTTTAAGACCTTTTCAGTGTCTGGGCCTACAATGGGTTCATCATATGTCAGGGGCCAGGACACCAGCAAGGGTTGGACAACTGAACCACAAAATCACAGGGTGGAAAAGACCTCTGAGGTCACCAAGTCCAACCATCCAGCCAGAACCAGCACCATGTTCACCAGTAATCCATGTCCTCAAGTGCCATATCCACCTATTCTTGAACACTTCAAGGGATGGTAACTCCACTACTTCCCTAGGCAGGCTGTTCCAGTGCTTTACAACCCTTTCCATAAAGATGTTTTTCCTGACATCCAGTCTAAACCTCCTCTGGTGCACCTTGAGGCCATTTCTTCTTGTCCTGTTATTTAACACAAAGCAGCTGGATGTGAATTCGCTCGGTCCACGATGCTGGTCCTAACTGGGCTGGAGGAGCTGAGTTTGTGCTGGTTTGTGAACATTGGTGAATAGAAACCCTTGAACAGAAATTGTTTTGCACCTGCAGTAGCCCATCCTGCCTCGCAAACTTTAAATGAGCCATTCTTGCACCTGCTTGCACCGTGACAAAAATACGAGCCTTTGTTTAAGCAGTGGTGAGTCTGATAATTAAGGAGGGAAATTTAAACCATGTGTGAAAGTTCAAAGGACCAAATAGGAGTGTACAGAAGCTAAAATTCCTGATCAGTGTGTAAATCTTTTCCAGCAGGCTGATGGAGGCACTGCTGGGAAGCAGAACCGGAGTCAATGTGTTTACGGTAAACTTTATCTTAACCATCTGCCACCACTAATCAGATACAATTGGAACTTTTGGTTTGAAGGGAAACATACTCAAGACCTGCCATCCCTTCTGGATAACAAGGATCTAAAAGTTTATCTGCACACAACACTTCATTTGAATTTGTTTACCTTGGAGGAAAATAAGATTAAGGATGAAGCATATGCTCCAACAAACCAGTGAATTGGTTTGAGGTGATAACGGTGGAAACAAACTCCAGGGGTGGAAACAAACTCCAGGGGTAAAAACAAACCAGTGAAATAAATTCAGATCGTGTTGAATAAGCAGGTTCTTTCCTAAGTGAAATATTGTGACAACTGTTGGAGTGAGTCCAGAGGAGGCTCTGGGATGATCAGAGGGATGGAGTAGCTCTGCTGGGAGGAAAGGCTGGGAAAGCTGGGATTGTTCAGCCTAGAGAAGCTTTGAGATAACCTCATTGTGGCCTTCCAGCGCCTGAAGGAGCTGACAGGAAACATGGAGAGAGACAATTTACAAGAATTGGTGTGACAGGATAAGGGGGAATGGCTTCAAACTGCCATAGGGCAGGGTTAGATGGGATTTTGGGAAGTAATTGTCCCCTGTGAGGGTGGGGAGGCCCTGGCACAGGGTGCCCAGAGAAGCTGTGGCTGCCCCTGGATCCCTGGAAGTGTCCAAGGCCAGGCTGGATGGGGCTTGGAGCAGCCTGGGGTAGTGGAAGGTGTCCCTGCCCATGGCAGGGGATGAATTGGGAAGAACTCTGGGGTCACTTCAAACCAAACCATTCCATGACTTCTCCCAGGGCAGGTAAACCAGCCTTGATCTTTCTCTCCTGACACTGGTTCAGGGTCTCACCTCCAAGAGTGTCAGACTTTACTGCAGCTCAATATCCAACACCCTGCTAGTGCCCCACCATTATCTTGCTTCTGTTTGGGGGGATTAGGCTCCGAAATACAAAAGTGATAAGTGAAGAGCTTGTCTGATTCCATAATTAACTCAGTTTGTCCAGGTTATATAACATTTCCTACTCACATTTTAAAAGACTGCACTAAACTTTTAGCATGAGAAGTATTTCTGTCCCTACATTTTATTTAATTTTTTACCTATAATGCAGCTTTATCTATTCACAAAGATGTGATATTTCAGTCACACAGGTGACAGATCTGGCATTTAGATTCCTTAGTTACTTTTGTTGCCTTCTCCCTGTCAGTTGGAGGTCTTAAACTGATATAAATATTAATGGTTATATCATTGATAGTTTTTGATGGAAAGTTTGTCTTCTTGTTGGAGGGTGGGGAGTTTTGTGTGTTTTTGTGGGGTTTTTTGGCTGTTTTTTCGGCTGTTTTTTCATTCATTTGCAAGGTTTGGGTTTTGCTCTTGTTGTTGTTTTGGTTTTTTTGGGTTTTTTGGTTTTTGGTTGTTTGTTTGTTTTTGGTGTTTTTTTGTTTTTTTTCTTTAAAAAAGGAAATGTTTTAAAGACCAAAATATGCACAAACCTTTTGGGGAAAAAGATCTGACTGGAACTACAACTTCCTTGAGGGAAAATTCCTATCCTGTGTTATCCTCCTGGTGAGATTATGTGTGGGGGAAAAAAAAAAAGAAAAAAAAAAAAGGAAAGGCAAATTATTTTTATGAACAGGTGGGCTTAATCCATACAGAAAAGAGGATCTTATACCAGATTCATTCCTTCTCCACAAAGAGTAGGAATTTTTACAAATTCAGCTAGAAGTTGATTACCAAGCCATCCAATTATTGTCAGGACATATTTTCCTTTCTATTGGTATTTTTACAACCTATTGTCTGCAGAGTTTCAAATCTTCTCTTTCTTTTTTCTTTCTTTCTTTCTTTCTTTCTTTCTTTCTTTCTTTCTTTCTTTCTTTCTTTCTTTCTTTCTTTCTT
>JBBMKD010000005.1:25998147-26010400 GCA_037834095.1 Argya squamiceps | reverse complement strand
CCTTCCTTCCTTCCTTCCTTCCTTCCTTCCTTCCTTCCTTCCTTCCTTCCTTCCTTCCTTCCTTCCTTCCTTTTCCTATATCTTTGCCTGAAAAACCCCATAATTTCAAAGTTATAATAATTCGGAGGGAAGAGGCACAAACTTTTTCCATTCTGAAGGAGGTTCCTGCCTTCCTTGGAAGACACCTGACTTTTAAACCAAGACACTGATCTACAAAAACAAACCACAAGTCGTAACTTAAAGGCAGCATTTAAGTATCTCTTGTGCAAAAGAGCTTTCTCCTCAGGTTTTCCTGAGTTTTATCGCTGAGGAGGAGCAGCAGCTTTCCCGTGTCAGTTGTTACAGACACAGCAGGTAAAACAGATTAACAAGTGTGTGACAGGCACACAACACTGTGTGGTGTTGACAAGCATCAGTATTTAGTGCCAGCCTGTCCTCGGATGGAGCAGGTCTGATCTCCACTTCAGATTTATCAATGCAGGAGTGATCTGATCCCTTCCAGGCACAATCATGCAAATGGCATGTGGAATTGGAGTGAGAAAATCCCTGTCTGTGTCTGTGTGTGCTCCTCCTTCCTGTTCAGCTCTCTAGGAACGTGTTGCTTGCAAAAAGGCAACAGAATTGCTGGGAGCCACAGAAAATGAAAAATTAAAACAGAAGGTAGCAAGGAGAGCAAAACTGGATGTTGCCCACAGGGTTTTTTCTTGTGTAACATTGCCCACAGGCCAGTGGAGCAGTTACTGGAGGATACACAGATGCTCAACGTCATCTGCACCACTGAAAAGACCTCTCTGCTCAGAGTTCAGTTGGAATAATTTATTAGCACCCCAATCAGCATTTTCACCCCAGGCACTCCTAAGCAGCTGCTTGGTATGTAATGAGCACTTAACTGCACAAATACATCTTTCCATCTGCACTCGTAAATAAATCTGTGCCGCAGGATGGCCAGCGCTGGTGTTGCTGCCATAAATCACAACCTCCTCTTTGGTTTAAGGTAACAACAGAGATTCTCATTGTCTGAAGTTTTTGTCTTTATATAGTTCAAACAGTAAGTCAGTTTGTAGCACTCAAAAACAAACAGTATGTGAAAAACAGAACAAGAATCAGAATTCTTGCCTGTTAGATGTAGCTTTGCTCTACAACTTCAGAAAAGAAAGTAAAATAAGTAGAAGAGATATGGGGATGAGCTATGAAGGTGATGGAGAACAAATTAATTCTTTAACATAGCAATGGAGGGCTCTTCAGCTAGAAAAGAATTTCTGGGGGTGAAACATTCAGTGGTAGGAAGAGAAAAAGGGTCAAAATACAAAATCTGAGAGTAGTAATTTAGCGATATCATTGCAGCACATTTAAATATGGTAAGGTGGAAATATCTTTTTCTCAGGCTGCATAATGAAACTGGAGAAATATCTGTGGAAACATCCCATGAGATCTAATGCTCTAGAGAGTTTGGGAAAGCTCAGAGCTGGTGAGAGTGTCTTTCCTGTCCAATCAGATGATGCCTCTCAGCCTGGAGAGCCCGAAGGGCAGACTGGTACGTTCCCTTCCTCTGTGCCCCTGTCCAAAACACAGCAGTGCTTTACAGAGAGATTTGTTGTCATTTCACAAAGCTTCTCATATATTCTTACTTCACCCATTGAATTCACTTGGCAAATAAACTCTTAGTGCCCTCTGTTACATAGACAGCTGTAGATAAATGAAAATTGAGTTTTAGCTGAGTTGTCAGTAAATGTGAGACAGATTTGTCTTTGTGTGTTTTTAAGAGGTCTTATGAATTCAGACAGTATTTTGGAGGGTTTTTTATTTAAAAACTGCACATTATGTTTTGTTGTTTTGGTTTTTTTTATTCCTCTATTACTGTTGTGTATTTTGATCTTTGATTTGACCCTCCCCCCTCCTAAAAGCTAGATATAATAGGCAATACAATCTTGTGGAATTGTATGGATTCGCTAATATATAAACCAATGCAAAGAATAAACAAAAAGGGAAGGAACATTTGGTATAGCACAGAAAATCTGAGAATAAATAGATCAAGTGCAAAGATGAAAGGGATGGATATGATTGGCTCGTTCAGGGCTTTTTAAAATCATTAATTTGGGCATAAGGACGATATTTCTGCCAATAAAAGGAATGGGTTTTGGATTGGAAGATAAGAGAGCAAGCAGTCATAAACAGCTATGAGCTGTTCAGGAAGGCAGTGACAATAATATATTTACAGTGGAAAAAAATACAAATATTAAAAGGTAAGCTTGTCCTGTTCAGAAATCCCCCAGAATGCCATGAGCACCTGGAAACCTAACTTCTACTGGATTTCAGTAAAATCTAGGACCTGTGTTAAGAAAAAAGTACATGGTATAGACCGGAGATATAAGAACAAATAATACTTGAAGAAAGGTATTCATGGTTACAGAAGAGCACAAAGATTGGGGTATATAAATGTAGTAGAGAAAAGAAAGAGAGGGAAGCAAACAGTGAAGATGGGAGTCCAAGGAATGCCATTACTTTGTTTTGGCTAAACATGAGGAAGCAGATTTATTCCTTTTTTGTATTTGAAAAATGCATTATTCCAGTGATACAAGGTGAAGTTGAATTTTCTGACTGAGATAAGGGGACAACTTTTAAGGATAGATGAAGGTGCTATGTTCTGAAGGTGCTGTATTCTGAAAACACTGGGAAGAATATTTCCATGGGATTATAAAAGTCACTTTTAAATTTTCATAGAGGAGTAACCTGAGCTAGCAAACAAAACTTCAAAAATCCTGGCATGCATAACTGAGGGAGGTCCACCATCTGTTTTGTGCCAGAAGGAAAGCAGGGATATCAGGGATAGGGAAGAGTAGAAGTGGACACCTTCCATAATCCCAGGTTGCTCCAAGCTCTGTCCAGCCTGGCCTTGGACATTTCCAGGGATCCAGGGGCAGCCACAGCTTCTCTGGGCACCCTGTGTCAGGTCCTCCCCACCCTCACAGGGGACAATTCCTTCTCAGTATCCCATCTAACCCTGCCCTCTGGCAGTGGGAAGCTGTTCCCTCTTGTCCTGTCACTCCAGGCCCTTGCAAAGAGTCTCTCTCCCTCTTTCTTGTCAGATCCTTTAGGCTCTGGAAGGCCACAGTGAAGTCACCCCAAAGCTTCTTTGTAGCCCTGGTTTCGTGCCTGAGGTGTTTTGGTTTTCTGAAATTCTTTTCCCAGAGAACTTTCTGTAAACAAGAGAAGTGTTTTTGTAACTGTACCTATGTTTGCATTCTTTCCCTAAGAGGGACTTCTTCTTGATGTCTCTCTGGTCTGACCAATGTGATTGAAGAGGTTTGCCTTTGTTTCACCAATAAAATTGCTCTGTGTAAAACAGTATATAAGGGAGACACATCCCAAAAATAAAGAAGTCATTTTCAGCCTTCTGAAGTCAAAGTCTGTGTCGTTGTGGTGTAAAACAACATCACTTCTCCTCTCCAGGAGACAGCTGAACGAGCCCAATTCTCCAGTTTACAAGAAGGACATGAGGGCAGATCCTAGGGTGCTACAGAGACCTGGGAGTCTACACTCAGCACCTGGAAAAAATATGGAGAATGACACTGGCTGCTGTTGAAAGGCCAGTGTACAATCAACACGGGCTCCCAAAGGGCAGGTCCTGCCTCACCGATCTGGTCTCCTGCTGTGATAAGGTCACAGCTCCATGCCTGAAGGGAAGACACTGGATGTAGTTTTCCTGGTTCTTAGAAAGGATTTTGATACTGGCCCTCACAGCATCCCTCTGGCCAAGTTGTCCAGCTGACGGCTGAGCAGGTTCACGATGCACAAAGGGAAGAACTGATTTGAAGGACAGAGGTCAAAGGATTGAGGAGATTTGGGACACTTCTGGCTGAAGAACCCTGGAGGCAGGGGTGGAAGGCACAACCTGTGAGAGGTGGTTGAGGACTCTTGTGTACTTTGGAGAAACAGAGGCTGAGGGGTCACATCATGGATCTCTGCAGCTTCCTCAGGGGATATGGAGAGGGACACGCCTCTCTGTCCTCCTGGGACCCAGTGCCAGGAGCTGTGGGAATGATTAAAGCTGCATCAGGGGAGATTCAGATTGGATATTTTATAATACCAAGAGGGTAGTCAAGCAATGAACAGATTTCCTCAGGAGGTGGAGGATGCCCCAAGCCTTGCAGTGATTGAGGCATTAACACAGTGCCCTTAGTAATGTATTTTGGATCAATCCTGAAATGCTCAGGCAGTTGGACAGATGGTCTTTGTTGATCCCTTCCATTTGGAATTATTCTGTTCTATTCAATTTGATTTGACTCCAAAACCTCTATCTGTCATGTTGTGTATGATTGGCAAGGTACTCCAGGTGACCAGCTTTGTTCAGCTGGGGCTGTAGGGGTGTAATCCCATTGTAGATAGCTTGTCTAGTCCTGAAAACTGTAATTGGAGGGCTTGAACAGAAGAAAAACAAAAGGGAAAAACAGTTTAAGAGTAGTCTCAGGAAATGCATATTTAATCTAAGTACATTCTGTCTCCTTTGCTGAATGTGGATAAATAAATTCTGTGGATTACCCAAATACTTCTGCTCATTCAGTTTTCTTTGACACACATTGTTCTGTATTTCAAAGGGTTCAAGTTAAAAACAAGTCAACTGCAACATAATATAGACCTGATATGCAATGATATTATTATTGTAAAAATCCTTTTAAAAATATATTTTGTTGCATAATTAAAACTACAGCAAAACACAGCTGATGACTTTTGCAAAGGTAAACAAAACAAAGCACTTGGCTTTAAAATGACTGCAAGAATCCACCACTGAAAAATCTTTAACAATATGAAGTGGAATCTAAAACTGACATAAATGCAGAGAAAGATGCTTTATGATGGTATGGGCTTAGCTGTCAATAAGAATCAGCATTCAAATATCTTCTTTTTAAAACAAATGTTCATAGAAAAGTTTATTATTTGGGGTGAGGTTATTTTGATTCATTCTCTTTCAGGTTCCTCCAGATCATTGAAGTGTGTAGCTGACTCTTAAGCCCCAAAGGCTGGGTAATAAAGTGTTTGGCACAAGATAAAACACAGGTACTAAAAGAAGATAATGAGGGCAATTATGTGTTTCAGTGGCCATGGTCTAAATTGGCATCACGTAACTTATCAGGATAGTCTTTACTTACAAACTCACACAAGTACTAGGGGCATGTAGAAGGCCAAGGAGGAAGTGCTTGGAGAGTTACAACCAATTAAATAATTGGCATTTTCCTAATATACAGAGACAACTATGGATCATCCCTTATTATGATCTAGGATTATTTACTAAAAATAACAACAATTTCGCAATACATTTTAACCCCTGCTTCATCTTTCACATCCCTTTGAGATGAGCACTGGAAGTTTTGCATACTCAACTAAAAAGAAGGAAGGGCATGAGCTCCTCAGATTTTTTTTTTTTTTAAACAATGGAGGAGTGCATAAGAATTCCAAACGTGCACACAAACAAGGCTCTTTCATGTTCACACAGGCAGAATAAAAACAAAACAAAACAAAACAAAACAAAAAAATCCCTGCAGCAACTAATTCTCTGTCCTCTCATGTTGAAACTTAGAAGAAGTGGAGTCAATATCAGAGAAGTCAATTCACAAAGAAATCCCCAACTGTCCAGTGGGGCTCTTTGTTCATGAAACTGATCAAAGTCCTTGGATGGAAGAGGGAGCAGCACCCGTCAGGAAGCAAAGCCCTGTTTCTCTGCTTTGACAGCAAAAACCAACGAGCATATTCCACTTGTTCTGTCCAACAGCCATCCAGGTTCTCTTGTCTGACCCAGGGAGACTCCTAAAAACCCACAGTGGAAAATTTTGTGTAGTGCTTCCATCTAGGTTTGGGCTTCCACTGTTACAATCACCTGGAATTACACTGTGTGGCACAACATAAATAAGTTCTTGTTCCTTTGCTGGGCTGTGGTTCAATGTGAAGGGCATACATCCACACCAAGAGTGTGCCTGGCTCTGAAGAGCCTTTGCTTAATCAAAATTGCCTGTAAATAGATATTTCTTGTTTATTTATGTATTATACTTACAAATAAATCAATAAATACATGAATTTTCCTGTAACTGAAATTCCTGCATTGCGGGAGACTGCTCAGCCATTACAGATTGCTTTGGGGAGTGGGGCACTCATGCTTGTGATCTTATGTTTAAAATTCTTATGTTTTAAGAAAAAACTTATGTTTAAGAAAAATTTTATGTTTTTTCGCTGTACATCTTTTGGTTGACTTGCATGGAATCTATCTTTTTGCCATTGCTCTGATTTCCCCTCCCAAATCAGAATGAGCAAGTTTTTACTAGCTGATCACTGAGTAGCAAACTACCTGTAAAACTTATACTTTACATCTATCAATGTGCATATATGTGTATGTATATATGTGTATATATATGTATATATGTATATATGTACATATATAAGGGTCTTGCCTAATACTTTCTGATTAAATATTGTCTTCTTGCAAAGAAAAAAACAAAAGGTAAATATAAGAATATCCTTAAATTATTCTACCAAGTCAAATGATCAAAAAATCATTAATATCCACCACAGAAACTATAAAAGCTGCTGCAATAGCTCTGTCCGCTAAGACTGCCCTTAAATCCTGGGTGAAGTTTAGGAAAGAGGGATAAATGTGAAAAAAAATCAAATGGGACATTATTGTCCGTGAAGAGAGTGCTGGAGAAGAAAACAAAATAACATTTACAGTGAGCTTTCCTTATACTACATTACTACATATACTACATTAAGCCTAGGCTTACAATTAATTCTACAGTGTTTCACAATTACAGAAACCTTTAAATATTAACAGATGACAGAGCCCCAGTGAAACATCAGAAATAGGCTTTTAGAAGCATGACACAGGTAGCATGGCCCACTAAAGCAGGAACAAAATCCCAACCTCACAGGGACATATGCATGGAACAGCAATTGAGAGAACCCAAAGTTCTTCCTGAAAGGACTGTACGAATAAAATAAAATAAAATAAAATAAAATAAAATAAAATAAAATAAAATAAAAAAAAATAAAATAAAAATTAAACAGGTATTCTGATTTTTTTCCTTTTATCAATTATTACTTTGTATGTCTGCAGCCCAGCATAAGCTCTAAGGGCTCAGGATGAAGAAAAATGTGTTGTACAATCTCCTTGACTCTCATCTCAAAGCTGAGATATGACCACCTGATTTAGGTGTGTGCACGAACCAAGGACAGAAACAAAAAAGAGCTTTGCAGTTTGGAATAATTTTTTGTGCTCTTACAGATCTGTTTTAAAAAACTTTCACGAACATCTGCCTAAGACACATGAAATGTACTTAATTCTACCAGCTGAGTTCTTTTCAATAAAAAATTGGAGCTAATCAAGTCTGCCATTATCTGCTGAAGATGCTAGAGGCTTCCTTGTTCTTTTATTCTTCCTTCTAAATTGGGAGAGGGTGACTGAATCTCCTTTGTATAATTTTCTGTAGCTGCCAGAATGTTTACAATTTATCCTTAATTAACCACAAAATGATTCTGTAATCAGTGGCAAAGTTCAAAACTGTAATAAGTAGGCTTTTTGTGAGTATATTTTTAAATTAATTCACTCTGGTTTGTTCTCAAGCCTTCTATGCCTTTGCAGAAGTGGAAAAAGCTGATAAATTTCAACATAATCTGAAAGGGATGATGTACTAAATTACAGAGTCGGGAAATCACAAGATGGTTTTCCTGGAATTGTTCCAGGCCAGGTTGGATGGAGTTTGGAGCAATCTGGAATAGTGGAAGGTGTCCCTGCCCATGGCAGGGGTGGCACTGGATGGGCTTTAGGGTCTCTCCCAACCCAAACCATTCTGGGGTTCCGTGATATTTCAAAGCATCAAGGAAGTGCTTGTAAATCCATCAGAAATGCCCTAAATCTGTATTCAGATATTTTAAATAGGGAATATTGTGGGTGGTGTTGGGAGCTCTGACCAACAGCTGAGCATTGGGAAACACAGAACAAATTCACCCTAGTGGAAACAGGATATTTTTGACACATGGCAAGAATTAAACCTCCTGAGCAGCTCTTTTCATTCTCCGTATGAAGGTCTCTGTGCAGTGGATTGGTCAGGCTAGGAGACAGCACCTGAAATTGGCTGAAAATGATCCAGATTGCATTAAAACCGAAGTAAGCAGACAATTATCAGATATCCATGTTAGTGTGAATTTATATGAAAAATATTCAACATTTATTTCCTGAGATACTGCAATAAATTTTGGCTGCACTAAACCATTATTGATGCATTTTTTTCTTGTTTTCTGTACTGTCAGAATACTACAAAAGAGTGATTATTCACAACAGTCTCAGCAAATGCAGAACATACCAGGCTGGGTGGTGCAGTCTGTATAGTAGATGGAAGGGATAACATCCAGAGGGACTCTGACAGGACCCTGGGAAGTGGATCCATGCAAACTTAATGAAGTTCAGAAGGTCTGGAGCAAGGTCCTTCATCTGGGCAATGTCAGTGAAGACTGGGGGGTGACAGGATTGGGAGCAGCTGTGCCAAGAAGGACTGGGGGTGTTGGGTAGTGAAAAAGTAGCCATGCCCCAGAAATGTGCTCAGAATCCCCCCTGTCCTGAGCTGACCCCCAGTTTGGGCAGCAGGAAAGGGATTGGGATTCTGCCCCTCTGCCCCTGTGCTCAGGTGAGACCCCACCTGCAGAGCTGCCCCAGCCCTGGGGACCAGCACAGAAAGGATGTGGAGCTACTAAAACACGTCCACAAAAATTATCAGAAGGCTGGAAAAGCTCTCCACAGGCTTTGAGCATCATGATCCTGTGACAGATGTCCCTGCCCATGACAGGAGGGATGGATTTGATGAATTTTGAAGCTCCCTTCCAACCCAAACCGTTCTAGGATTCTGTGATTCTAAACTCCTTCATTACTTGTGGTACTTAGTGCCATCCCTTTTATACCATACTGCTGTAATGATGGTCTTACTGGGCACTATTTTCTCTTCCAGAGTTCTTTCTTCCCTCACACTAAATTTCATAGTATCACAAACACCAGCAAGGGATGTGGAGTCAGATGCAAGAAGTTCCAGATCTGAGTGTCTTTTTTCTATCTTTTTATAATAATTTTTCTCAGCAAGTTCTCCACAGCACCCAGCTGGTGTTGCTTAGAAAACTAGAACTATCTATATATTCAAGTGGGAATTGACAGGGGTAAATACTGAGGCAGTCCAAATACATTCTTGAGACATATGCCATTATCAGCAAGCTTAATAAAAATAAAAGCATACTTTAAAAAAACCACCCAAACTAAAAGGACTGGCACATTAATAAAGAGAATAGCCCTTGGCAAGGGCAAGGTGTCCGATGCAACTCAATAATGATATTCATGGGGTGTTTAATGAACCCTATGTTATTGTGATATAAGGAAAAAAGTACAGAAGTGTTAAATGGAGCTTGGGGCTGTTTTGCAGGTTTCTCCAAGCTTCAATTATTAGGAGTCTGGAAGGCTGAGGGGAGGAGCAGCTAAACGAAAAAAGAGTTTAAAAGAGTTTAAACATTAAATAGAATGCTTAGAGTCAGCTGCAAAACATCCATTGTCTTGCACTGCCCAGATTTGGTTACTGAGCAGCTTGCTTTCTGTGGTTGCATTTCTAAAACTTCTCACAAACTATAAGGAATGGAACCCTTGGAAAAAAGGGGATGTGCTGGATGGCACTTCCTGGATTACTCAGCACCATGACCAATGCTTGGTTGTGGGAAGTGTCACCATGAGCAGCGCTGTGCCCAGAGGAGGGTTTTCTATGCCACGGGCAAACATCTTCTCTTTGTAGAATATCCTGAGCTGGAAGTGGCCCACAAAGATCATGGAAGTCCAGCTGCCCTTCCAAGCACACACAGAACCACAGCTGGCTGGCTCTGATAGGGCTGTGCTTTACTCCTGGTGCTCCCTCCCTGCCTCAATTCATAGCCCTGTTCCTCAGCCCCTGGAGCTGACTTTGATCCTGTCCAGCATTAAATATCGATAAACTGGGCTCTTTCTCATCCAGCCTTCAACTCCAGATTTGAATATTTCCATATTCTGGTTTCCTCCTCCACTAGTCCAGCCAGCTGGTATAGTTGGGAGTTTGCTGGTGAATCACACACAGAGATGAACAGAGGGTGAACTTTCAAGAAATATTTAAAACTTGGAGTAGTTTTTCATGTGTTGGCAGGGGTTTTCCTGGATATTGGGAAAAGGTTCTTCCCTCAGAGGGTGCTGGGCACTGCCCAGGCTCCCCAGGGAATGGGCACGGCCCCAAGGCTGCCAGAGCTCCAGGAGTGTTTGGACAACACTCTCAAGGATGCACAGGGTGGGAATTTTGGGGTGTCTGTGCGGGGCCAGGGATTGGACTCCATGATCCTGGAGGGTCCCTTCCGACTCGGGAGGTTCTGTTATTCCATGCCATTAAATTCTCCCAAACCAGATGTCCCTGAAATCCACATATCCTTGCATCCAGATCTCCTTAGACAAGCACATCTCTGTGCTGACAACTTCCAATTCCTTCAACAGGAGCATTCTCCCACTGCAGGCTCATCATATTTAATGCATTACACCTGCTACTCATGAATATTTTACTCTGTAGTAAACAGTGGGAAGAAGAAAGCCCAGAGGAAACCTCTCCCAACCTGCAACTGCAAAAAAATGTCAGCTTTGCCTTGCTGCTGTGCCCTTAACTCCATCCTGGAGTTAATAAGGGGGTTAATATTTGCAATTATTTCTAATTATTTCTAACCTCTCTGCCCAGCTTACCAGCATATGCATTGTGTGTGCTACTGAGGTTCTTTTCAGGAAAAGAAAATATACATATAATTTGTATTCCCTACAAAGAAAAAGCCACATTGTTGGGTAATAAAAAAGGATGCAGGGCCATTGAATTGAGCAGAGAGGTGTTGACTGAGAACATGAGAACTCTGCTTCAAGGTTTTCCACTTGTTAGATTGAAATAATGTTAAGAGGTCTGTTATAATGGATTATGTCCATGATATTTCTCTAAGCTATGACTTGTGGGGAGCTATCCAAAGATGACTGTCTACTGTGGCTAATCTCCAGTCACTCTGTGCCTTAATCTCATTATTTTTCTACATGTTTTTCCCATTCATCCCATAATTTTGCATAAAGCACATTTGTCAGTTTACATGTCCATATGGAGTGCAGGGTTCAGTTTATGAAGAGGCTTCATTTTGAGATTTGCACATTTACCCGACTTAGCATGAAAGTATTTTCTCTTCCTGACAAATGTTAGATTGGAAAGATACATTATGCAGTAAAGATGCAGGGAAAAATGCCAAATCTGTGGGAATTTAGCATCGTGAACATATAAAAGTGACTAAAAAATAACTGCAACGTTTATATTCCCAACTTGGAAGTATGGAAATAAACTTTAACTTGGAACCAAACAGATTCTGCCTTCAAGGAGTCTGACATTTGCATCCCTAATAGTCCCAAGATTTCTAACAGCAAATCCAAACAGCCCTATTTGCACCCTGAAAAGTGAAGATATAAATACAGATACATACAGACATATGTTTATATGTTCATTACTTAGAAACAGTTTTAACTGCTCGGAGCTTGTGGCAAGATGAAATTCTTTTCCATGAGTATTTAAAAAGAGCTGCAAAATGTGTCATCACCGATGTAATGCTGATCTGTTTCATGCCTAATAATCATATTTAAATAACTAGATATTTCCTAAACAGTATTTTCCTTAGAGCCTTTTAAATGCAGTAATGTGTCCAGCAGCACTAAAGATTATTACCCAGAAGAACTTGTGAAAAAATATGAAGTAAAATAAACTCCCAAATATTAAACATTGGCAACAACACCATAACTATCCAATTGATTTCACTAAGTATTTTTCAAAGTCCTGTTGCAGTGATTTTTTTGAAAGATTTTCCTCTTGCTATTTTACTACAGAGATGCATTTTGTAAAATGAAGTGATGGAATTCTCTGTTCATTTCCAATAAATTTTTAGGGTAAATGATCTCAACTAAAATGAAGATTTTCTATTTGTTTTGGGGTTCATCCTTGACGCAGCCCCATGATGAGCTGAGGTCATACAATGTACCATGAATTTTACAGACAATCCCACAATCACCAAGGTAGGAAAAGGCCTCCAAGGCCATCAGCTCCACCCTGTGCCTGTTCCCCACCTTGTCCCCAGCCCAGAGCACTGAGTGCCACCTCCAGCCCTTCCTGGGACACCTCCAGGGATGGGCACTCCAACACCTCCCTGG
>JBBMKD010000005.1:25960013-25995139 GCA_037834095.1 Argya squamiceps | reverse complement strand
ATGTTCAGAGCCCTGTGGACACTGTGCTGTGCCCTGTGCTCTGGGATGGCCCTGCTGGAGCTGGGAGGTGGCACTGGATGAGACACTCAGGGCCCTTCCAGCCTGGCCCATCCTGGGACTCTGTGATTACTTTTTCCAAGCTCATATCAATCTATTAATGATATAATCATCTCTGGCTTGCTCTAGGAGTTTTTGTTTCTTTGTGACATTATTACGTAGACTTCCCTGCATGTGAAAATGATCAGGAATCCTCCTATTAAATAAGTGAGTATTAAATTGTTAAATTAATACTAAATAATTAAAAGAATCACAAATCTTACTAAATCACCAAGAATCTTACCCTTGTGCTGGTCCACACTCTCAAGTGGGGAAACACCCATGAACCTAGAAAGTCTTGGATTTCATATACCTATTTCTTGTCAAAAGGGAAATTGTTGAAATTAAGGATAATGAACTTATGTTTATCCGCCACTGTAGGGAATCAGTCATTTATACTACCAGACCCTCTGGCATAGAGTAGGAGAAAGGCTGCTAATTAGCAGTGGTTGGTTATTAATCATACTTATTCCCTCTCCATTCACCCCATGAAGTGCTTGCACTGGAAGTGCTTTCCTTGCTTGGAGAAGAGCAGCTGTATCTACTCCTGTGTATTCAAACAGACAGATGTTAGAAGGACCTTAATTTTCATACATTTCCCTGAAAAAAGGTCTTATTGTTACAGTCTCAGTCTTAAGACTAGTGCTTCTTAAAAATAATGCTTCTGAAACACTTCTGAAAATAGAGCATGCTTGAGTGCTCCCAAAGATAGAACTTTATAAATTCATTATACGTACATTTAGAGGATAATACATGGAAAAACAAATATAAAACTGTGACTGGCTCTACACTGATCACTTGAGAGCATGACATCACTTGTGAGATAGGCAGCCCATGAGAGGTTATCTCGACAGAGTGAGAAGTCAGAAAAAATGGTAGAAATTAGGGAAAGGGAGAATTACAAAACAACGTATATTGATGTCACTGCTCATATCGAAGTGCATGCATATCTTACATATTTCCACAAAATCCCAGCACTGCTGACACGGCAAGTGATCCAGTCCAAATGCCTGCCTCATGGATCTTTTGGAAATGCTCTGCTGGTTGAAAACTCCTCAAGGTCAGCATAATAAGAAGAAGAAATGTCACATATGTTGGTATTATCTTTTGTAAACAGGAGGAACATCCTCTCTCTCAGTTCCTGAACTTTGTGGTCTCAGTGGTATTAGACAGGCAGACTTGTTTCCACCTCTCAAGGCCATTTCCATGTTAGGGTGACTTCCCAAAAACTTTGCAGCGTCAGGGATCATACTTGAGCCTAATTTTACCCATTTTTGAATTGTATCACATGATAGTGGATTCAATGGATACACAGCTTGACAGGCCAGGCCAAGAACTGAAGAAAATCTAATTCTACTTTGGTAATGATCAGAAGAAAATGGCACCTCCAAGACTGGGAGGTTATTACCTATTTTATGTTATGTTATTTACCTCATAAAACTCAAACCCAGAAAATGGTAACTGTCCATGGAAACGGCAGTTTTCCAATGTGTCATCTCCTTTCTTCTTCAGATTAAGTATTGTCATATTTAATACAATATCATTGCATGGAACAATTTATTTCAGATTTCATTTGATAGACATGTTACTGCTGTGTGCCAGTGTAAACCCCAAGTCTAGAACTAAGCATTAGATCAGCTATTAAAATTGATAACAGACGTGGGCAAACTTCATATGAGCAGAAACACAGCTGGAAGTTGGTGGGAATGTGGCACACACACCTGTGTTAAGTCTGCCAGGGTGTTACTGTGCTGAACTCCAGTGGGAAAAAATGCTTCTAATAGTTTTTGAAAATTATGGAGTTAAAATTTAAGTTACAGTGGTTAAAATTTATCATGTTCTTAATATATCTACCCTTTTTTTTTTTCCTGAAGGCACACGTAACCATAAATATTCACCCTTTGTTTTCAAAAAAACCCCTCAAACTCATTTAGCTTGGCAGGTCCTTCCAATGCATTCTAAAGTTTGTTAACATAGCCTTGACATTCCTTAAGGAAATATATTTAATCTTTCCACACACATATATTTTCTCCTGATTCACATCCATCTGCTCATCCAGTGAAATATGAGAATATTTCTTAGTTAAAAGTTTAGTACTTTCAAGGTTTTGGCTGGCACAGCTCTATCCCTCAGCTGGGTGATGCCAGTTGAACCATGCCCAGAAGAATTCTGTGACCTTTAACACAATAGAACTTCATAACCTCCACCGTCTGCTGCACAGAAATCTAAATCACAGCGTAGTCTGGGAAAACAAAAAAGAAGAAGTGGGTAAGAGGTCTCAGAAATGTTAAATTGAAGGTTTTATTTGCAAGTGCACTGAAGTTTTCTTGATTTGGATATCTGGTGATGGTCAGGAACAGATGGTCTCCTCATCCTGAAAGGGTTGTGTTGAGGACGACTGGACAACTCTGGAGGTCAAATCATTGATGGTGAGAGCAGCATTTTGGTTTCTGTGGTGACACGGGAATCTTTCACAAATGCATGAGAGACAAGAACCACCCAACACAGTGAGGCAAAGATACCTTTTCCTACTTGGCCCATCTGGAAAGGAGATCTTTAAACTAAGAACTGGGAAATGAGCCAGCTCAGAGCCAGGAGAGGACAGACCAACATGGGCAATATTAAGGCCAGTTCCAGGCCAGGCTGGATGGGGTTTGGGGCAGCCTGGTCTAGTGGAAGGTCATGGCAGCGCATGGGACAGAATGAGCTTTAAAGGTCCTTTCCAACCCAAGCTGTCCTGTGAATCTATGATTCCATGATTGTGGTGACTCTGCTACAGACCTCTTGATTGGGAAGAAGTTGATGAGCCTCTCATTTTTACAGGATTTCCAACAGGAATCTCATGAAATTTAACAGTGGGATGTGCTGAGTCCTTCCAGTGGGGAGAAATGAATCCATGCTCTGCTGGGCACTGCATGGCTGGAAGGCAGCTTTGCTGCAGAGAAGGACCTGCAGGTCCTGGTGAACACCAAAGCTGAACAATGTGCCCAAAATGAAGGAGAGTGTTCTCTCCACCTCACACACCACTGGGATGCACAGCTGGAGTGATATGTCCAATTCTGCGTAAGACAGACAAGGGCTTAGCAGGGTTAGTCCAGCAAAGGACTTTATTTGATGTTGCTTTGAGGAAGCAGCACAGGAAAATCTCCAGATGTCCTTTCCAACCTCAACTCTCCTATGATTCATGACATTCTGCCATGTTACTCTCCTTTCAGTTTGGTGGAAGCCCTCCTTGCCCATGCAGGGGCGTTGGAAATAAATGGTTGTGGGCCTGATATTTCTGGGTCTCAAAGATTTTAGCCTCCTAGCAGATGCTAACTTTTTCTCAAGGAAAAATTTCTTAAGAAAGCTTCTTTTCACAACAATCTTAACAAACAACTATCCTTTCTCAAAACAATGTTTCTCCAAGTGGTGTTTTGCTGTTTCTTTAGTTTAACCAATGAGATTAGAAAAGTGTTGTTCTTATTCACCAATCACATTAAGTCTGTATCAAAACACCTTATAAAAAGTAGTAAGAACTAAACAATAAAGCCTTTTTTTCTATACTCTTTGCCTTCTGAAATATTTGGAGACTCTCATCTTTCTTTTGTATCCTACAATGACAAATGGTTGTTAAGGTCACTTCCAACCCAAACCACCTTGGGATTCTGAGATCAAAGTAGCTTTCAATGTAGCATCTGATGTGGAAAAAAACCCTGAATATGCAAAATTTTGCAGGTAGACTACAAAGCATTTTCTGATAAAAAGCTATAAAGTGCCTGGTAACAACACTTGCAGGATAAAAGCATGTGAATGTTTTAAATATTTTGATGAAACCATCTGTGAACCTCCAATGCTTCCATTATAGCAATTCTCTCAAATATACTAAGTGGGAAGAAATACAATGAAATAAGCATCAAAGTGAGTGTTAAAATAGGAGCATTTTTGACAACAAATGTTCTTTCAAGACCGAGAGCTGCGGGTCACCAAACCATTAAATCAATGAAACTTTTAAGCAAAATTTTGGAATGATATCAGTTAAGTAGTGGGTACACCTGCAAAATATATTTTGCATTCAGCTCAGTAATTACAGGACATCCATCAATTCTGAATCTTCTCACTAACAAATTGCATAAAGTTCTCTATATTCTCCAGGCTGTATTATTGCACCAATATCTTATTTCACTCTGAGATAATTTACGTTGCTTCTCTCAAGGATGTGCTGCCAAGCCATTATTCACACATTTTGCTACTATAAAAACAATGTGCAGACAAGTCCTGTACTTCCTTCTGGAGGTAGAAAGATTGGGGCTGGATCTGAATTTATGGTGGTGCAAAGTTTATATTCTCGTGCCAAAAACTTTGAGAACCTTGCACTTGGTCATCTCTGGAGCTGTTGGAAATCCCAGTGTTTTTTGAAAAATAAGCTTTTAGTCATCACAGTTAACAAGGTCTGCTTGAAGACTATAAGGAACCAGTAAATCATAAAGATGAGTAAAGTCTTCTCCTCCAAAGGTTACAATGTCCATAAAAAACCCAAAAGTGAAAAAAGGTATAAGGAGTCATTAAAACATCTGGTTCCAACATAGAATTAATTTTCATTTACAGTAATATAAAAGATTTCTGAGTTATTGTTACACCACCATTTCCAGAGGGATCTCTCATGCAGGGCAGAGACATCATCCACCTGAACAAGCAAAGGTGGGTGAAGCATTTGGAGTGCAGTTCTTGTGCTGTAGAATTTTAGAAACCAGATTATTGCACACCTGGGTAAATAACATTGTAAACAAAAGTCACCTGTAAGAACCCATTGTTTAAATGATAATGTTTCAAAACTATGGAAACCAAGAATATTTATCTACCTAGGCTGTGGACTCTCCATCCCTGGAAGTGTCCAAGGCCAGGTTGGATGGGGCTTGGAGCAACCTGGGCTAGTGGAAGGTGTCCCTGCCCATGGCAGGGGGTGGCACTGGATGGGCATTAAGGCTCCTTCCAAACCAAACCATCCCAGGATTTTATAATCCTATTATGTATCCAATTTCTTTTCTTCTCAAGTCAGTAAAAAACAGTGACTAAAGCAAAAGAAAAGGAGTAAATTCATGGAACTGCCTCAACTCATCACAAAAAGTATATAACCCATTCGTGGCTGCAAAGCACTTGCTGTGGAATCAGGACAGATCACTTCTTAACCCCTATAAACTTTTCAGGAACAATCAGGGACTGTCAAAGGAGTTGCAATCATTTACAAACCTGGGTGTCATTCTCCTTCCAGTAATAAAATTTATGTAAGAGCTCTAAGTGCTGTTTCACTTTGTCTTTGCCACTTTTATGTTTTGTCTTCAAATGAAATGTTGTTCATTCAATGTGAAAATGATGCAATGCCAGAGAGAGATATTTTACATGATTCTTACTCTTTTTTTTTTTTTTTTTTTTTAACAGTTATCAAGCCCAAATATCTGCTACAGGTTCCCTACTTTGGAATATTGACTTTTGCTTTGCAGTGGTTGTGGGGGTGGGGTGACCTTGGCTGGGTCTGGGATGCCCAAGTGTCCTCTGATCTCAGCCACAGAGATATTTGCCCATATTTGCAGAGAACATTTGCTAGAAGGCTTCAATGATCATTAAGCTTTTCCTGCAAGACAGGTTATAGTTTATGGGGTTTTTGTCATTGTTTGTACATAAAATTTCTATTTAAAAAAAATGATGATATTAAGCAAAACTGGACTTTTCAGGTTCAGGAAAATTAAAGATTACACTACCCTTTTTATTATACTTTTAATTATTTTAATACTACTAGCTAGAGAGATAGTGCATCTCAAAAGTTTTACTAAAAGACTTGAAAATATGGAAAATATATGCACGTCCACTGTTTTACCTTTTTCCTCTCTGCTGAAATAGGTACATTTTTAATTTGTATTAGCAATAAGCTCCCCATTAAAATCTAAGTTAAGCAAAGAAGAAAAGACTCCTGTGTGTTTTGGTTTATTGACAAGTTTTTACCTTAGACCAATTTGTATCAGATCAGTATAGTTTTAAATAAACAAGTTTTAATTACCTGAAATGCAAAATTAATAGTTCCCCCCGGTTGTAGAATGACTTAAACAAACACTGATTTATTTAGATCAAAGAAAGCAATTAAAGATATTTGGGAAATTTTTAATTACACAAAACATATTTGTATTTCTAACCGAAAGCCAATTCAATTGAATGTTGTTTAAAAATGCATTATTCTTGTTCAGAGAGTATATTAATCCTATAAGTTCCTGAAAAGCTTTTAAAAAATTACTTTTCACTTTGTTTTCTAACTCACAAAGCAGGACAACACAGTGAAGTGACCTTGTGGCTGCTGCTTTCCTCATTTCTCACACTTGCTACTGGTAGGTACTCAGTGCTCTTAAAGGCACAAAAATGGTCTCCAGGAGCTCAGATAAAACTCTCAGGAGGGGCCCAGGTATCAGTTTAAATTAAACACCCTGAGCAATTGTCAACCCAGCATTAATTCAGGGCTCCAAAATCTCCTGAGCTTGATGTATTTTATCCAAAGTGGACATTTCCCAAGGGGTGGGAACCAAATGAGTTTCAAGGTCCCTTCCAAACCCTTCTGTGATTCTGTGACTTTTCATCTGTTACTGCAGCTCAGCTGCTTCTTTTACAACTGTGTCACCTGTGACATCCTTTGGCAGGAATTCCAGCACTTTCTTGGCATTGTGTGTTTTCCACACTATGTCCCATGGGCTGGCACTGGAATCATCAGCTCACAGACACCAGTCTGGGTAAGAAGGGAGTTCAGAGGGGATGTTGGAGTTGTTATCAGGACTTTGGCAAGAGCAACATTTCCCTCTGAATCACATCCTGACTCCCTCCTGTGTCCTGGAGTCCTTTTTAGAGTGGATTTCCCTCCTTTAGGATGCACCTTCTTACCACCAGTGCAACCTTCTCCCTACCCAGCATTGTTAAAGGCACCACTCAACCTTCTTTTCTTTTCCAAGAGCTTCTGTTGACTTTCTTGTGAGGAGTAGGAAGGGGAAGGTGGGTCTGTGGCTGTCCCAAGGAGGGAAGGGAAGAAAAAGAAAGTCTGCAGAAAATAGCACAGAGGAAAAGGCATTCCTCTGGACACGGTGGGATTGAGGCAAGAGTTGGACCTGATCACCCTGAAGGTATTTTCCAACCTTGCTGCTCCTGTGATTGTGTATTTCTTCACAGGACACTTAAGGCCCTGATTCCAGCAAGGAACACCCAGCAATGCAAGCTCACAACACTTTCAGAGAGCCAGTTTCAGGGCAAGGGTAAAACATGAATTTCTCTGTGCTTGGGGCTGTTCAATGGTTCAGGCTTTGCTGAATCAGTTCAATCCCAGTGAGCAGTCCCTTATTCGGGGTCAAATTCTAATTTCTCCAGGAATGGTGAATTATTTCTTTCCCTGTGGTCTCTTAGCTGATGTAGTAGCATAAGGAATGAAATGCTACTTGATGTGAGAAAAGGCTCAAGAATCGAGCAGGAGGTTGGAACCAGCTGATCTTTAAGGTGCCTTGCAGTAAACCATTCTGTGATTCCATGATTAGACCTATGTGCATAATATTAAGGAGTCTTCAAGGAAATGTGACCTTGAAATGATCATTTCACATCTAGGATAAAGACAAAGATTAATTAAATTTAAAAGACAAACAAACAAACCTATGAAGGAACAGCCAACCAAACAACTGCAATCTGCTTCATGTACAGCAGGAATTGTCGCTTCAGATTCTGCTATTTTGGCTTTTTGTACACAAAAGTTTGGATGTTTTTTCCTTCACTTCTGTAGAATTTAATCTGTATTAGTGTGAAACTAATGGAGGAACTCCAAAGGCTCTATTACAGAGAGACAAATACATGTAACACCTTCCTATTTACCCAGAGCAGGCAGCTTGTGATTGAGGAGAGAATTGACTATTATGCTATTCTGGCAAACATAAAGAGACATTTAAAAGGTATAACACCAGCTGCCCACAGAAATCCAACACGAGGCAGCACTTTCTCATCTGGTGTTGTACATCTGTTTTCAGTGGCTCATCCAGCACATTCCCCTGCAGAGATAACCACACAAAGAGACAGAAACGGAGCATTAGTGGCAGGCAGGGTTCATCCTACTGCTTCTGGATAAGACACTGACAATGAACATTAATAGACTAAACCATCTCAGTCTGAGCTGAAAATACCATTAATACAATTGGTTCCTACACACTGCGAGAAATGAAGTTGCTGTACTAAAATTTAAAATAAAAAATGTCTACTCCGTGCAGAGGAAAAAGCTGTTTCATATAGGAATTTTTTATACTATTGTCCTTTCTTTTCAGCTTCTGTTCTTGCATAAAAAATAAAGAAGGAGACCTTCAGGGGAGGGAACTCCACCACCTCCCTGGGTAGCCCCTTTCAATCCCTGATCAATTTCCTCTTTCTGTGAGGAAATTCCTCCTGGTGTCCAACCTGAAGCTCACCTGGCACAACTTGAGGCCATTCCCTCTTGTCCCATTCCTTGTTCCTTGGAAATAGAGACTGAAGCCCACCTGGCTGCACCCTCCTTTCACCATGAGTAAAGCACAAATTCAGAGAAGAGCTCATGCAGGCCATATAATTTAAGTCTATTTGTAACACGCTGTACTTGTTATGTCAAGTAGCATAAAAGCTACTTGTCAAGTAGCATAAAAGCAAGCTCCTCGGTGCTTGCTTTTAACTTCTGACATCCCAAGCTCCTCAAATGCTCCCCTTACAGAACTTTCTTTTCTAAGCCAGGCCTATGAGAACTCCTTGAAAAGAATAAACATTTGAAGCAAGGACTACATGGTTGGGAAACCAAACCGAACCTAAAGAAAGCAGAAATATGATAAATACCAAAATGTTAATTTTCTTAAATTTTCTTTGTTGTGCTTCTCCCACCAAAGGTAAAAGAGGAAAAGGTTTGGTGACAAGCAAGAATGATTTAGTTCAACTTTTAAAAAGGAATAGAAAAGTTCTTTAAGTGTATCATATACTGGGCTAAAATGTATTTCGTTTTCAATTACTTAAACAAAGCTGTTTTTCCCATAAATATGGTCTCTGTTTTGTGTCTGTATAATTTGTCTTGCTGTGTTCTGCAGGAGCAGAGACACACGTCAACGATGTATGACAAAACAATGCTAACAAATACTAAGAGTTTGTGGAAAAGGAAATATAGCATCATGATTCTGCCACTTTTACCTTTTCCAGTAAAAAACACAGTCCAATTTTCACAGTGGGAACTCAGCACATCCACAGAAAGCTCGAGCACTTTCTCCTTTAGAGCATCAATCAGTGTACTTAAATGTTTTTCAGAGCAAAAATAGATTAGGATGCAAATTAAATTGAGTGAATTGGAGACACAATCCAAGTTAGCAGTCACATTACATCGGAACAACAATTTAATATCATTTCTGCTCCTTCCTGAGTGCTTTTTATTAAGCCGTGTGACAGCTGGCACAGCTGGCCAGAACTGCTCCTTGGCTGTGCATCCTCTCTGCCAACCACTAAAGCAGCAAGGAAAAAAAGCCTTTTCAGTGAACTAAAAATACTATAATATGTACTATACACACCATCTGAGCCTTTCAGAGTTATTAATATGTTTCTTTACCTCGGAATCAATATTGCTCCTTGTTTGAAAGGAAGAATGATGACAAAGAGGCCTAGAGAGAAATTTTATCAATTATGACACTCATTTTCAAGGATGATACTGGGACTTGAACAAATAAGCCCTGATGATCCTGTAGCCATATATGACAATAGGATTTACCTGGCTGTCTTGTTCAGGGTGGCTTCAAAAGCTTTAGGATTCCTCATAATCTTGAGGATGCTCAGGAAAAGGGAGGGAGGACAGCAAGCTGAATCTTTGTTTACAAGGCTGGAGGATTTTCTAGTGTAGCACAGCACAAATAATCTTCTGAAGCAAGAAACACTCCTATTTCTTCTGGGTTTTTTTCTTAATTTCTTTTTCTTTTTTTTTTTTTTTTCCCAGATAAATGTTCTAACTGCTGCAACATCCTTTTCCATTCTATTTGCAGCCCTTTATCAAACTGAAGCAACTAAAATCTTTTAGTATTTTTTCCCAAATACAGGTGAAAGAGTGAGGAAGTCTGAGTTCATCCAGAATCACCTAAACCTGGCAAAACAAAACAGCTTGACATGGGGAGAGATGAGGAAAGGTCATTGGAACACTTTGTGTTCGGAGCTGTTTTCCTCAGCTTCAAAGGAACAAAAAAAAAAATAATGCAAGGGAAGTTTTCAAGTGTAAAATCTGATGATTTTTTCATGTAAGACTCATTTTAGTATCTAAATCTAAACTTTCAATACGTAATTATTTCATGTTTGTACTGCCATCAGACATGGGATTACTCTCAGTATTTAATTCACTGGGAGGGCTGACCCTTTCAGTTGGAGTACTAACAGCTTTCTTTCCTATCTTCCAATATTTAAATGAAAAAGATTGATCTATTCAATCATCTAAACATTTTTCCTGGTGTTTTCCAGCTTGCAGCATAGCACCATATATTCCATTAGAGTTTTTAATTTAATTTTATTTTATTTTCAATATAGGAAGAACCTGGATTTTTAGGGGTGTTAGAATAGAGTTTAACCACTTACCTGGTGTCAACACCAATGAAGCAACCACAGAATCCCAGAATGATTTGGTTTGGAAAGGAGCTTATATCCATCCCTTTTACGTGGGCTTTTCCCAGTATTCCATGTTGCTCCAAGTCCCATCCAACCTTGCAACCAAACTCTTCTTTTGTTCCCTCACCACACGGCAAAGATTTTCCATTCTCCAAACTCCTCCGGGTTTGAGCCAGTTTGGTTTCCAAGCCCCAGAAAATGATTGCTCAGTGCTTTGGGAATGTGTTGCACCTGCACCAAAAACAAGACCATGGTTTCTACTACCCCAGGATGTGCATCTGGCCTGGGAAAATAGATTTAAATCCTGCATTTTGCCACATTGCGGTCCTCAGTTTGGCAAAAAACCAATGTTCTTTTCTGATTACAGACCTACGACTCACAAGATTCAGTATTCAAAGGCTGTGGTGACTCACACTGATGAATGAGAAACTAAACATTATATTTGAAAGGAAATACTGAAAAAGTTTGATTACTGTGGTTTTGGGGTTTTTTTTTGCCTCAATGAAAACATTTCTATTTTAGAAGGATTAAGTCAAAAGTGAGAGATTAGTATTAATTTCCTTTATCTCAATAAGCACATAATGAGATTACTTTTATTTCCACAAGCTAAGGAACTGCGTGTGTCTTTTGTGTATGTTCCTTGAGTTTCTGCTTGCAAAGAAAGTAGGAAGTAAAATCTAGATATTTTCCAATTCCATAAATTTATCTTTTTTACTAAAGGGTAAAAAGAACCTTCTTTAAATATCTAAATGTCAAGAGCTATTCAATTAATACAAGCTTACCCTGAGGAAGGTGAGTTTCCACCAAACTGACAGTGAAAACTAAGCCATGAATTTGTATTTAAAAAGAACTTGAAGAAGGGTTTAGAATGAACTTATTTGAGATGACAGCTCAGTTTTATGAACTCATAAAGAACTTTAAAAATGTGGGGCTTGTGTGTGTCTAAAATTTGAGACGGATAACATGGGGGCATAAGAAAGTCTTGGTTTTGTATCAGCTGAAGTAAAACATAATTAATTGCCTTTAAAACCCCTCCAGTAAGTCTCCTGCACTGATGAGAATGGATTTTTAATGCACTTAGATTCTTACACTTTTCACATTTTTTCCTATGTATTTGGTACAGAGTACCTGAAAAACCTGCACAAATTATATTCCGTAAATGCAGCCACTGACTAGAACGTAGCGTGATAATTAATACCCATTAATTAGTTTTTTATTTGCTCTCTAACCCCTTGCCAAGGAACGAGTAATCCTCTTAATCCTCCTCCAACAGCCATGTCCTACCTATCCATCTTCTATGAAGTATGGCAGTGCTGCATTTTATTTCAGTATTCAAACCAAAATTAACTTAAAAATCATCCAGAAGAGATTTTTCTAGCCTGAAAACTCTGCCCAATATCCCTGTCTTTTATTACTCTGACCATGCATAGCTCTCAAAGCTAAGGAGATTAATGACTTGCACGTTGCTCAAGCCTTAAGTAACAAAATTTAATGTCCCAATCTTCTCCCACATGCTTTCAAAAAATAACATGTCAAATAATTGACAAATTGAGATGGGCTAATTCTTTCTCTGTTCAGCTGGTTTTGCCACGTAACAGCATCCTCTCACCACTGTTATCCCACTGGTGAAACCACCACAGCTTGTGCAAAAAGTTTTTGCCTTGATCTTCATAGAATCATAAATTAGTTTGAGTTGAAAGGGACCTTTTAGAGGTTTTGACAGCATGATGTTGGATCAGAATGATATCCCTAAAGCACAGGAAAAATCTGCTTTTTCATAGCCTTCTTTTTCTTTAAAAACAGTTTATTAAAATCCTGCATCATAGGACTTTAACACTTACGACTATAGCTTTCAAAATCTATGTTTATTATATTCAATATGTTATTATATTCAAGATTTTATTTTCAGTATGGAATTATTCAGTATCATTTTATTCCGTATTATTTTATTCGGTTTTATTATATTCAGTATATTCAGTAAGGAAAAAAGAAAAGAAAAAGTTCCTGGTATAGCTGATGCCAGCTCAATATAAAGATACATTTGAATATTGCTTGGATTTTTTATTCCAAAATGGACATATTTGTGTAAGGTTAAAGGGAGAAATGGGACAGTTCAACACATTTTACATTACTTTTCTTTGATCATCTTATTGCCAGTGGTGTGGCTTCTGCACCACCATGATCCCTTTTTTTCCCCAACACAATCTTCTGAGTCAATGTAGAACCTAAAACTCTGAAATAGCAGCAAGTTAAAATATATGTCTGACTGCTAGAGGAAATTAGAGTAATTATCACAAAATTAAGAGCTGTTTTACTGCTGGAGCTGAGAGGTAATTTTCTTAATTACATTTCCTTGTGGAAAGGATGTACTGTCCGAAATCTTGAAGCATTCTCAGAAAAAGTTGTGTTTTGCACAAAGTGCCAGAACCATCAGGATTAAGCACATAATTCACTGCATCTCTTCAACTCCCTCATTGCCCTTTGCGTGCAGAACACTCTCCAGGTGCTGAGCACAACAGGAAATTCAGTGCTCCTGAAATCTCCAGTGAGGAGCCCAAACTTGTGAGGCTATGTGTAGCTTTTTTGTGCTTGAGATGTTTTGGTTTTCTGAAATTTTTTTTAGAGAATTTTTTGTAAACAGGAGAAGTGTTTTTGTAAATTGTACTTTTTTTTTTTTAACATTTTCTTTTGGGAGTGACTTCTTGATGTCCCTCTGGTTTGACCAGCGTGATTGAAGAAGTTTATCTTCTTGTCACCAATCAAATTGGTCTGTGTAAAAAAGTATACAAGAGAGACACATCCTAAAAATAAAGGGGTCATTTTCACCCTTCTGAAGTCAGAGTCTGTGTTGTTGTATTGCACAAGTGTCAGCTCTGGGCTGGTGTGATCGCTGATTAGGAAATGTAAACCCCCAAGGACTGAGGGGTGAGATGGGCTTTGGGGGGTTCTTGGTCAGGGCTGTAGGTCTCAACCCCAGCAGGGGGGTCCAGTTGGACATCCTGACACTGCACAGTGGCAGGAGAGTATGAGGAGAGAACAGGGGGTCAGGGTAGACCCCAGTTCAGTTCAGAAAGTCAAAAAAAGTATTTCTTTAAATTCCTAAACTGATCTTTATAAGAGTATTTGGGAACTGAAGCCTCTCTTCCCAAGTCCAAGCTGGTTACTCTCTCTGTGAATATCTGTGATTGAGGAATTATCCAAGCCTCTCCTCAGAGTCACAGTTGGTAATACCTCAACTTCCTAAAGGAAGGAAAAGTACAAGTTCCTTTAAAGTCAGAAACTCTGTTATTATTTTCCTTAAACTCAATAAGGAACTATGTTGAAAGGTTTTCTTGAAGCAAATTGAAAGAAGGCTCCTCCCAGGGCCTCAGCAGTTCAATGGCCAAATCTTTGACCTTTTATTTAAAGAAGAGCCTCAGTGTAGTTTTTTTATGAATAAATGACTCTCAAATTCGCTGTGGTTTGGTTTTGTTTTTCTTGGTTTTTTGGGGTTTTTTTTTGGTTTTTTGGTGGGGTTTTTTTCAGTCAGAAAACTGTTCCTGTGCTTTAATATAGGTGGTAATTTGCTTCTTGAGGAAAAAGCAAAGCAGATTACAAAACAACCACATATTTGAAATTATTTGTTTGGGGAATAACACATCATCTGTGCTCAGCAGCACATTTCTGCACTCTTAATAAGTATGTGTGAAGTCCTTTAATCAAGGCGTTTCACACATACTTTTGTTCAGCTCTAGATGGTTAAATAGGTAGTTTGGAATTTGGGTTGGTTGTTTCTTCTGTTTAATGCATATTTTGAAATAATCACTACTGCTGGAATCCACTAGAAAAGGAAAATAAAAAAAATTGCAGTACACTGAAAGCTTTTGCTATTGGAAATCTCCATTATTTACATAATAATTGTGCCTTTTATTCTGAGCTCTATACATCTCTATGTGGTAAAAAAGAATGAAGAACAGGAGGGCTGTTTTTGAGGGGGTTTTGAGCACGAGGTAGCTGCTGCTGGCCAACAGGACATACACAGTTAAGTGAATCAGTAGATGTTGCTCTTTTGCATTGCAACTTTAAGGAAAATAATTGAGAATCACAGCAGGGGGAGAGCGCAGTGGTTGGGCAGATAAGGCCACTCCTCAGACCTAAAAGAGGAGCTGAAGCCTGGAGCTGTGGAGTCTGTGATCCACCAAAGCAGACAACCCTTGCACCCATAAACATAAAAGCAGATCAAGTAGGATTAAAATATGAGCTCATAATAATAACAACTATTAAAGTAACATCAGGACACAAATGCAGCATAACTGGGAGATAAAATCTAGGTTTAGGGTTTCTTTTTTAAACTTAATGTCTCAGTAAATATATTATTGCCATCTCCAGGAAATGGCCTTGGGTCTTAACTATCCCTGTGCACCACTGCAGTCCTGACCTCTTGGGTTTGTTGTTGGCTTGTTGTGTGAGATCTTCTTGTCACATCTCTAGGACCAATCTGCCCTTCACTGGGGACAACAGCAAACACCTGAACAATACAGGCATGGAGTCAAAACAGAAGCCCAGAATGACAGTCAGATCAGTTATGGGATTGCATTGAAAAAAATGACACAGAACAAGAGCAAGTGGCCTCAAGCTGCACCAGGGAAGGTTTAGATTTGATGCCAGGGAAAAAATATTTTTCACAGGAAGGGTTGTCAAGCATTGACACAGGCTGTGCAGGGTGGTGGTGGAGTCACCATCCCTGGAAGTGTTAAAAAACACATGGATGTGACACCTGGGGCCATGGGTTAGTGGTGAACGTGGTGGTGGTGCTGTTTCATGGCTGGACTTATGATTAAAGTTCCTTTCCAACCTAAACGATTTTGTGGTTCCACCCTGTGATTGTAAAAGCAACCTTGAGAACTGCCAAAAGGCTGCTTTTCAAGCATGCCAAGAAGGAGATAGAAGCAGCTAAGAGAAAGCAAACCAAGAGCCAAACACCCCCTTTAGTGCAGCTGCCCTGGACTGGGAAAATCATTCCCAGCAGAATTGGGCACTAGAGACCTGGGAAAGAGCTGCCAAGCCTTGAGAACCATCTAAAACTGAATCGTCTTTTAAAGGAGACAATTTCAAACTGGGAAGGGAGGGAGGGGAAAGAAGAATTTCCCTTCAGTTCCTCCCTCAGTGAGCCCTTGAGCCTGACTTCTGACCTCAGCACCCAAAGCCATCCAGAAGGCAGCAGCACTCTGGGAATTCTTTGAGGGGCTTTGTTCCTCCTTGCCTCTGCCCAGAAATCCTGTGGGTAGAAAACTTTGTCTGTTCTGTGAAGATTTCCCAGCCTTCCTTCCCTGCTCATTGTGCCTTTATCTCTGCCCATCCCTCCCACACCACAGCACTCCAACTCCTGGCTCTGCAGTGTCCCTGGCAATACCTGTGATATCCTTTACCCTGATGCCATGCACTCCTCCTTCCAACCCAAAAGGTTTGTATTTGTAGAAAGAAAAGGCTTGGAATCCCCAATCTGAATTTATATCAATGAAAAAGACAGGATTTAATGACTGAATAATTTCAATGGGCCATTCACAATGGGCCATCAGACCATTCACTCTATGACAATGTTATACAGGGGGAGGTTTTTATGAATTTAGGGCCTCTTGCCATGAGCCTCAGAAATCCCCTTCCAAAAATTCCTGAGATTAAGTCTCTCTCCTATCTTTATTTTCATATTAGAAAGAAGGAATTAAGTACATGTTTTAAAAAACAAAGTGCTGTAAAATAAACAAAATGGTTTGTCTGTAATAGAAACCTTTTCTCCAAAATTTAATGCTTTATTGCACAAGACAAAAAGTGATGGAAGGACCTCTCAGAATAAGGGTTCATTTAAGTTTCTAAAAGATGCTGCTGCAATGTAGGAGAGAAAAAGGAAATTAGTCGCTAACATGCAAAACCTAAGCCTTTGATTAAACATTTTTAATGATAAATTTATCTGAAAAAAGGTCTTGTGAAAAACAGTGAAATTTTTCAGTGACTTGCCTTGAAGTGTGATGAATCATTGAAAAGAGAAAAAAAATATGGAAATATAAGTACAAAATAATTAATCACTGTTGGGTATTTTGTAGAGGTTTGTTCAGATGGAAGCAATAATTAAAACTGAATGCATGTGAAAATCTTTATTATAAAGGAAGGGAGATGAGGGTGACAACATTATCCAATTCTTAAATAAATTAAAATAAGTCTCAAATCACGTAAAAATGGAAAAGAAAGAGTGAAAATATGAAATAACAGTCACACTCTGCAGCTGATTAGGAAATCCAAGTTCACAAATCAAGCATTATGACTTACAGGATCAAGAAGTTGAAAAATTGACTGTGATTGATGTAGTCCGTAATTAAGACAAATATTGTTCCATGTTAGAAAATGCTTCAGTTTCCTAAATAAAAGTCTTGCAGCCCCAGTGGAACAGCAGATCTTAAGAACCTGTAAATAACACAAAACTTTATCAAAATCAAATAGTTTATTAGATGGATGAAGCACCTCTGCTGTGAGGAAAGGCTGAGAAAACTTGGATTGTTCAGCCTGGAGTGGAGAAGGTTCAGGGTGACCTCCCTGTGACCTTCCTTGATGTGAAGGAGATGACAGGAAACATGTAGAGAGATTGTTTACAAGGAGTGACAGGACAAGAGGGAATTGCTTCCTGCTACACAGGGTATGTTTAAATGGGATATTGGGAAGGAATTGTTCCCTGTGAGGGTGGAGAGGCCCTGGCACAGGGTGCCCAGAGAAGCTGTGGCTGCCCCTGGATCCCTGGAATTGTCCAAGGCCAAGTTGGACATTGAGACTTGAAGAAACCTGAGACAGTGGAAGGTGTCCCTGCCCATGGCAGGGGTGGGACTGGATGGGTTTTAAGGTCCCTTCCAACCCAAACAACTCTGGGATTCTCAGATTATTTTTCTTTCACTCCTTTTCCAAATAATACAGCACAACTTCTGCTGTATCAGCACAACTTCCTGGACCCACATGGATTTAGTTCAAGTTTAACTTCAAGCCTATGGCCTGGTTTTAACACTGTTTTGTCAGACTGAGGGCAGTGGCAGGTTGCTTTTTTTCCCAAGAGGCACAAATTATGGCATTTTGCTTTTTTTCTCAAGAGGCACAAATTATGGCATTTAGGCTCTACCTCCTGTAATCAGAATGAAAAACCGTGTTTCTGCTTGTGCCTGTTGTCCCTTCTCCTGTCACTAAACAATTCCAACTTCATGGAAAGAAATTGGTCTGGACTCAGAATCGGGAACCTCTTTATAAAAACAAGTCAAACTTCTCACAAAAATACCTGATGAGGTTTTATTATCAAAAAAGATTAAACTCAACTTGGCTTAGATTTGAATCCATGGAACCATCTTTTGAGAGGGTAGAGAGGAATAGTTAAAACAATAATGAGGAACATTATGAGTTTATTCAGCTGTTTCAATTTCTTAATTAGATGTCATAGTTGATTGCAGTAGGTTCAGGATGTTCTGTGTTCTCCACACTAAAACTTCTGATGAAACAATAATTTTAATTATCTTTTTCTGCATTGCTGCTCTGATTTCTGTGTGAAGTTATTGGACATAAGGCCAATTTTAAAAATAGAGATAACTCAATTTATGGATGTGTCTGTGTAGAATTGATTTGATTTCCAAAATAACTACAGCTACAGAGAGATGTCCTGACAAATACCCTGAAGTCTCAGTGTGTCTAGAATACGGCCAAAACTTCTTCCACTCTCTCCCCGTGAAACTGGAATTGCACAGACTCTTCCTCTGTATCTAAATCATTTCACCTTGTGGGAAGAAAGAGGGCTTTGTTTGTCATGATCAGCAGCATCTATAAACTTCTTGATTTTTCCCACAATAATTAATAAAATAAACTATATTTTAAAATAAGAGGGGGGTGAATTCTTTGCCCTCTGCTACTAGTCCTGAAAATTGTAAAGGAGTTATTTTCTTTTCACCCTCTCCCCGTGACCTGCCATCTTTTCCTGATGTGTAATTGTCAGGAGTGTAATACCCAAGCAGATGGAGCTCCTGCAAAGATTGAAATTCACCCTACTTTTATGCTAAGTGACAGTTTCAGCAGAGTGAAAACAAAGCAGCTTCACACCGTCTGATTCTGCCCAATGTGCCAGCCCTGCCTTTAAAGGGAATTAAGGGGGGTTCCTCACATCCTGGCAATCCCAAATGGAGAAAGAGGAGTGAGGATTGGATTCTAGACATTCCACAGAAGGATATTTCATTTTCCTTTTGCATTAAAGAGACGCTCCCCTGACCTGAACCCAGAATTCAAAGCAGAGCCAGGAGCTGCAAATCTGGTGCATTGAGGGGGGTTTAGTAGGTACCCAAAATGCACCTTAAAATCCAATCTTGGTGTCGTTGGAGACCAAAGCAAATGTGTCAGAGTCAATACATTCAGCTTTAAATTTCTTCCATGGCTGAAACAATTGCAGCTTTAGAAGAGAGAAAACATGGAGTGGGTTTGTTTGTTTTTTTTTTTTTTGTTTAATAGTAGCATTTTGTCTTGGAAAAATGAGTGTGTGTTCAGGGAGAGAGGACAGCAAATTGTGAGGATGATCTCAATCTTACACTGCCGAAAAAAAGGAAATCAAAGATACAAATTTAATCAATCCTGAAAAATCGAACTAACAAAACTTGCACTTCAACAAAATAGGATGAAAGTTGAAGACATGTTTGGGATTCAAAAGATTATACATAAAAAACTATTTAGAAAACAATTTTCATTCCTTGTAATTTAAATTCCACTGCAATTTAAGATTTCTGAAAAACAAAATGTGATTTTTTTCAAAATTCAGTGGATAGTCTGAATTGATTCAGTAGCATTTAAAATCTCATTGCATAAATAACAAATAGGGCTTTATAAATATTTCAGCTTTTTCATGTACACATTTAAATGTCTTTTTTTTTTACATACAAAGTTCTTTTTACATATAAAGTTTTTTTAGAAATTATTTTTTATGCATAAAAAATGTCAAAATTTTAATAGTGCCACATATCATCTGCCATCAGTCTAATAAAATCTAGCTTTTTATAGTGATCAACAATCTAAAAGAAAGATGAATTAAACAGACCTTTTTTATTGCCAAAGTTATGAAAAGAAATGAAGGAAACCACATTTTTGAATATTCCTTTTGTATTTGTTAAAGCAGTCTTAGTTCCTACAAACTTTTGGTTTTCATGAAATTCCATTTTCAAACTAAACGTTTTGGGGTTTTTTTTCAGATAAGCTTTGGTTAACAGAATACACATTACCACCATGGACAAGTTATTCCAGGCATATCCTGTTGATGCCTGTATATTTATTAAAGTCAGCAAATTTCCCTGTCAGATTGTTCCAGTCAACAAATTAGGTGGGTCATACTTATTTTTCTACACAATAAATAAATAAATACATAAAGTTGTCATGTGATTAAGCCTCTGGTGATGTGAAAAACTAAGTTCACTCTTCAGAATTTTTACAAGTTTAATAAGGGATAAAAAGGGACAATATCCTGTTCTGGGGTGTTTGGCATTATGCCAAAACCACACCAATGTTTTTATATATTGTAACATTCCATAGGTTATATGCGCATTCATGAGAGTTATACATAATTCAAGCATTCCTTTGAGTTTAGATGTTCTTTTGCTTGGTTTTAACCTTTGACTTGTCTTCATGCCATCCTGTAGATTAAACCAATATATTTTATTTTTTCTCGTGGCTCCATCCTGTTGTTTTTACACTCCCTGATAAGGAGAGTCAATTAATTTTTCTTTTTGGGGTTTTGGTTTCTGTCATTGTTGTCTCATCATCCAGATAGGATAATCCACAAATGTGAGGAATCACCTAATTACCTTCACGATTCTCTGATTTAGCAACATAGAAACATTTTAACGTCACATAATCTCTATTTTAATACTATGCTACAGCCTCAGATACAATATATATTTATCACACTATTTATATAAGCTATATGGTGCGTATATAAACAGACAGCTTGTACTTTACCAAAAAAGCAATTAAAAGAAAATATAAATTGTACCATATCAAAATCTTTGTGATTAATAATAATAATAATAAAAATAATGCCAAAGCTAATACAAAAAAGTGAAAGCCAATACTACATTGTCATTTATAACAGTGATAAAGAACTGAAGTAAATAAATAGGTGTTGAGTCAGGCTTCTTTTCAGTACTTCAGTGGTTTACCCAATTACCCTCCTGTAGTGCAGTTCATGATTGAAGTATTTCTTTTTGATTATTTTAAAACAAAAAATAGTGAGACTCATTAAACTACAGGAACCCTGGCTTGGTTTGAAAGACTGGTGTCTGCCAGGGAAGGCAGGAATGAAGAATGCAAACCCCCTCCATCCGAATTATTATAATTCTGAAATTAAGGGGCTCTCAGGCAAGGATATGAGAATAGGAATCACAGTTCTTTACTAGTGTGACAAGACAAACAAACAGCAGCAGCTCTGGCATCAACAGCAATCAGAACACAAACCCAGTCCCAGCCTCTCCCGGCCGCGGGCACTCTCCCCTCGGTGCAGTTCCGGTAACAGCCACCAGGGGCGCTGCTGGCTCCCGGCCGGGCAGGGCGGGTGCGATGATTCCCCCGCGGCTGCAGGGGGCGCTGTGGGGTGGGGGGTGCACACGGCAATGGCGGCTGGGGCGGGACGGGCAGGGATGGAGGAGAGGTTTTGCCTCACACACCCTGGGGCAGCCCATCCCGGGGCCCCTGCAGGACTCTGAGGAGCACCAAGATGGAAGGGCAGGAGATGAGCAAAAATCCTGGGCTGGTGGATGAAATAAGCTAGCAGCTCTGTGGCCGTAGCTGGAACTCCTGGGACGTCCCTGCAGGGCAGGGGGTGCAGGGCTACGGCACAGAGAAACCCAGTGCAGTGCCAAAGAAACACTACATTTTGAATGATTGTGATGATGGTTTGGTGATTTATTTTAGAGAGATGAAACCCACTCTAGTAGGCAATCAGGACTTCAGTCTGCTCTGTGGAGAAAGTGCTCCTCTTTCTCAAATTCTAATCTAACTAAGTGGCTTTGTAAGAGGGTCTTTTTATTATATTAACCATTGCACATTTTCATTTTACATATATATATTTATATAGTCACGTTGCTGAATTCTTGTCTTCTGTGAGCTCTTGTGATGAGGACCATCATCTCTTTCTCCTACACTTCACAATTTCTTTTTTTAAAAAGAAATTATTTTTCTTTCTCCTCATCTCATTGAAAATCTCCTGTGACAAACTTACAGTCAGTTATTTTTTTTTCCTGGTCTTCTTAATTGCTAAACACCCTACAAAGAGAGCATGGCACAGAGATCCTTCAACATGCCAAATAAGTAGTTTGTGAAAATTAATAAATTCCCTACATGTGTGATATTTTCCTGTCATGCAAACCCAAAGGAATGCTCATTGTCCAAAAGGAATTTACCTTGAGGAGTAAAGAAATAAATTGTTAACTGATGTATATTAATTAGGGCTTTATTAATAAGCTAAACCAAACCAAAAACAGTGTCTCAAGTATTGTATGGCTCTACATATGGAACATGTGATATATGGAACATATGGAAGACTTTTTGTAGAATTTCTGTCAGAAATATTAAAATAAATGGATTCACAGGGATGTTTTTCAACCTAATATAGCCAATATATGTGGCTCTAGCCAGTGTCAGAGGGCTTTACCTACATACATATTTATCTGGAAAGCTAATCTGCTTTGATTTATCATTTTAAGCAGTTTAAAATATTGCCTCCTAAAGCTTTTAACATTTCTGTGAACAAAAGCATTAACTTTTCCTCTAAAGCTGTAATGATTTATCATGTAAGTCTGCTTGTGACTCTATTATCCCCTTGATATATGAAGGAGGTGCACCTTAAAATCCCATTAATACCCTGTGCCATTGATAAAATAGAGTCTTTGAGCTTACAAATCACTGTGAGTAAAAACAATTGTGCTCCAGTCTCACTCTGGGAAATCTTATTGTGTTGTGCTCCACCAAAAGTGCTGAGCAAACAAGGAGCCATCCAAGGTTTTGCACTGAAACCCCTGGAAGTGTAAGAAAGGGCAGAAATCCCCCATGACTGTGTTACCCCCTTGTTAGCAGGGTTTCCCTCCTGGAATCTAATCCTGCAACACAAACTCTGCTGTATGATACAGACTGTGATGAATTTACTTTTCTGTTCATTAACAACTGCTTTGATCCAATTCTGCCAAAGATAAAACAATGGCAGGGCTGTTTCCAGAGATGTGCGGACAACTCTGACTCAGCAATAATTTTCTGCTCTTGAGGTATCTGTGAAGAAAATTCTGTGAAAGGACTTTTGAAAATCAATGAAACAGAGATGAAGTTTTCTGAATAAATGAGCAAATATAAGGCAGTGGATGAATGAAGTGCTTAAGTAGAGAAAAACAAACAAACACATAAAGGGGCAGGGTTGAAGCAACTGGGGCTAATACAAAGTGAAGGTTGTTTTTTTTTTAATCATTACTACCAATTCATGATTGATTATCAATCATTCAGCAAAAAAAGAGCTGCCTCTATTTTCTCATCAGCATCCCACAGGCACTGTTCACTCTCCCCCGTGTCCAGAGGTTTCCCTGTTCCTGGTTAGAACAACCATGGATGCCTGAGACTCTCCTGAGGCACACAGCCCACCCCTGTCACAATAGGACATGAAATAAAGATGTTTGACTCCAGACAGGAGGCAGTTGAAATCAGAAGGTTTATTTACAATTCATCCAGCCCTTTTATAACATGCTGTGCTAAAAAGGCACGTTATTGGTCCATAGGGCTGACACCTCTCCCATTGGCTAAGGAACAGAAATGGCAAACAATACCTGTTGTTATGGGAAAGGAACATTGTTTACAGCAAGGTTGTTTTGGGAAAAAGAAAATTGTTGAAAAGTTTCCCTTAGGAAGAGCTCAGCAATTCTCAGGCTGAGAAAATAATCGGGTCCACGTGCCCCAGGAGCAGCCCCATGGCTGTGCTGGCTTGGACCCTTGCAGGACACCAAATGATGCCCTATCACACCTCTGCACCAGGACAGGGGAGGAGGAATAAGACTTGGGAAAAGCCCTCCTGGGTCAAGATGAATACAGTTGAATAAAGCAAAGGCTGTGAGAGATGACAAAGAGTGATGACAGTTGCCACGACAGCAGCCATCCTTCTCTTGGTGCTTCAGTGCAACCCTCCTCGAGCTTCTGAAAAGATCCCTACATGAGTATCTCCTCTCCCACTGCTGGAAGCTCCTCTCCTCCTGAACTCTGTCTCCAGGCACAAAAGGCTGGGAGACCTTGGAAGCGAGCCCCAGAGCTTAGAGGGCATTTATTGTCTGTCCTCTGGCACTGAATCACCCTCCCTGTTCCCAGCAAGGCAATATTTCCCTTGCTCATTCCTCTAGAGATGATGGAGCAGTAACAGCTCTTCCTGCCCTTGAAAGCCTTACAAATTACAGCTCCAGCTGATTGCTGGCTTTTCTAACATTATCCCTTTATATCCATGGATTTCTCGCTCTCCTCTGTCATCTGTCCTCACGTCCATCCCTTGTATATCTGCCTTCCAATCAGAGCTCAGCCTGCACTCCCTGCTTCCTCAAGACACAGACACTTGATTGGGATGCAGCAAAAATCCTGGGGTTTGAGTCCATTTGCTACATAATTTTCTAAAGTGTCTAAAATTGCAAGCTATTTTTCATTGGAAGAGTAGATCCTTCAACCTCTTTCTTGCCATGCAAAAATAATTCACTTCCAAACTTCATTAAGGACCAAACCCCACAAGTTGTATTTCAGTCCACAGTAGAACTTTTGTATTCTAATGAATGCTTTTGAATCCTACTAATTTTGCAATAGGTATTTCCAAAGGTCACTGCAGTTAACAGCTGAAACCTTGGCAATCCACGAGGTGGAAGGAACAACTCTAACAAAGAGATGGAGAGAAAGAGTTGAGGTCTTGCAATCCCCTTATTCCTCCAACACCACTAAAATGACCTCAACCAAGAAGGTGTCTTGTTTGGGTTTACAATTAGATGTTTTCTGTTTATAAGAGTGTTGCACTTCAGCGTTTTTCATTAAATTTGGAACATTGACTCCATTTGGAGACCTTTCAAGCCTTTCACTCAGTTATCCATCAAGCTGTACTGCATCGAGCTGTCAGGCAGAGCATGTAATGACTAAACTTTTCAAAAAAACAGATGTTAATGGCTCCTGACAGGGAAATATTTTCTTATCACAAAATTATGAGATGCCTTTAGGGCTGTTAGTGAGACATAAACAGCATTCATCAAATCTAATTCCATTCTCATGTGAGGCAGGAGCTGTGCAGGTTGCTCCCTTTCTCTCCTTAGAACAGCTGCACGTTAATGCAGGCTGCTAGTAATGATATGAAATGGGAGAAAAGAAAAAGAATTTTAATAATTACAATTAAGACTAAACCAGATTTTGGTTGGAGGGAGAGTGTGGTTTTTTTGGTTGGATTTTTTTTCTTTTTTTTTTGTGGCAAGTGGTTTTTTACCACTGGAATAGCTCACCTAATGCAATTTATGTGTTGTGGAGCTTTTAAATGAAGAATGGATTTTTTTCCTCCCAGACTTGCTCTTGCTTCACCACAGTTTATCATTCTTAGTATTTCTCCCCTGTAAAACTGAAAAAAAATGCAAATCCCTTTACTTTGAAAATCACTGGGTAGAGTTCTTAGGGCTACTTATTATGCAGAAAGTCAGATGAGAAAGTCAGGGGTTGAGTCAGTTTAAAAGTGAGAAAATAGAATTTGGTACCTACACGAGAATTTCCCTAAATAAACACTGATTCTCTTCCTAAAGGGGAAAAAAATAGGGTTTTATAAACAAAGAACAAAGGAGAAATTATATTCTACCTATAGTATCAGGACTCCTACATTCCTGGGAACATCTTAGTGAAATTTATTAGTTTCTGGTTTAGAGGAAATCAAGTCAGATCTTTTTTTTTTTTTCTTTTTTTTTTTTATGATTGCTACCAGTTTACAATTGATCGTGACTGAGCAAGTTCTGTGTCTCAGTTTTGCCAGCTGAACAGACTAAATGGGGTAATCCATTCTAGCACACTTCTACTGAAATATTGAAGCTTCCTGGATGGTTTGAGAATTATTTTGTTTGATTAAGTGCAAGGCAGGAGTGAAGTATAAACTCATTTAAGATCCAGACAATTGGTTGAGGTGTGCAGCACCCTGGAATAGTGGAAGATGTCCCTTCCCAGGGCAGAGGGTGGCACTGGATGGGCTTTAAGGTCCCTTCCAAACCGTAAAATCCTCATTCCCTGAGGATTTTATGAACCTGAAACAGAAAGTTTTTGAACTTCAGTGCTGCAATCACCTTTTTCTGATGCAGTATAATCTCAGTTCAGAACGGAATAAATGTATTTCAAGAAAAGCTTTCATTTCTTCCAATCAATATAGGTTGTGCTAATTAGCTGCCATAATGAGCAGAGGCAAGCACAGAGTCACAGCATCCCTGAGGAAAATGTGAGAACCCCAGTCCATTCCCTTCTCTCTTTCCATAAGATAAATGAGTGACATATTTTCGAGGTGGTCATTGTAATCCTAATAATAACTTAATGTATTTTGTCTTCTTCATAATACCTATAGGTATTTTTGAACAGAAATATCATATCAAAAGTGCTTTTTCAGTTTTTAATCCTCTCACAAGAAGTGCCCTTTGTTACGAGCCTACTTTTGGAATTTCAATTCTGGCTGTATAGAATTTCAATAGATTCCACCTCTGCTCCTTTTTACAGGCACAATTCCCTTTCAAGCAGTTGTGGAAGGAAAGTATTTTCAAGATCTAAGCTGACAGAGAAAGTGGATTCTTCTTCACTGACACTTCTTTGTGCTTTAAGGTCTCTCTGCTAACAGGAGGAAAACATTTAATTACTGAAAGATTTTTCCCCTGCGTGGTGGTGGGAGGAAGGGTTCTCAATCCTGGAGCAACAGGATCCAGATGTAATTTAGTGTGATATGAATTCTACCATTAATATCCAAATTTCTGCCTCAGCTTCTCTTCTAGGATATTTTACAGCATCAGTGGGTAGTCCACCAAGAGTCTATCAGTTTTATCCTCTGAGCACTGGACACTTCTTGGTTTTAGACCTCAGCTTAACATCACTTAGTCCTTTGCAATAATTTAACCAAAGCAAAGCTGGCAGTAGAAACCTGCCAGATTCTGGGGCTCAGAATCTCCATTTTATTTAGTCATATATTCCTCATTGTTTGAGAATTAAAAAAAAAAAAAAAAAAATTTAATATAATAAGCTGGTACCACCACCAGTTTAATTTTCTCTGAAATATTTTTTATTTTTTGTCAAGCAACAGCACAAGCTGATAAAAGAACACAGTATTTCCCAAAGAGAGCCAGGCTTTAGAGAACTTTCTGTGGTGCCTTCCTGGATAAGTTCCTATGAGCAATAAAGGGAATGTGTTCACACAAGTCTTAAAAAAATGGTGACACAGAGCTGAGTATGAGGCAGGGTGTGAGTAATGGCAGGCCCATGTCAGCAGTAGCAAGCAACTATAATCTGGAACAGCATATGCAGAATTAATTGAAATTCAATTATCTGCATTAAAATGCCTCCTAGGAACAATGGAGAAAGATATGATATTTAAAAAAGAAGAAAATTATCCATATGTGGCTTTTAGAAAACAAGGAGGCTGCATAAATAATGAGAAATGAGCAGCTAGATCATTATACAAATATGCTTCACTGAGAGGATTTTCCTGGTAGGATTTTGTCTTTGTTAACCAACCTTTGTCTAAGAGGACAAATTTTTGTCCGTTCTGATTTGATAGACATTGTCATCTTTAGTAAAAGAAAAGAAAATATCAGAGCTCTATTGAATATTACGCAGTATGAAGAATCTCATGGGTTTTCCTTCATATTCATGGACAAAATTGTTTATCAGTATTTATGTAGTTGAAGTCAGGACTTCTGTATCATGACAGTGGAAAAGGAAAGAAAATCCAGGAAAGTAACAATGAAAGAAGATCATAAATCAGTCCTATTTTTCAATTAAAAAAAATTCTCTTGCTGATCTGTTATGTCCAAATGAAAAGTCATTCACACAGCTCAAAAAACAGCATGAAGTTCCTGTTCTGCTTTGTTTTCCTGGAGTAGATGCCTTCTGGATTAGTAATTGAAATTAGTTCACCAAGAACTGAAATGAGTTCTGGAGACGGCACAATGGTGCTGCTGGAATGTGTCACATGCATGGATCATGTTAAGAGCTAAAGGGAACTCACCGTGTGTAAAGCTGGGAATTTGCTGCTGGCTCAATTAATTTATAAACAAATTAATGAGTACCCAAGCAGTTGTTCCAACTGCAGAAAAACCCAACTATAATGCAGCTAAAATAATTGCACAGAAAGTCTTCCTGCAACCTGTGCCGTTCAGGGGTTACATTCACAATCACAGAATGATGGAACAGTTTGGGTTGGAAGGGATTTTAGGGCTTATCCAGTGTCACCCCTGCCATGGGCAGGGACACCTTCCACTGTCCCAGGTTGCTCCAAGCCCTGTCTAGCCTGGCCTTGGACGCTTCCAGGGATCCAGGGGCAGCCACAGCTTCTCTGGGCAACCTGTGCCAGGGCCTCTCCACCCTCACAGGGAAGAGTTTCCTGTGTAATATCTGACCTAAACATGAGAAAGAAATCTGCCATGCATTTGGAAGGCAGAATAAGATTGAGCACAGGGGGTTTTGGATGAGATGAAACCTGTAACTCCCTCTGGACTTCCCCACAGCACCTTGGGTGGAGTTGTTACCCCTTATGTGCCAGAACACACAGAAACACGTGGATACACATGGATCACACACAATTCCCCACTAAATAGATGGAGCTCCACCCGAGCTAACTGGGCACAAGCTACTACATAATTTCTATGGATTTTGGAATGCTTTCTATTTGAGAAACACCATTTAAAGATTTCCCAAATGCCAATGACCAGTGAGACCCAAAGGCTAAAGGCAAATGGTAAAGGCAGATGACAAAAAGAGCAGCCAACAGTATTTTGGGGGAGTCTTTCTGGCAATATATTCCTAAGTGTTTGAGATATTTAGGAACATTTCTGTAGCAGTGTAAAACACTTGGGCTAAAAGCTACACCCAAATCTGCCCTGGATGAGTAAATACATATTAGATGCATCTACTGTGCAGTCTGGAGTCCTTTCATTGTACAAACAGGATGCATAACTCAACCTACATTCCATTGATTTCTAGATAAGAAGAATCAGTTTGGTCCAAAGAGAAAAGGTTTTCTGACAGGACTGTGGATATCAGGTATTTCTTGGAAAATGAGTCATCATACCCATTTTCTAAATGACATTCAGGCAACTCAGCTACAACACAGACAGCTTCTTCACATGCAAGCTAAGAAAAGGAGAAGCAAAATGCTGTTCATAAAGTGATCCAAAAGGCTTTGAAACTAATTTAATATTTCAATTTTGCAGGGGTCAAAGCCCTTCTCTGTGCAGGTGGACAATACATTCTACACATATATATATATACATTTATGCCTGTGTGCACATGCTTATGTGTGTGTATACCAGGGATTTTCCATTATCCAAAGCAGATGTATGAGTTAAATGTTCCATGTTTACAAGAATCCTACAAAATAAAATTCTCTCACAGCAGCAGGAGGTCTTTTAAATACACATTCTAGAAGGCATGCACGGTTAATTTTAGGCAGAAACATTAAAACTTCTTATGGAAACAGAATTAGTAATTAGTAGGAAACAGTGAAGACTGCAATTCTTTATATCTTTCTATTCAAAGTCCATTAACAGCTTAGGCTTATTTTCTAAATTCAAAGTAATGCAAATATTTCAATAAGTAATGAAGTCTGAATGCATTAAAGTAGGATCACATCTGCTTTCTACAAATCTAAGTGAATAGATTTTTCCCAAAGGGAAAAAAAACCCCAGAAATAAAAAAAGAGAAGAAAGCTTGCTGCATCCTGTCTTTTCCAATAACATAAATGCAGAAGGTAATGATTTGTGGTTTTGTACAGGAATTTAGGTGAGCAGAAATTATGAAGGACTGAGCACCTCCTTGACTGCAAATGTGAGCAGCTTGTGCAAGAAGGACTGAAAAAAACTGGTTTTAAACAAGGCCTCAATTTTTATGCCACTGAGTTATATAACACAGGTTCTGATTTGAAAAAAAAAATAAGCCTCAGTCTGTTATTCCTGAAGGACACTGACAGAAAGACAGGAATAGTTTTGGCAATGACCATCAACCAGGTTGTACAATAAACATTCCAGAAGCTCTACTGGTCATGTTAAGGCTCTGTCTGATAATCATTTAAAATATATAATTATTTAAAAAGTTCCTGTGGCTTCCCTGTTTGCAGCTAACAACGTGAGTGAAAATCAGTTTTGTAGCTGTAAGTTTAAGAGAGAAACTTTAAAAATTCCAAGAATTCAGGTGCTTTTTCTCACCATTCATTTAATGTGATTCTTGTTTGTTTTGTGTGAGAAATTCTTTAAATATAATTCATGGAAAACATCAGGACACCTGAAATTGGAATTTTTTGCAATTTTACCAAGAGATAGAGAAAATAATGCTTTCCAGAGAAGGTGTGTGAAAATAAGTTCACAGGGTGAACTTTTTGAATTGCAGTGATTTAGGAAATACACAAACACAGTTATTTTAGAAAATATTTTATAGTTTAGAAAATATTTTATTGTTTATCCAGCAAACAGTGCCTGAAGATGCTGGAAGAAACACCTCTTCCTGAGAAGTGCCTCTTGAATTTATACTTACCAGAAAGCTCTTTGGGAGTTCATAATTAAATCACAATAATTGGAATTACAGACAGCTTGTGGAATAAGATTTCCCTCCAAATGGCCACAAGAACTGTTTCTTTGTGAAGACTCAAACTGTAAGGGCCGTCCCACAGAAAGTGAAACCTTAGGAAACTACCCACACCAAAGTAATTTCCTATGAAACACAGATATTTCACTTACAGTCTAATAATCCGTGAGGGCCCTGGAGGAGTTCTGAAGCTGGAAAGAGTTGTGAAGGAAGAGCAAGGTGCAGGGTGTCAGCAGACACAGAAATGATGTCTGATTTGGATGTGGCAAAAAGCACAGTGTACAAAAGTGAACTTGGATTGAGGAAAAATGCATGTGGCCCTGAAGTGCAAAGTTTTGTTGGTTTTTTTTTCGTATACAGCTAATATTTAATAAATCATCAGAAAAATCAAACAATAAGAGGCTTCTCAGCAAGTTCCACTTGCTGCCAGCAAGATGTGGAGAATTTCCATTCCTTCTGTCTGGCACATTTGTTTAAATACAAATATAATTGGTTCCATAGCCAGATGGAATTCTGCCGTCCAAATCTGTGGAATTGCTTTCCTTGCCTCTTTTAATCAGTGTAACAGAAACATATTGATACTTTTTCTAATTTTTTTGAGTCTGTTTTCTTGATTGATGAAAGATTAATTAGGAAGGGCACAGGAGAGAAGGGAGCCAGCCTTTCCTGCACCACCATTGCCTCAAACCCCGCTTTGAAATGGAAGGAGTGTTCCCTGGGAGTTTTTTGTCCTGGTTCAAAAGGTATTTGTAGAAGCACGACTCACTTCTCTGGCCCCTGGCTGTCACTAATCCCTTTCATGAGGATGACCAGGAAGGCTGACAGCTAATCGATTATTTACTTAGTCCTTAACTTGTTGTGCTCCGAGGAATTTAGCACGTCAATCAGTGAAAGATGATGCACTCCCAGCCTCCATTTCCCCAGATCAACGAGCTCAGAACCTTCAGCCCATGCAGGGCTGCTCTGAAAGCCCTGACCACAGATCCTGACATGTTTTTAGAAGTGGATTGTGAGACTGAACACATTTTAGGTGTAAATCCTAAAAGTTTATAACTTGTAATGTGTGCTTTTATTTTTCATTTTCCTTTATGTCGTGAAAATGGATGAAAGTGATTAATCACTTAATCACACCCTGTAATCACTAAACAGCAAATTAATATCAGAGATGTCCAGGCTGACCCTCTTCTCCTTTCAGAGTTTCTTTAATTCATGCAATTTAGACGGAGGTAATGCTCTAAACAGCATTGTTTAAAAATACACAGAAAGCTTTTCTTAAAACATGCTTTACATCTGTATTTTCTCTAAATAAAAAAAAACATTTTCTGAAAGTTTGCAGCCAGCCCTGGGAAAGCTGGGGGCCCACAGGGCTCATGATGCCTGCAGTGCTGAAGAGGCACCACGATGTGGCACTGGGTGATGTGTCAGTGATTCAGGGGTCACAGTGGCAGTGCTGGATTGATGGCTGGACTGGATGAAGTGAAAAGTCTCTTTCAACCTTGATGGTGGGAGGATTTTGGTTTCAGCTTTGTCTAAGAATGTTTTGAGTGCATACCTAAAAAAAATTAAATTAGAAGTATTTTTCTTCAACAAGAGGTCCAGCAAACAGCTAATTACAAAAATTTAGAAAGATATAGCTATCTCAGTGCAATTTAAGAGCTCCCTGGAAGTTTCTAAAGCTTTAAAGGTGTTTCTTGGTTTAAAACCACTGTGCTACTTCAGATGTGTTTACACTCCTTTCTGTATTTTAAATCAACTAACTCCCTGTTTGCTTGCAAAGCTCTGCACGGGGGGTTGCACAGTTTTCTGGACAACATAATTACCAATAATTCAATATTATCAATCCATGGAGCCTGCAGGCAGCCTGGGCTGCAGCCACCCTGCACTGGGGGAGTTCACACTCCTGGGAGTCAGATGGGGACTAAAGCCAGGCCCCTGAACTTTAGGAAAACAAACTTCAGCTCTTCAGTGATATGGTAAATGCAATCCCCTGGGAAGCTGTCCTCAGGGAAAGGGAGCAGAACAGAGCTGGCAGACCTTTAGGGAAATCTTCCATGGAATTACAGAGCCAGTGATCCCTGGGAACAAGAACTGGGGCAAGGAGGAGCCCAGGACGTCTGAGAAGGGACCTGCTGGTGACACCAAAGGGACAGGAGCAGATGCACAGGCAGTGAGAACATGGATAGGTGACCTGGGCAGAGTTTAGGGATGAAATTTGGTTGTGTAGGGAAGGGCTGAGGAAGGCAAAGCTGGAACTGAACCTGGCAAGGGACACAGTGAATGACAGGAACGTCTTCAGGCCTGGCAACCAGGAAAGGAAGGTCAAAGAAGGTGTCACCCCTTGATAAACAAGGCTGGAAAACTGGTAAAAATGGATGAGGAGAAGGCTGTGGAGCTCAACAAATTTTGTGTTCCAGTCCTCAATGGAGAACTTCTGTTTCCACATCCCTGGAGTGGCTGGACAGCAAGATGGGGGCTTGGGGAGCAAAGTCCCCTCCCACTTTGAGTAAAAATCAGGTTCATGAGCACCTGAGGAACCTGAACATCCTTAAATCTGTGGGACCTGAGGAGATGCATCCCAAAGTCGTGAGGGAATTGTTCTTTACACTCTCTCCTCATCAGCACAAATCCAAACCATCTCCTACCCAATCAGAGAACAGGACACGATTATGACCAATTCAAGTGCTTAATTTCTCTGGAAGTATTTGGTGCCTTGGAAAAAGAAAAAAGCAATATTTTAAACTCATTCAAATTTGAGAAGGAGGCTTTGGTAACATTAAAGTCTTTCTGCCTGCCAGGTTATGAAAACTTAATCCTTTGGCAATGCAGTGAGGTGCAAGCACTCATCAATTAAGTTTCTTCACCTCACTGTCTGAGGTGTGTTTTGTTTGCTTGTACCACTTCAAAATAAACAGCCAAATGACCAAATAAATGCCAGCCCAATGTGTGAGAGGGATGCAACTGGAAGGAAAAAAACTTTTCAAAGGTTTTTTAGCCTTCAGTTAAAACCTCCAATAAATATCATTTTATTCTTCTACTCAGTAATATCAGTGGCTTTTCTACTTGGAGTTTTCAGTGAATTGGTTATTACTGTTTTTAGGGAACAACAGATAGGACAGCTTGGCACTGACCTCGTGTCACCGTGCTGCTGTATAATGACACTAATGTTCATAATTAATAGGAAAATACAATAATTAGTAAATTTTTTGAACCCTAACAAAAAAATAACAATGACACCAGCAGCCATGAGAAGTGGTGATGGAAAAAAATGGCAAAATATGGCCTAAACTGAATAAGTTACTCACTGATGTACATCGTACTTATATGGTTTCATGGTGAAAAACCTGGGCTAGTGGAAGGTGTCCCTGCCCATGGTGGGAGGGTGGAAAAGGATTGATGCCTTGGGAAGGCTGATCTGAAACAGAGACTGAACAGAGCTAGAGAATAAAGTAGGGATTTATTGAAAGGCCTTTAGGATACACCTTGGGCAGGACAAGAGCCTGACCAGGGCTACACCCAAGGTGTACCCAAAATGGTCACAAAATGGGTGACTGGTCACAAGGTCTCACATTTTTATAAGTTTTAGTTCATTTGCATATTGGGGTTTAATTGTCTGATTACAGCTTCAGGTTGTGAGGTCTCATCCTTCTTGTTCCTCTCTTCAGTCCACCCTTGTTTGTGCTTTTGGGCCTGAAAGTTGTCCTTGGTCCTCAGCAGGAAAAGGATTTGTTTTGTCTCCCTGCTCTGTGAAGAGCTGAGTGACACTGAATGTGAGGCTCAGAACTGCACCCATGGGCAGCACAGAATCTGAAAACATGAAAGCTAAAACTTAAGGCATCAGGATAATCCTTAAGGTTCCTTCCAACCCAACCCATTCTGGGATTCTGTGATTCTGAAATGAAAATTTCACAGTTACTGTGATTCTCAGAACTGCTGTAGACAAGCCATTATAACCAAACCTTAATGCATCATCTCCCTCCAAAAACAGACATTGTTACTGTCCCCACACCCAACCTACAGCCTCTGCTACGCCGAGAAGATAAAGTGTGGAAAGATGAGTGAGGTGAAGGAATTCCAGACAAATTGTAGAAGAGATGGGTATAGTTACATGTATATAGAAATTTGATCCACAAGAGGGAGATAGATCTTCTCTTCTGACCCTGACATCAGTGGCTCCAATGGTCCTTCCAACCCTGAGGCCTTTTGCATTGTTTGTTTGGGCAGGTAAAGACCAGAAAACCTTTTGATCCAACTCATAGCACCCCTGGGAGTGTTCAACAAACGTGTGAAAGTGGCACTTGAGGACATGGGTTAGTGGTGGAGCTGGCTGATAGTTGGACTGAATGATCTCAGAGGTGTTTCCCACCCTTAAAGGTTCTATGCATGATTTCATGATTCCCTGGCAGATGAAACACTGAGACCTGAATGAATTTCAAACAACTTGCCTAATCTGTCCCATTCCAGAACACAGAGGTTCTTCTCTGTGGGAGTGCATTTTTTAATTTTAGGTTTTATTTATAGGTTAATGTTCTATTGTAAAATGGTTTGTTCTCTGT